>OU342832.1:13732415-14976553 GCA_910591585.2 Nysson spinosus
GTCTTAGAAAGTTTTCTATTAATTCTATCGGTGTAACGAAGCGACGGTCATTGTCGGATTGAACTAGGGCGATAAAAAAGATGGTACCAGAAGGGAATTCACGGAGGGACATTATATAATCGGGATGTATGCGTTAATAGCTGGCAGAACATCAGAGTGAAGAGGCAGTGTGCGACACCGTTGCAACCACTATCCCTCATCGTCCCCGAACGAGTCTACGTTTTTCCTACGTTCCTTCGTTGTTCGAAGTAACAGTAGGGAACGCGACGCTCGCCTTTTCCGGATCGCCCTTTCTCTTTATTCGAGGGAATTGCGAGGAATCATTAAGATGCGACAGGATTTGGAATATTTATTCGACATTCTTTTTTCGCGCAACTCTCCGCATGTTTTTACAAGTTCATATACGTGCGTAAATCGCTGGTTAAAGCACTCTGCTGGCTGACTGTATAGTGAAGCGCGTGCGCACGCACGCGTGCTTCTGTGTTCGTTCGAATTCTCCCTCTCTCCCTTCCTCTTTGCTTTTCTTTTACCTTCCTGTGAACGCGTATTCACGCGCACGCGTTGCTTATCGTTCACTTTTCTTTCTCTTTCTACTCTTTTCGTATGTGTGTGCACATGTTTTCGTAATTGTGTATGCCACCCTCTGTCAATGTGTTTTACGTCCGTTTGCACTCGTACGTTGTGCGCCACCCAGCGGACCTCTCTTCACCCGCGTTTCTCGCGTATTCCAGCGAGTTTGTGTGCTTCTAACTTCACTCTACTTTTCCCTTTCCCTATTTAGAATCCATTCATTTCACCTTTACTTCCACTATCTCCTTGTATCATATATTTACCGTCGTTTCTAAGAGTTTTCGGGACTGACTCTCCGCCTCGAACTGTGAACCGTGTCGTTTGCCTGCTGAATTACCAACTCGTCTGTTCGCTATTTATTTCTCTGTCTGGTTTTCCTTCTCTACTGGTTGTTCGATTGACGATTTTCAGTTCTCAATTCTCTCACGACTCTCTCAACTTGACTCTCCCGACTCTCTTGGGTTCTCTTGGGCTCTCTTGGGCTGTCCGTATCGCTTGCGTTCGTGTGCGTGGAAACCGCCGAGAGCAGAGCCACCATATTATTCTACATCTACTAAAGAGCGAGCGATCACACGGACAGTTCCCCTTTTCGCGACTTTAAAGAACCGATTTTAGATTTCTGTCGATGAAACGTGTCTAATTTAGCTATTAGACGAACACGCGCCGATATTGTTTGTTCGGAAGTGGTGAAAACAAAACGAGAGGCGTAGACAGAGAAGGGAAGGGAAGGGAAGGGAAAAGAAGGAAGGCAGGCAGGCAGGCAAGCAAGCAGGCAAGCAGGCAGGCAAGCACGCAGGCAAGGCAAGGCAAGGCAAGGCAAGGCAAGACGAGAGAGTTTAAGCGAGGAAGTGTCAGTTTAGTCCTTCTTGGAATGGCTGCACATTGTTCGTACATCTGTGCTCCCTGGCAAGCGGTTCTCTAGTCGCACTACGCAGCGATTACACACTACTTTCACCTCTCTCTCTCTTTCTCTCTTCTGATTTGCGTTTATGCCTCGCCGATTTCCACAGATCGCGCAAGAGAGATATGAGCTCTACGCGAGATGTACGTACCAAAATTTCGACCATAGATTACTCTAATTACTTTTATTTCAAATGCCGTCTAACCCACGGCTGCGTGTGTCGCGAAGGATGCATGTATTTGGGTCTTTTTTTCTTGCATCGCCGCAACGGACATTTATCACCACTCACTTTTCCATCCGTGAGTTTTGAGACGTCGACGAGGATATTATTTTGAAACGATCATATTCGATTCAATTCTCCCTCGGCGAAATAACCTATGTGCCTCAAAATGGTTCCGTTTTTCACGGGTCCGAAGCTCATTCGAACGACACTGCTTCTCGGTAGAAACGTGTCGATTGCATTTAACTGTTTTAGCCAATTTTCCTCGTCGCTCGTCGAGAAAGATTGTACGGATTGTGACTCAGCAATTCCCTCGGCCTATATTATATTACATATTTCAATCTAATTGCCCGAAAATGTGGCTTCGTCGTACGTAGGAAGGAACATGGAAGCAAAAGATTTGAATTCAAAGTAGGATCGTAATACCTTTTAAAAATGTATCGGAAATACTGTTGACCGTGATTTTAGTTGATTAGAGTCCTATTAACGATGCATCAGGAGAAGCTGAATTAAAAAAAACGATGTATCTCGGCGAAGCATGTATATAAGTGCGTATGTTTGGACGATTTGTAGGTGGAGTGTTTTGCAATTGATCAAGTCGAGCTAGACGAGGATCATCACTTAGAGTCATCAAAGTTTCTGTTAACTCCGGAGGATCCTGAACGATCAGTGGACCCGGAGACTCAAGCGCGCTTGGAAGCTCTGCTCGAGGCAGCCGGCATTGGCAAGTTGTCTTCGGGCGATGGGAAGCACCTGGCTGATCACGAGGTACTCCGTCGTTTAACATCCAGTGTTTCTTGTGCTTTGGACGAAGCAGCAGCAGCTTTAACGCGTATGCGGAGCGATAATCCACGCACGCAAAACGAAAAGCGCTCTCTTGTAGAGGCTTGCACCGACGGTGACGTCGGTACCGTTAGGAAATTGCTAACAGAGGGACGCAGTGTTCACGAAACCACTGAAGAGGGAGAGAGCTTGCTCTCCCTTGCCTGTTCAGCTGGTTACTACGAACTTGCTCAGGTTTGTACCATAGATGTTGATTCGCTCCTCTTTAATGTTAGTCTTCAATACGCAAATCTTCATTTTCTGTATCACGTGCTGTTATACGTGTGAATAATTCCCCACGGTACACACATTTAACAGTGGATTAATTGTACGTATGCATAAGTATTTATTTGGTACAGCTATTCTGTATATGTGGACAAAGATATGCTTCATACTATATGTACATAAGATTCCTTTTTGTATTTATCAAGGACATTATTGTTCAGGCATGCAAAGTATTTCAGAAATGTGAAACTACTTACTTGGGTAATAGAGCATTGAAGGGGTTTGTTATTAATGTGTAACATTCTTGATGACATAATTGTCTTTCAGACCCCTATTATTTTCTGCCATCTTGAATGTGTCAATTATTTCCGTTGTTATTTATACGCGTGTAATAGCGACGAATAGTGTGAAGGTAGCAGAAAAAGTTAAACTTTGATAGGTTCTGGTTTTAAACTATCAGAAATCCTTAAAACCAATGCATGATCATTTATTTCGTAAACAGGTACTTTTGGCAATGAATGCAAATGTTGAGGATCGCGGGATTAAGGGGGATTGTACCCCTCTAATGGAGGCTGCCAGTGCAGGGCATGTGGATATTGTTAGCTTACTCATTGCTCATGGGGCTGATGTTAATGCTCAATCTACTTCAGGTAGTTACTTTGTTTATGATATTTGCTCTTTGTCGTATATGCGCGAACTAAAAAAGCTCGCTAGGCCGTTAAGACATTCTTAAGGAAAATGTAACAACATTGATTAGGTAATACCTCCTTGATGTATGGCTGCGCAAGTGGTCATGAGGAGGTAGTGCGGCTACTGTTAGAGGCAGGAGCGAATGTGGAAGATCATAATGAGAATGGTCATACACCTCTGATGGAAGCTGCAAGTGCAGGACATGTTCCAGTTGCCAAGATCTTACTGGAACATGGAGCGGGCATCAATACTCATTCCAATGAATTTAAAGAATCTGCATTAACATTGGCTTGCTATAAAGGTCATTTGGAGATGGTACGCTTCTTGTTAGAAGCAGGTGCAGACCAGGAGCACAAAACAGATGAAATGCACACTGCCCTTATGGAAGCATCTATGGATGGCCATGTAGAGGTTGCTCGACTACTTCTCGACTCAGGAGCGCAAGTTAACATGCCGACAGATAGTTTCGAATCTCCTTTAACATTGGCTGCTTGTGGAGGACATGTAGATCTTGCAATGCTTCTCATCGAAAGGGGAGCGAATATTGAAGAAGTTAACGACGAAGGTTATACACCACTAATGGAAGCAGCCCGAGAAGGTCACGAGGAAATGGTTGCTTTACTTTTGAGTCAAGGTTATTATTGATCTATTCAATACTCGTCGAATATGACGAGTTCTGAAAATATCATTGACATCTTTTGGTAAACGTGTTTACAATATCAGCACAAATTCACTACAGGGGCGAACATCAATGCTCAAACCGAAGAAACTCAAGAAACGGCACTTACTTTGGCTTGCTGTGGTGGATTTTTGGAAGTAGCTGATTTTCTAATCAAAGCTGGAGCCGATATTGAATTGGGAGCATCTACTCCTCTAATGGAAGCCGCGCAGGAGGGTCATTTAGATCTTGTTCGTTATTTATTGGAATCTGCGGCAGATGTACATGCTCAAACACAAACGGGCGATACAGCATTGACGTATGCCTGCGAAAATGGCCATACCGATGTCGCTGATCTCTTATTGCAATTCGGTGCCGATTTGGTTAGTTGATATCCAATTGAACTAATCACTATCTTCATTTTTTATATCTTTGAACACTTTGGAACGTGAAGTTTCTTTTTTTAAATCTAGGAACATGAATCTGAAGGAGGTAGAACGCCATTGATGAAAGCATGTAGAGCCGGTCACTTGTGCACGGTTCAGTTTCTTATTTCCAAACAGGCGGAAGTTAATAGGCAAACAACAAATAACGATCATACCCCTCTTTCACTGGCATGTGCTGGTGGTCATCTTAAGGTCGTGGAACTATTACTAGCGCAATCCGCGAGTCCATATCATAAATTAAAAGATAACTCTACAATGCTGATAGAAGCGGCAAAGGGTGGTCACACTAGCGTTGTTCAGCTTTTATTGGATTATCCTCACAGTATTATGATGAGTGCACCACATAATGCAGGACCAACACCCATGTTACTTCCCCAACAACCTCAGCAGCAGCAACAACAACAGCAACAACCTCAGCAGCAACCTCAGCAGCAGCAACAACAATATCAGCAGCAGCAGCAGCACATAACTCACCAGCAGCATATTCCTCACCAACAACAGGCAACGGCGCAACAACAGGCACATCAGCAACAACAACAAACATCGGAACAGCCACAAACGCAAAACCTTCAACCCAAACATAACACTCAAAAATCTTTATTAAGGAAAAATCGATCAGTAACGATGATGCCCGATATGAGTCTTACTTCGGCCGAGGCACAACAAGTTCGTTCACAACCCGCAGGAGAACCTGCTGTAGCTACCGATGATACCAATATTTTGGACAAAGGCAGTGGAGGATTCACCAGCTTATCCGAACCTAATATTAGCCTTAGTCCAGCTCCAGCACCAACTCCGGGATTAAATGTTTCCGAAAGCCGAAAGGATACCCGACAAGAACAAATTCTTCATAAGCAACAAATTCTTGAGGAACTTCAGGTAAGTCCTCTAAAAATATAAGTATTTTACATTTAATCACTCATGTCTGACAATAATTGTGTGCTAGAGGGTAGAAAGAGAACTTCAAATTAAGGGTGCAGGACACTTGTTCTCTGGTCCAAGAAATTCCGTCGTATCTCAGCCGCAACAACTGCAGCAGCAACCCCAACAACAGCAACAACAAATACAACAACAGCAGCAGTCACAACAACTTCAGCAGCAATCACAACAACTGCAGCAGCAATCGCAACAGCTACAGCAGCAAACACAACAGCTGCAGCAGCAAGCGCAACAGCTCCAGCAACCACAGCAGCAGCAACAACAACAGCAGCAGCAGCAACAGCCAGATCCCAGTGAGCCAGATGCACTCCTACCAGGCATGCTAAACATTGACTTGCCTGCTCAGTCGACAACTGCTTCTCATGGTACTTTCCTTTTTCATTCGGGCAATAGTCATGCCGTGTAGGGTATATTAAATGTATTTAATAACAATGTTTTTCTTTGAAAGGTTTAGTTTGCAGTACGGCCGGTATGTCGGAGAGTTCATTCATTCATCAAGGTACTAGTCACGCAATGACGATTTACAATGCGTTTCTGCAAGGCAAACGAATGGCGCAGCATCAAAAGCTTATAGAAAAGCAAGCATTGTCTTTGGCACCCTCCATAGCTGAAACTTTCCCCACAACAAACACGTTTCCTACTTCTCCTCCTCTTTCCCTTGCACCTATATCAACAGCAACGACGGCATCTGTGGTTACTTGTAATACATCCTCGACGACTACACCTAGTCCTCCAACCATTTCTACGCCTCCTACCGTTATGGCTGTTTCTCAGCCTCTTACCGCGAGTAGCGATGTTAGTCAAAATACTGCTATAAGCGATCGCCCGAAAGCAAAACCTGTCTCGAAGAAAGAAGGGAAAAACATCCGGAAAGCTGGGTCTAGTATTGCAGGAGGAAAATTGCAGCAACAACAACAGCAGGCAACTTTATATGCTGGTCTTCAACAGCAGTATCAACAAAAGCAACGTCAACATAGCTACCAAGTGCAGCAGGTTCATCAGCTGCAGCAACTTAATCAGCAATTGCAACTGCAATTAGATCAAGTGCAGGTTGATACCGTTTTCTATCAGAAGGAGAATTAGGTCTCAATGGAAGGTATACATCAAATTTTTGATTTCATTAGGTGCAACAGCAGCAGCAACATCAGACACAGCAACAGCAGGTTCAACAGGTACAGCAGCAACCACCTTCAATCCAACAAGCTCCACAACAGCAGCAGCAACCACCATCAATCCAGCAACCGCAACAACAACAGCAGCAGCCCCAACAACAAGCCCAGCAACAATGTAGTGCAATAGCTGGTAGTGGGAACGGTATTCTAATGCCTACCCAATTATTGTCGCATCTGCATCCACCGCATACACACCATCTCCACGATCAGGTATAAGATCTCTGTCTACTTATTTTCTGCATATAACTGTGCGTTACTCGATTGTTTCGGATATTTTATTTCTATTAAATATCTCCGAAATAGACGGCACAGCAAAATATTTCGGAGCATGCAGATCCGGAATTGGCAAGATTGCATCGCGATGGTGCTTGCCCCTCTCTTTCTGCAGCCCGAAAATCCAAAACACTTTTTTCTAAAGATGTAATTAAATTGGAAGATGGCACCGATATTCCTTTCGACGATGCTGTTGAAATCTTTCGAGCCATTAGTTTTGACGACACAGTGGATGGTAAATATCGGGAACGTCGTTTTATAATTTATCTTTTAGTCTTAGGTCCTCGTAAACTATCAGTTCATTACTTGCGTAGCGACGGAAGATGATGAGAAACTTGAGCTGAAGAGGTTGGAAGTGACCGGCAGTAAGGATCAACAACAAGACCAACAGCAGCAACAACAGCAACAGCATATACAGACAACGCAAATAGTCCACCAAACAAGCAGCACTCATACAACTCAAGACTATTTTACAAACCCGGTATTATCAGTACCCTCGGTATCTTTGCCAACCTTACCATCTATACAGGTGGGAAGCGCCAGCATTTCGATGCCGGCAGACATAACAGAGGGTTTAGATTTAACTAGCACTCAGCTGGTGCAAAATCAAGCGTTAAAAGCACGACTGTGCGCTTATCAAGCAGGATTACGTGATTGTTTTCAATACATGCAGGAAATGAGTAGCGATACGTTTCAACCACAGCTACTACTTCAGTCTTCTCAAATCAGTAAGTTTCTCTAATATAAATTGCCAGTGTAAGGGGTAAGACGAGGTCCGTTAGAAGATGTATATACAAATCCGTCGAACTTTTTTTTGTGATCAGCATTTCCTACGCAAACTTTACCTGAGGTAACTCAAGCAACTGCTGGAGTTGTAGAAGCTATTCCACATCAAACGAATGGTTATCCACAATCTACAGCTTGTAGTACTAATCAAGTGCAAGTGGCAACTCAAACCCAAGCGCCTGCAACTACAACGGCTGCGATGGTCGTTGCATCTGATAAGAAACAAGTGTATACCGCCCCGACCACTGGAAAGGGTAAAAAAGCGAGGTATCCCCTACTTACCCAACAGCAATCTTGCCAACAACAACAACAACAACAACAAACTGCCAGTACACAGCAACAGACTCCAAATTTTCCCAATCAGAATTATCAATTGGACCCTACGATTGGTAGGTTCTGATAGAAACTTTGCCCGCTTGTAGTAACATTCCTTCATATCGTTTACGTTGGAACTTTTTCTATTCAGTTGCTGGTCAATATACAACAAGTGTTCCGCCTGCTGGTGGGTTTGTGCCCCATCAATTGCCACCGGGACCCCTTTCGTGCATGGACGTGGATTCTGAAACCGACAGCAACCATGACACAGCCCTAACTTTAGCTTGCGCTGGCGGGCACGAAGAGCTTGTTGAACTTCTGCTAAGCCGTGGAGCTGATATAGAACACCGGGATAAGAAGGGCTTTACTCCGTTGATTCTGGCAGCAACGGCAGGGCACCAAAAGGTGGTAGAAATACTGCTGAACCATGGTGCCGACATTGAAGCTCAATCTGAACGTACCAAGGATACGCCTCTGTCTCTTGCGTGCAGCGGCGGTAGATACGAAGTGGTTGAACTTTTACTTAATCGCAGCGCGAATAAGGAACATCGCAATGTGTCTGATTACACGCCATTGAGTCTCGCAGCTTCCGGTGGTTATGTCAACATAATAAAACTTCTCCTGAGCCACGGGGCTGAAATCAATTCACGTACTGGCTCGAAATTAGGAATTTCGCCACTGATGCTCGCTGCCATGAATGGTCACACTGGTAAGTTATATCATAATATTGCAATGACAATCAACATCCACTACTTTGTATGGTTAATAAAATTGCAATGAGAATCATTATATAATTAATGATTACAGCGGCAGTCAAGTTGCTGTTGGACATGGGTAGTGATATTAATGCCCAAATTGAGACTAATCGTAATACGGCGCTAACACTCGCATGCTTTCAAGGAAGGCACGAGGTTGTTAGTCTTCTTCTTGATCGTAAAGCTAACGTAGAACATCGAGCAAAGGTATATACCGCATTCTTGTTTACCTCAGGTTATTTTTCTCGTAATACACTATCTGTAAACGACATGCTTTTGTTACAGACGGGTTTAACGCCGTTGATGGAAGCGGCAAGTGGTGGTTACGTCGAAGTTGGCCGTGTCTTACTTACCAAAGGTGCGGATGTTAATGCAACACCTGTTCCTTCGTCGCGCGACACTGCCCTTACAATAGCCGCTGACAAAGGACACTGCCGTTTCGTGGAGTTGTTACTGTCCAGGTAAAGTCTTTGCTTTTTTTAACCCTTTGACTGCGGCATGTTCGCGCAAAAAATCATTATAATTATGCAGTGCGATATGCGTGTGACAGTAGCTCAGACAGCATTGTATTGATAAAAATAAGAAAAATCGAGAAATTATTGGTATTCAGTTATTCGATCGATTGTTGTGATATGTTAGAGCACGTTCGATATTAGATCAGTTGAATAAGAAAGTAAACACGTTTCATCGAGCTGAATTCACTGATGATATATATATATATACCCTTTTCGTATATATTCATGGACACGTGAGAGCGTATATATACGCCTTTCGCAGTTAAAGGGTTAAATGAATCTATGCTATGGTTCGGTAGTTAGAACATGTATATACATTAGGACATTCTATCCTAGGGGAACTCAAGTTGAGGTAAAAAATAAGAAAGGAAACAGTCCATTGTGGTTAGCTGCAAATGGTGGACACCTAAACGTCGTAGATTTATTATATCACGCTGGTGCGGACATCGATTCGCAAGATAATCGCAAAGTATCTTGCCTGATGGCTGCCTTTCGAAAGGGGCACATTAAGGTGGTAAAATGGATGGTGAATCATGTAACTCAGTTTCCAAGTGATCAAGAGATGACAAGATACATCGCAACGATCAGCGATAAAGAACTCCTAGCAAAATGCCACGAATGCGTGAAAGTAATCAGAGCTGCGAAAGAGACCCAGGCTGATAAAGCGAACAAGAACGCGACGATACTGTTAGAGGAACTGGATATGGAAAAGACAAGAGAGGAGTCAAAGAAAGCCGCCGCTGCTCGCAGACGAGAGCGAAAGAAGAAAAAGAAACTCGAGAAGAAGGAGGAGAAACGCAAACTTCACGAAGAATATAAGAAAACCGAAGGAAATTACGAGGACAAAGAGGAGAGTGGGAAGAAATCCGGTGACGAGGATTGCGACAGAGTAGACGACAGTGAACACGAAGCTGGCGATGACTGCGAAAGAATGGACAGTATGCCATCTCCGGTTAACAGAAGTCCCGAAGATCCGGACAGAGAGGAGGGTGATAGTGGAATTGACGCAAATAGTCAAGGTAGTTGTAGTAGTAACGATGTCAAAGCCAGGGAAAAGAAGAAAGAGAAGAAGAAGAAGAAGAGCAATAGCCCAACTACAAACGAGAAAGATACTTCCCCTCAGAGAGCTCCCAAGACGGTATTAACGCAAAATACTACACTCTCCCAAAACACGATAACACCAACAAAGTCTCAGACTACTACATCTGACAAGTAAGTATTCACATTCAATCAATTTCCGTGCATGTTTATTCACGGAATTTATACCTGAATTTGACAATTTACAGAAGAATTATGACTACGGTCACCAGTACAGTTAGTGTTTCGACAACAGCCGTGACAAGTACCAGGTTGACGGTGAATTGCACCGAACGGAAACTGAAAGGTCAATTGGTGTTCGAATCCTCAAGACATCCAGCCGACAGGGAAGATTTTGAGGCTACCGGTAACGAGACGTATGTGCCCGGTAAGGGCAAGAAATCATACTCTACTCAATACGATGTTGACGCATTAAATACCTCCACGAAATCAAACAATACAACAAGTCCTAAGCAAGGTGGTAAACGCGAAGAGGGTTGGAAGGAAGTTGTTCGAAAGTACGAACTATGGAGTTACCTTTTATATTTCTCTCCGCGGTATAGACCTAGAGCGAAAATAACATAATTTTTGCTCAACACAGGGGTCAGTCCGAAGATTCGGGAAGGTTCATGAATTCACCGTTTCGTTCTAAGAAAGTCTACGTACCTCCAAATGCCATTAGTCGAGTAATTGGAAGAGGCGGAAGTAATATAAATGCTATCAGAGGTGCAACAGGAGCACACATCGAAGTGGAAAAACAAAGCAAGAGTCAAGGAGAAAGAATCATCACGATAAAGTATGTGTATAAAACGTGACTCTGCACTCGTGGCAGCACGAAGGAAAAGGAATTCGTACTTACCTCCTTCTCGCTTTCTTACATCCTAGGGGTTCGTCGGATGCAACAAAACATGCTCATACGTTAATTGCGACGCTCATTAAAGATCCAGATGTCGATATATTGCAGATGCTTCCAAAGTCAAAGCTTACCGTTGTTACAACATCCTCCTGGGATAAAGCTGTTTCTACAGTTGCTGTAAGAATATGCCGCATTATTATAATATCTTGTGCGATATTTACATTTACAAAACTTGATCAATCATTTTCAGGCAAGCAAGGCGAAAGGCGGATCTGTAAATAAACCTCCTAGTTTGACGTCCAGCTCGAGCAGTACGCAAGTGAATAAACCAGGTTATACGACAGGAGTCTCCACCGTTAATCAGTTGATTCCACTACGATCTTCGTCTACTATCAAACTTGCTGGTGCTTTTCCGACACCTTTACCGCGAGCTACAGCTCCCAGACTGGTAGCTGCAGGTAATACTAACTTACTCGTCATTCTGTATTTGTTTTTTCAATAATTTATTTGCTGAAACGTTAAGCTAAATAATTTGGCATGATGTGCAGCAGAGAAACGTGCTCAAGCCGTGGCTGCCCAAATGGCTTCGTCTTCGAATACGAAAACGACCATGTCGTACACAAGTGCGATCATGACAGCCGGACGAGCGACGAAAATCGTAACGACTAGTACGACGCAAACATTCGCAGCGAAACTCTCCGAAATCACTGCCTCAACACATACATCTACCACCGTGATGCAGTCCACTCACACCAGCGTTAATAAGCAAAAGTCATTGCAAGCAAACACGGTTACCGTGATGTCCGCTACTGCAACAGGAATCGCACAGACTTCCTCTCAGCAGTCTGTGACTAGTACATCGCCGAAACACTGCCGACCACTGCCTACACTGTCTGCCCCACCCACTATGACGTCCCATTATTCCGGAAAATCTACTTACTCCCCTGGATCGAATTCGCTATCGCAACCAACAAACACGGTTGTCGCGCATTGTCCAGAGAATATTATAGTCTCGACATCGTCGAATTCTGTCAGAGTTACGCCTTCACCGCCTGTTGCTTCGCAATCTCAAACTCCATCGCAATCACAGCAGCAGCAACAGCAACAACCACTGTCACAGCAACAGCAGCAGCAACAGCAAATACGCAGCTCAACGCCAGTTGCATCCATGATCCAAGATCAACAGCAAACCCAGCAGCAGCAACCACCGCAGCAGCAGCAGCAGCAACAGCAACAACAGCAGCAGCCACAACAAACGAATAATACGCCTCTTGAATATTCCTTGTTTAATGATACTTTCACAAAGGTCACCCAACAATCAATGTGGGGTGGCAGAGAAAATGAATCTCAGAAGGGTATGAATTTTGCGACTGTTGCCGGTGGTGGCGTTTCCGTGAATACATCTGGCTCCTCCTCGGCTAAATTCATCGACAGTGTTCCTCCTCAGGCTAGTATCGGATTCCTTTCGTTCTTGTTCCTTCTATTTATTATCGCATTTACCTTGTAATACGATTAAAATCCTTTGTTTAATGTAACAGGTGGACGCTTCGAAAGCACCAGGTTATCGAGGAACAGCAATGTGCTCGCCCGTTTCGAGTAAATCGAGTAATACTAGTAACGCCAGTGGGAATACAATGGGAAGTGGTGTCTCGTCGACATCCGTGCACAATCCAATTCAACCCCCGCAATATCAGTCTTCTGGAAATTATAACGAACATCCTCTACCAAATAAACCACCAGGAAGTTTGGCGGTGGCGCGGCCGGTGATTCCGCAGCAGGCCATGGAAATGGGAGCTGGTATGGCGCAATTTAACAGGCCAGTTTTTCAGGGTGAATATACGTCTCGTAATGCGACGTCACATCCACCGCACGCGATGCCCACTACGTCACAACCGACCCTCGACGTCGGTTTATTCAAGGCGAACAATGCTGGCTACGAACATCCTAACGTGAATTCGAGTTTACTCAAGATGGTGCCGAACGAGGGACAGGCACATCCATTGTTGCCCTTTCATCCGCATATGCAAAATTTCACGCAGACGATCGCACCATCCGCCTCGGTGAACACAACCGTCAGTATGTCAAGGTTGAATCCTAGAGCACCAGACTTTTCAAGTTCATTGCACCTGAACAGCAAGCCTCAAGTAACCATGTTTAATGCTGGCACCGGTATACATCCGAGTATGTTTGCCACTGTCCCAGCACCACCACCATCCGCGATACAGTCGAATAATTTGGCAATGCTCGGGAACTTCCCGTTAGGGAAATATCAACCTCCCTCTAGGGCAACACCTAACGCCGGGATATCAGCGAATGGACAAACGCGTTGGCCATTTGCCCCGCCACATAATAGTTATCCACCCCATCAAGATCCGATGATGGGCCAAATTAGTTTTTCTAATCATTTGGCAAATATAACCGGCCAACCTGGAAACATGGATTTGATAACGAGTTTGGAAAATGGTGGCTCACCAGCGATATCGCCATCTTCACCAGCGCAGGTCGCTCAAGAAATGAATCAACTCAAGATAGAGGATCGTAAGGTACCTCGGCCGATCGGTACAGAGAGGGCCTGGAAGAATTACACGGCAGCAGCAGTCGGGCCGGGCGGCGATGCCGATTCTATTAATTGGATGCTTAACAATGAAAAACTCGTTGGATCTTGGGCAAGCTTAGCACCGGAGATAGACAGGCATCAAATATTTCGATCTAATGCCGCTTATAATCGCAACGTTGACGCCGATCTTCATCAAATGATGGAATCGTCCTTCCAGGTAGATATCCGTTGCATCCTCACATTATTCAGTACAAAACATCCTTTTGAGTATACAGCATTATGGCTGTTGAAAAAGTGACCGTTGAAAGCATTTCTTTGAGTAAAGGGAAAGAAAACCGCTTCCAAGATATTTTCTTTCTATCGATTTATCGTTGGTTAATGTTGAAAGATCCTTGGTCCTTACCCCTTGCCTGCCAAGGTAATATCTGCAGCCTGAAATTCTTTGTGAAAGATATCCTCGGCCCGGTGGAGAACTTCGTTGCGGTGGTTGAACCTTCCCTAAGTTGCATTTGTTCTGTTTAGGCTCATGTAGATACTCAGCAGCCATTCCCTAACGGAAGTGCCGCAACCCTCTCACTGATGCCAGGATTAACATTACTACCTGGACAATTTGGAGCACCCGGATTAGCCGAAATTCCTGCAAACGAGCCAACTAAAATGGAACCACCGGCATGGGGTATACCCGACGCTGTACAAGACAAGCAACATCCGGTATGTTACATTTAGGGTTACAAAGTCTCCGGCATCGTTTCTCTCGAGTCATTTAGTTCGATGGTGTAAAATCCGACCCTCTCGAGTTTTTACGGTTGATTCACGTGGCGCGTTCGTATCTAAGAAGAAATATGTATAAAGAAGAAAACGTATACATCCGGATTTTGTCTCTCGTTGTGCGTGGCTGCTTCCATAGAAGTACAGCGATTCTTTGTACCATCGGTCCAATTATTCCGTCAAGTCGAAAGAGTTGAAAAGTAGAGTCAAAAAAATACAGATCTTTAGAGAGAAGATCGTAGGCACTCCAGAATTTTGATATAAATTCGGAAAGCTCGGAAATAAATACCTTCCTACGTAATTGACACGTTCTCTCTCTTTCTTTCTCTCTCTCTCGAAGTATTTACACCGAGCATAAACGATTTGATTGCAGGCATGGAATAAGTGGACCCATTAAAAAAGGAGAAATTTTTGTCGACGCAGCTTCACTTTCTTACCTGGATGAGATGAGAATAGACAAACCCGGAATTCAAAGTAGTAAATAGGTGGAACTGGAATATACGAAGCGTTCATTCTAGGCACATAAATTACATTACTATCTATTATATTCATTGAAACTCACAGATTCAATATTACTTGTCATGCTAGGTGATAAGATGGTAAATCTTTACTACAACTTATTACTATTATCTAGTATAAATATTCGATACCAATAATTACTGAATATCGCATAAATCGGAAGAACATGGCGCGAGAGTGAATGGTTTGACCGCACGTAGAGAGGTACACACATATGATGAATCTTAAATTCAAAACTATTTGTCAGAACAAGCCATCTTCTCGAGCATGTTTCTTCCCCCATTTATGCCTTATGTCGTACCAATAACAATCATTGATACGAGATAAAAATCACGGTGGTTTTCTGCCACCGGTACTCGCAAATAGTCTGCCTATTTCTCGAAATCGAACATCTTCTACCGATGCTTGACAGACTTGACGAAATAAATTCACATACGGGTGATACACGATCTTATGTCGCCTTTGACTTGTATACTGGCTCTACTCGGCTTACGATCCTTTACCATTCGTCGTAAAACGAATTACGACATTACATTCTGAAGAATTCTGAGGAGAAACACGCGATCCTGTAAATAATTTCGATCGGTAAAGGGCAAAAAAAAGGAGCTGCGAGAACGCGTATAACATCAGGAGTCCAAAAGAGCCTGACCTCCAGGAACTTGCTTAATGATTCTTTTACTTTACAGTCGGTTTTGCATTGCCTTCGTTTAACCGTACTTCGATTATCATCGCGATGATCAACAATTAACTACCGAAAATAGCAGTGCTCTTTCACGGATGATAATTGAATTTGCTATTATGATTTCTACTTGTTTCCCAGATAAATTGTGCCCTTAGAATCTCTCGACATTACGAGAGCGAGATTTCCTAATTAGGGAGAAGATCCAAGACCCCGCACGTAATCACTCTTCGTTTTCATAATTTTCAGCTGCGCACATTCTTTCTCCATACCTTATTTCAGTCTTCTCTCGGCCTCTTCCTACTTTTTATCCGCTTCCTTCACGCTTTCTTCACGCTTTCCGTGTCTCTCAAGTAAAGTGGAGATCGAGCTGTAATTCAAGACAGATCAGACGCGTGGGGACGAAAGGAAGAAAATCTGAGGAGGAAGATATTCGTAGGGAAAGAGACATATACATATGTATACATACGTAAAAGATGTAAGAAGGGGCAAATCGAGAGACATAAGAAAGGGAGTATCTCGATATCTAATATATTTAGGACGTTAAGAAGAAAAATGAAAAGAAAAGAAAAGAAGAGAAAAGAGATACAAGAAAAAGTAGAGATTCACACGGACATAGGACATAGGATACCCCGATGGTACATTGCGAACACAGAATCTAGGGGACAGAAACACCGATGATACAAATAAAGGATGAGTCGACAAAAAAAACAAAACTATATTTGCGCATACACGTTGTACTAACGGTACATTACATTACGTATACCGAATCCTATTCGAATCCAATGAATATCGTTCATTGTTAAAGTGGTAGTGGGCCGCCAAAAAACACGTAAATATAACAGTGCGTCCCTAGCGGCAGTGCTATTATATAATATTATTATTGCTGTGGAGGTAATAATGTTTATTAATTAATATTATGGTTATTATTACAAGACACATAACTATAGGAAAAAGGAAGGTACATAGTGGGAAAAAAAACGTCACGTGCTGTCTCGGCTGGACTTAGTACGATATATACAATATATATATACACACACCACACAGACTATATATATATGTATATATTCTAGGTACATTCGATATATATGTATTTATGTATGTATGTAAGTATAAATATATGTGCACGTATTATTTCTATACGTACCTGTATATGTATTTACTGATTTACATATATACGTATTACATATGAAATGTTCAGAGTACCGTTAAACATTGAAAATCTTTTTCTCGGAGGTGGGGGGATTTCGGCGAGTGTTCAATGCATAGCGTCGATATCGTGTAATTGAGAGGAACAAACAAAAAAGATCCCCTTTATCCAGAATCCATCCCCCCCCCCCGGACGGACAGACAGACATTACATAAAACATACACACACGCAAGTTTCGATGAAGCTCGTGGATTAATCGTACCAGGGCTTTTTGACCTATTATTCCAGGGAGCGCTTCAATTATTCTCTAAGATATATTGTTATAATTTAAAGCCTATTTTCGAATTTGATTTATGATAACTGCGATATATGATATATAAAACTATTATATGACATATAACAATAAAGCAAATAAATGAATAAATATAACTGCCCTCGGTGTATTAATTATATTCTTGTTTACTTGTCGCTGGCTGGACCGCGCGTCAACGACGCGTCATCTCCTTACCTCGTTATCACTGCCGTCTAATTAATACCATCGAGTACAAGTTCAACGAAACGAGAGTTTCAATAACGTTCGACTTACTTCCAAGTATCTTCCAGAATCATTTTTGTTACGCGTTTCGTCGATCATTCTCTTTTTATCGAAATCTTTACAAATTTTGCAGGATATCGCTCTCCGTGGGATTCCTGGACCCTGAGCCACGCGAAGAAATTCGGGCATCCTAATTAACACCGCGTCTCGTCTCGTCTCGTCTCGTCTCGAACGGTTCATACATTCCGGCTGAAGCAAATTTTGGCCGCTTATTAAGAATCGACAAACGCAAGAGGGGTGTTTCGATTTCGAGCGATATTCACGATCCAACTCGGTAATCGATAGATAGCAAACGAGTCACATTTGCCACAGCAAAGTTTCAACAGAAATATAGATTTAAGTTTATAGAGCAGTCCATTTAGGCGTGGGTAGTGAACGGTAGTACGTGAAACGTTCAATGCATCGGAGAAATGGCGTGGAAAGTATCAGGAGTGATGTCATATTATCTTCTTGTTGGCCCGCCAACAACGTTTAACGTCGAAGAAATTAATCACTCGCTAAAGTTGTATCCAAGTTAACACACATTTTAGAAGTAAAAGAATCACTTCTGTGGTACGGATGTTCTGCAAAAACAACAAAATACCGAGTTTCCTTCGGTGTTTAGCTCGGTACACACCTTGTACCGTTCGAATAATTGAGATAGAAGAACTCCAAGAGTGTTAATGATTATATGAGAATGTTCCGTTGATATTATTAAATATCTTCTCACAAATTTCTTTTTTAAGAAATTCGTATATACCTCTCGGTATTTTTCACGCTGTACTCTTTTGAGGAGTTGAGTCGAATCGTATTCTCCGGCCGATGGGCTTTTGATTTGAAGGCTTCCGTCGGTTAATGTAAATCAATTAAGAACTCTAATGGGCAAAATATGTTTATGTATTTACTTCGACATTGTAACTAATCATGTAGCGGCAATTGTTACGGTTACCCGTTTCACGAAAATAAAACGATTGGCACGAATGTACACTGATTATACGAATATGTTTATTTGATGATTACCTGTTGCAGAGTGAAACATTGGGTATCGAGTACGGTGAGTTACTCGTGTTTTACGGGATAATTAGCAATCTCAGTAAATAAATATATTTTTATCGTGTTAAATGTCTAAAGTCTTTTATTACTTTGAATTTGTGCTCCACCTGAAATATGCAAAATCGAAAGTAGATGAACAATGCGTCTTGAAGGAACATCCATTAGGTACATTATGGTGATTCACCGAGAATAGCTGAAAAGGTTAAAGGGTGAAAAAGGTAAAGAAAATAGTACGAACAAAACTTACTGTTTCGAATTATCATAGAAAAATGTTTAATTTAGGAGATAAGCTTACACGTTAGTAATACCAAAGAAACAGAAAACTTATAACGTCCATAATAGAGAACATTTTTATAACATTCATTACATTAAATAACAAATTATAAAAAATTCAGAAGTTCTGCACCTAATTCCGTGGTGTCGGCCAAATCGCAAAACCCTCTTTGCCCGCCTTTCTTGTATTCGTCCCGCTGCGCGGTACGTTCAAATTTTCACCCCCTTCGCAACAGATCATTTTGCCGGTTCAGCCGAGACGACGAAATTTACGACTCATCGTACAGTTAAAAATAATAAATATTTACATATGACGCATTTATACAAAAAGTCAGTACTGTGAAAAAAAGTTGGCATGATTGTCGAATCCTCGTATTTGATGACGCTTCTCTCTGCATCGACTTCCTCTCCCTACCGTGTTTCCTGTGTTTTAGACAGTGAAACTTACATAAAACGTAAGATCCGCCATCGAAAACTACCGTTTTCCAATTCCCTTTGAAATTAAAAATTCGACGAGTGAAAAGCAGATTCAGTTTATCTGAAATCCATTAGATCGCTTGAAAGTTTTAAAGAACGTCGATGCGAAATAACTAATTACATTCACGCTGTACATTCCTAATGTTTTCATGAATCAGATTAAATAAAATGGTGGAATCACACGCAGGATATTTGACGTGATTTAGTTGTTACGTGTAGAGTCGATAACAGAGAGAGATATCGAATTTCCGAAGTTTTGAGAAATTTGAGCAGCGCCGGCGAAAACCAACTTTTTACTTTTCGCATGGGCACCCACACGTCGTAATTCGCGCGTGTACGCCTCTATATCTCTTAAATTTATATCTGTATACATATATAGAAACCTCTAATAAATAATAAAAAGAAAAGGGAGGTTTTTTTTGCAAAAGTAATACGTAATATGTGTCTCCTGCTTATCGGCCTGCGAAATTATGATAAATAAAGCCATTTGTACAGAGCAGAAGAGCAAACTCTCAAATCTTAAAAAACTGACTACCCCCACCCCCCGCCCGCCCTCCCCCTCGCTCCATGAGGAACCCAAATTGTGTTTCTCAAGAAACAGGCTAGCGAAGTATTTTCTTCGATTCTCTCGCTCTTTCTTTTCTAAGTATTTTTCTATCTTCGAAATCCTTCCTACCCTGTTTCTTCGCAGCGTTCGCCATTTTCTTCTTCGCACGGCCTGCTAAGAAAAACGTTGAAATTTCACGGCACGCGCTGACAGTATAACTTTAAGGATTCTTAACTTACATTCTTTAGGGTATTTCAATGATCTCGTGCTTTCGAAAGCATCGAAACTTTTCCTCGCCATTATCTCCGGCCTCGCGTCTATGTATATTTGAAATTCTATGCACGCCGTAAATCCAGTGATCGTGCGTGTGTGTAAGTTTATGTCCACTGTAATTAGAATAATTTCTAAGCTGAGTTCCTTAGAAAGAGTGTCTCTGTGTGTGCTCGACGACGGTGAAACTTTCCCGCCAATTCACGGCGTCGCTACGCAATTTTCCATTGCTCGCGAAATCGTCGACGGATCCCGCTGGGACAACGAGCTGTCTCGCGTTTATCTTGACTTTTTAATAATCTTGTAAGTTCACTAATCTATCATCTTTCGTTTTTATATAAAAATAAGATGCAATGTAGAGCTATTCGACATTGCTTTGTACATTCGTCCGTGCTCCAATCGAAATCAAAGGGGTAGAAGAAAGTCGAAAACCTAAGGTGCTCGAAAAAATACTCCATCGTCGAAACCAGTGCGCGAACGAACGAATTTTTCTTGAATTTCAAGAGAGCCCAGCTTGCCTACTTGATTCACTATAAAAGCCTTCTGCGATTTGTTAACTAGTTGCCTTATTATTATTATTAGTCGAGTCGCACTCGGTTATATAATTTAGTGACATTTCCGTCATAAAGATTACTTTGTAGTTCTTTTTAAAGACAAACGAGAAAATAATGTAAGATTGTAAGGCAGCAAGTTAAAAGGTCGTTCTACTCGATCAAACAACTGGCAGAAGCGGTTTTCGTAGTAACGTTTCGTAGCATTTACGGCAAGCTCGTCTCTCCCCTTTAGAAAATTATGGAAATGATGTAACGATATACGATCTAGAGACGTCACGTTTCCGCCCAATCATCCCTTTCCGTCAAAAACTTGTGATAACGTTGGGGACACAAATGATAACTGATACATCACGAGAATCCTTGGTAGACGTAGCGATAGCACAAGATAACTAACGGAGAGAATGAACTTTTATGTTAAATGTACATTAACAAATAAATAGTAATAATAGAATAAAATAGATATTTATCTCTGTAGAAGTAATACTAGTACAAACCAGTTATCAAATCAATGCAGAGGATTATGTAGAAACGGACCCGAGAATAATTACTCTACAATTCCTATTTTAGTCTACCCGGGATCGCGTTCTTAAATGCAACCTGCAAAAAGTACATATATACAGACGCATGTATTCCCAAATACATGAAAAATGTCTGAATTATGGGGAATTGATTTTACCTACGTCTACTTAGATATCTCCGATCGATATACGTTTCATCATTCAACAATTCTGTCACGAGGATCGTGTTTGGTTGACCATGTGGACGCTTACATATATTTATATATTATTCGGTAATCTCTATTCGTTCCACGATAACGAATCAAATCCGGCCCGATATTACGAATCTAATGCCAAGATATAAATGCTTTCACTTATAGATGAAACTGTTTTATGAGACAGAACTGTTTCGGGAAACCGGCGTTACTAATTTCGAAGATACGAACGTTTCTATTGGTAGCGAAGTACTAAACTCCGCGAGAATACTATGAGACTTTTCTGTAAAAACGAAAACGAAAATGTTAAGAAGGACTTCGAGCGTTTCGAAATCTAAAAGTTTAAAGGTATTCTGGAGCGAAGATGAAAAATCGTGCAATTCGACGCGAAACGTAAAACCACTGTCACTCTAATAGCTACAGAACCGAAGGACATATGTAAATGTCTAACTGGGTTTTACGTATACGCTTTTAATGTAAAGCCCCGTTCACGCATACGCCCCGAATAAAACTCGCCCTTTCTATCTTTTCCCATCTCTCTAATGCCTCACTCGATAACCCTGTTAACGATGCAGGAACTGTCCTGCAACCATTTTCCACATGCACTCCTTACATCATACATTACTCATTGCTTCACATTAAGCTGATTAAAATTGCACCGTTCCTCGACTCCTCAGAATTCTGTTCGTCGTATTGCGACATTCGCAGATAGTAAACGACAATTGAAACCGTTAACCAAAAAGCGAAGTTTTACATTTAACTATGCACTCCATTGCAAGAATTACTTGCCCACTTCATTCCTTCTTCGCTGTTAGTTTCGCTCGCCACGGGTACCTTAGGAGCCACCCTATTGGAGAGATCAACGTCCGCACCTATGTGTAACAAAAGAGCAATTGTTTAACACACAGTCCATAATTAAATACTCCTACTCAATTCATATTACTCTCTCTGAACTTACATTGATCTTCGACATCCTCTTCATCTTCTTCCTCCTCTTCTTCCTCTTCCTCCCCGGATGAAGAATCACTGTCGCTCTCGGAGCTTTCCGAATTGGCTGATAGCGAACATTGGTCGTAATCCTCCATATCGGGAAATACTTCCGCGCCAGGAAAAATATACCTTCCGGGTGCTAGCTGATAATACGAGTGTTCTGTGTAAAAGGGTAGAAGAATTTCTGTTAGTTATATGTTTTCGGGTAACTGTGGAAAATAAATTAGAATGGAAGATAATTGTACCTGGTAATCGAGTAGCTAGACTTTCCCGTATTTTCGGTTGCCAACAATGTCTTTCCAGACTACTGGACTTCAGGTCATCCTTTTCATTTTTCTCCTCTCTGCTGTCTACGCTATTACAGCTATCACCGATCCCTGAATCCAAAGCAGAGTCTATTGATGCTTGCCTTGGTTTAAAAGATATTTTGTCAGTATTCAACTCGTTTATGGTTATTTCGTGTTTCTCCAATTCCGGTGTACTATTCATAGAACGGTTAGATTCTACAGTGGACTCCAAAACAGTGCACTCCGAAGAAAAGTTAGCTATTCTTGGAACAACTTGACACTCTTCTAAGTTATAAATCTTTCCATTGCTCTTCGATGTCGATTCCACTCCAATGATATGACTTTTGTGTTCCATAGAAATGATTCTGCAACCATTTACTTCCCTGTTTGGAGAGGCGCTCATAAACTGCGTGGAATTGCTTCCAAAGTTCATTCTCTTGGGACTGCTTTCTACACTGGAATCCCCCCGTCTCCTCTTTGGACTTTCACCCAGCAGACTAAAATTCTCTTCTGCAGTTTCTACGTGATCGGTATGAAAAGGTGAAATGCACATGTTTCCACTGTCCGTGTGCCGCTGCATGGTACTCGCTTTAACGATGAGGCTATCTTGACTTTCCGTGGAACACAAGTTGTGAATTTTCGAATCGGTCTCCTCGCTATCGCGCGATAATACGGTGTTGGTCGTCGTGTCTTGACTCTGCTCCCAAGTGTCGTCAGACAGGAAACGCATCGGCAGTAACTGTGTTGTTTCTTTAAGGACTGCGTCGTGCCAACATACTTCTTTATAACTGTCTCCTAGCCTATAACAGCGTAACACAACGTTTTCAAATAAGCCATGGAGCCCTTATAATGAAAGGTACAAGCTCAATGTCAAACTCAAATCTCGAGTACTCACAGATGACAGAGTTGATTTATAATGACATCGCCGTCGCCCAATAATTCAACGTCAAATTTTAGATGCGGCAATGACTCCCGGTTGATGAGGATCTGTGGAACATGAGACGGAATGGAGGAAGGTATTAACGCTACTGGTCGGACCTTCAGCGAGGATCCGATTACGATCAGGAGGTCGCAGTCATCCTTGTCTTTCGCCATAGCGTCGTGAAAAGCGTCGGGCAGCCCTTCACCGAAGAAGACAATATCTGGCTTCATAATACCTTGTGTGACTAAATCTGGAAATGAATAGTAACCCACCAATTAAAATTCATTTTCCATACAGTCACTTTGACAAATGAACGTATACTCTACATAGGCTGTATAGTTCAGTCAATCATAATTCATTTAGGAGTCGCAAATAATTGTGAAGTATCGAAGGCAAACGATAAACGATATACGATATACGATATACGATGAACGGTAAACGGTAAACGGTAAACGGCAAACGGCAAACGGCAAACGGTAAACGGTAAACGTTGGACGATAGGCGGTAAACGGTAAATTTCGCTGGGAAGTCCGCAAGTCTGGCTAAACAGCACGTACGGGTAACTTAATACAATTTATATAAGTTTACCTTATGTGCTTATTAACAAGCGAAGTTTAACTCGTAGTTAACGATTGACGTATTCAACTTATGTGTGGATCAGTGTAAATGGCAACATCATTTAGTGAGGATGTATTCCGAGAAGAGTAGATAATGTTCTCACATGGCCGGCGGACTCGCGACGCGCTATAGGAAATGCTAATATAGCAGAAACTATCACTAGATAGCTAACTTCCCATACCACAGAAACTGATAAGCCGTTACGAAAGACTGCAAATAAATATACTATCAGCGAATATTTGGAAATAAATCGATCATCAATTACCTCTATATGTATCGGTAGGATTAATTTCAGATATTGGCGGTAATGCGTTGACTCTACACTTCGGACATAACGGTATCCTTTGCGCGAAGATATCTTCCCTGATATCCTCAGCCTTTACTTGATATTTACATCTCGTACAGGATGCAGTTGCGAATGAACCTTTAACACAAACCGCATGCGACATGTTTTAATCTCAATGCAAGAATTCATTCTGTCATCTCGGATATCGAAATGCACGTTGAACGGAAGATGTTAGCGTATTCGAAAAATGCATACCATGACATTCGATCACATTTTCAATACCCGCCACTTGCTCCAAGGTGTCGATGTTCTGAGAGTAATTTCGCAGAAGTTTCTTGTGTTTATCGAGCATCTTGATAAACCTGTGACAGGGGCTGGGTTTGAACTGTCCGGGGTAAATTTCGCGCGCAAACTTAAAGAACGGCCTCGGATCTTGCCCAAAGTAATTGATGTCGAACATTGCCTGTGGATCTGGCAAATCTGGGAAGTCCTGAGCTAATCTTGAATAAATCCCATCCCTGCTCCGGAAATCAGGAATACCGCAGCTGACGCTTACACCCGCCCCAGTTAACACTATGATTTTTTTACTGTTACGAATTAATCGAACGACGTCCGTCAATGTATTTATGTGCCTTAATTTTTGCCGCCGCGGTGGTTCGGACATCATGTTTATGATTATCTGTAAATATAAATGCAAACCACAAATATATCTGATACTTCATTCGAACGTCAAAAAGAAGTTGAACCCTTCGCGTTCGAGATGTTTTTCAACAATACTTCTCGCTGGGTCGAATATATTTTTTGTATAAAACGGGATTATGTAGTGAAGTATTAAGTACTTATAAAATTCGAAATATATCTATGGAGTCACGAAATTATTTTTTCTCTCATGTGTGGTGACATTCGACCGCGAAAGGGCTCATAACTCATATACACAACTACCAAGCACCTTCCATAAGGTCAGGTCGTCGACCTGCTCGGGAATCTGAGTAGAATCCATCAGGAGATGATGTAGAAGATCGCGAGGATCCGCACCAGTCAGCATTTGCTTCTGAATCCAAGAAGATGCGTTCCTCCACTGATGATTAGGTTCTACCTCGCCAGAAAAATCTGACAACCCTGACAAATCAGACAAATTCGACACAGTTGAGGATATTTCGTCTTTCTCATCCGCTGTGTCAATTCTGAAACATTATGTATGTCCATCAGATTTGTAACAGTGAAATCAAATTATATGATTTTGAAAATCGGTATCTGGTAAATGGAATAGAATAATACAATGAATGTAATACTCACGGACAACCAGTGTCATCGCTAGTTGAATCTATTCGCGATGGTGTTGTTAGTTTTGTCGCGTCCGGCGAGATGGAAACAGATTTGGATTCGTCACTAAGTTCTGTGAAACCGCTGTCTATGCCGAAAGTCTCTGGAAAAAGAATACGAAATTATATGTAGTGCACATCATTTGGTTTACATAATTATTTGCTGTAAAACTTTAAAAAATCATGAATGTAACTCTTATTTTTATTGGGACATATTATTTACAAACTTTCGAGTGCGATGTAATTTGTAGTAAAAATTATTGAAATATGACTAAAAAATTGACAATACCCCTATGCCCTTCCTGTGCGCAAGTTGCGCGGGTACTGACCCGCATTCGGCGAACTTATAGAAACCGAATAAAACATGACACGTTCACTGCGCATGATCGAGATATATCGCAATGACGCGCGATGCTTCACAAAAGTGGCGCGGTACACACAATGACACTCTACATGGAAATATCTTCTATGTGTCCGAAAATTCTGCCCTCTGTGAACGTCACCGCGGTACACCAAGTATTTTACTGTCACTAGCTTTCATTTCAGCCGCCGATATTTGATCATTCGTATAAAACATGAAATAAAATGCAATATACGAAATAAGAAAATAATTCAGTACAATAGTATTAATCGAAATAAAGAGAAAACCAACGGTTTTAGGACGATATTTTCAGAAAGGAATAATAGACGCGCAACGGGAATGCAACGCAGACAGTAACTGTCATGGCGGCGGTAGGATCGTCAGGGACCAAGAGGAAACGGCAATGGAACCCAAGAGTGGACGAGCTGACGCCTTGTCTTCCGCCATCTTGCGTTCTCGCGAATTTCATTAAGTAATCGACCATATTTTCGTGAAAATACCTTCCAGATCCTCGTTAACGGTGTCAGCCGATGCCTCGTAATCTCCAAAATCAGGTTTTATAGTAGCGATACTGGTGTAACTGTTGCCGTCGACCTTTCGCCGTTTCGCTGGGGACGAATATTCTGGCACCTCCGAGCCCGACGCCATTTTCGACAGCAATGCAACGCATACTTTCCTATGCGTCGGCCCACCCCTTCCCCCTAGACAGGGGTCGCCCTTGTCCTTAACTCTTTCCCCTCCACCTTTTTTAGATTTACAAAATGGCCGTAAAGCCATCGTGCGATCGAACGATTCGAGTTGGGACGTCCCCACCGATCTTTTTTCCAACTTTATATCGCGTTTCAGCTTTCCAATTTCTCTTAATCTTACAATCCGAAAACATCCGAGCTGCCAATTTTTTACTGAATTCCATTGATTCCGCCGTTTGTCGAATTAATAAGGATTTTCTTTGTTTCTTTCGCGAAGTGCGAAGCCAAACCTTTAACGTCGCCGTCAAAATTTCCCAATATATACTGGGATGCGTTGGAACCTTCGTTTTTCCATATTTTACGTACTTCTTTGAAACCAGCGCATATTGTAAGAGAATTTAGATCCGGTTTTAAACACGAAGAGGTAATACAATATTTTTATGTACTCGATATGCGTCATTAAACGGTCACGCCCACTGCTGATTCGTTCCGCGATAAGATACGGGGATCGTTCGGGATGTCGCAAAGAACCGTGTAATATTTATCTTCTTCAGTCAAAATGTAGAAATGGGAAAGTGACAAATATTCGGCATATTGGAGTTATACGCTTTTCCCATTAAACTTAGGCTCGATTCTCTCGACAATCTCCTTCAACTCTATTATATTAAGGTTCTTCTCTTAATCCAGAATAACCAGAGACCTGCAGCTAACTTCATACCGACAATCGTTTCCGGTCATTCGAACTCGAAGCGTTCCGAGACATTTTTCTACAATTTAATAAACTTAAGAATTAACTTTTCCACGCACTACACATTTGGCTCAAGAAATTGGGCCGAGATATTTCAGCGATTCGTGATTTATTCTCAGGTATTTTTGAAATGATTCAGGAATTCCTGGAATTTTTTGGTCAACGTTGTTGAGTTAGTAAAGAATAAAAAGCATGTATTCAAACAAAATTGGGTGTATATTGCAGACGTGAATAGCAGACTTTAATTTCTGTATATCTTGAACATTCTAACAATTATATACACATATTAAATTACTTCGATAGCGCAGTGTCAACAAAATTTTAGAATTATGGGGCTCTAGAGCCCGGACTAGAACTCGGGTGTTTGTAGTACTAAAAAGACAAAAATGAAACATAGTATTCTTTTTTCAAAAGCTTTTACTCGTTTACTATTTTATTCGTAATTTTAGTTAATTTAATCAGATATGTGCCAAGTGGTACACAAACTCGGATTGCAATTTGCTAATTGCAACTAATATTTGTTGCAGATCCTTAAACTGACTATTATTTACTTAATTCGTTTGGTTTTTTTAGTCGCTTAGTGGTAAACATACAAAAATAAAATATGAAATTATTTCTTTAAAAACCCTTACATCTATTAGCATACATATTACTCGGTATCTAAAATAAAAATTGTAGCAGATATCAGAATATGCGATAATATATAGATAACGGAATAACAATAATCTATGTACAGTTTGGAAAATAATATTAATTTTATTACTCAAGGCGCTTACTCTCTGTGGTATTAATTAAATAATAACTACAAAATTAACAATGAAATGCTATTTTATATAATTATATTTAATTAAATAAGTTTTAAGTTTCGGACAAAGCTAATTTGTGTTGTTTATTAATCATTACATGGTAGCCACTACCCGTTCCGTCTGGAGACCGTCAAAGAAGATAAAAAAAGGAAGGTCCATCGCCGAGGTATCATATTTTCGAGTGTATATTTATTGTATATATTTATATATTTATATTTATTATATTATATTACTTATAAGTGTGTAATATTGTATAGGAATTGTTGTGTATTATTAAATTTACAATTTCAATAAATAATTTTATTAAGAACTTACGATGTTATATTTTACATTCCCTCGACATAGCGAATATCCAGAATTTACTTATATTCTAAGAATTTTCTAGAATTTTGCTGAATTTCCGAGAACTTCGCGGATTCCAGGAATTCGCGGTGAATTTCTGCGAATTTCGCGGATTCCAAGAATCGGCTCGCGGTTCCGAGAATTTCGCGGATTCCGAGAAGTGACGTCAATTTCCAGGAATTGTGCGAATCGAATACCTCCTCGCACATCATGTTCTCCTGATACATTTTCTCGATTTTACGCAAAATTTCGGAATTTCTGAAGAACTTTTCGATTCCAGGAAATGACGTCAAATTCCAGGAATTCTGCGAATCGAATACCTCCTCGCACATCATGTTCTTCTGATACATTTTCTCGAATTTACGGCAAAATTTCAGAATTTCTGAAGAACTTTCCGGTTCCTAGAAATGACGTCAAATTCCAGGAATTCTGCGAATCGAATACCTCCTCGCACATCATGTTCTCCTGATACATTTCCTCGATTTTTCGGCAAAATTTTAGAATTTCTGAGGAACTTTCCGATTCCAAGAAATGACGTCAAATTCCAGGAATTCTGCGAATCGAATACCTCCTCGCACATCATGTTCTCCTGATACATTTCCTCCATTTTTCGGCAAAATTTTACAATTTCTGAGGAACTTTCCGATTCCAAGAAATGACGTCAAATTCCAGGAATTCTGCGAATCGAATACCTCCTCGCACATCATGTTCTCCTGATACCAATTCTCGAATTTTCATCACAATTTTAGAAATTGCCCGATTTTCAAATAAAGGAATAGTGGGATAATGGGTGAGATTCGTGTATTGCAAATAAAATGTCATTGATTTCACTTTTAAATAATTTATTTAAATTTTCATTCTGCATCATACAGTAAACAATAAATAACAATTTCGATATCTAGTCTAACTTATTTTCTAATAACAATACTTACAATATAATACAATACAATACAATATAACATAATATAACATAATATAACATATATCTATAAGATGCACAGTAATCATTATAATAATCACTGCAATGTGTATTGTAACTAACTTGTAAAAGAATGCAAAATATATTATTACTGTTGCATTATAATACTACAATATAATTGTATTTCTAGTACAAAAAACATAATCAAATAGCTGTTTTAAGTGTTCGGCGGGTAACGTCGCGGAGAGGGTGTGTAAGGGCTTCAGAGCCCGGAAACTCAGGAATATTAAATTACATTCCATAGTGAGTCTTTTTATGTTTCGTCTGTTTTCGGAGTAAGATCACTTGATTTTTGTTGAAATTGTTGGCAGCATCGTGAAGAGTTACATCATTTCCGATTTGTAATTTCTTGAAAATTCGCCGTACTTCGGAGCATGTTCAGTTCGCTCGATCCTGATGAATGTTGCTCGTGGGCTTCGTGAAGGTGTTTTGGACTTTTAATAGCCGAAAAATAGGAGGTTCGAGCGACCTCGATATTTAATTCAAGATGATAGACCTCCGAGATGAGAACACCACGAATGCTGGGAGTAGCAAAGCCTACGGCAACTTAAATATACCTGGTAAGTGAATATTTCCTCAGAGAAATATTATCAAAGTGCACGTTAGTCCTGAGACTATTGAATTATCGTAGTGACACGCATTTTCCCGTAATTTCTCGAATTCACGTATTTCTCACTTTTACAATCCGTAAAAATAGCTCCTGATAAATTCTATGTACTCGACATATTAGACGGTACTTATTAATTCCCGTCTCCTTAAACTTTCCTAACCTGCCGTGTTTTGCTGCACATTACATAAAAGCGATAATCAGATAGTAAAAAAAGTACGTGTAGTAAAAAGACTTTTTTGCAGTATATACATACCTCATAAATGGATGCAGTTTTGCAATCATTTTTGACTGTATAGATTGCACTATGTTATAAATATTATGGATTTATAGAAGTATATATACATGTATGAATGCGTGTGTTTATTCAATAATTAATTAAATATCTAATGCCTTAGTCAAACTTGTAATTACTTTTACCCAGTGGCTGCACAATTTCACGCTTATTAATCACTCTTCGGAATTTTTGATGCTCAAAACTTTTCTTTCAGGTATTAATTATCTGTGTTTGAAAAATTGGTCAGAACAAACAAATACTTTTTGAAATAAAGTGGCTTTGAAGATTGCGCATAATAGAATAATATTATATCGTTAAATTATATCAAATATTAATTATAATATGCCAGCGCATGTGATTCTATAAACATCGATGGCATATTCACGGAGATTTTTTATAATTCACAATCCCGATTATTTAATTCGTGATCAACGAAAGCCATCGCCATTGCTTCTCAAAAATCCTGTACTTGGTTTTATTCTTACCGCCATTTTAAATAGCGATCAATCGGCGCGCTAAAATTTACAGTTCTTTGAATCACGCGCAATTTTAAATATTTTACCTATTATGCAATTAATTTTCAAGGTAACAACTTGTCTATTGTTTTTATGAGGTTCCGAAGTCGGAAGTTTATATTTGTTTCTAGCTTAATTACACTCATACAGTGTAATTAATTGCAGTCAAATTCGAGAAAATCAGATAAACAGCTCTTTCTCTATTCTTTAGTTACATCCCAGCAAGGACTCACACCGCTAAGTCCATACTTAAATTTCGATCCGTCGTACCTTCCTGCGAGTCAGCCAGAGTTCATATTTCCGGAAGGTGCGGTGAAACAAAGGGGTCGATTCGAACTGGCGTTCAGTCAAATCGGTGCCGCGTGTATAATAGGAGCTGGTATGGGTGGTGCAACCGGTTTGTACAGAGGCTTAAAAGCGACTTCTCTTGCTGGTCAAACTGGCAAGCTCAGAAGAACACAGTATGTATTATATCTTGATTTGACATCATTTAATTCCAGGATAATTATTTACTAATAGCAAAATGGTTCAACATCATTAATTAAACCATGTCATGTTTCTATAGATTAATCAATCACGTTATGAAGAATGGATCTTCGTTAGCTAATACTCTTGGGGTCGTATCCGTAATGTACAGTGGTTTTGGTGTTCTTTTATCATGGGCAAGAGGCACAGATGACTCGTTGAACACAATGGCAGCTGCCACCGCAACGGGCATGTTATTTAAATCCACGAGTAAGTTTCAAGAAAGAGAATCCTGCATCTAGTTATGTGAAAGATATTCTGGGCACATGATATTAAACAAATTTTGTTATTGTTTGCAGCTGGTCTCCGAAGGTGCGCGGTCGGTGGAGGTGTCGGATTAGGAATCGCGGCATTGTACTGTTTCTGGAACAACCGGGAAGCTATCTCGTCGTTGAGTCATCACAACATCAATCCAGCGTAAGACTGTGTGTGTACCGACGAAACCTTTAGCCAAATTCAACCCTTCCTGAATGTTCCTACTACGATCGTTCACGAAATAAAGTAAACGACGTTAAATTGCCAGTAGCTACAACTGGTGATACTCGATATTCTTTGATTTCCCGATACGGCGCACTGTCTAGGTTTATAAATGAATATAAATCATTGCCAAAAATGATACACCTATCTCCACTGCAGCCTTGCCCTTTGTGTCAATCGAAGTGGGAACATTCGATCTCTCTAAATAATTAGGAGCCAATTTCTACTATAGAAAGTACCATTTATATTAAGGAACAATATAACGTGAGAGTTATATGATGTCGCATCGCCGTATCGGGACACGAGAGTCAACTTTGATGGATAAAAGCTTGTTGCTGTTAATTGAAATATTACGCTTACGTCCAAAGTTTATTTTCGTTTTTCATCGTTGCATCTCTGAAATATTCCGATATTCGTATTTCCCTTCAGTTGTAAATGATCACAGCTGACTATACCGTTTGTACATGTACACAAAACTAAGACTATTTTTAAAGTAGGAAACTAGGTTGTGTAAAGAGTTCGAGAACTGTACAGTAATGTATAATAATATTGGTCGTACTATATAAACAATGTTTGTTTCAAGTATATCTTGTTACTATATATATTATACCTATCCTTTCTATGAGGAAGAAATATCGTGCGATAAACGATCAAGGCCATCAGGATTGTTTACAAGTGAGGAAAAATAATAAAGTTTATCGCGCATCGCGTCGATCCACAAACCGCACTTACGTATATAGATTCATTATTTTCAATCTAAATTCTTAGTGTTCCATCGTGCAGCATTTGTGAATTAATTAGTTCTGTTAGTTCCGGTCGTTTCTGTTATAGTAAATTGGCTCCTAGGGCTTGCACTGCCGAAATACAATTTTCTCTTCTCAACCGCATAATTGCCGTAGTTTAATAAAATATTATATGAAATGCGAACTGGGAGTTCGTTTGTTGGCATTACTTGAGGATATAACTTAAATACCATTACGTTAATACGATTAAACGTTTATGGATCGCGCACAACATCCGATCGCTTGCAGTAAGTACTCTCACATTGTCTTTCTATTCTCTTGCAGATCGAAATGACAAATTCCAATTTGACACTATAGAAATACTCTTCGGACTTCCTCTCAAACCCGCCTTGTAAATAGAGACACGCGAGTCAAACAGATCTACGAAAATCAAACGAACTCTCGAAATATGCAGTACAATCTGTACCGGAAATAAAAAGTACCATACAAAACATATTCTGCATTTCTATTAGCAATTAAAGACTTCTATATTTCTGTTAGCGCTTCCTCATTCATACCGCTACTCGATCCCACCTCATCCTGTACTTCGATTTATTTATACAACATATGTGCTCTAATTACAGGTAACCCTCTTATAACGCGGTATATGAAGTATACGAGGTTCGGTCACAATTTGTGAATAGCATTATAAGAATCGCGTTATCCGAGACTCGGATTACATACTTTTGCTGGTACACGCGGTATATCGAAGACGCATTGCATAAGTACCGTATTTTACAAATCGCGTTGTATAAGTACCGCGTTGTACGGGGGTTATCTGTACTTCTTGCGGATCGATACCACTACGTGTAAACGTGATGCACGCTTTTGCACCACCTGGATTTACTATTGTCAGAAAGGCGCGTTAATCTTATCAGAGTTTATCTCACGGCCGTAAAGTATTCTCACGCGTATCTCTCGTTACTCGTGCATGTATTTCGATCGGCTAGATCATTCGGGGGAAGTAACCAGATTCTCGTATCTATGCGGATCGTCTTGTCAATTAGTCAATAACACAGCATTAATTAATTCGTAATACGATCGAGTTCTTCGTACCTGACGGTATTCCGGAGAGAAAGAGAGCATAGATATCTGCTATCTCGGCAGGTCTGTGTACTCGTTGAGGAAAGTACGATAAACGAAAAGGTGAATAGTCCTCGGAAATATTACACGTAACTCGAATCCATTCGAATCAACGAAAGCGAGCTGCCGCAACTGTGATTTATTACGTCGAATTCGATCATCCTCGTGAACTTTCAACCCCTTTATGACCCGCCATCATGTTCTCCATAATTCATCAGGTATTTAATTCACGGATTATCACACAAAAGAATCATCCATCTTCGCTGGAGATATCTACGTTCATGAAGCGAGGGATAGAATGAAAATTGACTGCGGTCTCGACATATTTTTACCACGCGTAAACAAGGGAGTTCCTTCCGGCCATCTATATTGACGCTTTTGGATCGGCTATAATCGACGGTGTTCTTTTCATCTATCTTGGTTCAATGTTTTTATACCCTTCACACGTGTAATTATTCTCAAACGATTGTTATAATTATTGAATTATGATAAAGATTACCTCGCCAGCCTCCGCGATACTCTCACGAAACTCGTATATTTATTACGAACGGATTTATAGTCGTGTCAAGGCGCAGCGTGCAAATATTTGAAGTTCGAACTCGTAGTTCTCTCTCGCATGTGCGGATGGTAGATGCCGTAGAGACGAGTGTTTTTTACGAAAATTGACTAAGGCTTATTTAAACAAGGAAGACGTAATCCGCGGACATAGAACGCAATAGCCCAAGGCTGTACCGCGGAAAAATCGAGATAGTCTCTTGACTTCGCAACCTCGAGACTTAAATTCGGACGTAAATTGTAGACACTTTATAAATCGAAAATAGTGGTAACTCGGTACTCGGACACCGATGCGGTAGCCTATTCTTTCTTTTAACACTAGAACTACCGGCGATATATTCAGCTATATTTGTATATTTATGTTTACGTCCTTAAAAAAAGGATGGATGGAAGAAATATAAATTAATTGATTTGCAATTAATCGATTGTACAACGTGAGCCGCGAAAAATCTCAGACATTGAAACGTTGTGAATTTGAAGATTTTTATTAAATTCCGAGGACCCGTCATTTTTTGACTGCTTTGGTAGTTCCAGTGTTAACTAATCATATTTTCACGCGTATATAATTAGCGAGTAGACGCATTAAGGCGAAGGTGATAGATGGTTCGATCGTTCGCGCTTTCGTTAAAGTTTAACGCTCTCATTTTTTCCGCGATCGCGTACACGAATAAATTTAACAGTTGCGGTAACATCGTAAACCTATTCGCCGGCTGTATGATTTTCAAAGCTTTATATTCGACACGAGTTAAAGTAAAAAATACCGCGATATATCGTTCCCAGAAGCCCTGAATGATAAACTGGTGTCCTTCGTTAAGGAAGTAAAACATAGCGTTGGATCATTTCCTAATCAGTGGTTTGTTATCGCACAAATTTACGAACGGGTGATTACTCCGAAAATTCAGGACATGTAGGTGCTTACTACGAAAATAGATGCGTCGATATCCGGCTTGGGAGTAGTAAGTTGAAAAATGTTTATCCGCGCGGGCAACGGGTATACGTTGCATCAGAATTACGCGAGGAACTTTAGTGCACCGTTGCTCATCGTGCTATGCAGTCGCGTATTCGATCGCTTGCAGTCATTCCGAAGATATTTCTCGATAAAAATGCAAAGGTTTACCGTGTAATACCAAGTTACAGTATTCTCGGGGGAACGCATTTGAAAGGCACCAGTGGCTTCAGCAGGCGTACGATCATGCGCACTTCGTTTCGGACGTTTCCAATTATTGCGCGCAATTTTTACGTCGTTTAAATACGTTGATTCTTTCGGCTGCTGATCACCATGACTTGTTTCAGAGAATATATACGGCTGTACGGTCGACATTGTTTTTGAGAAAAAGAAGTCCCGATCTGGGAATGTAAGTCGTGCGAGGGTGAGGAACCTGTTCCACGCATTCACGGTAATAGATACCGGTGATTTCTGGACGGAAAAATTCGGAGAAGTCACAGGGAAAAATGATGCGAGAATCGCAAGCGGAACGGATACTCGCCGTATTGTATTGGGTTGCGACGTTACTGTCTCTGTGTTGTTTGATAGCCTTTGTCATTGTTTGGCAGCATTGGGCATGGACACTGGACGTGTGCGTCAACATAGACTGCGGATGCATCTTATATGGAATTAACACGTTTAGCACTTTTATGGGTGGTGACGTGAAACTATGTCACTTCGGAGCTTACGGTCTTATACCGGTCATTCTAATCGGTTTATGCCTTGGCACTTATCACGGATACAGATGTTGCATTAATAAGACTTTGGACGAACCTAGGCGGAATTATGATGCTAATAGGTATGCACTTGTCTATGATAACACATTGTTGACCGGTAACTCGTGTTTGTACAGGCTTCAGCTTACGTAGTTATTAAACCTCAAAGCAATGTATATTTTCGTTCCAGCGTTGTTAATTCTACCGGGTGGGTTTATTTTTACATAAAACTGCCGGTCAACAATGTGTTAAACGGCGAACGAAAATCAAACCATCGGATTCCTGCGAATCCGAGGATCTTTTAGATATCAGCCAATATCATAGGAAATATAGTACAATTTTGTTTACGCTATTGAAGAATAAATAAATCGATAGTTTCTCGCCCTTGAATTTCAGTAGTAGTAGAGGAAACGTGAACGGTCGGGTAGTAGTAGTTGGTCCAAGGAGAAGATCCCCGTACAAGCAATGGCTATCTGCGGCATTCGTCGGAGTTCTACTTTGCTGTTTGTCTCTGGCACACGCAGTTGTGATAACTGACGGTTATTACAAAACGTGTGAGCAATACAAAAGGAATCTTATACAGTTGTTGGGTTCACGAGGTCGCGAGGCTCAGGTATTGTTCACGAATACAAGATCTCCCGAATTTCTGTCGGCTTACGTTTTAACTTTGTACGTTTATTGCAGGTGATTCATGACAGACTCTCCTGCGGCGCGATCCTCGACTTTATGGATTACCTCCAACCGGAAACTAATAACTGGAGACGTAGCAGTGAAATCGATACCGGTTTCGCATTACAGCTGGCGATCATTTCCACGTGGCTTAACTTTTTCTCTTGGATTCTCGCGTGTCTCGTAAACGTTGTTATGGCGCGCAAGAGACTGAACGATTCCGGAGAACAACTATGTTGCTGCTAATCACACACTCGCCGTGTCGCTCGTAACCCTACAATGAAATCATCACTTTAATATCACTCTGGATATACACACCGTGTATTCCATTATTTACTTACAATTCAAAAGCATAACGATAATATAATTCATATTATATACGTCAATTATAATATACGACTCGTTTTAATACTCCGGTTTTCTGTACACTAAACAATTTCGATTTATCCATTCTGCACTCTCCATTGACATCTCTTCATCGCTATTGTACAAACACGCATTCTCTCTCTCTCTCGCGCTCTCATTGTTTGCACACTATTGTTTGTTCGCTCGCTAATGATAACAGTACGACTATTGCAAGTTGATTTGTAAATCTGTAACGCTAAACGTTAGTAAACTATTACGTGATTTTCTGTCCGCTTACGCACATGAAACCCTAGCCTGATGCAATTGAAAACAACCCGAATTTCATTTTATTTATAGATCTCCATAGCTATATATTATATGCGATATCTATGTTACATGACTCATCATCTTTGCCATGACAAGTATTTCCGATTAGTATGTTTTTATTTAACCGTTTGAGTGCCACGGGTCTGTACAAAAATACAGTGCGAAAAATGCCAGACGGCGTGATCGCGCTCGAACGAACGTATAAAAAATGATATTTATTAAACATTTAAGTTTTTATCGCCTTTTAAAAACTTGAGATTGAAATTCCTTTCCGCATCCGATGACATTCTTCGACGTGGAACAGGAGATGCGCGATCGCGTCGTCTAACATTCAAACGGTTAATAAAATTCTTGTAATATATACGTTAATTGTACGAAGCAGAGGATTTCTGTGAGCCAGAACATAATCTGTGTACGCAACACGTTTCGAAACATTCGTATTTGTTCACACAAAAGCACTCGCAATAGAGATGTACTACTATCTTAAGAAATCAACAGTTTTCAAGTAAAATACGATTCAAAATAAATACATGTTCGTTCTTCGATAATCACCGTTGAAATAAACCTTCGGCAACCGAGGCGGATAAATCGAAATCTGAAACTCACTCTTCATAATAAAATAAATTCTCATCTATGATCAAAATATGCACTTCACCTCGTGCCTACGTCTTCGATGATTTACAATCGAGTCGTACTCGTGTTTCATATTTTCCGAAAACCACGTTCTCTGGAACGGATTACTATCATAATGTGAGTTAATCGTAACCGAAAAACGCACGGTTCATTCCTCGGTGCACCAAACTAATTTCCTTTGTACAATATTACACACAGCTAATGTATTTTCTTACAATCGTATACGCGAACTATGTACAGAATTTTCATCATTCGTACAAGCGGGAGTTCAGAGTAGCGGTTCACGTTCCCCGTGTTTCGCTTCTCTAAACGGACGAGGCTCCTGTTTTTCCGTTGTACATCTAAATCAGGGGTCACAAATTAGCAGCCCGCAGCCATGATGATTTCTTTTCGAAAAATCAATGTTTCTAACATCTTGCAGGGATTAAAACATATTCAATTCTTCAAAATGTTTCGTGTCAGCTTTAAACACACGCAAAACTTATTACACGACATTCGAAATGCACTATTTCGGTGTAACACGCTTAAAGAAATGCGGAAGAAAATATGTATTTTTGAATTATGTTATGTATATCTTGCTTGAATTACTGAATTTTTATTTAAAAATAATATACTCCAATTTTTTTTCAAATACGTAATACTGTTTCATATGGACTTTTTAAATTGATTACAAATTGTTTTTCAATGTGAAACGTGGATTCGAATTGCACGGTTTGTAAAATGTACTATAATTTTTGTACCATTTTTCTCTTTTCTTGGCTCTTTCATTGGCTCTTTGCTGCGTTTGAGTTTCGGACCCCTGATCTAAATGGTCCTGTATTACCATTTTCATCGAAGATCGGACAAACGAAACGAATACTGCGATAGCTGGTCAAGGGGCAGTGACTTGATTTAAGTATGGTTCAAAATATCCTCTCTATCTACACGAACATGTGTATATATCTATGTATATATACGGAAAAAGATCTAAAAAATCAACATTGATAAATAAATACATATACGTAGGATCAGTTAAAAGGAAAGGAATGTACAATATGCTTTACACGTCGCAAACGAATCTTCACGGAGCACCTATTTTCTTATTTTAAAAATACTGCGGAGAAGACGCCCGACACATATTTTCGTAACCGTACTTGTCTTTCTTGTTTGCGATAATATTCTCAATCCCGTACACACCGATTGGTTCATCGCTATCTCTTTCATCCTGCAAATGTTGGTTGGAACTTATAAGTTATCTTTCCAGAGTTTTGTAAGAGTGTTTATATGTACTCGCGTGTCTGCATAGGAACTGAATCGAACAAAAAAAACAGAATTTTCGAATACTAGTTCTTACTGTTTAGAGATGCAATTGACTCTGTTGGCCTTATAATACCGTAGTAGTAACTGTGTATTCTATACAACGGATGATGCAAGCTTCGACTCTACTTAATCAAGAAAGGCACCTAATTACATGTATATCACCTAGAATCTACATTTTATATAAACGTGTATGTGTGTGTGCGCGCGCATCAAGCAACGTACAGATAAAGTTGTGGACATCCTTAAATATTGTCCTATCCTTTACATTGAACTAGCATCCCGTCTATGAATACAAGGTATCTGTAAAAGCGCGGTATTAGCAATATAGAACTTCCAGAAATTCAACGAAAAAAAAAAATACATGAAACGAACTCTTTCGAAAAAGATTGTCCGAACGATACTAACGATTCAATCCCATAAATTCTGCGAGAAGTACACGGTTCACCCGTGAAATAGTTTAAACTGCAAGTAACAAGGATCCAACATGGCGTTCGAGTATATTTAAAGTCTCACGTATCAAGTGCCGCGAATATTTCAGTCTTACGTGGTAAGGCATTTCTTTCATTGTTTCTCTTGCTTTTCGAAATCGTCGCACACTGGTTCCATCTCGAATCCATCACGAAAATGATTATTGATATTCGTAAGTTTCGTTTAACGCCACTACCTGCGCCTTTGATCGTCCTAAAAATTGTAAATCGCGGATATTAAATTTAGTGTGTTTATATCGGATATCCTTAACACGCGAGAGCTTGAATTCGGAAATAAAGTATGTAAGATCAGGGTGGCTTTTCTTATGAATTATCCCCGTGCGAAAGTTTACCGGTAATACAGTTGGTACGCGCTTCGAGGTCTCTCTATATATGTATATTTATATTTAGTTCAACTAACGACCCGTTAGAAAATTCTAGTTTTTTAAAGAACTAGTAGATCGCACTAGTAGAAACCTACAAATTCCAAAGTACAAACGTAGTAAAAACACTTAGCTGCAAAAATAGATGCACGAACTTCCTCTGTTCCTTATTTCCGTTTTTTGGTATTAAGCTGCCAAGTTCAACAACCTGGTTCGTTTAAAAAAAGAAAGAAAATCACCCGCCCTCTATGAGTTACTTCCTTTCTTTTTCCTTCGAAAAGATCAAGGTACGCTCTATCTTTCGACGCCGTTTCTTTTTCCCAATCGGTACGTCTAATTATCGTGCTTGCGTGCCGATTTTCTACCAATGCGAAAATTAATTAAACGTTTCTTTATGATTTCGACTCTGTTCGAGTTAATGCTCCCCTCCAATAGGGGAGAAGGAACGAGCGTTTAAATGCATAACCACTCTCCGATCACCGGATTGGATACCTCTACGCGAAGATACTATCACATTGGCGTTATTCGGAAATTTATAGGGAAATGCAAGACGACATTATAGACGTAAGACCTATAATATTACGTCGTGAAACTAAAGGCAGACCACTTTGATAAAGTAACGGATAAATCACAACGTTATTTAAAGCTAAAGAAATCTGACGTTAATATTCTAGGTCGTGGATTAACCTCGGTAGGAATAGACGCAATCGGGTTAACTACGAACGATTCGATTCGTAGGACGCGGGAAATTTCATTTAGTCGAAATATAATCACCTAGACGGATGGTATCCCTCGCGGAAGAATTTCATTCCTACGGGAATTCTTTCGCATCGTCTTTTCCGATTCTACGAAGCTTATCAGCACTAACTCTTCTTAGAAAGGACCTCGTCTCAGGTAAACGGATTGCTTCTTCTCTTCAATGATCCGAAACGTTTCTCCGGTTCTCTAATAACTTCGAAGGGTGCCACTCGCGTTCTGATCTGTGTCTCCTCGTTCTCATCACTCGGGAAATCCTCGAAGCTCATGTTACTGAAGCCTGCAGTCACTGCTGAGCTTTTCTTCGGTTTCGGTGTCTTCTTGTGGCTCGAAGATTTACTTTTGTTTGATAACTTCGCAGGTAGTCCGACGTTTATTATATCGCTGTGATTCTCGCTGATCAGGTGGTACTTGGACTTGTCGGACTTGGATTTATCTTTCTTATGTTTTGGTGAAGTGTCAGCGACCAATGGTTCCGGGGACATCGGTGAAACGACGTCCAATGAAATGTCTGGCCTCGAAACACTGTTTACAGTCTGCGAGGTGATACATGCAGTATGTTGAATCGATTGTATCCTGTACGTGTTACTCTGCGAGGTAACCGATACTTGAGGCTGCATACTATCAGATAATATAGTGCACAATGCGTTGTCCACGAAGCTCGGTGACTGTGACAACGGCAGAGACGTCGGTCTCTGCTGTTCGCTAATCCTGAGGGTAGCAAACTCCTCGAAAGGCACCGAGCCGAATAAATCGTTGGAGGATTCGATGCTTCCGGTCTCCGACTTCAAGGAAACACTACTGAACTTGCTATTCGACGCTGTCGTGGAAGGAGTCGCGAGATAAGCACTCGAAGATTGTTGCGGCTCCAACGGCACGTTTCCATAGCTACCATACGAAATTCCCGCCGCCACAAAGGAAGTTGTAGACACGGGTTGGCTCGAAGTAACGTAGTTCGAAATACTGTTGAAGGGATTGGTAAAACCACTCGGACTAAAGGGCGAGGAGCCAAACAGATCCTTTTCCTCGTTTTGCTCCATGGAATTTACCGGAGGATTCACGTTGATGGGTGAACGCTGCACGGTCCGCCGAGGTAAACTCGCGCTCTTGTAACTTTCATTACCGCAAATTTCATTACCAAATGAAGCACTCGCTAATGCCTTGTTCTCTGTATTAATATCCGCGGATACCTCGGACATCTTGATCGGCGTCGAACCCGAAATTGGAGCAGCAGGACACGGCGATGCCTTCGAACCGGATGCCGCAACGCTTTTGACTTCGATCTCCCGATCGTCACTACTCTTCCGGGAACTGTTAGATCGAGGGAAAGGTGCCAACGCGAAAACGTCCTTCTCGATTTCCCAGAGCCCGTTCTTTATTGGCCACTGCTCGTCGACTTCGTCGGAGGAGCTATTTGCATTGTTATATAACCGTGGTTTCCAATTATAAACACATCCTACGAACGGGTCACCTTGACTTCGTTCGGGTTCCGAATCGGGGTTTAATTCGTCATCCAGTAAGAGTGGATTTTCACCGTACTCATGGCCGACAACTGGGTCCGACTCAATGGTCGGCAATGGTTGTACTCGATAATGCCTCTTCGGTTTTCTCATTCTATAATCATCTTCGTGAGTCGCAACCGATTCACACTCGGCATGGTAAGCCGAGCTTCCGCAAGTTCGGACACTTTCCGAGATCCCGTCGTCCACTTTTCCACGTTCTTCATCCTCGTTCTCCTGATTACACTCCTCATCGTTCATCGCTCTCAAGTCACTCGCGGATCCTATCGAGTCCTCGGAGTCGTCGTATTCGACTGCCGTCATGTCTTTCGCATCCTGCTTCGCCTTTCTCTTTCTGTTCAACACATTCTTCACTCTCCTCCTCTTCTTCTTCACTCGTTCATGCGGTACTTCTTTATCACTGTCGCTGGATACTTCGTCGGCGTTAAACGCAAGCTTTTCGTACTTGGATCTATCTTCCACGGGAGCGCGAACAAACGGCGGCGAAATAGGATTGCTCTCTGCCAGCAGTGATGCCTCGTCCTCCATCCCGACTCGCTCGACTCCCGAATTCCGTTGCTTCAGCGGTATTCTCGGCCTGCCGTTCACCGTTTTCCCTGAAAAACGTGTCACACTAATTAATAAACTCTATTATGTTGACAATCTCTGACGTAGCGTATCGCGTCTCACGAAGAACTTACATGGAATCGGAACTCAAGCTTACAAAACGGATGTGAGATTTTAAAGTTCTCTGTGTTGGAAGTGTGGATGCAGAATTATAATTGGACAGAGGAAGGAATGCGACGGAGATAATACCGGAAGCAAGAGTTTCACTGTACCACCACATCTCGGATCACGATAAAACGTACATAATTAAACTGATATTTCCTATACTTACCTAGACTTAATTACTTAAGGGATCAAATTTAATAAATCACCGAGACTTTTTTTTTAGCAGAGTAATGTCGCGAGATAAAGTTCAAGATCTCTTCGGACTCGAAACGATCGTTGGCATATAAAATCGGGAAGAAACAACGATCGTTTCGCGGGACCAAGTACCAAGAGAAATAGGAAGAAAACTAAAGAAAAGATAGAGGAGATGTCTGATTAGGTCTGCCAGAAAGACGATGCGTTGGAGCGTTCAATGGTGTCAGACTGAACTAACTTTCTTTGCTACCATTTACTGTACAAGATTATGATATTCAACGATCGAATAATTTCGATTCGGGAGAAGGAACGATATGCTCGTTTAAATGCTACAGATAATGTTAGTATACCACCACCATTCGGTCTGGAACAGTCCTAATCAGATTGAGGAAGTTAAGGGTGAGTGCTACCAAAACGCAGTAATACTCTGAATTAGCCACAGCGTGTCCCGGAATCGAGAATTTTCGAAAAAGAATCACAAAATAGATGCTAAACAATGAAGAGATCATCGTACCGATCCTGTGGGTTCGATCTAGCAAAGAATTGCTGCGTTTCATTAAATCAGCGATTGGAAAGAACAATAACTCCATATGCTAATGTAAATATTTATTGCTGTAACATTATTTTATCTTAATACAGCGAGAAAGATAACATGTCCAAGATTGTCGGCCTCCTATAGTGTTCTCTTTGTTACACGCCGAATATGTTCTCCTTTAGGCGAGAAACATTGAGAAAATGGAGAATAATATTCGACAATGAAAAATGCACGGAAATGTAGCCGTGGAAAATTTGCAAGTGGACGAAAATATTGAAAACACGATGCGACTCGTCGTAACGGAGATATTTTCAATATTCATATAATATATGGTTGTCCTGTTTATCCTCATTAGAGACACACATACGGGAGGCAAACGATGCGGGACAAGATTTAAAAAAAAACAACTTTACGAACAAGATATAAACTGCTTCGAAAAATCAACCAAAGCTCTCTTTTGTGCCTCCCAAACTTATTAGGTTGTTCCAGACAATGTGGGCAGATAAGATTAACCGGAAAGAGATGGAGAGAAGTTCTGCTCACAGAAACAAGCACATTCACACCTAAGCTCTCGTTGCCTCGAAGATGCGTCCGACTCGATCGTTGTTCTGTTTCATTAAATCAACGATTGGAATCGACGCTCTTCGAATACTTACGCGCACGTAACGAGACGAGAAACACCAATTATCCTTGTCGGTCTGGTAATACTACGACTACCGATATTCGAGTGATACTCGAGTGAAAATGAATCTCACGATACCCGACAACGGAGAGCTAAGAATAAACGTGTCTGAAAGTAAAGGGGCTTAAGCTAAATTAATATACCAAACATACAGAAACGACCTACAATCACCAAACGTAGAGCAAGTGAAATCACTAACAAGCAACCCTAGGTAGATGTCTGCCCCTGATTTTGTTCGTTTTCAGTTATCTTGTAGTTCCCATGAAACTAGGCGACACGTATTTGTTTGATATCTGCCGAGTTTCGGTTTAACAAATTTTTTATGTAGAGAAGACAAATTCAACATGAGGGTAGTTTACCCTTAAAAAACCAATCCATCCGTAAAATTAGAATTTCATGTTAGGTTATTTATAATAAAAAATATTTTACACCCGCTAATATTCAAAATAATTCAAAATATCTATAAACAATTCCAGTTATTCTTGTTGAACGTAAATAAAAGAATACGTGTCGCTTAGTTTTTTTAGTACTTCAAGATATATGAAAACGAACAAAATCGGAAATGGACACCCACTAAAGGTTCCTCGTAAGAGAATATTTTCTTAGTATTTTTGCAGAAAGGGTGCATACACTGCAATCGGACGTGAGGTGAAGAAAAGGACAAGTAAACACAGACAGAACAAGTAAAAGACAAATACTGCATAGTAAAAGAAAGAAAGAAGAGAAAGAAGAAAATATGAATACAGCGTCAAACGAGATTGCCGTCGATCAGAAATCGTAGCATTACCATTGCCGCAAGAAAAATACAATCTCATTGTTCCAGCATGGTAGACGTTCCTCTAATCGTTCTGAAAAGTGACGATGTTGCGTGTAAGGGTTAACCGAAAGCTCGAAATACCATTCGACACTGATTCCCTCTAATGTCTTCTAACACATGATAATAATTAATTATATCTACTTTGTTACTATCAATGACTCAGGAAGAATAAGAATGTCTTAAGAGTGTGAAATCGTTGTCGAGCAGTGCTCAGGACTTTCGAATCACCCGGCAATCTAACGTCCCAAATGTTCCGCAGACATATTAGAAGTGGTCTATCCAATCACTTATCGAATATGTTAGTTTCCCGTGTTTCGACACGCAATGTACGATTCCTACGTTCCCGTCACAGCGCGGGACCGAAGTATTTGCAGAATGTGGATATATACTCTTCATTATATATGTATCTACAGTTAGGAGTAAACCGTGAAAGCGAGACGCTTCATAAAAAACTATACAGTTTCGTTTGATCTTCTTTCTCTGGTATCCTGCCTGACACTTTCCTTTGCATCATATCGTTAATATTACGCGCTTATTCCTCCCGCGATGGATATACCGCGTATTTTACAGCACACCATTATACGTAGGCGCACACATAGACACGCATTGAAATGCGTTTTTGTATATACATACGCGTATCCCATAATTACTATGCCACACGTATGTTCAAACAAGGCAAGTCACTGCCAAAACAATATATCACATAATTCATATATCAATATAATTTTCGTGTCGTATCTATACACTTTTATAATATCTATATTTATATTTATGTGTATGTATACATGTATATGTATATGCATATATAAATATACATATAAATGTTTGTGTGTATGTAGCAAGCTTTCTTTTTTTCGTTTCTTGGATTATCGTTTCCAATGTTCTCTAGGGAAACAAACAAAGTAGAATCAAAGAATAGTTCATTACTTCGTTTGAATTCAATCAAACCTTCCTGTATGGCCGAACGTAATATTCGATGTATCGTATATAAACTTGCTGCAAATCACAGTACCAGGTAAATGTACAGAAAATAGTTCACTTAAAGTGGCTATCGTATCTTTCGCTTAATTGAGCACAATAGTAACTGAGCAGAACTGCATCGCAATACATTTCTCATCGAGATACCCGTTTATCAGCGTTTTACTTAACGAGACTTTTTAACACCGGAGAGTGCATTCATGGATCGCCTTTCAACGGATATTAATATGAAAAATGTCGTTCGATGTACTTAAGATACATCGTATAAAACAGATACACGTACATTGCAGAGGATCAGATACTTATCATACCGCCTCGACAATCAAATCAAAAATAAGACCTCGTACCTGTTTAATTTGAACTATCAGCGAGAGTTCTATAAAGTAAAGCTAGCTTGGTATTAACTCCATCAATAAACGTATCTCTAATTCCACATTAATCATTTTCATATTTCGGTAATTGTCACCCGATCACTTTGATATTTCGCTATTTTGAATAAAAATATTATTCAGTGAATTTCAATGACGTTATCAAATTCGTAAAGATGCTACGCATTTCGTTAATTAAACTCTACCGACTGAGAACTGCCAGCAGCGGTGTTTTTTAAATATTTATAATTTACGGTTTTGTGCTAGCATAGTAAATAGAACTTTTTTTAACCACTTATCCCGTAGTATTTTTATAATATCTTTGGTAAATCAAATTAGTCGTTGGGATCGTTACTTCGAAAGACACTTTTTCCATAAAATTTCAGAAAAAGAACTAAGCCGAATAGGTTATATCGCAATTGCGATTAGTATTTCAGTTGTACTACTCATTGGATCACTGTTTAAACGATAAACACTTCCTAGAATCACATATTAATGTAAGATGCAGTTAAAAGGAGCATCCAATTCATTGTAGTTTCCATGAGTTTAGAAAAAAAAACACGCTCGATTCGTCTACCGTCTACGAACTTGTCCGTAACTACTCACAAAGCTGTACTCAATTCCCGTACAACTACATCGCTTACAGACTCACCGGTTGATTCGAATACTAAATCTTTAATTGAAATATATATATGTCTACGCTACAGGGAAAAATATCTTGAATTCGTAAACTCAGGGTTAATCATATGACCTCTCGTAAATGTGTCTTTACTACATCACAGTTAATCGTTCTACCTCCCGAGAAGTGGAGAAGAGTGCAACGTTTCAAGGACAGTAATGCATAGCTACGTGGATGCAATCGATAATTCTACAATATACATCGAGTAATGTACAATTCGCCTGGTTTTCCTCATCGAGTCATTTGTTTTAAGTGGGAAGCAAACAACCGAAGTAGGAGCACGAGATAGAAATATTGGCCCGAATTAATTTCCCCCTCTGCATTTAAATCGTCGTGATGCGTTATGTTATTAGCCGTTTGAGTCCCAGGGCTCATTGAACAAATCTTGCCGAAAAGAGCCAAGCCGCGCAATAGCGCTTGTTTGAATTCATGTCGAAAAGAACTAAACGACGCATGGCGCTCGTGTTTTTATCTTGCCGAAAAACGCCAAGCAATGCTTGTCTTACTTAGTTTATATCGCGCTAACTTCGGCAGAATGTCAGTACACTGTCAGTTTTACACAGCGGTCAAATATAGTGGGTCTTTTTGACATGGAATCTGAACAGCGCGATCGTGCTGTGTGGGACTCAAACAATTAAATTACGTATGTCTGATCAAATAGATATCATTTAAACAAATCATATCGTGCATATCGGAAATTGACAAGCTCGAGAAACCGATCGTTCTGCATGAATTATATGACTCTATAATGAATATGTATTCGAATTGAAAGTGATTGAATGCAGAGCTAGATGTAAAGCCTTGATTATTAAGTAGCAATTGTTTAGTGGAAAATCAAAGGGTTAGAATTGTTAGTAATACATCGATGTGTATGTTCGCGTTCAATAGCATAGAATAGCGAGAGGAATAGAGAAGAGAGGGCAGGACAATTTAAGAAGGGACTTTTTGATTTTTTTTATGCATTACCTCCGGCCATCGCTGCAGTCTTTGACCCAATTTTGTTTTTCTTCCCTGCTAGAATGAAATAGAAAATATATGTGAGGAATGATTCGTGAAGACTGTTTCTTTAAGATAGCTTCGCAGATAATCGTAAAATGATTTCAAAGCGTGCAAATCATAAACTATTTATTCGTGATTTCTAAGCAATGTTGCATAAGAAACTTACTTGGCAAACTGAAGGGCGCGGACTCGAATGGATCTTCGGGTAACTCGGTATAAGTCATGACGAGACTTTCACGACTTTTTACTCCGCTAATGCTAGTGTTACTTCCTCTTCGAATTTTATCGAACTCAGCACCGAATATATGATCCTCCGTTAATTGGCTGAATGGTTGAACGTCCTCGAACGGATTCCAAGTAGCCACGTCTGCGCTCAAAGATCTTCCTTCTGAAGCTATTAGGCTCGATAGTTCACCCTGATAAAGGCGTAATACTATTTACAAAATCACGTTGCACGAATACCCGGGTGCTTTCCATTGATCATTGCTTCCTTTCGATTAAAGCTATATATCTGGTTGAACATGGTGCAGTGCAGAAAGTTAACAAAAAAGAAGGCATCGAAGTAAGGAGTTGGATCAAATAACAGGTAAACGATGAGATTACAAACTAATAGTGAAAACAAGTGGAAGATTATACCAGGAAAACAAATTAATTTGAGAGAAAATAAAAAGAATGGTGTGCTTGATTTACTTACAACACGTACATGCGAGGCACTTGTTCCTACACAGGGCCTAATGTCACTTAGAACTTCCGGAGGTGTATCCTCCTCCGACCGCGATTTCACCGATGCTTCGTATGGCGCCAGGAATTGAGTAGTTTCGTTAGCAAAGGCTCTGATAACAGAAAATTAATCAAAATAATTGTTATGATAAAATGTAAGGAAGATACATTTACTTTGATCCGAAGATAATGGAACATACTTGTTGAAAGCACTCGTGTCGCTAACATTTCTTCTATGCCGCGAAGAAGATAGCGTCGGACTATCGGGCGGAGACGAACTAGAATTTATATTTTGACTCAAGCTTTCCGTCTTGTTAGTTGGTTTTGGCAAAGCTGGTGGAGTTACGACGGTAGGCACCTTATTAGGCCCCGTTGGAATGCTCAGTTTCGTTGGTACCGAAGCAATCGGAGAGAATTTGGTAGATGGCGGACAACTAGGTGTACCGGATAATTTTGGAAGGATTTTAGTAGGTTTTGGAGCAACGGGGGGTGGTATCTTTGCCGGCGGCGGCATTGTTCGCGCATCGTCTTTAAAGGGATCTGGATATCCTGAAAATACAACAAAGTGATGGTGTTTATGTTGTATTACCTCCATACTGCACCACAGACTATAATTAATTTACCTGATGAAGGGAATAAGGCTTCTAAGTTTTCTTGAACGGTTACAGGCGATTGTTGTGTCAGAGGAGAATGACTGATCATCGGACTCTGAGACTGAGCGTATTGAGATGGTTGACCCGGTGTTGGTACAAGCGGCACGCTTTGACCAGGCGAAACTTGTCCGAAAGACGATTGAGCCGGCAGTTGAATGGATTGCGGTGTATTCACTGGCAATGACTGAATATTTTGTTGAATGCCTTGGCCAATAAACGATTGCGGAGCACTCAACGGAGTAATTTGTTGACCGACTTGGGCGTAAGAAACTGGATTTCCAATCGCATTTTGGGATTGCATTTGACTTCCTTGTCCCGATATTTGACTGACAATTTGTCCAGTCAAATTTATCGGCCCTACGCTAACAGTCTGGCCTTTTGGTCTTTGCCTCGGTGTGACCGAGGTACCTTCTACCGTCGTAACTGGAGTAGGTTTCGGCGTTTTCACAGATGCAGACCTTTTTATATTCTCAGATTCCATAATAGGGCATGGTAATGACTCCAGTGTGGGCGTCGGAACTTTCTAAAATAATTCAATGGCATGATAGTACCACTTATCTAAGTACTCTCATGAAATATGACTAAATACATACATGTAAATTTTGCACAGGACACTCTTTGCCATGTATTTGGAAAGCAATTGCAGAAACTTGATAAATGTCGGGTCGAATATCGGGATCTGGTTCTAGCATGTATCGGATTAAACAATAAAGGCTTTTGCTATATCTGTAAAATAACGAAAACGTTCGTTTGTACTAACTTGGTAGCTGGATTAAAAAAGTCAAAGATTATCATTCTTGTATTCACGAACCTCGAGTTGTCGGGTATAGTAAAATTTCCGGATTGAATAGCTAGTGCACTTTCTCCAAATGGTAAGGTAAAAAAGCAAAGTTTATAGAGTAAACACCCTAAGGCCTAAAAATAGAAGAATTTCAATTATTTCTGAGACATATAAAACTGCAGGTAGGGGTATAAATATGTCATACCCATATGTCGGCTTTTGTAGTAATGGGTTTTCCACAATACATATCAACCATTTCAGGTGCTCTGAAACTAAGAGTCGTATACCTTTGGATTTCTTCTTCAACAACTGTAGCACCCTGTACACTAGGATTCAGAACTTTTGCTGTTGCCGAACCGAAATCGCATAAAACATAATGACCAGAGTCGGAATATAATATATTTTCAACCTATAAAACCCAAAGATTTCATTAGACCATGATTATTTATGAGGTCAAAAATATAATTATTTAAGAGCTTGCCTTGAGATCTCTATGAATTATCGGCGTTTGGCAATGATGTAATCGGGAAACAGCTTCACACACATCGCAAAAAATCTGGAGAATTTCTGTTTCGGTAAAACCAGTCTGTAACCTGAAATTCAAAATTGTATCGTATTCCCTGTTTTAGTATCGAGAAACTATGTAATGCTACAGAATGATAATCGTGGAATATAGTAAGAAGATTGTCTAAAAGGGATCTGAATGTAAACTCAACCTGGTATTCATCATTTGAAGAACTTGAGATCTACAATAAGGCATCAGAAGTAGAAGCACATGTACTCCACCACCCGTATGTGTGATACTGCTATCTATGTATCCTATAATATTTTTATGCCCGCTCAAGTTGCTCTGAAATTAGAGACAAATCGATTACGCTTGCAAGAGGTTTTGCATAAACGGAACATCTCCTGCTTAATATACTCCAAATTAAATGGAAATACATACTGCAATTTGTATCTCCCTTTTGCATACATTGAGATCATGTTCGTTGTTGACATACATGCGTTTAAGTGCATAGCGACCACCAGACGATTTCACGAGAAATACAATGGCGAATCCACCTAAAATCGCGTTTATAATTAGATTCTACGATTGTGCATTAAAATAATTAATATTCTCTACATGTTTTCCTCGTATATAATAGGATTCCGCTATGTAGCACATTACGAGAATCCACGCATTCCTAATAATGATTAATCATTGGATAGGATTCTGTCGCTAAAGTCGAGGAGCATTGAAAATCAAAAGAAATATATTACGAATGATTAATGTAGTGGCCTAAGTGTCGTTAACGAAGAGATAAGAGATTATTTCAAGAAGTCGCAAGGGATTAAGGCACGACGGGGATTTCTTTCGGGGGAGGTTTGAAAAGGAGGCAGGATCGAAGAATGCCTCAAATCAAAAAGGTTTATTTTATACAAGAATAATGAAATGGGTTCGTGTAAAAAGACAGATCGTCGCGGGTAAAAAGCTTAGAAGCAAGAGGTGGTCGAGCGGAAAGGAGAGTCGGTAGGAGGGGCGAGATGGGTCCAAGGTTGATAGAAAAAGGGTTCGCACCTTCTGCTAAAACTTCTTCGACGGTGACAGTGTGACGTCCCACTACGAAGACCTTCCCGACATAACTGTTCGATTCTTTCGACGTGTTTTCGATCTTTGAAAATAGCTTCCTCATATTGGCACACGTCGTCGGCCCTCCTCCCAACACCGAACTGTCTTGACATAAGGCCTCGTACTTCTTGCCTCGATTTCCCGGCGCAGATATTACGAGTTTATCCTCGAAGATCGTTTGCAAAGGTGAACCCTCTACCTTCTGCTCATACGAGCACGACGATCTTCCCAATAGGTCTGCGGCAATCGAATTAACCAAAAGAAATTGTCTCGCTCATGATAACAGCTAACGTATTTTACCCAGCCGACATATTCAGGCTATTAGGTATGCGTCTGCGCGAATCCGCAGAAACGACGTCGGAAACATATGTCTCTAACTTCCGCTTGAATGTCAAACTTCATTATTTACTTCCCTTTCTCTCCTAAAATATTCTATGATAATCGGATCTAAGCTGGATTCCCCGTTTTACTGATATATTAAAAATATAAATGTACTTTTGAGGATTCTATTTAATCGATTCGGTAAATTGCTCGAAAAAGTTTTACCCGAAAGAATGAGGAAAACCATCATGGTATACCGAGTACATTCTCGTGTCTTTTTTGGATTCACCAGTTATTCAGATCTTTGAATTCACTTGCAACCATTATAAGGCTGATGAGTTTCACCCACAATATGTATTTAGATCTTCCACGTAACCAACTAATATCTACCACAAGTTTCTCCCAGAATTTAGTTAGTATTGACATTGCAAGTCCATAGCGATCACCGGCATTTATTATCGGTTCGTGTGACTGACACCCAGCACTTAAAAATATAAACTCGGTAAGTTTGGATGGGTAAGTTAACATTCTATCAAACGATTAGACTTCCAGTCAATATTATTTTTTTTCTGATTTAATTTAGCGATCCAATAACTTGAAAATTAAATAGAATGAGTGACTCGGAGGACGCTATTACTCCCGAGGAGATCCAAGCATTGGAGAAAATCTTAGCTTCCCACAATGGAGACCACTCGGATGACTCCTCAAATGACAATTTACCTATAATAGTAAATGATAACGCGGAAAATCAAAAAAATTCCGAAGATACTATTAAAAATGAATTTTTGGACGACGATTCAGAGAATACTGCCTGCATGCTCGAACTTAATAGGCAACTGATTAAATCATTGCAAGAGCTAAAGAAACGCGTTAGTAACGCGCTTGAAAAGATTGACGAAAAATTGAAAACGTTTGAACCATACGAAGATAATGATTCGCAAGAGGCACAACCTATGTCATGCAGTGTTGGTATACCTTACTTTAAAGACAGATCTAATTTTACAGCACCGAATAATGATGATGAAACACTAAAAGAAAGGCGTATGGAATTACAAGTTGATAAATTACCTAAGGTATGCCCTTGGACAGCCAAGGACAGAAATAGGCTTCTAAGAGCTGTACGTCAGGAAGCTATCTCCGATTTTCTAGAGCCCAGAGCAAATGATGAAACTGATAAATCTGACGATGATTCAGATGCACCAAGAAATACCAGTTTGAAAACTAATCGTAATACAAATAAAAAATGTTTACCTAACGATTTTAGGGAAATGGTTGGTCCATTGAGAGGAAGAGAATTCGATTGGGTTAATATTTCTTCAAATCACCTTGGAGGTAAACATCCACCGATCGATTGTCGCGTTATGTGGAATGTATATCTACATCCAACAATTAACAAGGGTTGTTGGAAGAGAGCAGAAGATAATAAATTAAAATTTATTGCTAAAAGACATAGGTATCAAGACTGGGAGAAAATCGCCAAGGCATTAGGTACTAATCGTACAGCGTACCAATGTTTCGTTCGTTACAATACAACAAAGAATATTCCTAATGTTCAGAATTGTATTTGGGATATAGAAGAGGATAAGATATTATTAAAACTCGTTAATGCACTTAAAATCGGAGATTATGTTCCATGGGGCGAAGTTGCCAGTTGGATACCAAATAGAACCAAGCAGCAAGTTTATTTTCGATTTACCTATAGTTTGTCTCCATGCTTGGTGAAAGGTCGATTTACCAAAAATGAAGACATGACATTGAGACAAGCAGTAATTCGCTACGGAAATAATTTCCGAAAGATTTCTGCATCATTAATGCCCAATAGATCCGCGATGCAACTCAGTGATCGTTTTCAGACAATATCCAGTAAAATGGAAGGCAATTCAAAGTTATGGACGTTCGAAATGGACAAGAAATTACTGGAACTTTACACTCAATTCGGACCAAATTGGTCGCGGATAGCAAAAGCTTTTGCAACAAAGAACAGAACACAAGTTAGACATAGATACGGGGCTTTAGATAAATGTAGAAAGAGAGGGATTTCCATCACGGAATTACATCGACGTTATCAACAAATAGAACGTTCCAAAAAGAAGGGAGTGCAAGAAGTTGAGCCACATGGAGCGGCAATAACGGGACAAGAAGTGCAAAAAGATGTCGACGATGATGAAAATTCCGATTCAGATTCAGATTCCGATTCCGTAGCGGAACTAGTGGAATTAGATACAGATGACGAGGTAGAAGCACGTAAAAAAAGGATACTAAAAAGAGGACTCCAAGATGAGATGGATCGGCAGTTAGTTGAATATTTCCGCGTTGCCCTCAAGCCAGAGAAATCTAGAGAGCCGGAACTTCGACGGGGTCCAAGGGACCTTGAAAAGGACACCAAGGACGTGTACAATATCTTGCAAATATTAAATGCTGATCTGAATATTCCTGATAGTCGTGATACTGTAGATCTAAACGAAGAGGATAAAAAACTTCTACATTCTTTGAAAGGATACGCACAGGAGCGGACGGACGATGATAAAAAACAAAACATATTGCAAGCGTACAGCTTGCGCATGTTTGGACCGCTTACGAACCTGAAGAAAACTCCACACTTTATACCGCCTTTACCTTTCGATTCTCGTAACAGAACAAAAAGGTGCATGGACACAAAGTTCTTTGATTGTACTTTGAATAAAAATACGAAACATTTGCTCGAAGAGCCGCCAACGGAAATCGAAACACCCATGCAAGTTATCACTTTCATCGGTGGTTACGAGCAGGAACTGGAATTTCAAAGGATTCAGGCTTTGCTTTGTTCTCGTACTTCAAAGCCGGCTAATCAAACTTTCCTTCAAAAACTGTACATACTTCCGCCCGATGTGTTATCAACGAGGGCAATTAAAAATATAAAAAATGGAAAGAACGCGGTCGCTGATACTTTAAATAAAACACGGCTCGTAAGCGAGGGACAAAATTGTGCAACGAAGAGTCAGGCTCTGCAGAAGATTGTGTCAACGAATCTTTTAATGGAAGAAACACCACATTATCCGAGAGTTTCTTATGTCGATGTTTCGCTTACAGAAAAACTTCCATCTCTGCTCGAGGCATCGCACGCGACGTTGCTTGCTTTTAAAAACTTAATGTATTTAAAGCATTGTAAAACGGGCGATCCACCTTCAAAATCCTCAACTCAGCAAAAGAAGGTTCCCAAACAATTTCAAGATGCCTACAAACTGTTAGAGAAACGATTGAGTATATTACTTAGGAGACCGTTCGGATTATCCAAAACTCTGGTACCGAGAGTTCATAGTAACACAAAACGGAAAACTCGAATGGTTGCTATGGAAAAATCTAGAAAACGGGCCAAGTTAAGTAACTCTAATGAAACTGCAGAAAAAGAACACAGTTGATGTAATAGAATGTCGATTTGTATATAAAGTTTCATCCGATGATCCTAAATTACACCGTGGGATAACGAAGTCGCGAATCTGAACAAAAGCACTAAAAATTCTTTTATTTCGGTTTGTCCGTGAATACAGAAGAAGCACGCGACGAAGGATTTTAATTATAATGTGCTGTACAGGGAACGTTATTGTTCAATTGAGCGTGTGCATACCGATTTTATCAAGTATCGAAACATGCGTCTATTGTGAGTAACGTGCGATGTATATAAGTAGTAACGTAAATAAGTGTATTCTTAAGATCGCGAGAAGCATCGGAGCAGTGTGTAAACAAAATGATATCTCCATTGTAAATAAATTGAATAGGAGAAGTGTGTAATACGCGAAAATTTTACTTTAGTTCTAGATTTTTAACATTGAATTGGTTAAACATTAAATGTCGTTTGAGTATCCGGCCTACTCGAATACGTTAACAAAGTGTACATTAATGAATTTGTATGCCAATATCAACTTTCACGCCATAGAGGGATGGAGTATATTGTTAGTATAGATTCTATTATTTATACAAAATTTACTGTAAAGAAACGTCATGAAATAAATTATCTATCTTTTGCTATGTATATAGAAGTAGTTATTTCCCTTTCACAATATATATTGCGAACGATAGTTGTACTTTGAAAACGTGCGACCGCGATTAGATACGTCGCGCCGAGCTAAAGATACCAATGGAATCTAAAGTACGAATAAAAAAAGGATAAATGAGAAAAATGTGCGTCGGAACACTTGGCAAAAATAATCGATTCTAATCGTTTAACGGCCAAAATCGTTTTATCGCGTATTCCAAAGATTCTTGTTGTGCGTAAGACGCGATTACTTTTTCTTTGAAACCGTACTGTAACTGGTCATGATTATTGCACAACCTGCCGTAAAAACACCCCAGAGTAAAAGACTCGCTTCGATTTTGCCCGTTAAAGATCTGACGGTATCTAAAATTAATTTCAGTGGCTCATTTGTCGCTCTGTACGACGGGCTTGGTTGAATTATTCGCATTTTTGCTAAGTACTCGATTAGAGGGGGATGATTATGGCTAAATATCGGGAAGTATTCCCCAACTTTTTCTCTCGTCCACCAAGCTTGTTTATTCCATCTATCAGAAAAATAAAGATATAAGATTATTATTATTATAGAGATAACATTTATTTGCAATTGATCGGCCTTCGATATAAAAATACTTACGTTTGGCTCCAAGGAGTATAGTGATAACGGTAGAGACTGGCTTTAATGTACTTCGGAGGCTTATCGCGGAATGGGTTTTCCACGTTATTCATTAAAGCCAAAATTTCGGGTTGACCGCTCAACAAGCGATAGGCCAACGACATTAACCACGGATTTTGATGATAAGTACCTAACGCGGCGAACCACATCTGCCAATCGAGACGTGGCTGATGAGGTGCTGAAATCATTTCTTACTGTTCAATAAACTGCAACATTGAAGAATGAAATCTGTTCTTTCGCTGTTACAACTCACCGACAAATGGAAGAGAATTGTTTACATTTCCTGGCTTATACAGAAATTCGTACTCTTTCCAGGGTCCGTCTATGTTATGACTGCCTTCGATAATAACTTCAGGCCTACCTTCAACTCCAGTCATACGCCTAAACAATCCATAACTATTTACTAAATGGAGGTTCTCGACTTTCGTGTGTAACTGTTTTAATTGATGGGGTACCGTTGAGTTATGGGACTTATGCAATGTAGCATAGGGAACCTGAAAATCAATTTAGTTTGTTAGAGTATGAACTTAGACGCATTAACGACCGCAAAGCTTTTCGTGGAACTTACTAGACTTATAGAAAAGATGAAACAAACAGCTACAGTGTAAAGGACTGTGGAAAAGGTTGAAATGAGTTTAGTTTGCGTCCCTTTAACTGTTAGTATGGAATTAACTATGGAGTCGGCGACTGTGAAGCCGAGGGACGCTACTGCAATATAAATTGAGATTGGAACCATACGAGAAAGAACGTAATCGAATTGTTCCTGGGTAAAACCTGAAAATCCGTTCATCAATATTTTCATTATGTTATAATACCGACTGCCTTAATTACCACTAACATATTGGTATTAATTTCCCTACCGATTTCGGACTGAATGGTCCAGTTATCCGTTATTTTAAGATTGTAATACACGTATGTAGCAGAAATAACTGCCGCGTATACTAAAATGCATAATATCGTAGAGAGATAATTTGTGATGCTGTGAGAACCATTTCTCGACTTTTTCTTGTAAAAAAATTGATCGTCTAGTAACGAAATACATAGGCAGATTGTCAAAAAATTGAAAAAGTTATAATTTCCAGTAGCAATAATGTTTATTTGTAGGAAAATCTGCAATCAGAAAGATGTTTATAGTTCAATGCCTGTATTTAAGAAATACACGAAAATCTTCGGATAAAACATACCTGAATGTAAAACGCGGCTATTCTTACTTTTCGGTTCGGGAAAAAGAATAAAAATGGAACAACAAGTTCAATGATGTTTGTTCCAACTGTAGTTAAGCGTAGGAACCATGTTGGCAAGTGATGTGCATACCATGCAAGTGGAGTCGGTATGCACTGTGATTCAAAGTGTATGTTTAAAGCTAGAAAAAATACTACATAAGCACAGCAAAATTTCTTTATCAACAGACTGAAATAATATTTCACCAAATATCTCACCATCTAATTTCCACCATACTGGGCATCCGGAAGTAAGTTTGACTACTCCACTAGAAAACATGAGTCGGAACAGCAGCCAACGAACTGTCCAGAAAGTTACAGCATCGCTTGGCGCATTCGTTTTTCCACGCCCTGAATACCAAAATGGTGCTACTAATATACACAAAAATCCAGCTTCTAATAAAAGTATATCCCTGCAAGAAGTATGTTTATTTTTATGATTATACTTCGTATGTTTCGTTGTTAAAATTTAAACATTTTCTATGAATAAAGAGGATAATTTACCATTGGAACCACATGAATGTTTGTCCAATTTGATAAAGGGAGTAATACAGAATCCAAAGTAGTGCAAATACTATTGCTATACAAAACCTTTGAGATACAAATCTGTAAAAAATATATTAATATAAATAATTAGTATCATTAAAAACAGAGAAGTACTACTTTGAGGCAAGTGGATGTAGCAAGTATCAGACAACACAAATTGAAATCAAAAAGTTCAAGCTTACCCTGCAAATGACAGTATTATCCCAAATAGAGATAGTATATCTAACATGTAATCTACGTTCAGTCCGAGATAGGGGGCAAACCAGAGGAGGGTAGGTTTTCGTTCTAATTTTTGCAAGATCGATGCCCTTGCTTTAAGTTCCACTTGCGCTTTCGCCGGCAAGATTCCATTTTCGCCGTATAAACCTTTTATTACAAGAAGTCCAAGAAAATTCGTATTTAAATTATTTTCTTATAATATATTCTCGGAACATTAATTATCCTAACTAGGGTATTTAAAATTGAACATAGTTTGTCTCATAAATTCTGAATTACGTATAAATAATTTGGAATCGTTTCTTATTCGAAATTACGAAGCAAATCGATCGGATCTTAAGTATAAATAACAATTCTAAAAAAAAAGATGAAATAGTATCCGGTAACAGAAAGAGAATATGCCTACCTGGAATCTGGATGTAGAAACTGAGGAAGGCAAAGAGGAATATAATGCACATTCCCCGTAGGAATAAATTTCGTGAGTACCGTACTTGGGCCATCTTGACGTCGGTAGATCGTCAATTTATGTTAAAAAATTGTGCATTTAGTCAGAGATCAAGTACCTGATAGGAGCACACTATAGCAAGCCGATCACGGCCGATTAGCAAACTATCACTGACCGCTTCTGCCACCGCCTATTCACTTGTGTTGGTCGCTCCGCGCCATATCCTCTTACGGTGCTCGCGGCATATTAGTAGAGTTGCCACCGAATACCATCACTATTTCTCCAAGAATATCTTGTTTAACGCAATTGACATGATCATCCAAAAAACCTGGTTACCATAAAATCATCTTACAACAAGTATCGGATATATTTCTCAGCGGCACTATAAACATTAACATCAATAACACTACAAAAATATGGCAATGTTCTATATCGCTCGATTTACGATTAGTTAATACGATTTCTTGTCGTATGTGCAATCGAGAGTATTTGCAGTTAAAATTTAATTCTATAAACTATAAACGAGTAATTGAACTATGTTACATATTGTTTCGTATCGATTTGTATAGCGTTAATCCTAAATTCTGTTAAAAGGAGATTCGCGTATCAAGCAAGTAGTTAGAGAGATCAAGCGAAATAAAACGTAGGAGGGAACGGGGCCCACGGCTTTCTGCGATTGTTCCCTTCCCCGATCATGCTCGTTCTATCGACCACCATTTTACGGGGGTTTTCTTATATAGCTTTAGCTAATCCCATTTCCTGAGACTCGCAAGTTTAACGCATAATTTTGTCTGACATATAGTCCTTAATTAAATTGCGTATTACCAGTAGCCCGGAATATGGCGGAAGAAGCGGGGGGATGCAAAGTCACTAGGTTTGCGGTTGATGCGGCGAAGACGGTTCTAACTAGGCTACGCCGCAAATAGAAAGCTCTGCTATTTCAGAAAAATGAGTTTTATTAATCTTACTTGTCTATCGTACTTGTACCTCGATCGTGGTACATTCATTCGTTATAATACATTATTTAAATGACGAATGATCGTGTCATTGAAGAGTACGAAAAACTATGTTTCTAAAGTAGTTTTCAAAAGTGGTTTTACTAAACAAAGATTTTATTTTAACGTTCACGCATAAAGTCAATATTAACGATACAATTCGAATGAAAATTTCAGTAAATCCTACTAATGAAAATTATGCACTGCTTGTTTTTATTTGATTGTACTCCATCTCCATTTCTTGCAGCTGTTTTTCTTGATATCTTCGATTGGTTTCCTCGACAAATTTGTGATATTCTTCGTATTTCTTCGCACTAATCGGCGGGAAACTCTCCTTCTTGACTTTAACCACCCATTCCTCGAAATTTTCGGGCTGATTAAAATAATGAAACAATCCTACTGGGAAGGATATGTAAAGTGCCATTCGGAAGACTTCCAATTGCCAGTTACCCATTTTTATTGCGATCTAAGAGCAAAATGTTGTGACACGGAACACTATTGCCCGCGACTTCTATCGCTTTCTACCTTAAAACTTATGACTGTTTGTCAGATATACTTTGAAAATACATGTACCTTATTTATCTCTCTATATATGCATTCGTAGTTTCCTATGTGCAGTATACGCTTTAAGGTTAGTAATTTTTAATACGAATAGCAACCCCGAGTATAAAAGAATGGTTGCAGAACAAATATCGGATCCGTGGCACGTTACGGAAACAATATATGTATGTATTAAAACTATGTATAAACCATTGGAAGGCTAAAATTTCTTGATCTCTTGATTTTATTCAGGAAAATAATACAGCTCGTATTATCACGGGGAGTCAACAAACTAACCATTCCTAGCGCTCCGAAAATCGTGCCGAGCATCCGACATCCCCGGCAAATGTTGGCATCAGTGCATCCTCAACTTCCCCCTTTTTAAGATGCACCCGAGGATATTTTAAAAGCGTCTATTTTGTTTAAACAGTCATACCGAGTCATACGTGTTCGTACATTCGCTTCTTTTAACGTAGTTTTTCCTGCCGCTTGAAACTATCGATGTACTAGGATGGAAACGTTATTACCTTCGGAAATAGCAAGATTAGTTCTTGGTAAGAACAGCATTACGATCGTTCAGAGGCTTGCCTGTTGTTAACCTGACTGGCGGGAACGTAAATATTCGAGAATTGTATGGAGGTGTATTGCCCGAAAAATAATGCTACCCTTTAGAATATATATTCATTTGATCTTGTCGTTATTTCCGGATGTTATTGTACTCTTCGTGCACCGATTCTTTATTTTACAGCACAGATCTCTTATGTACCCTATCAGCGCGATAAATTTTTTATCAGATAGAGGATAACTCTTAATGCTATAATAATATATACGCACTTTGAAAAATCTTACAACTTTAGCCTCTCCAATTTATAAAGAAAAACTGTTTATTTTACATCCCTCCTTTTATTTTGCTACTTATTTTAAATCGATTCTGCATTATTACAGTCTATATGTTATTTAATATCAAGACTCATATAAGAGGAAAAATCATATAACAAACATTAATTTTCATTTTTCTTCTACTCTACTTTTACTGAAGTAAATATATTGACTTAATGGTGATATGTTATTTGATGAGGGGGCAATTAAAATCCTACAATTCTACACGAAAAATCGTTTTTATTAGTAGCTCCATGGATTTTTATATTTTTAGGGTATTTGGAGGATCAGAAGTGTAACGAGGCAGCTAAAATATTTTTAGAAACTTCACAACATTTACATGAATGTCGTACAGTGTTTTCCCATGGGAAGCGATTTAGTACTCGAGTTTGTGGCATGACATTAGTAGATATACTTGAAAAGTTTTCTGCTGTAAATTCAATGAGTGAGTGTCATATCGAATAGCATGTAAAGAACATTCAATTGTAAATGGTAGACTAAAACGAGACCAATCTTTTTTGTAGTTCAAGAGCGTCTATGTAGAATTTCGGACAGTGAGCACTTGAAACATTGTGGAGATTTAGTGGAACAAATCAAGTTCCTCATTGAGGAAACGCGAGGTCAACGGTTTGTCGTTAATATTAATGTTCCTTCACAGGTACAACATTACATTTTGAAAGTGCCTCATAACATTCTTTTTTTTTAATCATAGGAATTTTAATGTGGATTTGCAGGCAAATTCGCAGGCATGTCATGGTTCTCCTATTTTAACTAGTAGCTTGCGAAAGCGACGAAATAGTAATAGTGATCGAGAACGATGTAAACGTTCAAAGATATTTTCTACACAACTATCGGCGCAGTTAAATCCCGAGCCTTCCGAAGGTGTGTGCAAAAACTTGAAAAAATTATCAACTTTGTTGTATTCGAAATGCCGGCATATTTCATAAAGTCATCTTATGTTTATTTTTGTAGTCAATCAAATTACTGTAGAAGCGACTCCATTAGAAAGTTTACCCGGTAACACGGAATCGTCGAAGTGCCGAGAGTCAAGTACAAATGCAGCCGTACAATCGCCCGAAAATGTTGAAGAGCATCACGAAGTTATATCTAATCCAACTGCATCTAATTCGAAGGAAAATAAACAAATTCAAACTAATAGCTGCCATAATGTTACACCAACACAAGGTTCGGAAGAACGTGCAGAAGCTGAAATTATCAACACACATACTGCTGATGGAAGCAAACATAAAGAGGATCAGGCAGAAACCTCAGGAGCAACATGTACTATGGCTACAAGTACAGAAGAGTTAGTTACAGTTTCCTGTGCTGAAGTTCAAACAACTCCATATGACACACCTGAATCTGAGTCGGAAATGAATGATGAACCTATTGAAAATCTTAGCGTAAATATCGAGGATTTTTGAGTTTCCTTATGCATATAAGTTTGTATTATGTTAAACGTATAAGGAGACATATTTTTACAGTTGCTGACAAAAGAGCTGCTGAACCGGACGGAATTGCAAGAAAGAATCGCGGAGAACATTAATAAAGCTATTTTACCAGTAGACTCATCATTAAGAGAAGACTGTTTGAATGAGTCCGGCGAAATCAATACGTCAATTATGAGTGAGTTGAGTAACGCTATTAAGTCAATAGTAGAAGCAACGGAATCAGATCCGGTATTTGAACAATTTCTTGATGATATAATCGGTCCGAACATTGAAACCGATACAAGTCCGGATGAAGACGCTGATACAAGAACAAAGCCTAATTTACTTCATGAGTGAGTTTGGTTGTTGAATCTCCATTTGCATCAATACATATCCTAACGCGAACGTGCATTTTGTAAGTATTTTACGTTACAGGGTACCGGAGAAGCAATCGGATGCATCAATCAATCTTGAGAGAGCCGAAATTTGCATATTGGATAACAGACCTAATGCGTGTACTACAAACGAATTAACGGATGTTCCACTAAAGCACAGACTTCGTAGTTCTTCCAGGCAACAAAATATTCGGATAGAAGACGACGTGGAAAAACAAAGAGATCAAGAAAAGGAGCAAGCCGCGCTTGAAGATCAAAATGCTGCCGCAGTGTTGAGTATTATAAATGCGAACATCATTAATCAGCATTTCGGAAATGATGGACAGAGCATCCATGCCGGAAAGGAAAAGGGGAATACATGCGAGGTAGTTGAAAGCGTCAAAAAATTGCCAATGTTCGATTCAAGCCCAACAGAAAATGAGCCGATTGTAATAACGATACCATCGGAAAGCGAGGAAGCAGAAAGCCCGACTAGCCAGTACAATGATATTCAGCCAGAAATAAAAAAATCACAAGCGAAACAGGAACCTATGAAATCTAACCGCGAATCAACAATCAAAGTTAGCGAAGTTATGGCCATGCCTGCTTTAGTTCTGTGCTCCAAAGAAGAAATCGAATTAAGTTGTGCCAGCACTATTGAGCATACAAAGCCACGAATCACTGCCACAAAGTCACGATTTATACCGATTGCTCCAAAGCCTGCCATTGAAGTACAAACTGAATTAGTGGATCCAATAAGTATTCGAACAATGAATATTCCACAAAAAGTAGCGCCGCAAACAATGTCTTCTAGTGTCGTAACGAGTTTACCGATTGCCGGGCCACATATAATACCACAACCGATATTACAACCGGCAATGTATGGTTTCCAAAAAAGCATTGATAAAATCAGTGCCACTAATACAAATACTACACAGATCTCGGATTCTGAGAACAGAATTCCCCCTTCCGGAAATTCTCCGGACAGAATTCCACCGGTAACCGTAGATTTCAATAAACTAATTGGAAGTGAAGCGATTACTTTGTATGGCAATGAAAATGGTGCAAAAACATTATTAGACAGCGCGAGTCTAGCGACAATAAATGTTGAGGAAAACATGAGTTTATCGGTATCTGGATTGTCACCCTACGTAAAATTTAACTCCAGCAAAACCAATCCGAATTACAGCTTATCAGACATGGAAATTGTGCCATTAACAGAAAATTTAAAAGACAATAGTATGCCTGTTCCAAAAGCAACTCGCGTACCTCAGACTTCGAGTTGTAAGTCTGCTGACTGTGATATCATTACTAGACGAACGCCAAGATCATTATTAAAGAGTAGATCGAAAAATCATAGATTAAGTTTATCGACACCTCGAAGACGCAGTAATCACGTAAGAGCACTTGATTTTAATACTCCGACAAAAGGATTAACGTCCACTAAAGCAGGTAGTGATACTGGAACATCCCAATTCTCACCCCGCGCTGCAAAACATATGAAATCGGTCTGCAGGACATCGCTCTTCAAATCACCACCATTTGTTAATGCTTCCAAGCTTGCAAACAAATTAAAATCACCGCAAAAGAGGGATTGTAGACCTTCTCAAGGTCCAATAATAAATGAAAGTTCAGCTTCAAAAGAAGTAGGAGGCTCGGAAAAAGAAGCGAAAGTTGTAGCTACTACAAGTAGTGTATCACTAAATGGAAACAAAATAACTTCGAGCACTAATAAACTTCAGCCAAGCAAGATTTCGAAGGGCTCTTGGGATGCGGATTTACGGAAATCCTTGCAGATAAATGAAGTGCCTAAAATTAAAACGAAGAAGCCAACCAGAGTAAAGAAGGCGGAGCCTATTAAAAGTAAGAATATCGTAGTTTCTAAGAAAACCAAGTGCAATTTACGCTCGTTAAAGAGTAGTACTGGGGCGACTGAATCTGCAGTAAGCAATGCAGATAACGTGGATGATAAGAAACAAGAAGAACCAATTAAAAAGGTAGATCAAAGTGAACGTAGAGCAGAGGAATTATTGACGAAGGACAATGATCAAGCAAAATTAATTGTTCAAGAAACGACCAATATTTTAAATAAAGTAAGTCACATTCCAAATGACGATGTAAAGAAACGAACTACATCCGTGGAATCTAAAGTTCAGGACAACGTTATTCAATCGAATTCCGAGTTTTCTAACGTTGAACGAAAGAACAATGATGCAACAACAATAAGAAGATACGATACGCGTGCTAATACAGGAAACGTACCTGAAAAAAAGAATGTGAAAAAATATGCGCAACTCAAAACACTACGAACCAATTTGAAGGGCTCAAATTTAAAGAAGAATCAGGAATTGAGAAACAACAATATACTTAACGCAGATGTTATTCAAACAGTAGAATGCACGAAGGTATCTGCGGAACTTTCTCATCCGATTGTAGAAGCACAAAATATGATTTGCTTAGATACACCTAGAAAGATGGATGGCCAGTGTGATATTCCACCAACGCCAAGACTATTGAGTCCTAGTAGTAACATAGTTACTCCTTTCATTAAAATTACTGAAGATTCCAGTAAAATGCAAAGTATTATAAGTACGCCGGAATTTCCGACGACACCACGCATAACGTTAACACCAAAACACGTGGAAGAAACTACAAGGGATAACGTAAAGAAAGATACCTTTAACTCGTGTTCCCCGTATTATAAACCGAGTTCCGAACAAAATGAAGTTTCGGAGAAGACGTTGAAATCGAATCACATAATTCCGTCGACGAGTGCTGATCTTTCTTCGTTAAACGTACAACAATGCATCGCGGACAGCATAGTGGACAGCACAAAAGCGAGGCTTGAGATTACACAATTCGAAGTGATCAAAGAGAATCTACCAAAAGAAGAGGCGGTGAAGGAATTAAAGATCTCGACGAATTCGAAAGAAAGTTACATCGCGGATATAAAGACGAGTTGCGCTGAGAAGAGTAACACGGCACACGTTGCGGTATCTTTAAAGGAGCATTCTGGACCACGTAAGAATAAAAATATCAGGTACGATATCGAAGATTCAAACGATAGTACTTCGTCTTCGTCTTCAGAGTCCTCTTCATCGTCATCCTCGTCATCATCGTCATCCTCATCTTCCTCGTCATCCTCGTCTTCGAGTTCAGCGTCCTCAAATATGTCCAATGCTTCGAAAGTGATAGATTCTTCGGAAGAATATGTCCTTAATATGACGAAGAAAAGAGTTTCCAATAAAATATATACGGATACGAGTAACGAATCACCACAAAAGGTTTCCACAGAAAGTACATCTAAGACTACACAGAAGATCTCTGCAATGGAATTGCGCGTTACTTTAAGCAAATACGAATCTTCTCCCGGTAAAGTGTTTTCACTCGCAAAAACTGACGAGGAATTAAAATTATGTTCTAAAGAGACACCTGCGAAAGACGAAACTTTGTTGAACGAAGCGGATATTTCTGAGACTCCAAGCAGCTCAAAAGCGGGAGTAGAGAGTTTGACTAATTTGTCTTCAAAGATCTCAGCGTTTATCGACTCAAACGAAGCAAAAATGTTAGAGAAGACTGATTTGCCGTCGGCTTTACCATCGGCTTTACCATCTAGTGTAGGTACATTAAAAAAGAAGGTAAACGCAACGGATAAACAACCAAGTATGGACAATTTGTCGATACTAAATCACAGACCTTTACCTGTGGATAATAAATTAATTCTACAGCTAGAAGCGAAACGTCAACGTATGATCGCCAAAATTCGCGACGCACCCAAACCGAATGCTAGCCGCGGAAGACCGCAAAGATGCGCAATTTTGAGAAATAAAACTGCCATGAATAATGTAAAAGAAAGTAATCACTTGCGCGTGAATCAACTGCAGAAACGGGGAAAGCCCCGTGCCGAGACCGGATGTGCAGCCTCTGTGATTATCTCAGAGTCGAATAATAATGATACAAAACAGAAATCTGAAACTAAAAGTAAATTGGTGGCACCGTCAAAGAACATTAAAAGAAGCACGCGCTTAAGAACGCAGAAAGATAAGGTTGATACTGGAAATGGAGACAAAGATGTCGTGACAACAAATTTGCAGAAGAACAAGATTGTTGATAATGTACAAATTCCAACGGACTGTGAAGAAAATGGACAGGATACTGTTTCAAAGAAGAATGAGTGCAACTCGTCTGCCGAAAGAAAAAGTAAAATTACGGAGAAAGAGTCTAATGAACATTCTGAAGCAAGTTCTACTGCAAAAAGTGAAGTTACAGAAAATATAGGAAGTGGTGCAAATCCGCAATCTATTGAAGTATCGTCCCAAAACTGTATTCCAGTTGGTCCTCCGAAAGAAAAGCGCGAAGAAGTTGAAGAACCTCAATGTAAACCAAGAGAAGTTTCGAATCGCAATACTCAAACAAGTTGTATATTAAAGTCAAAAGTTGACCAAGTGAAACGAGATCTATTTAGCGACGAAGAAAACGATCAAAGGTCTTTTACTATCGCGAAAGATGTAAATGCTCAAGAAAAGAATAACACTGCTACTTTACTGAGTACAGATGTCGAAAGTGCAACGTCTAAAGATGAAAAGGATTTGTCTAGTGTTCTTCAATGCTTACAGCTGGTTCCCGCCTGTAAAAATGATCACGCCGAAGAAGAGGAACAGGTGCACGATCAAGTTAATACTGATGATCTTAATGCTTCTGAAGAGAATTGCGGCACATTTAATTTTATTTATAATGACAATACACCAATGAAAAAAAGAAGAAGACGTTACAGTAGTCACGAACTAGAATTTGTAGTTAACTTGGATCCCGAGAATCGAAGTCCTTCGGACTGTGTGAAGATCATGAAGCCTACCGACTATGAGGAGATATTCAGCATCACGTCGAAACCGAAAAAACGATTACCCGCCAAAAAATCGCCTGTTAAGAACGGGAAGACCAATGCGACTACTGGAAATGTAGAAATGCATCCTAGTACTTTCCCAGTTAAGAATATATTCTCTAAGCCTTTAGCTACCTCGTCTCCCATCGATAGGGCGGTGCTATCAAAAGTGAAGAAAGCCACTAATAAGAATTCCGTGATCAATGAAAAATCTAACGATGTGCCTCCGAGTAGCAAAAAGAAGCCAAAACCTAACAAATTAGTAGAAGCTGAACAGGGTAATAATATCATTGTTTGTGCACAACTCTTTGTATTATTAAAATACCATAATGCAATGAATTGCTCGTATCAATTTCAGAGAATTCCGGCGGAAATTCCCGAAAAAGAAAAATGATCGAGTCGAAGGACAGCATACAGGTTTGTTATCACTGCTTTTGAATCTTAGATATGATTACGATATTTTTGTTGTGCATAGGTACAAGAACATGTGATATAATTAGAAATATCTGTTTTTAGATTGAAAAGAGGCAATTGACGATGGATCCGCAAACACTTTTAAGTAACTTGGATGTAGATAAATTTTTAACTTCTGTTCATGGACCTGTATGATTAATTGCTCTCTAGATATATTTGTAGTATTAATAGGTTAAGCAACTCTGTATATACTGTACATTTTTTATAGTAGTCGCGTCTTTTACTATTCCTATCCAAAGTAACGAGGTTAAGACTTTTATTTCTTCTTCAATCTCTCACGAGAATATCAGGCAAAAACTGATATTGAGCTATTATCATATCTTGTACAACTTATGTTTGTACAAATATTACAAAATAAATTTTATTATTTGTTATCTTTGTAAATTCGGCTAAAAACCTCATGCTGCACGGTAAACATCTATGATTCTATCAAAGTATTTTATTGAAAACTTATATTCTTTGCATTGACGTCGAATAAACCGTCATTACAAATAATACGCGATAATCATCTTTGCGCGCAAATAAATCGTTACAATATCTTCAATTCATTTTACAAATCGGAAACACGAAGTATATCTGTAAGTGGTTACATACGTAACAAAATCCATTTTATCATCGGACCAGGATACTACTGATCATCTAACACTTCGATTTTACAGCCTTGTCAACATCTTCGATAACAGATAGCAATTTCCTCCATTGTGTCATGTTTAAACATATGCCTGCAGAAGAAACAAACGATACCATTTATACCTAAATGGTTTAGTGTCATGTGAATTACACAATGTGTAACTGTTCACTTTCCAAGTACCTTTCTTTCCAGGCTTTACATTTCCATCTTTGTCGTAGTACATCTCTCTTATATCAACATACAATTTTCCCTTGAAATCGCGTACACTAACTTGTCGATTACTGCCTAAATCCCACATAGACTCATCATCATCGTTCGATTCTTTTTTTGGTTTCTTACTGGAATTTTCTGGCTTTCCTTCTTCCACTGGTCTCTTTTGCTTTTGCTTTTGCTTAGGTTTCACATCCTTCGTGGTGAATAAATGTCATATAAATATATCGTGCTTAAGAAATACGTCGAAGATATAGAATGCAGGAATCCATCATTTAACGAATTATACTATCATAAGGATCTGTTAATAGTTGATAATACTCTAAATACATAAATATTTTCGCATTATACCTAAATATCATAGTTTATTAGTAAAAATCAACGATATTAAACGATAAATTCCTGCATATGCAAAATTATATTTAAAGTACCTCCTCGCTACTGTCGTCGTCGCTTGACACAAACTCTTTTGATTTTGACATTTTTAGCGATGTTTACGTAAGGCTAATCAATCAGAAAAATATAAATAATTAGTTGTATATCTCTGATTGGTTTATAAACTTTCGATGTATGCAATTCAGTCAGGAAAAGAAGAGAAAAAGCATATATTCGAATAGAAACTTAGTTGGGCCAACCTAACCTATTTTCGAGTAACAATGTATTCTACGTAGGACTTACGATATTATCACAGATATAAGTTAATTATCGGTAGTCTTACACTCAAGAGCCCAAATGCACTTATACTTTTATACAGCAATCAAATTGTACTTTAAAACAGCATAAAATACCAAATTCAACAACCATACAAACGCACACTCACCCTTCCACAATTTCACACAGCGTCCTCAGTAAATAGAATAACCGTATACGTAACGGTCGTCATCCCACTATATATATACACTTACATTGTGAGCACGCTATTGGTCGTACTTTCACAGCTAGAATTTTCGGTAGAATATAATTCATCTCTCTATTTACATAATGGTAGAATTTTTCAATCAAATTTTTGTCGATTTCGCGAACAAAAATTTAAACACTAATTTTTCAAGTACGTCTATATACTTATCATACGCCGAAAAATTCAAAAAATTATCACACCGCATAGCATTTGCTTTACTAATGAAATACATGTAATCAATAACCCGTTTAAATTTGAATCACTTGAAATAAAAATGATGAAGTAGTGTTATTTTTGATTCGGGATATATAGAGCTTTACTAAAATTAACGTCAAAAATGGAAAATATCTTACATTACAAGGTACTCGATAAGATAGTTTTAAACGAATACTAACAGGAATTTTGTGTCTTCGCGCTCGGTATATGTTTTAACAACGAAATAAGTGAAATAAATAGTTCCCGATATACAGTCGAAGGAAAACGCAGAAGAGCTTTTTTCGAAATTTATTTAAATCAAGTTATTAACGCCGTTTAGTTAGCGGTCGGCGCGTTTCTCGGCGCTCGGGTTAAGGGTCGTCGACTGTCCTCGTCCGAGCCGTATATAACTTCCTCCTCATCCGATCCATATATGACATCTTCGTCCGAATCGTTAATCATAGAAAACGCTGGATTGTCCTTAGTTATAGAAGAATCTATGATCGATTGTAAGCGAATAAATGCTGTTAGATTCTTACAATTAGACCTAATATATCTGTTGAATCTGTTAGATTAAATCAGGAGTCGCAAAATGGCGGCCCGCAAAGGCATCGTATCCGAGCCGCTCTTCTAAAGTTCTTCTAAATGTTTTATGTCAGCTTTAAACAAAAGCAAAACTTACTATAATTCTTTGTGCCATTTTTCTATCGTCAAATGTTGATTATAATATTGAATACGGCTCGCGTATGATATATTGAGTTTGTTCATAAGTTCGTGCGGTTTTCATTTCAAATTGAACATACCTCGTAACAATTACCTATCAGCTATATATTATACATCTTTCGATAGCTTTTGTTTTATTCTTTTATGTGATTGTTACATAATTGTGGAGGATACATTATAGAATAATTCGTATTAAATATTTGAAAAAAGAGAATCTTTCACATTCGGCAAAACCACAGGAACTTATGGAATATCTCAATACATCTAATTAACTGGCCCTTTGCTGCGTTTGAGTTTGAGACCCCTGGATTTGATGCTTTATTCGTTTCCTGGTTAACGCAGAACTTACGTTGTCCGTAAACTTGCTGATTGGCCGGTGCATAGACGTAGGCCATTGTGTACAAGTAGAAGTTAAGGAGACCATAAAGAGCCATGAATTGAGCGGAGGAACGATAATAAGTGGTAAGACGGGAGGCGAAACTATCTTCAAGTATACCAGCGCCAAACTGGCGTGCCGTTACGCATCCGCACACAGACGAAACCACACCAGCTAGTAGCGTTAAAAATCGTAGACGAAGATCTAAAAGGAAATTAATTATTTACGGTGATACTTACTCATCCATTGTGCGCTTGTTTCAAAATCAATCGAATTACACGATGCGTACCAAAGTATGGCATCGAGCGTAATTCACTGTACGCCCTTAATATAAGAAGGAGCAGGTACGCGATATAAAATCCTCCTACTGTGAAGAAGAATACTTTGAAACCCTGTAATCGAAAGAAATCATAAAAGTGTCAAATGTATACAGTTTTATTACTGACCAATTAAATATGTATAAGAATCAGACCACTTCGTTACTTACAAAGTAATTCGACGTATCGAGGACATAATTATAAGTGGGATCCTCGAGTTCCGTGCAACGAAGCCAAGTAGCTAAAATCAGCGCGGACGTCCATAATAAACCCACCACCAATACTTTTGGTAAATAGAACGTGAAAAACCTCCTTTCGTTCTATCCGATGAAAAATCGCGTATTAAATGTAGATATACATTATTTCAACGTGTCGCAAATGTACGACGAATTAATAAAATGCACGGATACCTGTCGGAGGCCGTGATACACGCAGAGCCAAAACATGAGAATGGCGCAGAGAAAAGTGGTCTGTAAAATTGCATCCACCATACCAGGTATCCAGGAGTTCATCAAAAACATCATGGGAAACAGTGGATCTACAAGGAATACGTTGAGAACATACAGAAATCTAGTTTCATGAAATGTTATAATTTTATAATAATAAATATAATATATTTGTAATAAATAATTGTATAATATATGCGACACTTGAATCTTACTATTGTACAAAATCAGCAGTGGAAGAAGCATGGAAATCCACTTTTGTTCTATCGACCAATCGTGCAACGGGTACTTTCTCAAGGAATGGCCGAACCAGCACTAAAACTTATTAAGATTAGTATGTGCTTAAAATTGCTCGGGTAAGAAAGAAATGAAAAACATTCATTGGAAAATGGAAAATGAAAAGCAATTTCGCGGAACAATATTTACCATCACCCCAAACGCAGTAAGTAAAAAGATAAATCGAAACCATATCTCGAACTCTGTGAACGCGGGGTTGTAATTCTTGAACTGTGAACAGAAAGAGAGAATATATATAAGATAATGTAGATAACTAACTCCGGAGATTACTGGAAACTGTTAATTGTTCTGTGCAGTGCTTACTGACGTAGAAAATGAGTTCTCGTATGGTATATCGTTGATGGAAGCTCTCCAATCCCCGAAACCGAACGGTAATTATGTAGTAACTATAATCCAGAAATCCGAGATGAGCGACTACGAGTTCCTCGCAAGTTTGCCGCTCGCATTTTAAGTGCCTCGTCCTAAAAAGAAAAATACGCTCGTCGGAATTGTCGAAGCATCGCGCGCGTCGTAGTTTATACTACTACCGACTGTCTGACCTATTGTGTCCGATTTCCACTGGAAGAACAGGAACGAGCTTACGATCGGTCGTGATTCCGTCTATAGATATGCTTATTTGAAATCCCTTGTCGTATCTTTCGTCTAAAAAAATGATTAAAGTTCTCAGATCAGAAAGATTCGAATTTTTCTGTTCCTTATGAGTTCAATCATAAAGATATTCAAATATCTTTTTAAATAATAGTAGTCTTTATAAATACCGTCGGTATTTGACGTTGATAATTTGGCGATTACCCATAGTTGTTGGCTATAAGTCGACAAAAGTGGAGTCTTCATAATAAAAGGCCCCGTGGCCATCTCGGTCCCATTTAAATGAGCTTTTTGCTCGCTCATAGACGTTATAGGAGGACCTACATCGCAGAGAAAACTGTGCCCTCATTTTTTCATCGAATTATATACATTTAATATAATATACAGTCGAGTCTCTTTTTATACGTACTTTTATTTTAATTCAGTTTTTAATTTATGCGCTAAAGCAAAAAAGCAAGTAAAAATAAATAATCCAGGATATCTAGAAATTTTTAACAGCGTAACGCGTTTATTCATTTATTTTCGTTCTTTTTATGCTTTTCTGTTGGGAATTAAGAAAGAAGAGAATAATTGACACACACAAATAAAGCTTTCCTCGATCGAATTTACAATCTTTTTATGCATAAATCAAACAAAACAACCGAATGTGTGTAAGTTACCTCTTTGTCGTATCTGGTATCTCAAAAGATTATCACTAATTTTACAAAGAAAGCTATATCTTTTTTTGTACGGATTTCTGTGGAACGTATCTATCGCATAAAAAGAGACTTGGCTTTATTATTTGAAATATATTTCATCGAATTGTGCACGTTAAATACCTGCCAACCCAATAAAGACTGCTAATCCAAAACACGCGAAAAATCCAACAAATACCATAACAAACTCTCTCTTGTGCATCGAGTACAACCGCATTTGTACAGACCTTAAATAACAACAGAGAATTCGTGTTAGATTATGATCCCAGATATGATCTCTTCTTTATATTATTAATTTATACCTCTCGCAACGATCATGATGATAAGCGGGGGCGATATATTTGTTAAATTCACTGAAAAGGTCACTGAACTGCGAGAGGACATTTCTCACTTTGAGATTCCATCCTGCCGACGGAAGATGATACGAGTATCCTAATCCCGGTGCATCCATCGTGCCGTGTCGATCCTGCTACATCGTATTTCTTATTTCACAGTGACTCCTCCCTTTCACTTTCACCTTTCTTCCCACTTTTTTGAAACACACACGATACGATAAGAGCTCCCGTGCCTCGTGGCAGTGCATTTGTATCAATGAATAATTATTATCATAATTGTGAACTCATATAATCATTGTTTAGCATCATCGACTCCGCGTCACGTTCACAGTTTCAAAATCATTTAACTCCTTCACGATACGATGCGCGAATATAAATATCGAATTGTACGACAAAAATACAAGAATACGTAAATATGTTTAAACGATAATGCAAGTAAGTATACCGGAGAACTGTTTCGGAACTATATCGCCAATGTAAATATTTTTAGAAGCGATAAATATGCAAAATAAATATTTCGAAACCTATAAGTATGCCTATCGGAAAGCTATTTTGCTTTATTTTCGAGAATAAAATTTGTAGGAAACAAGAGTGAATACCTGGTTGTTCGTTCTCAAATAGTGATCCGGGGTGCGAGATATCTTTATTATTTACTGTATGATATTACTTTACGTGCTCTCATAACGTCGAATAATCGAAAATTTTCGTAAAAATACGGATGCTAGGCATCTATGGTTTTAACAAGAGAGCTGCACTTCGCTTCGACGAACAGAGGAGGAAAACTACAGAATGCGTGACGACGCGAGGAGCGAGGGCTACAGACATTGTGACGCGTATTGATTTCTACGTTCGACTTATGTCGGTACGGGGTTGCTGGTTCGCTGGTTATGCTTTGGAAATCGATCGTTTCGAGGGTAAAAAATACCACGGAATATATTGCCCCGTACTATTAGTCTTTTTATATCATCTACGTGATTCTATTGTTTTATTGTACGAGCGGCATAAAATATCCACGCGATAGATTTCTTTCCATTAATTTAAAATTCATTTTTCCAAATTAAATGATCAGTGAAACGTAAATGAAATCGGGTAATGTATCGCGATTTCAGCGAAGCAGACGATGTCCTTCTTGGAAGATCGAGTGGGAGAAATGGAAGAGCATTTAACAAGTCGGAGGGTGCACTTTTAATATCTTTTGTTCGTCATCGTTGATATGAAAATTAAAAATATATAGCAATTTCAACTGCGTATATGTACAAGTATGGTAATAACCGAGAATTGAGTTCAGTCCCAGTATTTGATCTTTCCGTCCCATCCAGCAGTCGCGAGTCGCGAGGGTTCGTGCGGATGCCAAAGAACGTCGATGCATACGCCGTCGTGTGCTTTCCATTTTTTGTACAACTTCGTCGTTTTCCAATCCCAAATATAACATTTACCGTCCGCATCTCCGGATACAAGATAGCTGGAAAGCATAAAATATATCGCATCAAATATCCGCTGCCGAATTCGTAATCTATCAAATGTTAGTATAAGCGGCACCTCATATCCGGCGAAAAATCTAAGCCACAAGCATATCCAGCAACCATGTGGCCAGTGAAGGTCTTCTTTCGATTCATTTTAAATCTGTTTAATGCCGAGAATATTACAATCTTATTGTCCATGCTTTGACAAGCTAACCACTTATGATTCGGGGACGGCGTAACAGCGGGCATAGAATGCATGGACGGATCGGCGATATATTTCATATCCACTGGAATATCCCTGTTGAAAGGAAATAGAATATGAAATATACTTTTGCCTATCAATATAACTAAGAACCACCTGAGAACAACTTACCATTCCCAAACACGCAAACTCTTATCATCCGATGTAGTAACAAATCGACGATTTTCATCGACGAACGTTATCGTATTTACAGCTCCTAAATGCCTATCATATTCTTGCGTTATTTCTCCGGAACGAATATCCCACTGAAAGAATATCGCGATAATTAGTAAAAGAAGATTTTCGAAGGATTCCACGATTTAACTTACACAAATGATCTTTTTATCGCTGGTGCCAGCTACAAAGAGATGTTGCTTATCTGGATCAGGATTGAATTTTGCGCAATATGGAATTTTCCTACTCGTAAAACGACTGATGCAAGCGCCAGTTTCAGTGTCCCACAATTTTACGTAACGATCGTAACCGGCTGATAAAAATCGTTTTCCGTCGTTGTCGAAACTAATGTCCCGCACAGCTTGCCGATGCCCATAGTATGTACGAACGCACCTCCTTTCTTTATAAACTTCCCACAACTAGTTTTCAAGAAGTACATGTATTAATATACTAATAGAAAACAGCGGTAGAAATATTATTACGATCATAATGTTCAACATACTTTTACTCTGCAATCCATACTACATGAAAGCAGTAAATGTGCAGTACGTGGAAACCATCGGATTTGCGAAATTCCTTTTGTGTGACCCTCCCAAGTATGAATTTGTGCTTTTGGTAAGAAGCAGCGATCGGGCGGTGATTCCGAGCGTAAGTTCACCCCGACATCCTGAGGCGCATGCAAGAATGAACGTCCTTGGTAATCGACACTGTCTTTGACTAAGGAAATATGCAGGTATTATAAATGCTGTAAGATAAATACATGGCTATGAAACTTATTGTAAATAAATCATGACCATACTGTGCAATACTGTTTTCTCCTCCAGAGGCTTTTCCTCCGTTTGATTTCCTCTTTTGTTTCTTTTTGCTAAAATTTCTTCCAATTCTGCTGCCTCCTCCTCTGTGGGTTTTATAACTCTCCTTTCGTCTATATATCCTCCCCATGGACCCAGGAATCCTTCTATATCTGTAGGATCATTATTTCTATGTCTTTTTCTTTTATCAGCAGCCCTCAGTGCTGTACTTTCAAATACAGTTTTTCCTCCAGACTCTTCTGCAACTTCTTTCGCTCCTATTATAGTTCTACCTTCTTCTGCACTACCATCTACAGTTGGATCTAATGCGTATCCTATGAAATATAACATAGTTGTATGGATAAAATATACTCAAAATTATTCATAGACATACAACTTTTTATTTGATCCACACATACCATAACTGGCGAATGTTCTTCTCTGATTCTCGAACTGAAATTCGCTTATATGGGCTTTTTCAACAAAACCGGAAAGCATGTTTTTTACTGCACGCTGTTGCTGGGTTTTAAAGGGATTTTCTGGGCCTACATCAGGAGTGAATAGTTCTTCAAACTTTGGATTGTGCATAACTTCCTGCGAAGTCGAATCTACGTGCCTTACACATAATTCAGTACCCTGTCAGATATTAATTTATTAGGGACTATATTAAAATTATGGATCGATGAATCAGTAAAGAAATACCGTTGGTACTACATCCGGGGCAGAACAAATTTGTAAATTAATGGAGGATGCCAATTGTTCCACGGGCAGTGTTTTAGCTGCTGAAACATTATTCGAGGTTGTGTCGTTGTCAACATGATCCTCAACATTCTCGACATGCGTTTCATCCTCTGACCCGCTGTTATCGCTACCGTAATCCTTTAAAGCGAGCATATTTTTTGAGAAATTTTATTTTCGCAAAAAGATTTTACTAACAGGAGCACGAATCTTGCTCCACACCCTTCGCATCCAACATCTGTTTGTATCTTAAATGTACTTTCTTATTATCGTTTCCCTCCGCTGTGATATTCACCCCACCTTTAAATAAATCTGTTCCCCGTGTGCGCATATGCGCGCGCACGAAAATATATCTCTTTTGCGGGGGATTTGATGTCGGAACTTTTTTCCACTATAGCCCGTTCCACGGGACCTTTCACCCGGTTCGCGCAGTCCCCACTACGTTTTTTCCCACCACTGCTTTATCTGCGACTTCAACTTGCCGCGGGAGGAAAATTTCATATATACGGTGTCGAAAAACTGCAACTTAGAGAAAGATTTCTTAGTAGCTTCGCGTATTCATCTACCACATACTAGTACCGCCCACGGCATTTGGTGGATATTAAAGCCATTGTTACTATTATTAAGGCAAGTGTTTCGAGCAAATAACGAACTAGTAGACTAAGGCAAACTCGTCATAAAAATATATATATATATATATATATGCCATTTCACGTGCGGTTGTGACACATGTATATGCAGGGGTTCTGTGGAACGAGCTATAAAACTTACTAAAAAAAACATGTCGGATGAACAAGACTCTGGAGATGCCGTACAAATAATATCTCATAAATTCAGATCAGTTACTACTATTGAACCGACTTGCAATGTTCCGGAACGAAAGAAGTCGTCGAAAACGAACAGTTCTGAAGAAAATCGGCCATACATCGTTGACGAGAAACCAACAATGCAGAATATTTCGGAATTGAACTTGTCCGAAAGAATTTTATTTGTAATAGATACAGTGGAAGAACCGAATTCAACGATGTTTAAGCTCAGCAACGGTACCAAGTATTCAACATTATTTATGATAAAACGCATCGTGGAGAATTTCGTTTGTGCGAAATCAACCATTCAACGTAGCCACGAATACGCGATAATAACCTTGAACTCCGAGGGATATCAGTGGATCTGCGATTTCACGAACAACATTAAAACCATTGTCAACCATCTCGACACTATCACCGAAGATCCTATACAGGATCAACAACGAACTTGTGACATTGGTGGAATTTTGGAAAGGATACAGACACGCTTTTCTTCGTCGATTAAACATTATAATTCCCCGATACCACCGTACGTTACACGTGTAATATTGATATATGCGAGATCAAACTGTATACCAACATTTAATCCTGCTAAAAAATACTTTCAAACTCTCACCCAGAATCCGTACTTTTTCCTAGATGCATTGTATGTACATGAACCTCCATCGGAGGAGAATATATGCGAGGAAATATATGCTAAAATTGCAGCATTGGATACCACAAATTATTCTTATATTTTTGAAGTAGGCAGAAATGCAACAAAAATTCATGATAATATGGCTAAGCTATTGGCTCATCCATTACAAAGACCTTTGCAGAGGGATGCCTCTTATAGTATTATTCCTCCTGCAGCTCCATAAGCGGAGCACACTATTGTATAAAACTATTGTGATGTTATTTTGAATGATTCAGTACATTCTTTTTAACTAGTAGATACCTCCCTATTGATGTTAAATATTTATTATTGTTGTATAACTAGTGCTAGCCCAGCATTTGTTGAGAATATGTACCAATTTTACTTCTACAATCATGATATAGCCTTCTTAATGCGTTTGAAGAATTGACCTATATACATATGTAATATATTTCATCTTCCAAACTATGTATAACAGAAGATGAAGAAATGGCAGTTTACTTTGAATTTAACAATTAAATATATGACACTTTTTCTACAGAATTAAAGATAGAATAATTTTTCTAAAATCGGTTTATTTACCTTTAGAGCTGCGTAATTACCCAACAATATCCTTCTACTACTAATTTTTTGGCGCAATCAGTAAAGTGTATATCGATCGAAGAGTATTGAATTTCATTCGTTGTAAAAATAATCGATAATTCGGTTAAAATCCCAATCAGGTACCGCTGTATCTATAGAGTCGGAATACTATACTTATTGTAGAAAGATACTTTACAAATCGCCATTCCTAATACTCATTATGAAACATCACCGTATTTACAGAAACATTCAGTCGGCGCGTTTCGCGTCACGTATGTACATATTGTATTCTGGTCACATAACTTTACAATAAACTTATAACAACTAACATCCTTGTCATTCCATGTAAAATCGTTATTGTGCCTATTATCCCTATTATTTGCATAAAATTATATCACAGTGAGGAGAGGTACTTCGAAATGAGTCTGGTGGACTATTCTGTCTGTCCTTATTCACCATTAGAAGAAGGTCAAAACAGAGTAACTAGTGGTTCTTTATCCGTATCCGTAAACGATCACTGTGAATGTCGACATGTAAAGAAGCGCAATCGAGATAACGGAAGTAGATGCGGAAGATGAATACTGCAAGGCTTTTAGAACTTGCGGCAACAACTTTAACAATTGATCCATTTTACTGTCAGTAATCTCGTTTTCGCTTGGATCCGGAGACCAAATCTTTTCCGTTGTTGTTTCCGCTAGCGAAACGACGCGCTCGGTGGTTTCACCTCCGTTGTCATTAATATTATATGGTTTAAAATCACCACATCGTGGAAAATCACGGGGCGCGGGCAACATGTCTTTGTGTTCGCCGACCTGAAAAATCAAGGACATTCCGACTTCCGCGTGGAATTCGATATGGCAGTGGAACAGCCAATATCCTGGAATAAAATTATCGTGAATCAGATACGGCCGATCGCATCGTATTTCCTAAGACAAAATACGTCATATCGATTTTCCACGCACCTGGATTATTTGCGTGAAATCTTATAATCGTGTAGCCACCGTCCGGTACGGTAACAGTGTCTTTAAGCGGTGCACGGTCGAAATTTCTATTTATCAACCCTTCTTCGTCTAATTTTCTTATCTGATCGGTAGTAACATTTTTTCCGACCCTCTTCATGGCAACCACACGAAATTGATAACCGTGTAGATGGAAAGGGTGATTCGCATCGTACGCGAAGCCTACAATAATCTCGTGTATTATGTAATTTATTGTTTAACGGTAAATCAAAAATAAATAACAACATCTGCATACCTTCGTCAACTAAAACTACTTCCACCACGCTGCCGAGTTTAACTTGCAATACGTGCGTGCATGCACAATAATCTTCTTCGCAACTTCGAACGGTACTCGCGTTGCAAAATTGATTCGGACGAATTGAATCACGTTGAGAAAGCAACGGGAAAGGTGGCAGTTTCATCGAAATGTGATTCAATTGAGGTGTGAGCACTCGTTGTGGCCGCTTAACTGTAAAATAATTTTCTTAACTTAAGATTGTCTTCAGAAAAGGGCGTTGAACGTGCGCATCGCGTTTTCAGGCGATTGAAGGTACCTTGACCAAAGCCGTATAATTTTGAGCGATGAAAGTGAGGATTATCTTTCTTATAGAAATCGTAAGATATATAAAATTGATGATCCGCTTTCGCAGTATTTAATTCGTCGTTTTGGTCCATCGCTCTAAGCATAGGTACGCTAATAGTTTTATTGGACTCCGTGCCCTCGTTCAAAGCGTTTACTTGCTGCAACAATTAAACAGGTGATTATTATGAAATATATTCTACTGAAGTTTGAACATCATCTAAGACGAACTAACGTACCAATCCCCACGGTTGATCCACAGCACTTTTGTAAGTCACTTCACCTTCCGGATTTTCGTCCATCGCACCTTCGTATCGTAATATAGCGACTTGATAAGCTTTCGTAAATCTTTCGTCGCAGTCCATCAATCCCCGAAATCGGATCCAATAATTCTTTACCTCCTGATTCATCTCGACTATAAAATCGAATCTTTCGCCGGCGTAACTCACCAAAGATTGCGCTGCACGGTATGATAAAATAGTTAGACACTCGAGAAAAGGAAATACCATTCATTCTATTTGAATGCGGCTGACTGATTTGTCGTACCCTCGACAGGTTCGATATCTCGGCCATCCGAACTGACCACGTACATCGTATGATTATCGATGGTGACTTCGATAGGACAATTTAGAAACTCGGCATTGATCAGTCTGAATCGATATCTCAGATCCTAACAAAAAATGTAACTTAACGTTAGCACTAGCTTGTCTAACGTGTGACGAGGAATAATGCGGTATTAGTGTTATTATTATAATTAGTATTATCATTACTTGTTTCACGGTAAACGAAGCGATCGGCATGTCCGCCGCGGTGTCATTTCTGGTTTCATTGAAACTGAAACGTCCCAGTCCGTTGATGAGTAAATTTGGCGGCTTGTTATCTCCACCCGCGTGATGATGCGAAAGAAATTTGTCGATCCCCAATTCGTGGGTCCAGTCCATGATAAGCAAAGTGTGCTCGTCCACATCGTAAAGATCGTGGTGCCAGTTTTTTTTGGGAGGTACGCGGACGATCAAAGGTCCGAATACACCGTCGCCTCGTTGAAAACCTGTCGTCGAATAAAGGTCGGAAGATTCAGATTGTAGGACTAACATGATTTACGCGCTGGAACTCTCTAATAAATGCTAAATGTTCGAATTAAAGAGGCTTTCATCGCATTGCCTAACTAACGTAGATTTAATGATGTATATTTTGTTCGGTGAAGTCTTTCACCTGTTAACCAGGGATTTCATCCAAAAATCAACATAACGCGCATGGTTACTATTCAGTAATAGTAATAAGTAATATAAAATAACATCTATTAAGTAATATTTAATACGTAAGTTTTCGAAACGTATTTCGAAACCTACCCAAGTGAGAATGCCAAAAATGAGTGCCGGCTTCCGTGGCTATGTAATCGTAGCGAAAGGTGGCTCCTGGCAAAATCGGACATTGCGACACGTAAGGCACACCGTCCATGTATGGCGTCTTCACGTGATGCTGACCGTGCCAGTGCATCGTCGTACTTTCCGAGTGCAGCAAATTGACTATGTCCACTATTATTCTATCACCTTGACACACCTGAAAATTCATAATCTCACGTAAATAATACCTTGGCTACCAATGATTACATACCATAAAATTAAACGCGAAGACTGAGCGCGGAAAGTGTAAGTATCGTGAGATAAAGTAACGTTCCAATGAATCACGCTAATTAATCAAATTGCATTCGGATTCTGTAGGATTTCCTACCGCTAAATATTCATTAAACAGTTAGAAGACCTTGTCTCTCAACTAACAGTCGTGTGCGCGGAAAGCAGTTGAATCTATTATTGTAGTCACGTTTGCAGGCATTCCAAAGAATTATAGCAAAATTGCTCGCCGATCGCTCACCGTTCTCACAAAGTAATTATTCAATGTATACACGTGAGCTTACATTCGATATCGCACAATGAAATCGAGTAATTAACGGTGTGACGTGTATGTCTAAATAGTCGGAAGAAAGAGTTTACAGCGAGAATATCGTAAATCTTGTTACGTACTTCGATCGAGGGACCCGGCATCTGACGATTTACGACGAGTATCGGTCTCTTGATTCCATCCGCTGGCACGCAATGCGGTCGGAAGCAGTCCGTAATATTTAAAGGACAATCGAAACACGCTTTACTCATCGTGTGATACGATTCCAATTTGAAAGTATAATGACACTCCATCGGCGGTGCATCGTTCTCGCAAGGGCGTCGACAGGGATGCTGCGACCAGTCCAATTCGTCGGCGATTTCCGGGTCAATGTGCTCCAGTCCGAACTCATGACGCGCCGTTATTACGCTTCCTGAAAGACAGTCACCGATATTCTTTCTCCTTAAAATTCTTCTTTTAACATATTTCCTTTAAAATATTATTCGACTGGCTAACAAACGATCATTCGAGCTCTTTTCCGTGAGAATGAATATTGAATATGAATCATGTCAGTTATAGATAATCGTGTAAGATGGACGACGCGAGTAGCAATTCTCATTGTAGGTGAACCTCGGACGTTCCACAGAAATGTGGTTCACTTGAATTCGTCTGCGTTTTTGTTTCTTTAAGTAACAGACACGTTACCGGATAAACAAAGAACTCACAAACCTAGTACGATAAAATTCGATATTTTTGCACCGGTAGTACCAACAATTAGGGATAGATTTAAACGTTTAATACTCGAAGAACTTGTAAGAATACGAGCGAACGCATCCGTCGGTAGACTTTCTTCTCCTGAGAAAACACAACTATTTATATTTCAAACAACTCGGTGTGTCGCGCGCCTGCTCAGTATTGACAATTGTTAATGAGCTGACAAACCATAATAAAAAAACTCACGATACTCGAGATAAAAAGATCCGGCAAAGAATTCCCGTTTGCTATTACTGGCAAAATGTTCATGTTAAAGAATCTTCGTTCGTTTTACCAAAATAATGTAAATTTCGCTAGATTTAATTCGGTGATGGCATTAATGTACACTACGGAGATTTATGCGCAGAAAAATTTGAGAATTATGAGCGGGATTCTTGCAATTTAATTTGTAAGCTTCGAGATAAGTGTGGGTTCGAATGAGTTAACACTAGAACTACTGACAGTGTAATCAGCTATGTTTATACATTCACGTATGCGTCCTTAAAAATAAATTAAACGATTTAATTACGTCCATTATGCAAGATTAGCCGCGAATAAACTCAGAAAAAGGAACCTCATATATATAAACGTTTTTATTAAATTGCACGGACCCCGTCATTTGACGGCTTCCGTAGTTCTAGTGTTAACTTGTCATCCCCGGTTAACACGTTCACGCGACTGCCGACTGCTTCTATTCGAGTACCATGATATTTATGAAATTATTTATTCAACGAAACCATCTTTGCCTTTATCAAACACACACACACACACACGTCACTTACCCGAGATGCAGCTATGTAGGAGTAGATGCAGTTTTATCAAGATCAATAGTACCCTCGAAATAGTCATCTTTGATCTGCAATATAAACATAATGACACTATTAAACAAATCGAATCATAACTTTGTTGGAGTGGCTAAATAAAGAGACGAACTAAGAAATTGAACTGAGCGGAGTTCCGTCGACGCCGAAAATTCTACGAGAAGCTTCGAGTAAAGCTTCCAAATGATACTGTTCAGAAATATATGCCGGAGACACTGTATTCTCTTATCTAATCTGAATATCTTAGTAATCAGATTAACAGAAGTATATTTCCGAATGAATTGAGATTTGCCTAGGGACTACTAAAAAGTTAAGATCAACATTTACTACTCGTCCCCTCGTTCTCCTCACCGGCAAAACTCTTTTACGTAATCGAAATCTTCTTTCCGGAATAGATATTTTCGTTTCGAGTATATTCATTTACCTAGGCTGACTTTTGTATTCCCGTATCGCGAGTACGTGACGCCGGATCTATCGTTTGAAATGGAAACGAGCAACCGAAATGTTGCAATCTCTAACGCGCGACATCGCAACATTTTCAACGCTTATATGTACGTGTACCTGTACCGTGTTTTCCCAAAGATTCTAAAACTGAAACAACTCTCCTTCGCTGTTTATGTACCAATGGAAATATTTGCTCTTTCGGAAAATTCTATACCCCGTTCGTCTTCTTTTATTTATTTAATAGTCTTGCAAGTATATTCATTGATTTTCGAAATCGCACAGTCTGTCAAATTTCGTTCACGAAACACTCAAACCACGTTTAACTAACGTCGAATAATTTTCGGTGTACCGGCTCCGGAGGCAAGTAGAATGAATCACGATCTTAGGTGATGTAGAACTTGAGATTTTAGAAGATCAACAATGGGTCCAGAAATTCAAGTCGCACGATTTACCTTGTTGACCGAAAAAAAGGAAGTTGATCCTGTCTCAGGTAAAACGAAGCAAAGGCGACGGTGACGGCAACGACGACGTTTAACGAAGGACTGGACCGATGCAACACTGACCGTTTCTCTATAGAGGAGTTTCCTGGAGGTCATGCGTATCCCACGAACGTGGAAACCGGCACTGGTCCTCTTACTTTGGCCGTAGTTACCACGTGTAAAGGATGATACCAATACCGGTAAACCTCTAACAACATCTATTTCCACATACTATCTTTTTTCCCCTCCGATAGTCGTCACCGGTATTCCCATCGATTAAGGAACGCAGGAAGGTACGTTTTCCTTCTTTAAGTTTCGAAGAACATTCGCGGCCAGGTCCTCTTCCAATTAACACACCTTTACTGTAAAACACTACGTCAAACTGAATCTCGCGGAACCGAAGGAATTCCAGAAATTTACCTTCCTCTTTCCCTCCGTAACTCCGCCCCGAGGGTCCCTGCCTTCCGGATAGCCGACGAATAAAATTCGTGAAACTTGTTCTGTGAACTGTATCGGAGATCGTACTCACCGTTGCATTTGCAACTGATCCTCCTTGTCCTTGATGAAACGTGCGCTCGACTGCCGATCCGCGGCAACACGAAAGGACGCGTGCACCCGCGAAAACGCTTTCTTACCGAATTCACGTATCTGATAATTCGACCTCGTGCATTCTCCAATACGGATACGTCTGCGTACCGTAAGTTTATCTTCAAGACAACGTGACGCCGGTACACTCTCTTCGCTCGTCGGTTCTATTCTTCGCACCGCGATCGAATTCGTTGAAATTCGTTCATCTGCGCTGAACCAAATTTCTAGATAACATCGGAGGTATCAGATTCACGATGGGGAAATATCAGAATTAAAAGATCTATCAAAACTCGTGTAGCTCGACCGGTAGTGGAAAAAATCGAGTTATCTTGGAGAATCAGACGAAGAATCACGTACCGTTGCTTAACTGCACGGGCGATAAGCAAATTTCTTCTTTCAGCGTCAGCGATGTTACCTTCTACGTAATTCTATTAATCGTCTCGCTGTGACGATTTCAGATAACGCGCCGATCCAAAGGGAGATGTCCGGGACGAGGAATATGCCAAATGATTATCGCGTGACGTTAATTCTTGTAGATCAAACCATAGGATTCCCTGAGATTCCTGACATTGATTCATCGCGGTTTATAATACATCATCGGGAAATCTGATAATTAGAAGCGCGTATATACATGACGTTAATATTAATGACCTGTACTCGTACCAGGAACAATTATTTTCCACTTGGAAGTTGTAATAAACAATCTCAAAGTATCAAGATTTACGTACCCTGTTTTCATGGCAGGATTAAAGTGCCCGAACACTATTCGATCCTTTCATTGATGCCACAAAATTGCGAAGACCATTTTGCAAAAGGTGTTGTAAACCTTTGTGCCGCTTTGATCCAAACTTTGACGTCTTCCCGGTGTCTCTACGCACGAAATATTCTCGGCCCCCTATAATTTGCGCGATATTTTCGCCGAAATTATAGCCGTCCCCTGGTTACGTGATATACAGTCCTCGGCGATACGCAGCGGCGTCGAGAATTAGCGATTCGAAAGCTAAGTTTCAAAGTAGAAATGAATATGTATTACAACGTATCGTTACGAGGGATCTACGAAATCGTCTCCTGTCAGTCGTCCGGCTAATCGCGCCGTGGTTTTTCTTACAAAACATCCAACAATCGAAAGCTAGTTCGGTTAATAATTAATACGTTTGTAGCGTTACAAAGAAAAAATTCGCACGTTTCAAACGTTTCTATTATTTCGATTGACTACCATGCAGAATATTAGAATTACATTCACGTGTATTCCTTTGTAGATTATCGAGATATATTATCTATTACGATACTCTTACTCAACTGCAATCGGCCATGGTCGCGAGATCGAGAAGATAGAGATGTCGTAAGAATGTTTTAGGGCTGCCTTCCATTCTGCTACGGTAATCTTCCAGTGGGTTTACCTTCGAAATCTAAAACGTTATGGGAAACATATAATTACACACACAAACTCTCGTGAGACTGTTCCATTCCGGTTAAGGGTTAAGGTTACAAAATTCGTCATTTCCGGATTTAAAATTACGAAGGTTGCGCGCGCGCACTTCTTAGGGAGACGTTCATAAACGAGTATATCGACAGGGGTAAGTAAAACGTAATTATAAAGTGCAACATGCAAATTAGTTTACCGCACACCAAAGTCATGTATTTAATTTGTATGAAAGGCATTGTTTTGGATCGAAGATCTTTTGAAGAGTTAATTCAAGAATGATGCGCGTTTTGTTTTAATGTGGAAGAAATTAATGCGTGATCAAGATAGGATTACCAATTACAATGAAAAGGTAGAGTGAAAGAGAATCAGCTGGTGAAGAAACAAGTGAAGCAAATGAGATGGGAAAGTTTACGTAAGAGTACCAACGTGCACGTAACAACGTAATAACGGTGTCGACGAAGATACCAGTCTACGCAATCTGCAAGGACGACACCGAGCATTCCCCTCCATCGCTTTCTACGTCTTTTAACTAAGCCCTTCTCGATGCACCTTTTCACTCTTCTATTTGAAAAATTAACGCCAAAGAGTTTATTCGAAAAAATTCGATATTACTGCCAGTTATCCATAATCGGCATTGAAATTTACCATGTACATGGTATATCGTACATACATCTACATATATAAGGTAAGATAGGACTATTTGAATCAGCCAAAGACAAAACTCGGATAAAAAATGTTCGTCTTAATAGTTGGAAGCAATTTTCACATGCTCCTTGTATGATTATTTAAAGGTCTGTTATTTATCATATAACTCCTACTAAGGGTTTTTGGTTTAAAATGTATTATACGAGCATAAAATGAGTTTGCGATTTACTAAAACGGTGGGGCTATTTGAGTCACCTTGTTTTTGCTAATGTAATTATTATCCGAGAACATATTTAGGCACCATTTTCTAACGATTTGGATTCTCTAACATCGAATTTGACAATTTCGAAATTTTGCCAGCTTCAATCGACTAGTTTTCGGACTAAAAAAACTATTAATGCGCTGGTCTCGACCAGAAATCGTCCTAGAATATGTTTATACATCATTTACCATCGATTTGGGTCAGTTAGAAGTGATTTTGGCGACTTTTAATTTTTGAGAATTTTTGAAGGTATACCCCTTCACATTTTTTCGACTTGGGTTCGAGCCATTTTTGACCAATAAAAATTTTTTAACCGCTTCTTTCGACCCAAAATCGTCCTAGAATATGTTTATACATCATTTACCATCGATTTGGGTCAGTTAGAAGTGATTTTGGCGACTTTCAATTTTTGACAATTTTTGAAGGTGTACCCCTTCACATTTTTTCGACTTTGATTCGACCCATTTTTGACCAATAAAAATTTTTTAACCGCTTCTTTCGACCCAAAATCGTCCTAGAATATGTTTATACATCATTTACCATCGATTTGGGTCAGTTAGAAGTGATTTTGGAGACTTTTAATTTTTGAGAATTTTTGAAGGTATACCCCTTCACATTTTTTCGACTTGGGTTCGAGCCATTTTTGACCAATACAAATTTTTTAACCACTTCTTTCGACCCAAAATCGTCCTAGAATATGTTTATACATCATTTACCATCGATTTGGGTCAGTTAGAAGTGATTTTGGCGACTTTTAATTTTTTAGAATTTTTGAAGGTATACCCCTTCACATTTTTTCGACTTTGATTCGACCCATTTTTGACCAATAAAAATTTTTTAACCACTTCTTTCGACCAGAAATTGTCCTAGAATATGTTTATACATCATTCACCATCGATTTGGGTCGTTTAGAAGCGATTTTGGAGACTTTTAATTTTTGACAATTTTTGAAGGTGTACCCCTTCACATTTTTTCGACTTTGATTCGACCCATTTTTGACCAATAAAAATTTTTTAACTGCTTCTTTCGACCCAAAATCGTCCTAGAATATGTTTATACATCATTTACCATCGATTTGGGTCAGTTAGAAGTGATTTTGGCGACTTTCAATTTTTGACAATTTTTGAAGGTGTACCCCTTCACATTTTTTCGACTTTGATTCGACCCATTTTTGACCAATAAAAATTTTTTAACCGCTTCTTTCGACCCAAAATCGTCCTAGAATATGTTTATACATCATTTACCATCGATTTGGGTCAGTTAGAAGTGATTTTGGCGACTTTTAATTTTTTAGAATTTTTGAAGGTATACCCCTTCACATTTTTTCGACTTTGATTCGACCCATTTTTGACCAATAAAAATTTTTTAACCACTTCTTTCGACCAGAAATTGTCCTAGAATATGTTTATACATCATTCACCATCGATTTGGGTCGTTTAGAAGCGATTTTGGAGACTTTTAATTTTTGACAATTTTTGAAGGTGTACCCCTTCACATTTTTTCGACTTTGATTCGACCCATTTTTGACCAATAAAAATTTTTTAACCGCTTCTTTCGACCCAAAATCGTCCTAGAATATGTTTATACATCATTTACCATCGATTTGGGTCAGTTAGAAGTGATTTTGGCGACTTTCAATTTTTGACAATTTTTGAAGGTGTACCCCTTCACATTTTTTCGACTTTGATTCGACCCATTTTTGACCAATAAAAATTTTTTAACCGCTTCTTTCGACCCAAAATCGTCCTAGAATATGTTTATACATCATTTACCATCGATTTGGGTCAGTTAGAAGTGATTTTGGCGACTTTCAATTTTTGAGAATTTTTGAAGGTATACCCCTTCACATTTTTTCGACTTGGGTTCGAGCCATTTTTGACCAATACAAATTTTTTAACCACTTCTTTCGACCCAAAATCGTCCTAGAATATGTTTATACATCATTTACCATCGATTTGGGTCAGTTAGAAGTGATTTTGGCGACTTTTAATTTTTTAGAATTTTTGAAGGTATACCCCTTCACATTTTTTCGACTTTGATTCGACCCATTTTTGACCAATAAAAATTTTTTAACCACTTCTTTCGACCAGAAATTGTCCTAGAATATGTTTATACATCATTCACCATCGATTTGGGTCGTTTAGAAGCGATTTTGGAGACTTTTAATTTTTGACAATTTTTGAAGGTGTACCCCTTCACATTTTTTCGACTTTGATTCGACCCATTTTTGACCAATAAAAATTTTTTAACCACTTCTTTCGACCCAAAATCGTCCTAGAATATGTTTATACATCATTTACCATCGATTTGGGTCAGTTAGAAGTGATTTTGGCGACTTTTAATTTTTTAGAATTTTTGAAGGTATACCCCTTCACATTTTTTCGACTTTGATTCGACCCATTTTTGACCAATAAAAATTTTTTAACCACTTCTTTCGACCAGAAATTGTCCTAGAATATGTTTATACATCATTCACCATCGATTTGGGTCGTTTAGAAGCGATTTTGGAGACTTTTAATTTTTGACAATTTTTGAAGGTGTACCCCTTCACATTTTTTCGACTTTGATTCGACCCATTTTTGACCAATAAAAATTTTTTAACTGCTTCTTTCGACCCAAAATCGTCCTAGAATATGTTTATACATCATTTACCATCGATTTGGGTCAGTTAGAAGTGATTTTGGCGACTTTCAATTTTTGACAATTTTTGAAGGTGTACCCCTTCACATTTTTTCGACTTTGATTCGACCCATTTTTGACCAATAAAAATTTTTTAACCGCTTCTTTCGACCCAAAATCGTCCTAGAATATGTTTATACATCATTTACCATCGATTTGGGTCAGTTAGAAGTGATTTTGGCGACTTTTAATTTTTTAGAATTTTTGAAGGTATACCCCTTCACATTTTTTCGACTTTGATTCGACCCATTTTTGACCAATAAAAATTTTTTAACCACTTCTTTCGACCAGAAATTGTCCTAGAATATGTTTATACATCATTCACCATCGATTTGGGTCGTTTAGAAGCGATTTTGGAGACTTTTAATTTTTGACAATTTTTGAAGGTGTACCCCTTCACATTTTTTCGACTTTGATTCGACCCATTTTTGACCAATAAAAATTTTTTAACCGCTTCTTTCGACCCAAAATCGTCCTAGAATATGTTTATACATCATTTACCATCGATTTGGGTCAGTTAGAAGTGATTTTGGCGACTTTCAATTTTTGACAATTTTTGAAGGTGTACCCCTTCACATTTTTTCGACTTTGATTCGACCCATTTTTGACCAATAAAAATTTTTTAACCGCTTCTTTCGACCCAAAATCGTCCTAGAATATGTTTATACATCATTTACCATCGATTTGGGTCAGTTAGAAGTGATTTTGGCGACTTTCAATTTTTGAGAATTTTTGAAGGTATACCCCTTCACATTTTTTCGACTTGGGTTCGAGCCATTTTTGACCAATACAAATTTTTTAACCACTTCTTTCGACCCAAAATCGTCCTAGAATATGTTTATACATCATTTACCATCGATTTGGGTCAGTTAGAAGTGATTTTGGCGACTTTTAATTTTTTAGAATTTTTGAAGGTATACCCCTTCACATTTTTTCGACTTTGATTCGACCCATTTTTGACCAATAAAAATTTTTTAACCACTTCTTTCGACCAGAAATTGTCCTAGAATATGTTTATACATCATTCACCATCGATTTGGGTCGTTTAGAAGCGATTTTGGAGACTTTTAATTTTTGACAATTTTTGAAGGTGTACCCCTTCACATTTTTTCGACTTTGATTCGACCCATTTTTGACCAATAAAAATTTTTTAACCGCTTCTTTCGACCCAAAATCGTCCTAGAATATGTTTATACATCATTTACCATCGATTTGGGTCAGTTAGAAGTGATTTTGGCGACTTTCAATTTTTGACAATTTTTGAAGGTGTACCCCTTCACATTTTTTCGACTTTGATTCGACCCATTTTTGACCAATAAAAATTTTTTAACCGCTTCTTTCGACCCAAAATCGTCCTAGAATATGTTTATACATCATTTACCATCGATTTGGGTCAGTTAGAAGTGATTTTGGCGACTTTTAATTTTTTAGAATTTTTGAAGGTATACCCCTTCACATTTTTTCGACTTTGATTCGACCCATTTTTGACCAATAAAAATTTTTTAACCACTTCTTTCGACCAGAAATTGTCCTAGAATATGTTTATACATCATTCACCATCGATTTGGGTCGTTTAGAAGCGATTTTGGCGACTTTTAATTTTTGACAATTTTTGAAGGTGTACCCCTTCACATTTTTTCGACTTTGATTCGACCCATTTTTGACCAATAAAAATTTTTTAACCGCTTCTTTCGACCCAAAATCGTCCTAGAATATGTTTATACATCATTTACCATCGATTTGGGTCAGTTAGAAGTGATTTTGGCGACTTTCAATTTTTGACAATTTTTGAAGGTGTACCCCTTCACATTTTTTCGACTTTGATTCGACCCATTTTTGACCAATAAAAATTTTTTAACCGCTTCTTTCGACCCAAAATCGTCCTAGAATATGTTTATACATCATTTACCATCGATTTGGGTCAGTTAGAAGTGATTTTGGCGACTTTCAATTTTTGAGAATTTTTGAAGGTATACCCCTTCACATTTTTTCGACTTGGGTTCGAGCCATTTTTGACCAATACAAATTTGTTAACCACTTCTTTCGACCCAAAATCGTCCTAGAATATGTTTATACATCATTTACCATCGATTTGGGTCAGTTAGAAGTGATTTTGGCGACTTTTAATTTTTTAGAATTTTTGAAGGTATACCCCTTCACATTTTTTCGACTTTGATTCGACCCATTTTTGACCAATAAAAATTTTTTAACCACTTCTTTCGACCAGAAATTGTCCTAGAATATGTTTATACATCATTCACCATCGATTTGGGTCGTTTAGAAGCGATTTTGGAGACTTTTAATTTTTGACAATTTTTGAAGGTGTACCCCTTTACATTTTTTCGACTTGGGTTAGACCCATTTTTGACCAATAAAAATTTTTTAACCACTTCTTTCGACCAGAAATCGTCCTAGAATATGTTTATACATCATTTACCATCGATTTGGGTCAGTTAGAAGTGATTTTGGCGACTTTTAATTTTTTAGAATTTTTGAAGGTATACCCCTTCACATTTTTTCGACTTTGATTCGACCCATTTTTGACCAATAAAAATTTTTTAACGGCTTCTTTCGACAAGAAATTGTCCTAGAATATGTTTATACATCGTTTACCATCGATTTGGGTCAGTTAGAAGTGATTTTGGCGACTTTTAATTTTTTAGAATTTTTGAAGGTATACCCCTTTACATTTTTTCGTCTTGGGTTAGACCCATTTTTGACCAATAAAAATTTTTTAACCACTTCTTTCGACCAGAAATCGTCCTAGAATATGTTTATACATCATTTACCATCGATTTGGGTCAGTTAGAAGTGATTTTGGCGACTTTTAATTTTTGAGAATTTTTGAAGGTATACCCCTTCACATTTTTTCGACTTTGATTCGACCCATTTTTGACCAATAAAAATTTTTTAACGGCTTCTTTCGACCAGAAATTGTCCTAGAATATGTTTATACATCATTTACCATCGATTTGGGTCAGTTAGAAGTGATTTTGGCGACTTTTAATTTTTGAGAATTTTTGAAGGTATACCCCTTTACATTTTTTCGATTTTGGGTCGACTCGTTTTTAATCGGAAAAAATTTTTTAACTGCTTCTTTCGACCAGAAATCGTTGTAGAACATGTTTAGGCATCATCAGCTATCGCTTTAGAAACTTTAGAATGAAAATTCAGAAAATCAGAAACATGACGGATTTTCTTAAACTGACCAAAAAGTCGGGCTCTACCTTACATATTCCCTTCATTTTTCCAATCAATTTCTTTGTTTCTCCCTCCTGTCTAAAATGGCTCGATTTCACGGTCAACCGATCAAAAAATAAACATTTCTTTCATCACGTCCACACATTTTCAAATCTGACTCTACCTCATATCGTTTCAATTCTCGCCATCTGCCGATGAAAAACCTTCAACTGCTTTTTAACATAACCCTTTCGAAACTAATGTGAACAAAATAAATCTTTCAAAAATGTCTAATTTAATAAAGGGTAGATGCCTTCTAATGTGCCCTGAGAAAGAACGGTGGACGTAAGTGGTAAAATGCACGCTTGTGATAACGACAAATTATGAAAGAACGAGATGAAATTTGAGAAAATAAAGAATAAAAGAGATTCAAATTGCGCAGGAGGGAGAAGGAAGGTTTGCTACACAGACTTGAAATAGACGAAAAAACGAAAGGGAGAAAACGGCCGAAAGCTGATCCTGAGAAAATTGTGAAATGTTTCAGCCGTCCTGCGGCAGGACAATCAATGACCGATCCGGAACAATTACGTCCTGCACCAGTATTGCTTTTAACCATTCGATATTTATTAACAAAGTAATTTGCGAAGTTCTAACATTTGGGTACATTTTTCTGTCGTGGAAGCTGCATGAACCATTACGATCATCGTCAAACTTATTTCAGAGTAGCTCCCCGAATAGATTTCGATTGGGTATACATATATGATTTCATATTTGATCGTCTCAGATCAGTACGACAAGATATCGTTATTCAAAGAATTTCTGGCCGTACGGCCATTCAATTATACGAGCCAATAGTCCGATTTTTAATATGCTCTGCGCAAAGGTAGAAACGAAACACTTTTTGCCTATTTCGAAAGTACGGCGCTAATTGTTTGTGGTTTATAGATTAATTGAGCGACAAATTTCTGAATACGATTCAAAGATTAACAAACAGCATTTATCGGAGTGTATCAAGCATTTGCTTGTACTCTATGATGAAATAGATGCGAGAGACATAAACGCCGATACGGAGTTAAGTCTATGTTTGGAAAAAATGTCGTTAAGCAATAATCGTCCAGAAATGGAGGCTGCTTACATTCTTTTATATATGGGCGACGTCGATGCTTTGAACAGAGCCCTACATCTCTCTAAGAGTTTGAGGCAAGAGATTGAAAGGAACCAACATTTTATTCCGAAACTTATTACCTTAAAAATGAGACTATTTGCGATTTTTAATTGAACCTATTTGTTTAGAGAGTCACCAGAGGTTCAACTAGCGACAAAAATATCACTCGCGTGGTATCTGAAAAATTACGTGCGCGTTTGTTCCCTCAGCCAACAGCTTCCTCCTTTATTAATATGCGCTATAATGATCAATTTGCAAAATTTAAGAAGGTGAAAAGGCCTGCAATTTACTGAAGCAATAATAAAATATCCCGCAACCGTGTATCTATCTGCTTCCCATGTCTGTTTCAGAACAACGTTAAAAATTATGAGCGCCGGATATAACAGTAAAACGCTTACATTCCCAGGACTTAAATTACAAAAGTTATTATTGTACAAGGATATCGAAAAGATCCGAGCAGACTGCAAACTTTTTGGCCTGACCTTCACAGATGAAAATGTTTTGTTTCAAAAATCGAATTTTAAAGATGAAATAACTTTGGTAAGATATAATACGAAAATCGTAATATTACGAATATTTCACTCGATTTTCACGATATATTTTCGATGTGTTAGGCGAGTCCTGAGATGTATTACTCCGCGGAAGTTCTGCATAACTTTTTGCCATACATTCTCCTGCAATCCCAGTAATTTATTTCAAGTATATATATATAAATATGTCAGTCAAATACTATATCATATGTGTCTTATGGTACACTGAACTGTTCTTAGAGAAATATATTTTTGTTGTAATAATCAGTTCATTCTCTTCCCATCCTTTGTGTTTCTGACTACCTTGTAGAAGCAGCACATTAAAAAAAGTTTGGTTAACTAGTCCACAAATGGGACATTACTAAAAAATCCTCTATTGTGAATCACTGGACGAACTACTCGACGAGTCTGTAGACATAACTTCAACATCTTCAGTTTCTTGCTTGTGTGCATTCATAGCAACACTCCCTTGGCCACCCACTGACGTATGTATTTCTCCCGATGGGTGCCATGCAAATAGATTTGCTTGAGATACTGGTGGTTCTAAAATTGTGGTATAATCTATATTCAACAACTTAAAATATGAGATTAAACAAGTAATTTGTAAGAATTGAGCACATACCACCCACAGGATGACCGGTTCTATGTAATTCAGAGGATATTCCTGCATGAGAACCTAACATCTGCTCATTCAAGGGTAGGTCGCTTAACCTCCCTAAATACCCTAATCTCATCTCAATATCTAAAGCATGTGATTTTCAATATTTATTGCCCCATATTGACTGTATAAGAATGGAATATAATAATATTGTAAAAGTTAACTCTACCAGTAGGGTAAGGTCTTCTGGGATCACCCTGCTGCCAAGTCAATGGTGCACAAATTGCATTAGATGCACTGATTCTATGTGCAAATTTAATAAGTTCTTCCGATGGCACTGGTCTCTTATTTGCGCGAGCAATAGATTGGAGCTTTTGCTTTGCCTGATAAATAGCAGTAGCTAAAATTTGCTCAGCCTCTTTCAGCTGGCGCTGCAACTGTTGGATATCTTGATCTTGTCTTTCAACTTCTGCCTTCAATGCTTCCATTTTTAAATTAATTTTAGCTTGTTCGGCAGCACGTTTGAGCATTGCCTTCAACTCATTATCCTTAGCAACAAGTAATTCGGTTAATTGTGTATGTTCGGCGCTCGATAATTTCAGAGGTTTTTGAGCTATTGTATTTTCGATCATTTCTCTGAAACCGTGGAAATTATTGTTTCTCTTATCGCCCTACTTCCATATTTTTCATATAATTTAGGAAAGAAAGTGGTATTTAATTTAATTTCAAGCCTAAATATTTAAATTGCTTGCATCTTACTTTGCTATTAACTCGATATCGTCCACCAAGGATAAGAGCATCTCTCTTGTACTCTTATTCGATGCCATCCTGTTTAACTACCTAATTTTAACGACAATTATTGGTAATTATACACGATCATAACTGGTTATGTTTGTAAGTTTGACAATTCAAAAGTCTGCTGAAAATCATACGCAGCACAATGTTAATCTGCGACGGAATGTCTAAGTAATTAATCGCAAACGTTTCGTTTACACCTGAAATTGGCTGTAGCAGCAACAGTACATGTACACGAGAAAGTTGTACTTAACTAATTATTTACATTTTTCTCATAAAAATATAACCGTAGAAATGCATTTCAAGTTTCGTCTTTCCCGTGTCTCGTCAGTGCGCGAGTGACGAGATCACCAACGATATATATATTTATATATAGAGTGCGCTTGATTCCGCCAGATGTAGAGAATGCCGGCATTTTAGTTTACATAACTTTAATCGGTATTTAGTTTAGATATCACGATTTACTTCAATCCCTATTTCATCGGTGCTCTGTGAAACATGTATTTGAATATTTGATTGGCCCATTGTTGCCTGTAACAGGTCGAAGCTTTTTCTAATAACACACTGTTGTTTGAACCATCGCGCTACAGAATATCGAACTTTATAAAGACACGAGATGTTTACAAAATTTGATTTCCTCGTCATCAAATGCGCGGAATTTAATAAAGGCACATATTTTACCGTAAGTCCTGGACTCTGTTACTTTGAGAAAGAGAGAGGCACAGAAATTATTTTACTTTATTTCGTAGGCAAAAGTAATAGGTTGTCATTCACATAATTCATCGAGCGATAATCAAATGTTATTTGAAATTATTCCTATGTACTCAGTCGAGCGGAAGGGTGGCATCTTTCGTAAAAAAGAATGTGAGCATGATCAGTTCTACGAATAATGCTAAACATACTTTCATAAATGACTAATTTTCCTTTCAGTTCCAAACCATAATAGCTCGCATACACTTTTTGTTGCGAGCAAAGTTGCCGAGCAACTAAAGCATGAACTCAGTGTGACTGAAAATAATCATTTAATTATTGCATTTGATAGCAAAAACTATCACACCGCCAAAGTGCGTCATAAAGACTTGGAATATCGAAGTATAACTTTATTCCCTGATCGCGTTATTTTAATGTCTACTGAAGTTTCAGGGGTACCGTTTCTGACACAAACTTTAACATTAATATGAATATTAATTATTCGCTAACACTTTAGCTTAATTATATTTAATTATTTAGGTGTATCACAAGCCTTTATTACACGCATTTCCAGTTGGAAAAGTTGAAATTCCGGAACACTTAATAAAGGAATATAATTGTTTTACGATCATCGATCTCGGCAAAATTCCTCGGAAAACACTTAATATTAGGGACGATGACAAGAAAAGAAAAATTCAAAATTGCAATAACGAACAGAAATCCGAAGCTGGCATCACACTGGAAAAAGAAGCAGTGCCGCAAGAAATTAGAGAAAACAAAAGAACGTTATGCAAAACCAACTATGATTCAAGGCCGAACTGTACATCGAAACCATCGTCAATTAAAAACGGTTTAAATCATGAAAATAATTCAGAAATACTTTTCTCGCCCGATTATAAATCTGAAGAAAATATAAATACAGTTTGTCAAAGAGATAAGCAATTTCAAGAGGAAGAATCGATTACGCAATTAGAAGATCGTGGAATATTCGACCCGAAGTTTGAATTATTATGGCAAAAGTATTGTTTGAGCAAAAAAACAGAAAATGGGAGTAATGTAAATAATCCGTGACTTTTGGTTTCTCGGCAATGGACGGAAGAATTGCACTACGAAGATGAAGCGCGTTATATGCAATTTAAATGAAAAAATTTATTTTTGTGTTCAATGTCCTCTGCGATAACGCGGCAGAACAAACGACGGTACAGGCAGAACGCATTTCAATAGCTATTATTATTCTTTCGTTAATCTTACTGTTACTGTTCTAATAAATATTGTATTTATCGTTATTATTTTGAAGGTATTTTTGCGGTTATTTTCCAATGCGGTAATAGAAAGGATCTATAATATCCTAAATTTCTGAAGTCATTGAAAGAACCACATTTTCGATTACAATTTTATTATATCTAAAGCGTGTAAGAAATCCTTGGCCGGTACGTAGTCCGTATCGATATTAATTCTTATTTTCCCATTGGAATCATCAACTTCTTCGTTGGAAAAATAATGTCGGAGTTAGTAGCTGGAGATCTTTCTCACCGCGCAATAAAAATTGAATTGCGTTAAATACGCGCGATATTGTTGGAAAAACGCGTATACCGTCTGGTATAATCGAGCCCTATGACCTAAAGGATCGCATCGTTTGTTTCAAAGTGTCGTTTCTACGAACGGCTAAGTTTTATGCTTTGGATAGCTTTTTGAACACAGATGCATGAGGAATATGCCATTACGTACAACGTATAGCTAAGTAACGTATTTGCAATAGAGGAAAATAGAAGATAGAATAGCTGTATCCTTAATTTGAAAGGAACTTGCTGACAATGAAATGTCATGAACGCATTTGCACAAAATACGATTTTACGTTGTCCCGTCAATGAATAGCGATCAGTCCAGATTCAAGAAGCTTTTGTAGCTTAGCGGCTATATCGGGATTCTTCGAATGGCTGTAAAACGAGAAAACAACAGCATATTATATAAAAGTTTAAACACATGACGAAACGAGAAGTTGGTTACTTCTCGATAACTCGATAATATACTTACTCCTGCAAAGCTCTAGGATCACTTTGCATTTGTTCTAATATTAATCTCATGGCTGGATCTCGCAATATACTTTGAACTTCTGGATCTGCCATTGCTCTTTTCCTAACTTCTTCGGGATTAGAACTGACGGAAACGGCACACGAGCGATATCCTTCCAATGCTTCGCTATTCGAGGGATCTAATTCCAGTGCTTTTTGATAAGCTGTTAGAGCCTTTCCTTGTTGCTGCATTCCTTGCAAAATCTTTCCTTTTCTTATCCAACCCTTTATGAATTTCGGGTCGAACTCTACGCATTTCTCGCAGTCTTTCAATCCGAGATCGAATGCCGCCAGTTTGGTATAGCAGGCTGCTCTGTTGCTATAATATTTCGGATCATCAGGATTTCTTCTAATAGCTTCTGAGTAATGTTTAATGGCTGCTGGATAATCCCCATCCTTGTATTTTTGATTCCCAAGTTCCTTTTCCTCTTCTGCTTTTTCTGGATCGATATAAGCTTTCCTTTCCTCCTCTCTGATTATCTTATCAATGTCAGAGAGTAAGGTTTTAATTTCTGGTGTCCTATGTTCCGACATCGATTTCTCGTAGTATACTTTTGCTTGTTTCCAATTTTCCATTTTTTTATACGCATGACCAATTCTTGTGAATGCTTTAGCTATGAGTTTAAAGTCCGCCCGATTTTCTCTTCCAATCTCGATTGCTTTCTCACATTGTGCAATGCACTTGTGATACTCCTTTTGCTCAAAGTACACTGCAGCAATATTCAGTAAATATATAATTTCTGTTGGTTCTAATTCCACTGCTTTGTTGTAATGTTCTAATGCTTCCTCAAAGTTCTTTTTCTTATATGCTTCATTTCCGAGTTTCTTTTCTTGTAATGCCTGCCGTTTTTCAGGTGACAACCCTTCCTCTTCTTTATTTTCTGGCTTATGCGGTTCTTGTTTTGGTTTTGGTGGTTCAGGTTGCTGAGGTGGATCCATTTCCATTGGCTCATCTACATCCAAACCTATCCCTAATAAAACGCTCAGCGTCGTGAACACTCTAGAATCCTGGAGTTGGGCAGCCAGAGCCTGTGGATTGGTTCTTAACGTTTGCAACAATTTTAAGTATTCTGGATCTTGTAGATAAGCTTTAGTTCTGGGGTCATTCGCCAGTTTAACAAAGAGGTCTGAGGTATTAAATGGATTTCCAGCAGCTGCAGCCTTCTGGGTTTTCACTTCAGCTAACCCACTTTTTAGCTGTGCATTATCTGGTTCAAATTGTAGGCCCATCTTGTAAGCACTAATGGAAGCATCATATTTGCCCAGATAAGCAAGAGCACTACCCTTCCGTGAATATCCTTTAGCCCAATCTGATTTTAATTCTATCGTTGTCTTTGCATCCTCTAGAGCTAGATCATACTTTCCAGCCTTAGCATATGCAGCTGATCTATTACTATACAATACATGATTATTGCTGTCCAAAGTTATAGCATCTGTGTAATACTTGATAGCTTCCTCAAATTTGCCTTCTTGCAAAGCTGTGTTTCCCTTTGTCTTTAATTCAGATACCTGCAAAAGAACAGACATTTTTCCTAAGGTGAGAAATGTCAAACGTTTTTGAAAACGTCATAGGTACTCCTGTATAATGAGCAAAAGTATTCTTTTTAATGCGATTCATTCTGTTATTAGCCTTGGAAGAAAAGTGCAAATGACGGTTTAATCGTCCGCCCCCAACGTTGAATTTCTTTCAAAATAGGGTACTCGTCACGTAAAGCAGGTCAACAATATTGAGAACTCAATAGCGACATTAAAAAAAGCACACGTTTTAAAGAATATATGAATATGTACATTCATTATTCGGCAGACCGAAAATGTGCTCAATTTGCAAATCAATGCCCGAATGGATTGTTTTCGAAAGTTCGATTCTATTTTCTGATCAATCGACTAATACGAAAAATTGTTGAAATCGTGTACAAGCTAATATATACCTGATCCATAACGCTCAACTTATGACAAGTAAAACTTCGACTTTATTTTTCCAAGTCCTCCTTTTATATGCGCAAAGATACTTGATGATTCGTGAAGATTCGCGAGCCGGCGCAGATTTCAGAACGCTCCAGAACTCTTCTACTAGCGCCGCGTTTCGATTATTTTCAAACTACCTTTTCGCCATGACTTCCCGCCATTCTAGTTTATGCAGTTCTAGTACCTTCCAAAAGGTCATCCGGCGAAATCTCGGTTAATCGTCCCTCGCCACTATCAAAGAACTTCAATAATATTTCAATCTTCCTTTAATCACATTATTCTGTTCCGAATCAATTAACCCTGTTTTCCATCGAGTCTCAAAATAACAGATCACCGCATTTATTCATTTTTAACGTGACGCAATTTCATGACAACGGCAAGTTTTCAATGCATAATCATTGTCGGTAAAGAGGACTATAATTAATTAACCACGTAAGAATTCGTCTGCAATTCCGTAGCTATCTCTGAGACTTACAATAATTATTGTCTTACTCTTATTGTTTTAGTTGCTCTCCGGAAAGAAATAATAAAAAAAAACTCAATCGTGGTAAACGTCGGTGTATGGAGATTCTGTAGAGTCCTGCGTACTAGTTTGCATATGTTATTAAGTAGGATCTACGTCTATTGAGAAAAGCGATTAATTGTATTTCGTAGATGTCAGGTATTAAGCGATCTTTTTACGTTCAAGGTTGTGCGAGTTGTAAGCACTGGCAGGACTTTCGCCGATGGCAGCTGGTATTTCCAACGGGAAATTGGAGTAACTGGGGAATCCCAGTCGTTTACTGCGCCAAACATTCTTTTTTCGTTTCAAAGAGTTTGCCGACACGGCATGGCACGCGACTGAACCGACCAAACTTTCCGATTCACAATGAAACTGCATCCAATTTATAAATACGACTACTACTTACAATTGTAAAGTGTAAGCGTATTTGTACTTTAACTCACTTCGAAGTGAGTACTTCTCTCAAAATAGTATTTCTAGATGTTCGTAGGAAGAACGTTCACAAAATGATATACACGATTCTACGTACGGCTCGCGGTTTACGATGAGTAAGGGAACATTTACTTACGTAGAAAAGTGTCACGATGGCTACCTACCCCTCTTTAGCGCGAAGATTAAATATATCCCGGAATCTGTACGAAGTTCGGTAGACCAAACTCCCCCAAAAAGGAATATGACGCGAGGTTCTTGGAATATCTAGACTATTACAGAGCACGTACTCGAAATAACCAGGAGTCGGTCTTTGCTCCACATTTTTACGTCGGCGGTCTTGAAATTAGACGCGCCGTTTCCTGCGGCTTTACCCTGGCTTTACGCCCCTGCGAAGATAAAGGGAACTTACACAAGAAACGATTACACGAACTAATCAAATCCAATTCCGTAATTCATGGTGGATGTTCCACGATTAATTTATTACTAAAAAAATAATGATGGATGTTATGTAACAACGGCAATGTTATAGTTGAATTATATTACTATTATACCGTAAGGAGACGACATGTTTATGATTTTAACGGAAAATGAGTATGTACATTGGGAGCAAAGAAACCTAGAAATCTTACATGTTGGAAATATTCTTTTAGAGTTAAATCTAGGGCCACGCGCGTTCGCACCCTCGACGTACATCGATAAATATTCTATCCAGCAGTGTTACTCTCTCATCACTTAATTCGACTAACATAAATATATGTATGTACAACTTACATAGGATACGAATCATCTGTTCGCGAATGTGTTCCGGTTATCTTTCTTCGAAGATTTAACTACATCGTAGACGTCTCGAAACGTAATCGAGTCATTAAACTATATCTCGACAATAGCGTGATTCAATCTCTTCCTTGTGTATTTACATAACGAGATCCTGCGACGTCACCTAAGCGTACATTTTCTCGCGGTTGATACGTGTTACGCTCGCGAGTGATGCTTTCGCAAGCTTACTGAAAATATATGTGTTCCTCACAGAGGTTTACGTTTACCCAACGTTTTCGATTACTCTATGGCCTTCTACTCTCTTTCCATTCTCAACAAGGTATACTTCATTACACTACACCATGGTTCGTTGTTTCGAGATTTTACTAGTTTACTCAGTATCACCGGATATTCCGGCCGTACTTTCTCAGCACAATGATACACGTATTAGAGCGGGTTCGAGCAAAAGTTGTCAAACCGCGTCGGAAAGAGCGGATACGTAAATCTGGAAGATTTGTCGTTCAGCTAAATGTTAGGCGGTCTGACTACATAAGAAATCATATCGAATTAGATGCGATAACTGACTGAGAAAGATGACGAGTCTTGTGGGACTAACGGAAGTGGATGAGAATTCTTCTAAACGCGTACACCAACCGCGTTCTGTCTCAGTCTCGTTATCGCGGGCAAGTAATTCGTCGGTGTGTTTTCGTCGTCGTCGCTGCTGCTGTCGGAATCCGTTTCAGGAAGCGGCTCTGGCGTTGCACCGAGTCTAACCAATTCAATAGCAAGTTGACTATCCAAGCAGAGAGCAGTCTGATACGCGGTTAAACCCGCATACGTCGGTGTATCCAAACAAGGTCTGCATTCTTGAAGTAAAAAGGCCACAACCGCTCTGCAGCCACGTTCGACCGCCAGATGAAGTGCGGTCTTTCCAGCTAAAGCTTCGCGGGCCTCGAGATCGGCGCCGAGACGTAGTAGAAGCCGAACTAACTCGACTTGTCCCATCGAAGCTGCTATGTGCAAACACATTTCTCCTGCAACATCAAAACCACACGATTCATGCATATATGGCAATAACATTCACGATATTATTTATAGGGAACTCCCTAGTTAGGACTTTGGCACTCGCGATGAATAGCTCTAACGTAGTACGACGATTACCGATTAAAAATCTAACGACGCGCACATATTTTGAGATGATGCGAGCAAGTCACATGCCTCAACAAGATATACATAGAACTAGGAAGAAGCGGTGAATCATTGTCGTTAGAAGTTTGGCTGGCGTCCCGCGGTCCAAACTAGGCTCGTACCAATCAAAGTAAACGCTAAAATTAACCGCCCCTCGTTACCATTGGCAACAGCCGGTTTAATCAATTATTCCGATATACCTAGAGATCTATTAAAGCCTCGATAGTCTTCTAATATATCAAATCATAATTGACTGATCTATAAGAAAATTTTAATTTGCCTCATAATTGGCCGATCCTTGTTCATTTAAAAGACTTCCGATTACGATGAAACATTCTTGGCCTTCGCGTATCTTACACGGTATTCGTCGCAGTGATTGTTTAGAAATTGAGCAATAATATTCTTGTAATAAAAATGTCAGAATCTGCCGGTTCACGGATGAAAGGAGACCGCGGAATTCTAAGGGTGAAAGTGAGGAAGTCCACCGATGCCGACGCCGTTGTGGGATTTCCCAGCGCGAGTCTTGTTGAGTCGAGGTGAGGCGAGAATATCACGGCACGTAAATAGTCGCGCAGGTATTTTTAAATATCAAAAACATCTGCTTTGGTTTCTGTCTCATCGCACAGTGATGTAACGTGCGTGCACGTACTCACGCACGCACGCTGCAATTGTTCCCTTGACGTAGCTGACCCTTGAAAACACCGTAATGATTGGTTCGACAGTATTATTTAATACTTAGTCTATTCGAGCTAATTCAAGAGTTAATCGCAAGTCTATCAAGTTAATTCAAGAGTTAAACGCAAATCTATCAAGTTAATTCAAAAGTTAATCGCAAATCCATCGAGTTAATTCAATGGTTAATCATAAGTCTATCGAGTTAATAGAAGAATAATGAAAATGTTACAATTGTAATTACCCGTGTAAATAACATTAAGCTAAATAAATATCACGATATTCGATGAAAATAGAATTTCTCCTAAATATATTCTTCCCGACAGAACAACGCAATGATTTATACTGATGCTTATACGAGATACAATCACCGTGTTTGTGCACACGTATTTACTACGTAAACGCTTGTTTACAGTTTGCCTATTGAATTCGCGATCTAAGAAGCAAACAAGAAAACGTCATAGCAGTTTGCTCGTTAGGACTGAAAACTGGCATTCGTATAAGCACGGTTTACGTGCGTCCGACATCTGCTTCGAAGTAAAACAATGACGATAAGCGGGAATTCCGAGACTGAAAAAGTCACGGAACGATTTACATGCGTGTTTGCGGTCACTATCCTGTTACGATTCCCTGCAAGGAGAAGTTAAGCAAATAACATGGAAAATCGGTTACAGTAGGAAAAGCAGAAAAAGCAGGGAAAAGGGGTACCGCTTCATTCCAGAGAGAAAGGGGAAAATGCTGATTGCGATAGGAAACTCTACTCTCCTGACTGAACATCTTCCGGATGTAGTTTTAACACTAGAATTACCGAACATATACTCAGTTATGCTTACACGTTTATTTACATATAAATTATGGTTGGTGGATTTAAGTTAATTAATCACTTAACGCACATTTTTTGGGCATACATTTTTGGAAAATGCCTCCCGGTAGTTTTGGTCGTCCAGGCTCTTCAGAAGAAGAACTATATTTTCCAATTTTAATATTTGTATTACTTGATAATAAAGATGGACATGACATGCACGTCGCTGAATATTTTTACGATTACGTTAAGCGCTTAATGGATTCAATTATTTGCGTTATATACATGAAATAAAATTGTATAAGATCTCAAACAATGCACCGTGGTATATTTGAATAATTTAACTAGAAATGGCAGACAAGTCATTTTGAACTTCTTTGGTAGTTCTAGTGTTAAGAGAACTCTGGCTCGGATGATCCTTTAGAGTGTTTTCCACACTTTCACGAATACCTTCTCCATATATTAAGAGATCCTACGCCTACATTACAACGATTATATTAAAATATTAACGTCGTTCATGGAATTCCCAAACGTATAAACGGATATTATTCTCGATCCTACGATGAAATCATGGGAAATCCGCGCGTAATCGTGGTTACAAGAGTGTACTTCGTTATAGACGTGCGATACCAGTGACTAGTACGATAGGCTTTAATACTCGTTAGGTTTTTCCACCAATTCGTTCGCCCTTGCAGTAAAAAATAAGCCTCTCTATTATCCTGTGTATTCATCCGATAAGCAAGCATTAAATATCTATTGTACGAATCCACGATTTAAGTACAATACCTATTGTTTCGTTAACGACATAGTAACAGAATATTGTGGTTAAAGGCTCCTGTATCTTTTCACTCGCCTACATGTTCGAAAGAGAATTTTGGGCATTACGATTTCTAGGAAAAATACGACGAAGACTTACCGTCGTAGTTTCGTTGTTCGAGATTCTGCGGCAGGGCGGGCATTTTCTTTTCAGGCAGAAGGTAGGTCCTCTCGACGGGAGACAAGGGGTCCGTCAGGGCCTTCGCCGAGGCGAGATCCCCGGTTGCACAGGCCAAGTGGAGTGCCGTGTTTCCACGGAAATTCCTTAAAGCCGGATTAGCACCTGCCAGAATTAACCGCCTAGCTATTCTCGGTTGATGGGTCAGCACGGCCAGGTGCAGCGGCGATTGACCGTCGTCGTTCAAAATGTTCAGTAGACAAGGATGAGGTGCCATCCTTATTAGACTGAATGCAGCCTCCAGAAAACCCTGCACTATCGCAATGTGCAGTTGCCTGGAAAATTCAATAGATGCATTTTTTAGATCTCCAAGTCTCCATTGTTCCTTGAACAGAGGCGGCTTCCGGATTGTTGCCGTATACAATACAACGCGACGGATAAATCCAAGGACCACCGTCTCGATAAAAATACAGTCATTTTCACGATGAATAACGCATTTCAAATTAAAATAATTCATGTACCATGGGAAAAGAGCGAATCATTTTCCTGTGTGCCCGACTTTCCTGCTCTACGATGCGTTTCGCGCTGATTCGAAATACAAGAATGCTTCAAAACATATCTCCTGTACATGTCACGGTTTTTCAACGATAAATATTTTCGTATGTTATTGAAGATTAATGAAAGTTTGAGTCCATAATTCACGATAGAGCATGATCGGTCAATGTGCTCGAGGATGTAAAATGCGCGCCGCTTACGCGATTTTATGTTCTCGCACTGACGCATAAAGTTACATGTTTCGATCGTTGTATTTTTGCGCAGTCATAAATGCGGCTCGCGATAATGACACGGATCACGGCATTCAATTATTGCATCGCTCTGCCTTCCGTAAGCGACTGAATCGTAATATGGATATTCCATCGGATAAAAGTTCGGCGCACCCCTAACTACGCGATGCTTTTTCACATTGGTTTATTTCTGTAAGAATCAAGCAAACAATCTATAAATTGTATAAAGAATTCGTGAACGGTCAGTTTCACGATGAGGATTCGCTCTTCCGCAAAGAACGAAGGGCGGGGGGGAGGAAAGAGAGAAAGGGAGAGAGACAGCTGGGCTGTAACGACTAGAAAACGCACGAGTAACCAAGCTCGAGGCGCTTATTTTTACGCAATCAAAACACGCGAATATCGTAGCTTTCTTCAAAACAGCGTAAATTATGGGATTCCCCGAATACGTCACTTGTTGGGCATGTTACGGGAAGAGAAGCGGATTGAGATTTAATTCGTAGAGAAATTCCGAGAAGATTCGTGTAATCGGATCGGTCGCTTTCACGTACTATGATGTATACATGGATGTATACATCGATAAAAGTACGATACAAAAAGGACGCGTTGGCTGAATAAGAATCTTTTTGCAAGGCATGAATCGATAAGAATGATTTGATATGGAAAGTTTTTAAAAGCAACTTACGTGTCTCCTTCGTCATCCTGTGCGTAATAGAGCTGCCAGGGTTCCTCGGTGAGTGATTGTTTGTTGGAAGAGATTTCTTGGTGTTCATCACGTTGGATAGTCTCCTGTTTTGTATTTGTACTGACAGGAGCGAGTTCATGGGTAGGTTCAGCTTGTATCTTGCCACTCGCGAGAGCATTTAAAGTGACTTGCTTGAGAGTAAGCTGGCTCAAGCTTTCGCTGAGACCAAGATCAACGCCGCTGTCCGCTCTCATTGGTTCGGATACGACGGGTGCGGTTGTCGAGCCAACATCCAACTCCGAGGTACAAAGCTCGGAGGAGCTGATTTGGAGATTTCCGCTCGAGAGAAAACCAGAATCGACGTGGCCTGAGTCTCTCTGCTCCTCGCGTTTCTCCTTACTCTCTGTAACATCGTTCTCCGTCGGCGTCGTTCTCGATGGATGCCACATTTTCCTGACACCGGTCCAACGCCTTCAAAACCTTTGCGACTTTCCCCGCACAAATCTACTTTTGCTTTTATCCTTCCCCTTGGCCCCACACAAAACCTAACACCAAATCAATGCACCAGCACTCTTTCTTCCCGAGGTTCCACCACGAAACGACTCAGCAGCGAGTCAAGTTTCTTCGTTTACGCTGGTTTGATCCTCGAGGTTCGATCGTTGGAACTCCTTTATTGAACAGCTGCCTCGTTCTACGTTTACGTATCTTCGTTTCCTCCTCGTCGTCGTCGTAGTTGCATTCTCGTTTCGAGGCAACGCGGGGAGTTCGGAGTTTCGGCTCTGTCGCGTGATAATATTTCGATGCGAATTCTCTGTCGTCGTCCACACGCGTCTGCACGAAATCTAAGTTCGATTATTGTCGATGAAAAAAAAAACACGGGCAAACTGCCGTTCTCGTTATCGTGACAGAGAGAAAATCAAGCTTCGGGACGAAGAAGATTTCGCGACATCTCAACACGAACTAACCGTGAAGACTTGCGCGGCGTGCGGTGTACTTTCAGTATGGCGACTCGCGTAGTGGAACCTCTGCCAGGCTTTCATTGGCGAACGTCAAAGCGTGGGGGCAAGGGTGGGAAAACCCATAGTCCTCTCTTGGCATGGCCAGCTGCGATTATATACCATGTACTCGATTTTACGCATTCTTCAGATAAGTAATTCGTTAAAAAAGGAACCTTACACGGTTTCAATCGAGACAAAGTACAAAGAGAAATCCCTCGTCTCCTTATCCATCGAATTATCCGCGCAAAGTGAAACTTTGCCGATGGAAAATTTCATCGAGCTAAGATAACGAAGATTAACGAAGTAACTCATTTTAAACAATTCCTTCTAATACATAATGCTAAGGGCAACGATAGTTAATAATAATAATGACAGTAGACGTTATTAACCTTTCTTGAGATTAAACTCGGTGTAATAATTCGTTAATTAATTGGAATCTCGCTCTTCTTATACTTTCGTAATACTTTAGAATTTCTTTTGAAATAGAAAGTTATACACTGTGATAATTCCTTTACATCTTTCACGTCGATCGCTGCTCGGAAATTATGAACTAAAAATATTTTTGGAGTTACACACTCGGTAGAATTTCACGGGCAAGAGGAGACGAAAGAAGATAGTTTGATCACCCGAGGGAGAATAAGCCAGACGCGTATGATTGTAATGAATGAAAAAGAATCGAATAGACGAGAAAGAGGCATTGGGAGAGGCAGAGAGAGAGAGAGAGAGAAAAAGAGGGGACTGGCTAGGATGCATCGCGTTTCGTTCGGCGAGTAAAAACGTTTTTACCTGTTCGCAACTTGTCTACCTGCTATCCCCTGGCATCCTTTTCTTTCGTACTTTTTAATCGTCCCTATGAAACTTTTACAACCAATGATTCAATTAGCTGTCAAACTTTCCTACCGTGCGAACGTACACGGAAGGTCAACAAACCTTACGGCTGCTTAACATCATCGGCACGTCTTGCGCTGAAAATATCACGGAATCTGAATTCGATAAACCGGTTGAGCTTTTGATCTACAAGGAAACGTTTCTCTTTCACTTCCTCGCGTTTCGCGATCTTCTCTCCCGTTGTAACGACACGATTCTTCGTTCTACTTTTCGTTTCGAATAATAATTCAATAGAAACGTAAACTCACCGGAAATTCCAACAACATTTCCGATCGGGAGATTCTAACAATGCGTGCCCGGACGGTTAGTCTTGTGCCGGTTGTTAGTGCTTGTACGGAGAAACTAATTACTAAATGCACGACCTCGATATCGAAGATTTTTCGAACAATTCATAAACCGTTCAACGATGGGTTTCCCCGCTATTGACACCCGCTCGATGCTAATGCCAAGAGAATTTCTACCTGCCGATGTATAGCTCATTACACAAATTTACCACGACGCAATATTAACCGAGCCATCATTGTAATAATACTCCGCCGTAACGTCGTAATTCCGCCGTTATATTTCACCAAAAACCTTGGCAATTAGCTAGTACTCTAAAGGACAGAACGTAACAATAAAACTAATGGACACTTAATTGAAATGCACCTGTGATCGGCTTACATAATTTTACATAATCCATCGAACAATATAAATAACGATTTCAAATGTAAGTTCGTTAATAGTTTTCAGTAATGCATATTGTTTGATATTAAAAGCAAGCAGATTAGAAAGACTACTACCACCGACCATGGCAACATATACAAGCAGGGAAAACGTTGAATTTTCCGAGTTACTTCAGTGCAAATATCACTTGTATAAATCGGAGAACTTGTTTTTTTAACGCGGTTATCGTAGAGAACAAATTTGTTGACGTCCTTGATTACGAGCGTATAGGTAATTTCTTCGTTACGTCCACCGGGCATTGATGTCCGTGCTATCTGGGGAAAACCTGATCGAGATAAGGCCAGAAAATGTATTATCTCTGCATCGTTTACACGAACCAATTCGTATTCGAGAACAATGTCTATCGTAATATCGTTTACCTTTTTTTCCGATCTCCCTTTCTCTCTCATTGTTACTTAAACCCGTCCGTCTGATATCTGTCACGTATTCTCTTACGTCCTTTTCTCCTCGCGGTCATTTAATTGATTACTCTTTGCTATAACGTTACTTTATTAAATGGTGCTGTTATCTAACTATATACTTATTTCTTTTCCCTGAATTTCGAGATATCACACGAATATCTCCGGGTTCTAGCCGAACATGTGTGATCTGGGAAAGTACGATGAGTCAAAGTCGTGCTGGCAATACCCAGTTCCGAAAATCAGGATCATCTGGCTTCTCCTTAGTGACTCGCAAATTAAAATCGAATTATAATAAAATTTCATTGAATAACGTAAATTAAAGTCTTTAAACAGCTACCTGAAAAATTCTCCTTTGTTCTATAGCGAACCGACAAAGCGGGACTAGCTGTTGGTGACAATTCAAATCTTCAACTACTTCAGTCAAAAGTTAAACGTATTTAAATATATTTCTATATTAATATTTGTATACATATATTGGTTTCAGATTCGATTAGTTCACTTCAATTACATGATTGTTTCAATAATTATTCGATATTCATCTAGTGTCATTACATTTCCCTACCAGAGGAATGGCTACCTGACATCAGCAAGCTTTTACTTCAGCTGCTTATTTTACACTGCAAAAGATATAATCCAATTCGCGACTATTACCGATCAATACTTTTAGCGATATACCGCTTACAATTTTGTTGTTCTTCAAGTTTTTAAAACTAACAAGATTTAAGTGAATTGGATTAAATTTTGTTCCTGAGATTACCGATATTTTATGCGCTGTATATACCGGATACTCCATGATTTTTTCGATATCGACAAATTAATAAATTTGTAACTTGGAGATAGGGCAATTTAAATATACTACACATTTTTATTTGATCGAAATATATGACACTTGTGTCATCCACTACGGTGTTCAAGTATACCCTGCCTAATGAGTGGCTCGCATGTGGCTCTTGGTAATAAATGATACGTATTCTTTTTGAGCAAAACAGTTTGACCATCCTCGATCTCTAGCTTACCGAAGTCCGTTACGCACTTTACCTAAAATAATATTTAATTTAATACACATTATGAAAAGTACTTGGGTATCACTTAAAATGGATAAAAATGATAGGTACTTCTACATAAGGTGTTTTGGGTGGTAACATATTAGCGGTAATATTAAATCCATGATCATCCCCAATAGATCTCATATAGGTGGCAAGAGCTTTGTTGTACCCATGAAACCATTGTGTTTCTGCATTTAACAAATTACTGTTTATTTCAGGAGGTAAAATACTCCCCAACTCCCACCGTGTTTGCCTCAATCTTCTCATTCTGTTGTATATATAGGCCAAGATACATCTTTTATTTCTGGTCAAGGCTATATGTCGAAATTGAACTGAGGGCAATAATGCCATGTTATCATTATTCCTAATCGTATTACTGGAATCAACAGGTTTCTCTGATCAAACTGTGGAAGTATTTTATCGACTGGTCATATTTGTCTAACGAGTTACGAACCTATCCGACATGTTTGCATCGTAAAGCGTTTGCATTTCTTCTATGACTTCCTTGACTAGGACTTCCTATAAAATTGTTTCTTTTGTAATCGTTGCATTTTTAACGTCATAGCGGAAAACTTGAGGGTGGTATTTCCCTTGGACGATTTCTATCACTTACATTGAACGGTTGTATATCGCTAACCAGATCAAGTTCGTTTATAAGTTTTACAGCTTTCCTCCCAAACATTTCTTTTCCAGATTACTACACCAGAAAGGGAAGAAATTCAAATATACTTTGTTTTCGGCACACCGGTATGACTTCTATCTCTTTACTATTTTTTGCTACCTAGTCCGAGGCAGATTGTTCTCATGAAACTGGGACATTGTTTCTTTTTTAAAGAATTTCAACCAGCTACTCCTCTTAGCACTTTAAAATCAATTACATGCGTACTTATGGAAAAGCGATCTAAATATCGGTAATATTTAGATAAACAAACCTTGAATAATTGATTTGAGCGGCATCTGCGTAGACGAAGGTCTTCAGTAAAGCTTAAAAAAGTCGGAGAGTTAGAAAAAGTGAGGCTAAACTACACACAATCATAAGTATTAGATCACGGTGGATCCAAGTGGATCTCCGCTGATCTGTGTTGAATGTTACCGCTCTCGAATTTAATGAAAAAGACGCGGTAATATTCGGTGAATTATTTTTTAATAGCGAGAAAGCTTCCCCAAAAATGTTCGTTTTACAAAAATTGGTACCGAAGTTACGAGTAAGCTCGTGTCACGCGTTAAAGTTGTGCACAGCACCTTCCATAGAGACAAAACAGCCAGAATTTGCACCGATTATTTCTATAAAGAAGTATGATGATGAAGGTGAATCTTATAATAAGCCGCGTGTAGCCTGGATAGAAAATCTAAACACGATCGAGGAGCAAAAGTTAGGTTTCATATCATTGCATCAAGAAGTATTTGCAACTTCTCCACGAATAGACATTATTCATGAGAATGTTCGTTGGCAAAAGCTGTATCGTCATGTGGTAATTGTTGCATCTTTGTCTCGAATAATTCTTTATTGTGACATTAAAAGGAAAAGGTTACAAGACTGGGCAAACTTTTTGTAGAATTACGCGCACACGAAGACGCGAGCAGAATTTCGAGGAGGAAACAGAAAACCCTGGCCACAGAAAGGAACGGGTCGTGCCCGTCATGGAGGTACACGCTCACCACTTTGGTTAAAGGGTGGAGTGGCTCATGGACCTCGAGGCCCAACCCCACACTTTTACATGTTACCATTTTTCTCTCGGGTCAACGGACTAACGTCAACTTTGTCCGTTAAATTCGCCCAGGATGACCTACACGTTATTGATCAATTAGAAATACCAACAAATGATCCATCTTATATGAATCAGCTCATAGAAGAAAGAAATTGGGGACCAGCCGTGCTTTTTGTTGATACTGAAGATATAATGCCCCTAAACATCTCTGAAGCCACAAACCACATAAACCATGTAAATTTGATGCCTGTATATGGTATGTTCAACATGAAAATTTATTTGATATAATGCATTACACATATATGCCTGTATGCATATACATGTTTGCAAATTTTTCAGGACTAAATGTATATAGTATGCTGAAGCACGATACACTAGTTCTTACAGAAAGAGCAGTAAAATTAATTGAGGATAAGATACTGTTCCAGTTACACAGAATAGACTACCAAAAAGTACAAGGGGAATTCAAAGTCAATCAGCAATAAACATATATTTATTATGATTACCATTTAATAAATGGAATAATGGTTGTAAATCAATCCTATTGTGGTTTTATTCATTTTCATCCCAACTATTCCTATTCAATATGTTAAATATAAGATCATAGTCACTTTTTCCTTAGTGCTGGAACGCTGTTTGATTTTCTTGGGAGAGGCTAAAAATGATGTAAAATCTATATGCTGGTCACTCAGATTAATTCAAATATAATTCAGTGAATTCTTACTGCAGGATGAGGATCAGTGCCTAACATCTTTTCACGCACTGCCCATCTTATATTTCCATGTTTTGCCTCTCCTGGGAAGGAAACCTGTTTCCACTCCTCTTGATACTTATGATACAGAGTAACTGGATCTGATTTTTTAACAGCAGTTTTATGAACATCTGGATGTAATCTCCATGGTCGAATAACTAATCATGATTAAAATATCTATGTATAAGTATAAGCTTATTTTTGGGCATCATGAAAACTATTATAAGCTTACATGACTTTGCTCCAGACTGAGTGGAGTTTCTTGTAGAAGATGCACTTCTTGTTCTGGTACTTTCAACACGATTTGAACTATGTACTAAGTCTGGTGCACTTTTAGTACGCTGTTGTTCTAGAGGCCTTAAATCACTTTGTTTCTGTTCTTTGTCTCCATCCGGTTTGGAGTTGTAAATATTTGTTTTTTCTGAACTGGTTTTCACTAACCTTTTAGGAACTATATTATTGTCTTTTGTATCTTTTACGACGCTATGTCGGACGCTGTTATAATCGGAAGGGGGTTTACTGGATTTAACAGTTGGTGCTATGTCTTCAGATCTTGTCCTTGCTGTGTATAAATTCTCTTTACTCTTGGCCCGATTTTTGTCACCGAACTCGCGATCGTGATCAGCCGTTTCTTCGGGCACGCATTTCACTCTCACCTTTACCAAGGAGTCATCCACATAAAAATTAGAAGAGTCCGAGCTAACGCTGTTTACCTGATTGTTTTGTTCCCTCAGTATTTCACTGATCATACTTTGTTGTTTATTTATAATCTTTCGTCTAATCTCCTCTTTTCGTTGTTGCCTCTCACGTTCTTTTATCTTTCGGTATAATTTTAAGTCTAATTTTAAACAACAAAATACGGTGTCATAAGAGTATAATGCTTTTCGTAAACAAAAATTAACAATCAAATTACCTTTCATGAAAGCTTTAAGTTGGTGGGCCGTTATGCCCACAAATCCTAACGAATTCAGAAGGGAGAGAACTTCTCGAGGATCGTCGTTCATTATTAATGCAATAGAATTGTTTTGATTAACAAGAAAATATAATAAGAAGCATTCGGAACTTTATCGTCTACTCTATTTCAAACTATTTTAAACTGAAAACTGTTGGTGTCCGTTAGGATGATCAAAATCATAGAACATTTATACTTAGATGGGTGTGTAGTTTTGGGCCCGATGCGAACCTACATTCTGAATTATTTTACAAGGATTTTGTTGCCACTCGCGATTGTCTGGTATTCTCATTCTATATAACGTACGAAGACTTTGAAAACAGGTTTGGAATAAGACGATGATAATCCAATAATATGTAAAATTTCCAAATTGTAAGAACAGTGAGAGCAAAGTAAAAATGAACGCGTTTAAACGATGGCGCGATGCAACCAGTTGCATCATTCGACATCTGGCGAGGAAATTCTTCGTTAAGAAGACCGCATCGCTGGTTTAAAAAAATGATTCTAAAGCATGAAAAAAGTTAGGTGCAGAAACAAGCATCAAAAAAAGTGTTCCACTTATGTTCCAAAATCATTTAACGCGTGCATTTGTTTTTCATAGCTTTACTCCACATCTAACAATCGGGATTAAGCGAGTTTATTCGGATTAAAAATGTTCCCTTCGAAAGTAAGATATAGTCAACGGGTTCACGTTTGATCGAACCAATCTAAATTTATATCGCCGATAGGTAGGGCAAATGGATTATTGGATAAGAAAGCGGGATTTGTATAACACTATATATATGCGCTGGTGGTGGTGCGCAGAATCTTCGGGCCACGGCTCGTTTAAGTTTGTCGAACCGTGCTTAATTGTGCACTAGTCTGAAAAAAGGCCTTTCGAGGAAATGTCGACAGTAACGCGAGCCATTTGCTTTTTAACTATAACAATAATATTCCATTCAGTGACAGGTAAAATTATTCTGCATTTCACTTTCTTTTCGCGAGCTATGGTACTAATTCTTGCGAGTCTCATTAAGTGCACGTTAGATAACTGTCGCAATGATATTTCAGATATTAGCGCGTCTCAGATAACCGATCTCCATGTACCGGCAGTTATACGAAACAATACCGGACCCGTCGACTTGTCCTGCTTCTATCAAATCCGCGACGACGAGAATGGTCTCGTGATTAAGTGGTATCACGATTTCGATCAAATCTACCAATGGATACCGCCAAGTAAATCATACGAAAATTACTACGCGATATTTCTCGAAAGATATTCCTTGCTAAGAGTATCGTCCTGCTACATCTATTTCTTCTTCTACTCTATCCAATCATAGTGCCACCGCAAGACGTAGGAATCATAACAGGATTGGTCGAGTATCCCGAAGAGAATCTCAGCCAACCGAATTCCCGTTCCGTGATTCGTTTGAAACGGGTCACCGTTGAAATGACCGGGAAATATACCTGCACGATCAGCACCTTCCAGGAAGAAGCCACGAAAAGTGCGAGGATGATCGTTTATGGTAAATTATTATTATCTATTTTTAAACACTAGAACTACTAAAGAAGTTAAAATTACTTGTCTGCCATTATTAGTTATATTCTACGAATACTCCACGGCGCATTGTTCGAGATTTTAGAGACTTTTAGTATATATATATATAACGTAAATACTTGAATCCGTCAATTAACTTCAATCCTGCAGACATAATTTATATATAAATAAATGTGTAAGCATAACTGAGTATATATTCGGTAGTTCTAGTGTTAATCGAGCGACCATCTTATAATCGTTCGAAGCGGAAACATCATCCGGTATTCTAGGTAATAAACTACTTCCTTAGTTCCAGAGAACAATACAACGATTCTTGTTAAAAGCTTGAATGACACTCATATCAATCTAACGTGCGTCGTACGAGGAGCGCAGCCTCGACCGATTTTAAAAATGTATATCGAAGGAAGTGAGATCGGTGGCGTCGACATCAAATCACAGGACGAAGCTGTCCGAAATGATGTTCTCGTGATGGGACACGCGATATTTCGCAACTCCGAAGAACCTATACTGGTAGAATGCGAAATCACGATTCCAGATACCGACTATAAACGTCGAGAAAGAATCGTTTATTATCCGAGTTCGTATCAGACAAGTAACGCGTCGAAGCAGCGAATATCTTTCGATTTAAACGGTTCAGTCGTTCTTATTTCCGTAATAATATTACGTTTCTAACAAACTTCAGCGATACTCGTAAATGCGGTAGATCTTATAAAGGTGATCAGACTCTCTAGGATGCGATCACACCTGTTACTTGACTAGCGGAATCATTTTTATGTTCAAATAAATCGATTTAGTAATACCAGCCTACATCGATATGACTTACGTAACTCGATCGAATGACGATGATCTTCTTCGAAGGAAATCGATCACTCGATAGATCACGGAAATTTTGTGGAAATTCATCCGTAAATATAATAAATTCGATTATTAAAACGGGGGGGCGAGCATGCTATTGCGTATGCGTTAAGGGTGAAAGAGTATCGGTCCGAGTGGGGGTGGATGTCTACAAGTAGGTTTCTTCCGAAGATCAGCATCACTTGGTACTCGGCACTCATCTCTAAAGGATTGGTAAGTTGATACTGATTATCTTATGATTCTCCGAATTTACAAGTAACATCGTAGGACAATAGTGATTCAATTTTTTAAATGAACCTGAGTTAGTTGTAGTCCACTATAGTTCAAACTAGTGTCAATAGAAGTGTACTTCTTTATACTTCATATTTAAACCTGTGATTTACATCTACTTAGTTGATTATTATTATTTTTCATTGTAAACCAACCCCGACAGGTAATCGAAAACGTTCTTTTTGTTAAAGGTACGTATTGCCTGGATACGGAATCGTCGAAGATCGCGTCAAGTGGACCAACTCGGAGCTCCGCGAGAAATGAATTTTACGTGCGTGATTGTTTTCTTAGCAGGTAAAGAGATATAAATACATATTCATGCATCAAAAAACCATACCGATTATCACTGGCAGATATTATTCTAGCGGGGTTTTTATTTCAAACTAAATATTCAAACGCTTTTACGTAAGAAAGCTCTGTGAGAAGTACAAAAGGGTTCCGTCAAAGAAGCAGCGTAGTAGGTGGGACCAATAATCGTACTGTTCCATAATCTCTTTCTCCGCGGAAGATCATCCGATCAAACAGTGTCTTAATTAGAGGTATCTGCCAACGGTATTCTAGTAATACTGTCACTAAACGCTCATCCCTCTGTTAATTAATAAACCGTGTATTAACGCTAGTATTATGCGTTTCGACTCATTATTCTTTGTACTCGGTATTTCATCAAATTCAGATAAACTCAAATTGATTTTTTTCGAGAAAATCTAGCATATTCAGCGCACGAGTGTGTCGACGAACTAATTAACGTTCAAATTTATGCGAGTGAATTTAAAGAAAGCGCCTACCCGGCCCTAGATTATACGACGGGGTATCAGAATGATAATTCCGAGGAACTTTAGGAAAGTTTGATCGAGTTATGCATTGGACTACGGAAAGTTGGCAGGGTGACTTCTAATGACCCGATTGAGATTCATTACCGGCATCGAGCTGCCGTTCGCACATCATAAATGCATTCCTCACCGTTCACCTTAATAACGAGTTTCCGATACTTATTTTCGAATAAATCACCGCGCACTAAAAAGAACAGAACGGAATAAGTTATGTCTCCGAAATTGTGGATCGTAATGTCATAAAACTTTGTTGTAGTTTGCGCTTTATGGACTTTCGGAGAGACGCTTTCTTGCGACCAGTGTGGACGAGAGTGCGCCGACATTTGCGGTACCCGACAGTTTCGTGCCTGCTGCTTCAACAACATGAAAAAAAGGAACTTTGACTTCGGACTACAATTGTGGATGAGACCACGGCGATACGCGATGCACCTGCACCCGGACTACGATATGTAATAACGATGGTTCACGAGAAAAATCCGATATGGATTATTATTCAACGTCAACTTAACTAATCATCAATTTTCCGGAATCGATGTACGTTATTTTATCTTCACATAGATTAATTGCATTATATTGGATACTCAGGGATAACTTTATGATTTCAATAAAATTGTCGTTTCCCCGATAATTTTAGCCGTCGATTATCCCGAAGCTCACTCGAGAATCTTAACACTTTGCACACCGAAGCGATTGTGCCCGACTATGCGCATTTTTCGCGAGCGAGGTGTAAAAACATTAAGCAACTTCAACTAATAAAATAATGGTTATCTTACATTTAATATAGTTTATAGAAAATGTATGAAGGTAAAGATGTGCTATAAAATGTAATATTTGAAGACGAAATACGGAGATCTTCCACATCAGTCGTGCAGCGACTCATTGCAAAATGGGGAGATCTCCGACTTCGGTCGGCAAAGTGCTAAGGTAGTTTGCTTACAGTCACGCTATGTAACTAAACAAATATATTAAACAACATTAATTTGATTCTCACTTCTTAAACACGCCATTTTCATTCTGTCTTCGTCTAGCAAAACTTCTTCGTACGCGAATTTTTAACCCTTTTAGTACTTTACAATTTCTCTATGTGCCATCTAGAAAATACCTCGGAAGATACGCATTTTTTAAGATATTTATTAAAATCAACATATTGTTTCTAGAAATAAAGTTTGAAAATTTTCTCTGCACAAGAATGTCATAATTTCCGTCAAAATTTGGAAAAGCCAAATTTGTCACAAATACTTAGAGCCGATATTTCGGACTTTGGGTATAAAGAGGGCTAATTACGTAAACAGAGGAATACGAGGAAGGATTCGTCGTTATTTGCATTTATATTGAAATAAACCGCACCAACGGATATTAATCGATCCAACGTCGTATCTGATGAATTGTCTTTTTCAATAACCTCGTCTCTTCGTTCTTGTCAGTTTGATTCTTTAACGTTCCCAAGCATTTTCGACTCTTCTTCCTTATCATGTTCCACCGTAACTTATCCAGGCCCGGATATGATTCCATGTTTAAAAGCGTCGATAGATCGGAAGTGCTTTTAACATCATCCAGAATTAATCGCGCCGAACCCTTCGACCGGTTAGTCGATTCTCGTTTTTCGGCGGTACTTTGTTTCTTCGAATGCTTGTCCTTCGATGTTACTTGACTTCGAACTTCCGTTTCCGCGAGGGTGGACGAATCAATGGTTCGTTTCTGATTTTCACTAAACTCCCTTATTTGCTTCCGTTTTTTCTTATGATTTACTTGAACGTCTGAGTTACCTCGCTTTTGATTCCGAAGAGAACCAAAATTATGGCGGCTAATGACTTCTGAAATGCGAAATAAATATTTGATACGCACGTTACGATGACCTGAGACTTCCCTACGCTTTTTTACCTCCAACATCATCGATGGAAACTATGTCGTCGCCCCTATTTTTCTCAGTATTATTCGGAGTAACGCTTTCATTTTGTGCGCTAGATATAGCTTCGTTGCATCCCGTAAGATTAATTTGGTCCTTAAAATCACCGAGCGCATCAACGTCGGAGGCGCATTCGCCGGTCGAAATTAATTTGAACATCACATTTTTTAGATTCGCGTCGGTTGGCAGACTGTCGAGAAAAGAGTATCGATTGTTACGAAAGATCTTATATTATCCGTTCTTTAATATCTTTATATCGTAAGTGAAAATTCACACGCCTCGGTATCATTTCGTCCAACCACGTTAAATTCAACCAAGATTTTAAGTCCGCTGGTATTTCGTAATCTTCCGGTAGCCATCGTACACCAACGGTTTTGAATACTTTTAAATATCGATACAATCCACCGTACCACGCGAGGCATTTTTTAATTAAATGTCTCGTCAGAATCCTACAAAAACGGCGGACAATTATGTCGAGGGAAAAGGACAAATATTTGATAAGGTAGGGAGAAAAATATGGCCGTACCATATTCGACTAATAACAGCATACGCGACAACGGAAATGTTCCATGCATGACCCATACTCATCCTCGTCTTAAAAAAGTGCGCTGAGCAGCTGGCAACATTTTCCACGCGGACCAATAGTTTCGCGAATCCTTGCGTTCTCACCAAAACGTATTCTAACATTTGTTTACTGGGTAAAGAAACGTATACACCATCGTATTCTACATAATTCTTTAAATTCTTGTATTCTTTTTCGAGGGATAAACGCAGGTAGTTCAGTAAACCTCGGTTCACTTTACTCATGCACTTTAAACCCTTGTCATTCCGAAATTTGCTTTTCATACGATAAATTAATCGACTCAAAATCGCTGCCTCCATCTGTAAACTATCCTGGGACTCTAGATCCTTTATAATTGTTTCTAAGCTGTTTAAAAAGTTTGCTGTTCCTGGAAACGAAGAATAACATTCTTCATAACAGACTACGATTTATGATTTCAATTAAACATGGCTGCCGCCACGACTGAAAGCGGCGCCTTTCGAAAAACCAAACATTTTTGACGTGCTATTTTGAAAGAGGTTAGAACAAAGCTTACCAAACTTTTGACTTTCAATGTGCCAGCGTGTGTTAGGCGGGCGTTCTAATTCAAGCTTGTTCCACAAAGCTTCCATTTCGATAACTTTAATAGTTTACACTATCTTCTCGATATTTGTTCTAATAAAGTTTGTTGTTCTCTAACCTATATCCAAGATTCAAACAATTTTACAGCGGGAATTGCCATTATTATTAAGGATAATTTATTTTACAAGGCCTGAACTAATTTTCAATTTTATATGGATTTCTACGCAATGTTAAACTTTATTCTTCGATAACGAGGTTAATATCGCGCTGGTGCACTCGTATAAGCTACCACGTGTGACTGCACATAGTTCACGTGCGCGCGCATATCTATGCTATATTGTATCTATTTGATTGTGCCGTACGTAATAAATGTTCAATAACTGTATTATGTAAATGGTAAATATAAAAATTGCATTGACAAGGAGAGATTTATCAAGGAAAACTATAAACAATCATGCCGGGAGAGGCAGCGGGTTTAATCGGTGCAGGACGGCACAATACGGGCGAACTTGGAGGCGGGCCGCAAGGAATTAGTTTATTCACACCGTAATACCTGAGACCTCCTATCACCGTCGGATAATAACTTAGATTCGTCCACTCGGAACAACCGTCCGGGGAATTGGCAGGTTTTACGAATCTGGAAAGCGCATAAATCAAAAGGGCAATCCAAAGGGTCCTCGGCTCCCGCCTTAATCCTGCTTCAGGTGTACTGCAATTTTCACCTGATCGCTTTTATAGCTGGAGTTCTGGGGAAATACGCTTTGCAATCCATGACTATAAATTTTCTTCGAAACTGCGAAAAAAGTTTACGTCTTACTTAAATTTCATTTGTCCGGAAATTAGCGGCAGGTCCTAAAGGTACGAAGTAGCACGCGTGGGGTAAGAATTCCGGCCAAGTTCGCATAAGATGGCTTTCTCTTTTACGACCGGACAATAAGACCAAGGCCCTAAACGCTCCGACAGCTCCATTCCTTGTTTTATTGCGGATCAGGGTCTTTGATTTTTGTAGGAAGTATTAACAGGTGTTGGAGATTCCGGATTGCGAAGGTGAAGGACGCACGGTCAACACGGTTGGCAGGTGTTGGTTCCGATATAGAAAAGTCCACCGGAGGTAATAGGTGTCCTAACGACGGGTCTAATACATTGAATGGGGGCGGGCACAGGTTTAGGCAAAGGTGCACAGGTGATACAGGGAAACCCGGTGCAAGGTGGACAAACGAAAGGCGCCATGGGACAAGGTGGAATGGGCGGTCCAGGGGGACACGTCATACAAGAAGCCGGGGTTGTTGAAACTCCCGAAGAACAACACATTCTCGGACTAGAAAGATTGCAGTTGCTTCTTTCCGAACAATTTCGTCTATTTGAGAATTGTTCCGCATTCCCTGGAGTGCACGATGTAACAGGAGGTGGTCCAAAGCACACGGGCGGACATTGAGGTTCCGGCGGTGGGCTGCAGCCGCAACTAGAAACATATACAAATAGATCGCAGCTGTAGTTTGGCGCGTAGTTTATCAATGGCGAATCGAGGAGTAAAAATGAAATAATTCGTGGAACCTTTCGATCATTTCTTTTAGGTCAGATTTTCCATAACCCCGAAGAGGTTTTACCATTACCGACATACTGTGTTTTTTTCAAATACTCGCAATTTTGTTGGCAGATATTGAGTTATGTAAAATATGGTTGATTACACGCTGAATTTGGTGATGTTATACTGGCGAAAACAATAAAATTCTCGAAATAATCGAAATACTCGGTCGGTTCTAGGCAAAGGCAATTGGTGTGTTTGTTATGTCAATGTACTTTATTCATGTAATCGTTATATAAATTGATCAAGGATGGAGGAATTCTAGGAGTAACGACTGATAACGCAGCCTTGAAATGCTCTTTAGTAATGATAGCGGCATTTAAGTCCTCTTCGAGCGCCTTCATGGCGGCCTCGTGACATATTGCTTGAATTTCCGCCCCGGAATACCCTTCGGTAAGATCGACTAAATCTTCGATGTCGACATCGTCTGCGATCGGCATATTTCTCACTTTTATATCGAATATCTCACGCCTGGTTTCATAGTCGGGTAATTGCACGTATATTATTCGATCTAAACGGCCAGGACGGAGAAGCGCCTAAAAAATACGTCATCTTGTAGCAATCAGATCGGAAGAATTTCGCGCTTGCCAATTCGAATGTAATAAATAATGCGGATTAACTTTGTCTATTTTATCGGGACGGTTGGTAGCGGCAACGAGGGTAACGCTTCCCAAGGCAGTGACACCGTCTAATTCCGTGAGTAATTGTGCGAGTACTCTTTCCTGAACGTTACTTCCAGTACCCGAAGACGAACCTCTTTCACCACCAAGTGCATCGATTTCGTCAATGAATATAATCGAAGGCGCGACTTGTCTCGCCTTCCGGAAAACTTCTCTCACTGCTTTCTCAGATTCACCTACCCATTTTGAAAACAATTCCGGTCCCTGCGAATTCGCGATCGCATATCAATTTCCAAAAGATAATCATCCGATGGGCGGTAAGTAGTATACCTTTATATTCAAAAAGTTAACTTTGCTCTCGGTTGCAAGGGCTTTTGCGATCATCGTTTTCGAACAACCGGGAGGTCCGAACATTAAAACACCTCTGGGTGGATTTATACCCATCCTATCGAATGCCTCGGGATGCCGCAGCGGCCATTCGATCGCTTGCTTCAATTTCAATTTTAAATCTTTTTGACCCCCGATATCCGACCACTTCACGTTCGGTACTTCGACTAGAACCTCCTTCATCGCCGAAGGTTTCGTTACGGTCAGAGCGTAGTTAAAATCGATCAACGAAACTTTAGAATCCTCTGGATTCTTACTCGCTCTCTGACTACGCTTTATAGCATTTATAACTGCTTGTGAACATAAACCGTATAAATCTGCCCCGACGAATCCATGGGTGACGAAGGAAATATTTAATATATCGTCCGCAGTCAAATCGTTTGGTATCTTCGCAAGTAATTTCGTTAGAATCTGACCGCGCATTTTTGGCGTAGGTGCAAAGATTTCAAACTCTCTATCGATTCTTCCCGGTCTCCGTAAAGAACTATCGACTAGATCGAGTTTCGAAGTTGTTGCCAATACTACAACGTGCTCCTTCGCGTCTTGTACTTCATCGAAAAGCGCTATTAATTGCGAGAGAACTCGTCTCTCTTGATCCGTACTCGAGGTACTCCTCTTCGGGCAGAGACTATCGATATCCTCTATAAAAATGATACTCGGCGCTCTACTTCTCGCGTCCGAAAAAATATCTTTCAATCGTTTTTCCGTTTCGCCGATAGATTTACTGTAAATATCCGAACTATAGACACTGAAGTATTCCACGTCGTATTGAGAGATCAAAGCGTGGGCTAGCATCGATTTTCCAATACCAGCTGTACCGTAAAGCAGCAAGCCTTTGCTTATACAAAATTCACCGATACTCGAACATTTCCCGAGACCGATGTCAAGCACGTCTTTGATATCCGCTATCAGACCGTCGTATCCTCCGACGTCTTCAATTCTATATTTCGCCTTCTTATCTTTCTGCGCATTCGACGCGACAGTCCACTTAGTACTATAAAGTGCTTTATAAAACTTTGTGTCATCCTGTTTCGTATCCAAGAGTTTCAAATTTCCCAAGGACTCGGACAAAGAACAATGCGATCGTTGAGAATGACTAGTAACACTTTTAATTTCGTATACTAATTGCTTTCCATAGTAGGGTATACTAAATTTATTGCCAATAGAAAATATCTTTTGTTCATTGCAATTTTTCAATAAAACATCAAGATCCGTAGCTGCATCTGGCATTGACTGCCTAAATGCAGCAGATATTAGGAATTCTTTAGCTATCTCTATGTTGGAACCGAGAAGGCAAACTTTAACTGGACCTCGAATATTATTCAATTCTATGGCTGTAAAAATGTATGCAGTTGCAAAGAACAATTACGTGAGAAAGATATATTAGATTCAGCCAAAAATTTACCATGTTTTGTTAACGAAATGCTTGTTAAACTTTTGTCACTGGATGGCCAAGCTGTTTTGACAATTGCATTGCCATTATTAGTTAGGATTACCGGATCGCTAATCGCAATATTGCATAATTGCATAGCCGACTGTGACAAGAAAACCATGTCATCTAGATCTCTTTCAGAAATATTTTTTGGACGTTCTATACGGAGGAGACGCAAGTGTGAGGGTTAGGAATTTGAGACGTATTAATGCATACGATAAATACCTTGCGGTTTGTACGTATCAATGCTACCGTACAACGTGTCTTGGCGAATATAATCGTGCGTCCAAGTTTCGTTATTGGGTGGACAATGAGATGCGTGCTGATCTACATCTTTCTGCGTCAATATACTTTGACACTTCTCACATGTCACCCACGTTGATAAACTCTTTCTAGATTTAGACGACATTCTGCAAACATTCCACGCATTCACACGAAAAACCAATCAACATTGCATACACATTGCATACACGCATTCTTTTTGTCTGCTTTCTCAGTTAATATTTATATCAAATCGGGATATGCTATGACTTAACCTAGACTTAATCTAATTGGCGCTTTCTGTTATCTTACGCAACGCAAAACATAAAAACGCAGAAAAATGTAAGATATCAACGAAGGAGAACGTATTCCTCGAGAAATGTACGAAAATTAATATACCTGAAACGTCGAGGAACAAAAATGCAAGCAACAGCCGCACCGAACCTCCAAAATTACGACCGATAGACGACCATCTTGGATAGCTGTATTGCGCGTATACGGTGTATTTGGCGTCGTCACGCGCATGCCGCTTAACGTCGCTGGAATTCAACTTTATACGGTTATTTGCGAGCAATTCCAGTATTACGTATAAAATACAATAACACTGTAACAAATAAAATATCTCAGAGAGCATTCATTTACGAAAACGATTGTCAAGTCATCACTACCGCAATTGGACATTAACTAAATGTGAGTAATGATGTCAATGAAAAAGCATTGAAACAGTATTTAAGTCTGACGCAAATTAAATGTTTCAGCAACTAGTTAAGTGAGAATATAATAACGCAATAATAATAACCAAAGAATATAATATGTTACTTGGATAAACGCAGTGATAAGTTTCTACATTGATTCCACTGATCGAAATCTAATATGGACGTCTTCTTGGAATCCCATTCATTATCGCGAGAACCGTATAAAAAAGAAATAACGTTTTGAAATGGAAAGGGCTTAAGAGGGTGGCGCGAGGACACGGTGTAATTTTCGAACAACGATAATGACTCCAGCAAGCCGCGGTAACAGCGGGTGTTAACGACGGGAGAAAAGTTCCCGATGCAATCAGGAACTACGCCAGAGTCCGGCGAGTCTCCGTTCTCCTGGAACGTTGGATCAAAGTTACCATCGCAAAAACTGCAGACCTCGAAGATGGATGGTTCTTTCTTTCTTTCTTTCTCCTTCTATTTGTTGCATCTCCCTTCCACCGCACTCTTCTATAAGTTCGCCGGTGGTGTTCAAAGGATACGAAGGACCAAGATTCTACGAGGTGAAACGTAGAAATTTTGTTCCCTCGGTAGACGATTCGGTGTGCCGATCGAGACTGCGGTAGGATACGATAATTGGACTGATTCGAGTGATTCCACCGATTTGGCTGATCAATCGAATAAAGAGAAGTACGAGGCGGGAAATAATTTGGCTCGGAGTTGGAGAATGCGGGAGAGATTCGCGGTTGATGTAAAAAACGGAGAGAGAAGCGAAGAAGCGGGGGGTTTCCGAATCAGGTTCGGTGGAGCATAAAATCAGGGCGAATGAGTGTCGATGGACGGTGGTCCGATGGATGGTCCGATGGCTGGGACGATGGACGGGTTGTGACGAAGCGGGCCGACGTTCCCGTACCAAACGAGATTAATAGAGATCCGCCTGTCAGTCGGACGGATGGCTCTCTGTCTGAGAGCGAGATCCAGCGGCTTCCAGACGGCCAGTCTTCTCGCAGATCGCAACCTGCGTGGGCAACTACCGATCGAGATCGATCGTAATCCCGTTGTCGGTGCATCTCTCTGGCCAAACCGTTCCGATACTCACACACTCCAACAAAGTATCGCAAGTGAATCTTTCTAGTCATCCGGCTGTAATACGTAATGAGATAACCACTGTGCCACAAGATAGCAAAATTGCGCGTACGCGACCGATCATAGGCGTCGTCCGAGATTCGTTCTTTTCGCTTGGTATACTCTCTCGTATAAAGATTCACGGTACCGATGCGAATGCAAACCGCGCGTGGAAGGTGGGCCGTATTCGGTGGCATTACCTTGGTTTGCCTGGTCAATTTACGATTAGGTAGGCATTCTATTGCTCCCATCCGCTATGCTCTCCGTCGCTATCATCGCTTTCCTTCGTCTTCCTATGCCTTCACCATTATTAATCGCAAACGTTAACGTTTATCATTTTACGACGAGAGTAATACCGCTCGTAAGTAGCCCCTCTGAAATTTCACCACACGTGCTTCTTTCAGCCTTTGGCGAAAAGGATTCGAGTAACGAGGGAAGAGTGCATGCGGAAGAGGTTCGACAACATTTATGTTGCGCCAGACACGAGAAGCTGATTGACGTTGGCTATGGTAAGTATAATCAACGAAGTACCATTCGGCACTTAGAACAAAAGCAAAAGTCATTTTGGAGCCAGATACCACCAGATTTGTCTATCCACTAGCACGTTTTTCAAAGAGATCGTTAGTAGCCTTGTCGGTAGATTCGGTCCGGTAAGTGATCGTAGGGTGTCCGATCAATTGACGCCGATCGAGATGATGGGACATCCGGTAACTGGGTGTCGTGTATTTTCGCCAGGACTGTGCGACAAATTCGACGCGTTCCACTTCTACGAACAAGAATGCCATTTCAATCTATGATACTCGCAGTCGTGGCTTTCCTAAAAAGCGCGTATTGCAAAGTATTGAATCGGCCAAATTACTTGTATCTGAATGATACATTGATAGAAATCAATGCACCGGTGCTCCTCGCGATCGCGTTCAGGCTTCAATCAGCAAACGAATCACGCCCAAAGAAATGAATTGTCGGGAATCCATTCTGAGAAAACTGATCTCCTTCTCTTCGAAGAATTAATTATTCGGAGAAGTCTCGTGCGAAACTGTTGGTGGGCATGACGTATTTTCGAGACGAAATCAATCGTCAATTAATACGACCCTGTACATCGGCTCGATGGGTTCCACAAGCGGATATCAAATTTAGGAGTAATTCGAGGGTTTGTACGTGATACGTCAATAAGATAGTCGATTTTCTCTAGTAAGTCGTTGCACCGTCTTCTCAAGGTACTGGAAAAAAGAAGGAGGAAATGAAGATAAAGACAGAGATACGCGAATCAGGCAAAAAGTCTCGCGTTCCGTGTCCCACGCGTTTATGCCGAAAATAGCCGCGTTACACTACTCCTCTTTATTCTTCACTTTCATCGGGTCTCGGATGCTCTTGCGTTTTACGCTAGAATTTATAGCCGTCGCGCATTTTACGCGCCGAAACTCAGCCTAGACTGGTCTAAGTCGCTTCGCATTTATTGGCTCGAAGTATAATAAGACATTGTGCCCTCTGTTTGTTTCAGGAATATCCGGCGAGGTAATTCAAATCGATGCCGGTCACTGCCGAAAGTTGTGCCCCCGGCACGTGTCGGATGACCCTGGAGATGCGAGTCGACCAGCCGTTCAAGTAAGTAGTCCGTTCAGTACCGTTTTGCGAGTGTACCTCTTCCCTGTCCATTCGATTATCGTGTTTGCGTCGCGTTGCACAACACCTCGACTCCATGACTTTTTATCTCTCCGAGTACTCCGGGTGTTGCTTCGAACCACTCGGTTTTCGTAGCTGGAATGCAGGTATAAGGAGCTACGAAGATGCACGTATAATTCGTGACTCATGCCTGTAGGATGCACCTGGTAGAAAAACACCGTGGGCTGATACTCCGACTTGGTGCATCAGCTATACGACAAAAAGCCCATCGTCCGCTCAAAGTTTATCGAACCGGACGTAAAAATCACGGATGCCTTTCACGAGCAGCGACCTTTCGAGACGTTTCGGAAATCCTTTCGGGAAGTTAGATCGATATCGAACATAAATTTCTTGCATTCTGAAAATAAAAATATCTACGATGATTATCACGGCGACGAATTATTAAAAAGTCAAAGAACGAATTAGACCGACCGGGGATTTCGAGACGTTCCGACGATTGGTTTCACGTACCTCGAGTAAGGTATCGCCGCGAAGGAAATAATCGGCAAAGGCGAGAGAGAAGAAAGAAACGCGTAAAAAATATGTCGCGATATAAGTGGTCTGGTCTGTTCCCGTACGGCTTTAGGGTCTACATAGGGCGAAAAAGGCCAGCACGTCACGCAGATTTATTACGCACGGGATCGACCAATCCGCGTGCTGGAATGCGAGCATGTCAGGCATCGCGCGATCGTACGATCTTCGCGACTTTTACGGCGAATGCACCCTACACCGTTTCAACCTCTTCCTATCCTCACTGATGACTGTATTTTTTTAACACACTCTCCTCGGTATCAATTTCGAAAAATTATTATCAGTGATCGAATCTTGAGCCAGTGAATCATCCGTTAAATACCATGCAAAATATGCACAAATTTGGATCCACAACATGATCGATAGTCTCGGGGACAATTCGAGAGGCCCCTTTGCGTACGAGGACTCCCCGTCGGGGATAAGGCTATTTTCGTCACGTGATGCAACCCCATCGTTGGTTTACGATCTTGCAGCACCCACGCTGCGGCAGAGAAACAAGCTTGAGAAGGAGGCGTTGCACGCGATATGCAGAATCTGAGGATGTGTTTTGCGTCCTTGGAAGGTCGAAACATCCCGGGTCACCGCTCCGGCGCCAGCTTGCCCGGCTACTAAATCCCGATTCCTCTTCCCAACGTTTCCAGGATGAATTGACTTCTGCGGACGATTTATTTGACATATTCTCGGTGGAGAATATGTTTACCTACACCTTCTCCCTTCTTTCAAGGGGTAGGTACCGACACACGATATTCCCTGGTCAAATATAACGACCGAATCCCACGGCGAGTATGATTAACCGATCTAAACCCAAGGTAAAACGAAGGGCACACGCTTAAAAATCGGTTCTTTGCCAAATGGAATGCACAAAGGTTTCTCTCACCCTCTCCCTTCCATTCTGTCGGTGAGAAATGTTCCTGGTACACGCGAAACACGGTACAAGATACACAAGCAGCACGAACTCGAGATGCGCTAAGAAATTCCTAAGATCGCAGCAGCATCTTTTTTGCGAGCAACTTCTTCTTTTCTAAGAGCATCGATGTTTGATATGGCTTCCTAAGGACGCCAAACGGTTGGCATTCTATGAAATCGAAATAATACGATGCAATTAAACATCACTCGAGTATCCAATCTTCAAGGTTATTTTGCAACTAAAGCATTAGACAGATAGATCTCATTATCAGTTTACCGCGTTTCCTTTACAGAGATGTTCTTCGGACGCTCATTGTCGTTCACGGGCCGCGAAGCTGGAGAGGGTATCAACTATCCAGGGTGTTCGTGAGATCGTGGTAACGGAAGCTTGCGAGTGCACGGAAGATTCGTCCTGCAAACGAGAGCCCTTCACTCATCTCGTTCATTCCGGTACACCTCATCAGACGGTGATGGATGTCGGCGTGTGTATGGGACACTGTGGAAAAGGTATCGAATCGCACTCATTCAAAACATGTATTTTTATACTTGATTTAATATGCTCATACATTCCATATTTGCCGGAAGATCTTGGCTGCAAACCGATCCGGAACAACACCATGAGTATCAAAGGTCCAAATGGTAAGTTGCAGTAGCGCGCATTAAAAGGTGTCGAGATCTAGGAACGAACAAAGTATATTTTCATGATGGCTTCCAGGAGACGAAGTCTACCAGGTAATCGAAAAGTGTGGATGTGCCGGGAATTGTCACAAGATGGACTATATGGAAACCGTCCTCGATTTCAGCGAGGTGGAAATTAAAGATGGAACGAATACGACGGATGTTAGACCGGTAGTTCGTGTAAGATGTATTCCTCGTAAATCTATTTGAAAGGTAATGTCCGCTATTATGTTTTTAATGGACTGACTTCTTTGTTTGGACGAATAGCAAATTAACGTGGGACAGTGTATCGGTTCGTGCCCAGGGAACGAAACCGAGATGTGCCTTCTGCGAGATAAGAAGGAACCATCGAGATGTCTCGCTGGTTTGTACTCGAAGCAACATTCCTGTACACCCGCACGATTCAAAGTTCACGAATACAGGTGATGATTCTGATATCACTGTTTCTACATTGATCCAATAAATTTTAGAGAATAAACTATGTTTGTTTTTAGGACCCGTCGGGGATCCAAACGAGAAATCATTCAAATTACACAATGCGCTTGCGTCTAACGAGTACCACTCTCGCACTGATAATTAAAAAAGTATAGAACAGCGAGTAGAAGACAATGAAACGCATCGATTTAAACTATTATTGCGCTCGCTCAAACTTCGATGTTCCTATATGTACCGAATACGAATATGGCTAATAAACGAATCATCATTTCTTAAGACCCACTGGCGTTACCATATTTTCCTTACTTCGTTCAAGCGTTCGTTACAGCAAATTAGCCTCGTTTTTGTGAGACGTCACGATATTACATTCAATTTCCTCTTCGAGACTAACGAGCTCTACCCTAATTTGCGATTAGTTTTGCTCCCTCCCGCGCTCCTATGAATTCTCTCGCTCCCTCTCACCACCGGAAGCTCGGTTCTTCGTCGAAGGACGTCTTACCACAATGATTGACGAATTAACGAAAATTTTGCAAATGTATCCACGTTCGATGGTGAATTTGCACTTTAATGAGCATAGCAAAAGAACGAGGTCGGACGAATGTAGATGTTGTGTTCCACGGAAAACGACGTTCGAAGACGTGGGCGAAAATACTCTCTTTTTCTTTCCGCCCCCACCTTCGACCCTCTCCCTTCCTTCCTCTCTCTCTCTCTCTCTTTCTCTGGAATGGGTGACACGCGGAATGCGCGAGTTTCCAAGATTCGCGATCCGTCATCGTCCGCGTGGCAAAACAACCGATTACTCGCGACATCGAAATATCGTCGTGCGGCCACGCCGCATAACTCTCCACTTACGAATCTACGGAATTTAGGAAGCGAGTTGAGCTTTTTTTAATAGGCCGTGGTCCCCAGAGAGAGAGAGAGAGAGAGAGAGAGAGAGAGAGAGAGAGAGGAGGAGGAGAGAGGGAATGAGAAAGATCAGGAGGACGCAGCAGTGGCCGAAAGGCTGGTTTGCGTAAGCTTCGTCCGGTTCGGCGCAAGGGCCGCGGGGATGGTTTCTGACCACTCGGGTGTCGGTAGAGGGGATTGCAAAGGTGCGGTCGTGGGAGGGAAGGAGGCCCTTCGAGGAGGAGGATGGACATTGCAAATGAACAACCACTTTTCCCGTCTCAGCTAATAACTCAAAGACTCAAAAGTCTACGAGAAACTAATTAGTTCGACTCACGATATACCTCTAGGATCTACTCCCTATTCTTTGTTATAGACATAAAACTCACTTTCACGTGGTACCCGGATCTGGAAAGAGCCATCTATTATTTTCCCAGCGTAACGAGAGCAAAACAAATTAGAAAATCATGTCTATCGCTATACGGGGAGGTGGTGAGCGGATAGCGAAGGGAGGAAAGCAATTTCGGGTCGCGTTACGTCGCGTTGCTTTGCGTCGCGACGAGAGAAGCGGCCGATCTCGCAGCGGGGAGTAACGCGGGGGAGGCAACTCCCGGCATAGCATAAAGGTGACTCCTCGCAGCCAAGATCTCCCATATGCTACTTAGCGTCCCGTTCGGTTCGGCAAAGCTACTGTCTCTCCGATTCAACAAGTTCCTTGTGTACGTTCCTGTGTACGTCGCTAATTTCCTCGACCGCTCGCACTTTTTTCCGCACCTCGTCGAAGAACCGTATGCGACTTTTTCATTACGGATATCGCGTTATATATTTCTATCACGATTCGCGCCATCGAGGAATCACCGAATCCGTTGGCAAATATCAACGAGAATAATGACGATAAGTATCGCGTACTTGACACTGGTGTTGCTGCTCTCGTCGAACTCACTGGACGCGCATCCGGCCGAATACTCGGAGGACACGGATGACACCGATACGGATACCGCTACCGATACTTGGTTCCTCGGTGACTTGAACGACGGAAACGATCTCGAAGCTCGACGAGACGAAGCTCTGGAGAAGTTGCAAGAGGTCCGTTCCTAGAAACAGTGTTTTTTTTTATTATTTTAACATAAACCGGTGCACCGAGCGGCAAGAATAAGTTCAATAAAATCGTATTACAGGTTCTCGGTATTCGAAGCCATACCGAGAAAATTGGTCGGCGCAAGGTACCTCCGCAATTTATGATGGAGCTTTACAATAACATTGCGGACCCCAGCGGCGTGACGCGAGGACGAAATCCTTACAATGCGAAGGTTGTTCGGAGTTTCATCGAAAGAGGTATTGGTCCGAATGCGCATCAATCACGTTCCTTTGATCTTAGTTATTCACATTATTTTTCCACGTACAGATACCTCGATGTCCCAGTTCTACTTTTTTAACGTTTCGGGATTAGAAACCAACGAGTCGGTACTCGAGGCTGAACTTCACCTGTATCGAAAGCGAACACCCGTCAAATCAATGCACCCATCGACTTTCGCGTCTCCTTATTACTTGGTACGTAACTCCTAACAATTTTCGAATATCAATGTCACTAACAATTCGAATAAAATTTCCTTACTTTTTGCAGATAAGGGTCTACCAGGTCTTAGAGGAAAGAAGTTTAGATGTGCCGGATCTTCATCGTTTGTTAAACATACGTTACGTCAGTGCTCACGCTTCTGGTTGGCAGGTAAACATTGAAACTGATATACCTATCCCTCCTGGATAACCAACCTTTTTGGAACTACTTAAAATTATGAATGTTTATCGCAGATATTCAACGTGAAGCAGGCAGTTCTCGGGTGGTTGACCGGTGAGCCCAATCTAGGAATCCTGGTAACAGCCTCGACCCTTTTCGAGGATCAAGCCTCGGTTGAATTTTCCCGGCGAAGCGAGTATCACCACAGTAAACAACCAATCCTGGTCCTCTTCGACGACGACGGAAAAGCGCATCTGAAAGGGAAAAAAACCACTCCACGTTATTACGCTTACGGTCAGGGTGACGAGTCCGAGGGCAACCTGTCGTACGTCGACGGAGAGGATAAAATCGACTTGGCAAACGAGTACGGGGATGAACATGTCAAAAGGCACAAGAGACAAAGGGGCGAATTAGAGGAGGCTCGCTGGGAGATCAGAAACGGATCAAAACTTTTTGAGAGAGAAAAGAGAACGCGTGCGAAACGCGCCAACGTGGAACAGGCTACGGAGATGAGCGCACGAGATGCGCGCATTTTATCGAGGGAAAATTATCAGGAAAGGGTAAACCCGGTGATAAGATCAATCGACATCTACAAAAGGGCGATGCTTCGTGAAAGACGGAGTGAAAGTGTTCGTAGAAGGATGATGTATCGTCATCGTACCAGTAATACCAACGTTCAGCACCGAGAAAGACGAGCAGTTAAGAGTCACGGAACGGTGAAAGCAAATACGACGGAATGCACGAAGCACGAGTTATACGTGGACTTCAAGGAAATCGGGCTTTCCTCGTCCATCATCGCTCCGGTTGGATATTCCGCGTATCACTGCAAAGGTATCTGCGAGTCTCCGCTCAGCCAGGATCAACAGCCAACGAATCACGCGACTATTCAAGGTATCGTCCATAAAATGGGTTTAGTTCGGGACGTCGAGAGACCTTGCTGCGTACCCACCAAGCTTCTAGGAACCACCATTCTCTATTTCGACGACAACGAGAACGTTGTTTTAAAGGTGTATCAAGATATGATTGCGGATCGTTGCGGTTGTCGTTAACGTCGTCGAGCGAGATTCGAGAGTTTTCACGATCGTAAGGAGCGGAAGTACGACATTTCACTTCGTTAATTATGGAAGACGGTACTCTCGAGTATTAGAGATAAAGAAGTTACGAGGGTAGCGAGGCCGGAAATAGCGGGGTAAACGACGGAACAGGGGTGGCCGAGTCCGAAGTATTCTGTCACAATCGCTCTTTGATCGTCGCAATGATTCGTTTTTTTTTGTACATAAGAACATTCCCAAGTTCGCATGGTATCACGCGTATTAATATAATTAGTACGACCGTGTACTCCATTGTTAATTTCATGCATCGCTGTTAAATTATTATTATACTCGTGTACGATGAGGAAGTAGTTGAATTGAAAAACTTGTATATAATATATATTACGGTGTAAGCCGCGTCCGATTGTCGCGCTAGATTTATTTATACGTTAATTACGGAGAATAAAAGATATTTAAACCGATGCGCGTGTACTGAATCCAAAAGTTCCCTGTCATGCTTCCGAGGATATGCAAGAAGAAATGATACGATGTTTATATATTATTGTGATAAACGAAGCCAGGTGAATAAACGGTGGACATAGCGAAAGAAGTTCACCATCGAAATCGAGCCGCGCGAACTTTACGGGCGAAAGAATAAAAGGAACGTGGCCGTTATAGCGGCTACGAGCGGGTGAGTTTGGCGCCATTGCCCGCAGAAACCCAGTCGCGGAATGTCTCTGCTTCCAGTTATTAACTACCACCCGGGCTATTTTCTCTCTTCCTTCTCTTTCAATTTTTCTTACACCCGCCTCCGCCCCCATTCTTCCAGTATGCCCACCTCCGATGACACTCGCCGATAACTTAACTCTTAGAGTTATAATAGCTCAGTTGTTTCCTTATTCTAAAATAAACAGGAAGGGTCGTTTAGTTTGCTAGATAGTAAATAAAAGGAACGAGTAACGTGGAGCGTCCAATAATATGTTGTAAAGGAAAAATCAACGGAATACACGGAATCCGAGTATGGAAGGTATTTCGTGTGAAAGGATCGAGTATCTAGATACGAAGAAGAAGAAGGCGGAGGAACGCGGCGTGCTTCCGCAACTTGGGGGAAGAATAATTTTCAGCATTTTACCCCGAGTCCGTCTGCCTACGCGTTTCATTCGCCGTGGCGCCACGCCACGTTTTTTCGAGTGACACGAAGTGACGAAGAGAAATTTGTCGACGAAAATAGGCGGCGACAAAAAGAATAAGATTCGTGAGGAGGGAGCGACGCGACATGCTTGGTTCCACGCGAATCTGCATATTTGCGGGTAGCAGCGCTGATCGTGTTCGCGTGCCATCGCACTGCATTCCCCGTGCGTGCATCTCCGGTTATATTTAATTCGCTGTGGGTGTATTTTCGAATCTGCTCAACTAAAAATAGCCGGAACGCGTTCCACTGCATTCCTCCGTTGTATTTAGATCCTCCGCAACGTAATATGTGTTGCCCGACACGCGACGTCTTTAAATGCAATTACTTATCCACCGTTCTCGCTCCTCCCACCTTCGTTTACAGCTTTGTCAAAACATACTCGATCAATTCAACTGTCATTCATAACTGTAAAAGTAATATGTCTTATTTACTAAACCGATCGATTACGTTCAATAATTAATCATAAACGACGATCGTGTAATCGTGCGTAGAATAAGATACCGCCTCACCGGAAGACAGTGAAGGGGTTAAATGCTTTACCCGAACCGAATGTTTTGATTCGCAACAAGAGCGATAAACTTCGATGAGAGTCAGATTGGATGGGATCGGAAACGAGGTGAGGCGTGATATTTAGAAGAAAGAAGGAAACCGATAGTTCGCCGGAGCTGTCGCGTAAGAATCACTAAGGAAAGCTATCCGACGGGCGTAAGGCGTAAGGTCCGTGGAATGACGTAGTGTTCTGTCATCCGACATACTACCTCCTCCGGTGTTTCCACTACACCACCACTGGCCATTATAGTGGGACAGAACTTCACCAGTTCACAACTATACATATAGTAGTAGGCCTTTGAACGGTGCGCGCCTCGTCTACCGCGTTTCTTCCTTCCTCTTCGCTTTCTTTTGCTTCCCGTTCCCTCGATCCGATCGCCTTTTTCTCATCTTTTCCGCGAACAAACGTTACACCGTGTTTCACCCTTCTCCTACCTTCCGTTCGTATTATCATTCTTACCTGCTAACGTTGGCTTCGACATCGCGAATTACGTCGAAAGGTTTACATCGCCGATTATTCCGTCCTCGATGGCTCGTAAACAAAGAGGACGACGACACGACTATCCGTAGAAGAACGCGGCAAACTCGGAGCCTTTATCTGATCGCCGTCTGAAATTAATCGGGGAAAACTGATTTTTGCGATTGCCGATCCATATACAGGAGTGTCGATCGAATGTAAAAGTAATTGCGATTCACCGAAAGGACATTCGGAATGCCACCCTCTACAAGATCAGTGAGACACATTCTGGTGCGCATCCTGTCGTAATATGTGCATCTTTGATATCGTTCACAAAAATGCGACCGCTTCCCTTGATCTGGCTGATTCTCGCTTTCCATACAATATCGGGAATTTTGGAAATGTTGACAATTTCGTCGACTTGCGCAACTGCTTATCACGTAAGTATATCTCTTATCAATCGTAGAACGCATGATTTTGTCTGATTCTCTCTTTGGTTGCCGATCTCGTATATTATATCGTTGAATAGAGAACAATCTTGCAACACCAAGGTTCCCAGAAGTATGATTGTTCCGGCTCTCGGATCGTTGAGCGTATCCCATTCCATTCCCAACATATACCGCAGTGCCCCTTTTCCCTGCGACCCCCTACTGCTAAACGAACGAAACACGCTCTCTTTTGATCTGCCGCCGACGATCTCGTCCTCCTTTGTCGCAAACGTTCAAACAGCTACCGGTATTGCCCGGATCCTACCCAGATACTGGATACCCTACTCCTTACTACCATTTTCCCATTCGGGACTTTCCCTAACGGCCTTTTTCTTACGAGATATCCGCTATGCTTTGTCGGCAGATGGACACCGAAATCCGCCTTCAAAATCTGCGACGGTACCACGAAAGTCTATTTGCTGCAAAATCGAACAAATTCCCTCCGTTCTTTGCATCGACTCTCGTCAGACAAAAACGGAGTGATGAGATCGAAGAAGAGATCAGTCCTGTGTCAACGAGACATGCGAAACACCGGCGAAGACGCCGATGCAAAAATCGACCGACGTGCTCTCGTGGAACAACGATCGCACCGGAAATCGAGGCACAAAGAAACGTGCTCCTCGAAGTAAGTGTTTCCGTGCTGATGATCGGTATACATAACGTCACTGCGTGAAAGCATTTAGAGTTTAATCGGCTTTGCGTAATGCATTTTAGGAATCGGCGAACGAAACCAGAAATGCGAACGACGATTTAACTACCGTCGAGGAGACAACGAAGAGAAGTCTCTTTAACGAAACGGAGGCAATCAATATCGGTGATATTGCAAAAACCAATGATTCGAATGTCTCCGAAGAACGCTCTGTTTCCGAAGAGATCGAGGTTGACGATCTAAGCATCCCCACGTGGATGGACAAAGGATCGAAAAGGGATGAAACCATCGAGGAACTCGATTACCCTGACAATTTCCGGTCATTCGCAATTTATAGAACTATCGATGATCAGACAACGTTTCACGACGGCTTGAAAACGTTACTCTCGAAATTGTTTGAAACCTTGCGGAACACATCGGCTACCGATACCGGAAACATTTTTAAGGAATTTACCTTTGTTAATACTTTAGACGAAGATCCTTGCCAGAAATGGTTGAATAGTCGGCACAAACTGGAGCGAGTCTTTGTAGGTAATAATCTCGCGCATTATCGTACCAGCGATTCAAGTTTACGTAGAGAACTCTGAAATTTCCTCTGCATCTAGACGCACTAGGTACCTTGCCCGCTTGCCCCTGCGAATATCCCAGTAACATTTTTTACGACGATAAAATCTGGGATTCGAAGCAGCGGAAATATTTCCGATGGAAGGACGTGAGCGGTAAGTCTCAGAGGCTAGATGTTTACAAACCAGGTGCTGCTTATTGCGTCCGATCGTTGCTGGCTCAAGGAAGTGGAAGTGCCGCAGCTCAGCACTGCTGTTACGATCGTACGAGGAAACTTTTAACTCGTGGTTCCGGTGCGGGAACACCGAATTTTGTCAGTCCAGAAATATCGCGTTTACTCCATGAAAGAATAGACGTCCTACCGTGGCGACTTTGTAAGGGCGACTTTTCTAGGTGAATTCCACGATACCTTTTCATTTTCCAACTTCTTTATTTCCCTTCTTTCAAGACGCGTATATCACTTCTGCGTTTCCTGCAGGTACAATGGAGTACGACCACCTAACAATGAAAATGGATGTCAAGCAAATCCGGATGACGAGGAATATCAGCGACAAATAAACGATACTAAATACTACTAATGTATCGTTACATTGTCCCACCGTTGACTTCCCACGTTGTCTTACAATTCCCGCAGCTATTTCTCTACAATTATTCAAGCACATTCCAGAGAAGATTCCATTGAATACTGTAGAAAATAAAAATAATGTTACTTAATTCCGAAATGTACATGTTTATCTTATCGGTACTTAGCCCTCTCCTCAATTTACGAGTAGCATAATTTTAAAAAGACGCGCCCTACGCGAGCAACCGATCGTCGATGAAGTTAAACCGGTTTCAGGCAAGCTGTTCTTTACGTGACTCGATGTTTCTAATCGCGTTTACCTTACTCCTTCGCCAGCGAGGTATGAAAAGGTAAGGGAAGGAGAGAAAGAAAGGGAAGGGACATGAAAAGAACTCGACTCAGCTTCGCGAAACGCCGCGGTCAGTCGTTATGGTTACTGAGCACAAACATTGGGTTTCCCGACCGTTTCTTCCTATGGTGCATATACGCGTTTGATAAGATTCGTGTAAAACGACATGGATCGCCCGGCGGATTTGGAGATTAGTTCGAAAAAGGTATGCGTTTCATATCTAGTCGCACGACCGGTTTACTTCTCTTCTTTTGACACTTAATGGATCACTAGTTGATACCTCGCCTCGGTAGACGCGCCGCACAAAACAGTTTACTGGAGGATCCAAAATCCGATGACGATCTCTTGGATAGTCCCGTTTCCTTATCGTCGGGGAAAAAAACTATGCAACCTCCCGTCGCGCCTCCGCGTACCAGAAAAACGGGATGGGGAGACGAGCTGAAAAGTGGAAAGTAAGATGGTGAACATTTTACGATCGAAGTAGAGATTAAAAAATCATACATCTTTGTTATACCTTTTCTTCTATATTTTCAGAGCGCGAGGAGCCTCGAGCATCATCGAACAGTGAGTATGACGAATAGAATAAGAAAGAACAGAATCAGAGGTCTAAATTCACTGACAGACTGTTCCTTAGGGAGCGTTTCCGTTCGACTGAAAAGGAAGAACGACCGGATGGTGAGATTATATTAAATTCATTATTTACGTAGAATATAAACCTCTTCAAAGTATTCACCGTAATAACAAATTATGATCATGCTTTAACCGTGATTTGTTTGTTTGTAGATATTCCAATTATTCCTGATTTAGATGAAATACAGGAAGACAAACTATTGTCGGATGTTTCGAATACGCCCGCGTAAGTTAACTAACCTTGTGTCTTATTCTTGTATTAATTTAGTAGAACTTGCGCTGAGATCTCTAATTCTCTTATAAGAACGATGTTCTGAAATATTTTTACAAACGTGATAGTCCATTTAAATCACAATTGTCAATACTCATGAATATACAAAATAACAATGACTATAGGCCCAAAGTGAACAGGGTGACAGCATACAAAGAGTTGGATTCGGAGTTGATAAAAAATGCTGCTTTCACTTCGTTAAACGGCGTAAATCTTTCGCTTCTCGCGGAAAAGTTGTACAACGAGGATGCGATTAAGGAACCGGACGAAGTGTGGAATTGGAATTTACTCTTTACCCAAGTCTCTTCGGATATTAACAGCGAAGCACAAAAGAAAGTTGCAGTTTGATTCTAATGATACACAGTTAAGATTCTTCGATGTAAATGAATATCAAATGTAATGGAATAAAAATATCATGGTCAATAAATACTTATTAAAATAGAGCAAAGATATTCTTCTTTCTGCCTTGATTATCCTCCTCCTTCCGTGGCTCGTTCGGTCGTCCCTTTCCTATGTTTATCCACCGAGTTTTGAGGACAAAAAACATGGCATACTGCATTCCGCAGTGCCTGTATATGGAAGCGACAAATTATACCTCGTCTGACCTATTCGATTGCCCCCCAATTTGGAAATCGCGGTAGTTCGAGGAGCGACGTGAAGACTCGACCGTGCAGGCGTGCAAATCCGAGGGTTGTAATTAAACAAACCACGAAGATGCATGCGCAATCGGGAGCCGAACACAAGCTACTTGAAGCGACCACGTGACAACACCCACTGAGCAGATCTGCCATGTCTCTACGTTAGCGATCAATGTTCAGCTGTGCCATCACTAGCACACACTTCCATGAACAATCTATTCGTTTCGGGTATATAAAGGAAATGAGAAGTCCGCGTATACTAGCGAGAAACTTTCCTCCCCATCGGACTACGATCTACTATGTTATTATTCAGTTTAGAAAGAAAATGGATTAACTCCCTTAGGAAATATTGGGGAAAAGGACTTATCTTAACAAAACAAAAACGAATTTGATTATTTAAACAAAAAATCTTGATGAAATAAAGAAAATTAAGGTCTGGAAGTCGGCGTATAAGCCACCTAGCGGTCACCGGCGACCGTTAAATACTTTTTTCGAGTGACTCGAGTGCACCCTACCGGACGACGTTAGAAGCGATAAATTCAATTTGAAAACCAACTTCCGGAAATAACCCGGATAGATTTAGATATTAGAGACAGTCGTAGAAAGCAATAAATTCAATAGGCCTTTCTGAAAAAGAATCCCAAAGTAGTTGAGTTGATCGAGAATCGATGGAGTAGCAATGGGAACCACGTACGCATCGGAATATAAGGAAGAACCTTCAATGCGGCGAACTTCCAATTTCGAGGAACACACTTCGCGTATGCCATATTCGGACGAAGATGAGGGACCCGGAAATCCAGGAAGCTTCGAGGATATTCATAAAAAAGTGAAAGACCTGTACCCGCAAAATTTCGAAGGAGCAAAACTAATAATAGAAAAAGTGCTCAGCAAACACTTTGGCGCAAGTCACACGATCACGCTAAGCTCGGTAACACCGTCGGGATATAAGTTTGGAGTGCAATATGTCGGCACTAAACGAGTAGGATTAACGGAAAAATACCCCGTGCTAATCGGCGACATAACACCAAATGGAAACATGAGTGGTTCATTTGTGCACACCTTAGGCTGTAGATTTCGCGTAAAATTTTCAACGCAAATTGCTGATCGAAAATGTAAGGCCTCCAGTACTGCCTTGGAATATCGTTCGAATAGTTTTACGGTCGCTGCAACGTTAGCGAATCCTAAGTTTACGAAGCAACAAGGCACTCTGGTGCTGCACTATTTGCAGTCTATAACATCAAGAATTACGCTTGGTGCCGAAATTGCTTGTTTACGTGGTTCCAAAGTACCCGGAGATCAACAAACGGTAATGTGTACGGCATTTAGATATAGTACGGGTCCTAAGACGCTTTCCGCGACACTCGGCGAAGCGGGTTTTCATGTTTGTTATCATTGCAAAGCAAGCGAGCAATTGGACCTAGGAGTCGAGATAGAAATGAACACAAGGATCCACGAATCAATTGCTACTATTATTTATCAAATCAATATACCATACGCGGACATGATTTTCCGAGGTACAGTCAATTCGGAGAGTACTATATGCGGTTTGTTCGAAAAAAGGCTCTACCCAATCCCTGAGTCTTCACTGATGATTAGTGGCCTTCTAAATCACAGGAAACAACAATTTCGCGTGGGAATTGGCCTTAAGATAGGACAATGAATAATTAAATGGATTAAAGGAACGTATACAGTATTCTGAAAATATTTTTCTTTTACGTCAATAACAAAGACGATACTGTATTTTTATTTACACATGGATCTTGCCTTCGCGAAGCAATCCGACTGCACTTAAAATAGTTAAATTAGTCATCCCCATTTGCTATCCTTTCTTCCAAGTCATCCTGTTCCCCGTGAAAAGCCGTGCTTGTTAATTTATCAAAGTTTACTTCGAATTTTTCGCCAAGGAGGCCGTTTTCATCAGCATATTCCAAGATATCACAGATCAATGGCGATTCGACACCCAAAACATATTCGCACGTTTTCGGTTCAAGTAAAAATAAAGAAACGCTAGAAGGACTGACCATTTGGTTCTCGACGCACTTTAACTTCACCTGAAACAAAGAGATATATTCAAGCATTCCAAACAATGTTACTTGTTAATTAACGTTATCGCTTCGTTAACATAACAAACCTCGGTCTGCCTCGGGTTACCAGTCTTATCACAAACCGAGCCATCGCTGTAAAAATGCGATAGTTGCTTCCTCAACTCCGGGGCTTTTGGCTTTTTATGAGGGTGCGCAGCAATCCACTCCAGATGTTTTTGCTTATCGAATTTACCGAGATTCACGAGTATTTTGGGGCCATCTCGTTCGACATGATATTGCACGACTGAACGGCCGTAACAGAATTCATACTTCCACCAACCATTACCCTGTTTAAGCGATATCGTCAAACCATGGAGAGCTGTATTAATACATAACGCATTATATATGAACGAATACTTACTCCATGCAAGCAATTTTTTCCACTCAAGAAATTTTGCACGGGGCTTACTTCGGCCGGAGCGATACCTTGACCGGTCAAAGAATTTACAGTGTCCTCGATACTATTGTGTTTGTCGATTACATCTACGGGATGTATCTCTACTCTTACACGCGTCTCTCCACCCTGAAATACATTAAATTCGATTGATTTATGTCATTTATGACAATCGAAAAATCTCCTGTTACAACAATCACGATCGTTGTTAAAATCGATCTAACGTTCCTGTTAGAGACAAACGTACAAACATGGCAACTTTTTTTGTCGCAAGATAATTCAGTGCGAAGATAAATTCTTCGTAGTTTTAATTCAGCCATACATCGTGGCGATTACGTGCAGCAATAGTAACTGCAGTAAATAGTTAGAAACTTGTTAGTAAATAGAGTTGTTAGTAAAAAGCAATGTAAGAAGCGCTGGTAAAAGCGCGCCTGTGATGATACAAGCTAATACAAGCCTGAAGAACAGTATATAACATGAGAGGGGGAAAAAGAGAGCTCTAAACATAATGAAGAATGACACAGATATCTTGACCCAATGTGATGATGCTAAATGACGAGAGTCGCGAAGCGATAAGCTAATTCCCAAAAATACAAAATATTCTGACCTGGCCCTCCGTATCTACATGGAAAATCGCATACACTTGCTGCAGCTTGTCTTCCTGCACAACAAATAGTTGGTTCAGTATGTAAACGGAAAATAAATCAAAAGAGTAACTCGAGAAAAGTCAGCAGTTGAGTAACATGGTTTTCCTAGATTTCAAAGCATTGCTGTTAGTTAAGAAAGACTCCAGATTCAACCTAAGAGGGTTACTACAAAGGCATTCTGTCAAGTGCTTTAAAAGAATAAAACACGTCACGCTTGTACAGTCGCGGTAAACGATCTCCTTACAATCTGAATCTAATTATATGATATGAATTGTAAACCCAATATGAATTAACACGTTGTATGCGGGCTATCTGTTGCGTTTCAACCTACGTGGCGCGGGACATAATTGGCGATTGACTGCGCCGGAACGAGCTTTCTAGAAATCGCTCTAATTACTAACACTTACACTTCGCCGAATATTTAGATCAGATGCGATATGATACGAAAAACGTACTAGTACGTCTCCCGCACACTATTGATGGTCCGCGAAAAATATACTAGTACGCCTCCTGCATATAATGCATTGAGATAAATTAAAATAAGTAAATTGTATAGAAAATATAGTCGCCTGCTGTGACAAGCTTCATGATTTACAAATCATCTGCTGCGATTATTCAAGTGCATTTACAATACAGCTTGCATAAAAAATATGCTGCAAGAATCACTTGGAAAACAGAATCAAAAGTTATTGCTATGCATGCACAACATATGAGACAACACATTTTATTTAATGTAACAATGTTGTACACATACACTGCACACTAGCTCATTTATAGATAATGAAATATAATGGACCATCTGAAACATTTACCGTTACGATTCGATGCCGGAGACTTAAGCTCTCTATCTCCATCCAAATAAGTGATGCTGGTTTCATTGGTGCATCATTCACAGGTAAACAATTAATTTCGTTTTCTCCTGTATCTTTTACTTTATAGTCAGGATGACTACATAATAGTGGAGAAGGAACAATGGCCTCGTATTCGCAACTGGAAGTCTCCTTCAATGAGAATATTTCATGTTTTCCATGCTCATAGCAAACATACAAAACCTTGATCAATCTTGGTTTATTATTTAGGTCACAAACTGTGCCCTCGTTCATCTCAATCTCCACATAGGGCATATTAATACCATCAACCTTCTTGGACAGTATATCAGTTTTTCTAGTTGGACTCTTTTCTTTTTCATCATAATCTGCCAAAAGTTTAGCTTTCTGTGACTTATCAAAGGTGCCCAAATAATACTCTTGGGTTTTCACTTTCTTTCCATTCATGTCCTCGTGATACTGACGCACAAACTGGCCATGGCATAGCTCATAAGTCCAGTATGTGTCTAGCTACATTATTAATATGTGTTTTACTTTCTATTAAATGAATGAGGCAGTAATAGTAATATCAGTATCCTATGAATACTGCTATGCCTACCTTATAGGAACAAGTATTTTGATTAAATAAGGGAGATAGAAGTTCAATGGGATTTGGCCCCGTATATGTTTCGCTATTATCTCGTTCTTGTTCCGAAACGTCCGGAATGGAACATTGATACCGTTCGTTATCAGCCGTTGTTATAAAATACGGTTCTACATTTCCCTGAGGCTCCTGTGCCGGATGCACCAATAAAGGGAATATGTTATTCTAGTTAAACACGGGGTGTTTTTAAGTTAAAATTAAAGCACTCACCGGTAGCTCGGAAGCCGTTTTACCGGGCCACTTGATTTTAAAAAGTACCGTATCATCGAAACTTCGAAAATCGTGTGCATGTACAATGACAATTATCACGCACAATATGCTACATACATCACGGGGATTCCACATTTTCAAATAAGTGCACTGCAATTATTTCATTGTATCTTTAGTCCGAAAATACGCGCTGTCATTCAACGATTTACGACGACAGAAAAATAGTAAATGTCGATGTGCACTCGACGTACTGCCGAAATAATCGAACAGTTATCACACGAATGCAAACCATGGATTATCGAGACTACCTTGTATACGATAAATCTCTAGCGCTCCAAAACGTTAAACTTCTTGCAGGAAAGAAGTAATGTATCAGATTAATGTGCGAATATATCAAGTGCCCGTATTGAATGGTCTGTTCTTTTTATCAGTATATTTGTCAGCAATTCAATTTTCGGCATAATTTTTCAATGATCACAACAGTAAAGTCTGGTAACTCATTGATGAATCACCTACCCTTACAATCTTGACGGTCGCCACTCGATGTAACATACACCGAAGCTCGTATCAATATTGAAAATTAGAACTGATCATATTCAATCAAAATAATCAGAAACATCTGACCATTGGAATGCATCGGAAGCCTTAAACCACTTTCAACACGTAGCAAAATCAGACGAGACAATAATACCGCCGACAAGATGGCGTTTTGCCTTACCGCAAAAATTCGAAACCTCTGAATAAGTTCAGAGACGAAATTTTATAAATCCTTGCTGGACATTTCGTCCTTTGCATCAGCAATGGATCAGCTTTTGATGATGCAAAGATCGTGCAGGAAAATTCGTATTCGAAAATGAATTTTGTTCTCGAATAGTTAGAATTAAATGAGGAAGCATAACGAATAGGATGGTAGGTTGAAAAATGAAGAGCCCCGCCATTGATCAGGAGCGATCTGACAGCGATTCGGGGAATTCGAGCGATCCGTACAGTAAACCGATATCGTTCATGCAGAAAACGGAGCACGACAAAGTATCGGAAAGTTCTGTTCTATCTCGGTGAAGATAGATTGGTTGTTCCATTCATGAATATTACCGTTTGAAAAACTGGCTAAACTAAAGTGGACATTTACTGTCCGCAGCTGACCAATACGTTGGCGCTGCGATTCGTCCGATCAAGAGGAGATCACGATCAGACACAGATACCATTCGTACTACTTCGACCTTATAAGTCATCGACTTGGTTATTTAGTGTGCAGTGGTATACGGGTTTCATTCTTCTTAAGGAAAATCAAGGGAATATTTCGGTGTACCGCGAACTATCAATTGAAATAACATGTCGGATACACGCCGACGTCGAAAATCCAATCAGTCATGCGGTTCCGATGACCTCTCAGATTCTTGCGAGGAGTTAAACGCAACTAAAGAGACCCAGGTTAGCACCTACGATCTTTTTTCAAGGCTCACGAAATGTTTCGAGCAGTGAAATTATTAACTGCCATTTTCTGAGTACAGCAACCATTGACCAATATTGATAATTTAATCTACCTTTTGCTTCTTTACACCCGCGGACAACTCCGTCCGTATCGAATACGCATACGTATACGTATGTATGGAATCTCTCTGAACACAGTTTGAACAATTCGATTATCCTTTGTTAAAAATTTTGAAACATTTAGTCAAAAGATCAGTAGACCGTTGTGGGAATATATTTTTATACAATTATACTGGTTGAAAATTCGAGCCAGATGTGCTCTGCATTTAGGCACTGCTTTACAGATAGGAGATCAGAAAAATACCGTTACTTCGCCCACAAGCATTCTCGCGCATTTTTTTTTATCATGTCATTTCATTCTACCTTATTTTCGCTTATCTCCTGGTTTCATTTTCGAAGTAAAATAAGCAGAACCGATTTGGTTGAAGTATACATGAAACGTCAGAAATGCTAGAGATACATTTATTTCACCCATACACAGAGCAGCGAACAAACCGACGGTCACCAGGATTCGGAGTGCGAAATTTACGCCTCCGATTCGGATGGCGATTCGCACGCCGGTTCGCACGCTGGTTCGCAAGCTGGTTCGCAAGCTGGTTCGCAAGCTGGTTCGCAAGCTGGTTCGCAAGCTGGTTCGCAAGCCGGTTCGCACGCTGGTTCGCAAGCCGATTCGCACGTCGATTCGCAAGATGGGGCACAGCGCGAGAGCGGCGATGGGCAAGAAGAGGAGAAGCCACAGAAAAAATTAGACGACGACGAAGATAGACGAAATCCTCAGTATATTCCTAAGAGAGGAACTTTTTATGAGCACGATGATCGAACAGCCGACGAGGTGGAGGATAATAATGCGGAAGTCCCGAATGAAAGAGAGACAAAGGAGAAGAAGGTATGGAAAGACAAGGAAGACCGTTGGGACCATGATCGATACAATGATGATGAACAGGCACCAAAAAGTCATGAAGAACTGATAGCGGTATATGGGTATGATATTAGAAACGAAGAGGGTCCACCTAGAGCCAGAAGAAGAAGAAGATATGGGTAAATCAACAGTACTATTCTAAAAACATTTTACATTCTTTTCCATCTTATGGGTCTTACTTTTGGTAGTCGTGGTCCTAACAAATATACTCGTAACTGGGAAGATGAGAATGCATATGGAAAGACTGGAAGTAATACACCTGGTGGTAGGAACACTGGTAGAAAATTCAATCGGGGTCCCGATGACTTCCCTGCTCTTGGAACTGATAAAGTAAGCATTAAGTATACCTACCTATCTCCTAAAAAAAATTAATTGCAGGATTCGCATTGTTGCTCAAAATTGGTTTTAAAATTTCAGGACATTTCCACACCTTCTGAAGAACCAGTAATTTCCTCAGCTTGGTATAGTAGTAAAAACAAATCACAAAGCCAAGGGAAAAATTTTCCACCTTTACAAGCACAGGGTGATAGTCCAAAAACGAAATCTAGTGCTGCTCTAAATACTCAAACGTGCGTAATAATTTCTTTGCTGCCTTGTACAATGCATGGCTCTATATATAAAAAGATAAATATTGTTTTATTTTTGCAGAAATGAGAATAGGGCTCCTAACGAGCCGACGAACCCAGCTTGGAAAAAGGATGGTAAACATGCTTCTCATAATCAAACTAGTAACATAAACAATGTGCCTGGTGGTGATGCGGAGAAATTAGTCGTTAACAGAACATCTCAGAGAGATGGCAACAAAAGAAATGTTCAGGAGTCTGTGAGCTTAGCGGCAAGTAAAACACGCGGTCGGGGATTCAAGTCAAATGCTAACAACAATGTGATGGCTAATAGAGCTGTTGAAACGAAACCAAAAGGACGTGGCTCAGGTCCGATTACTGCCGAAAATAGACGAAGCAATAATGCGCAAAATGATGATGACCAACAGCTTACCCATGATACAAAAAATATTAGTACTAATGATGGTACACATTACAATCAAGGTGGCCGGCATAGTAGTAGGTATTCCGTATTGCGTACATTACTTTGCACACATGGATACAAAATTTAAATGAAATATCTCTTCACAGAGAATTTCCAATCTCCAAGTCAGCAGAGATCAAACACTGTACCTCCCAGAATGCAGCAACAATCGCACTCTCAGCAATCGCAAGCACAACAGCAGCAGACATCACCACAGCAACAGCAAGGGATTCAACAACAACAGGATGGTTCTGGTAACAGACCAAAACGGTATTCCAGTTTACGGCAGCGTCCGACTATTTCAGATAGTCCCAATCAGCAAAATTACCCTGCACAGCATGGGCAACATAATCAACACAATCAACATGGTCAACATGGATACTTTCCTCCTCAAGGTAATACAAACTAATACTCAATATCGATTTCATAGTGATCAAGTGCCAACACATTTTATAACTTTTATTAACATATTGCTCTTATGTACATGTACCTAGCTGGAAATTCAAGGAGTGTTCTAGAATCTCAAGGTGAGTCAGGCACAACCTGCAAGCTTGTATCAAAGGATACTTGTTCTTTCTTTATCTTAAATATACAAAATTGTGACTTAAATGATAATTTTCTAATTTCGCGAGGCTGAGTTCAAAACGTTGTTTTAATCTAAAATACTCTTGCCATACATTCAATCTTATACACTCTTGCATGCATATTACTGCTTTCCTATATTCTGTACACACGCGTGATTTCGTCGGGAAGCAGCATTTGTTGAATGTTATGCAATTATTATGCTTATAAATTTCTAACACCTCAAGATATATCCAATCTATTTTTATTTTGCAGGATATCCACAAGGTCATTTTGAACAAACTCCACCAGTGGGTGCAGCTGCTACCCCAATGGCAGGGCAACCTGTTATCCCTTTGCAACCTGGTGCACAAGCTGCTAGCTATGCACCACCACCTTTTTTGGTACCCCCTCCGCAGTTTATTCCCCCGCAAACTGCACCACCTAGCATAATTAATTATGTTCCTGGTCCTAATGGGCCAACATTTCAACCAAACTTCCAAGGCTATCAAGGTTATAGTCCACCGGTACAGGTACGCCATTTTACCATTATCACGATGAGTTCCCGACGGGGAAATTTTATAATAACGCCGAATAAACTTATCTGGGATTTATATTTTCAGCCTCAACGTCCTGCCCCTCCACAAGAGTTGTTCCAACCACAGGGTTGTACATATTACAGTCCAGCGCAACAGCAACAACAGTCGGCACCTGTGAGAAGAGCAAAGGCGGCCATTCCGATTCTCCCACCACCAGATAATCAACATCAAGGAAGCCGTGGAAGGGGAAGGAGTACGCAACAACCACAACAAATAAATGAACCTGGTACTATGTCTTTACCCGAGCAGGATGTGAAACCCGACTTGATCGAAGGTGAGGAAAGAACGATACCGGAGCAATTTGATAATTCGCCAGCCGAGCCGCAGCTATCCGTGGACGAACAATTACCAGAGATTGAAGACGCAAGTGCAATTACGAATGCCGTGGTAAAAGACGAAGAGATAGATGTTCCGCAGAATTCAGTCGCGGACGTAGCAGTAAACGAATGTGAGGTTACTCCTGAGATTGAATCCGTGGTCGAACATGTGGAGCGGATGAGTGTTGACGATACGGCAAAGACTGCGATAGAAGATGAGAATACGATTGCACCGAAATCTATTCAGATAGATGACGTAAAGACTGAAAATGAATTACATAAAAACGAAAGCACTACGCCCGAAATTCCCATCGTCGAAGAGGCAGCAGCTTAAAGTGCGCTAGCCGGCCGGCCGGCCGATATTTCCTCTCTTTTCTTTTTCAAAATGGACGCAGGACCTGCGACTCCTTCTCCTCTTCTCTCTGTTGCGATGGTAGGATTGACGCGTTACTGCCGAGATAATAAGTGCGTATATATTATGTATAATCTACTGGATTTTCATAAATACTTCGCCTGGTAGGTCCTCGGACTAAAGCGTGCGAAAATAACATACATCTCGAATGATTTTACCCCAGTTTGGTCATATCGTTGCTATTACTAAACCGCGTTATAGGTTATGACATCGAAGTATTTTCATGTACGTATTTCACTACTAATAATTCACTATTAGTAGAAAAGAATTGATTTTAAACATCGTTTATCGATTATTAATGCAAGTAGCATGAAATGATGCTACATTTAATAGATCGATATAAATTTTTAATACAACGGCTAATGTAAATAGGATATAGTCAGTTCAGTAATCTCAGGATGCATTGTATCCTTTCTGTACGAGTATGTTTGTACCATGGTTTATCGAGTAAACAGTGAATGAATGGGGTATGTTTATTCGGTTCGTTACCACTACTTAATGTTTTGTTGTTATCGGTTTTCCATGACATTGTGCTTAAAGTACTGTCTATCACGAGAACCTATGATTATCTAGATCTTTAATATACGTACAGTACGTAACTTTGGATTATGTTGAGAGATCGCAGATTACTTTATTAGAGTGAATATTTTCCAGTTGTCAAATTCACGAATACCTGTTGCGTTTCGTTCGATACGTCTGTGACGATTTGTTTTATTAGTGAAACATGGAGCGAGATGAGAACACTAAAATCGAGAGATCTAGAGATGCTTCAATCGCGGCTGAATTTATTTATTTCCTTCCCCTTCGAGACTAGTTTACATGGCTGACCGGCCATAATAAAAGTGTACAAAGTGTTTACTAAAGTAAATGCCACGTCGTTTCTTATACGCAGGAATTGATTGCTGCGGCAAATCGTTTAACCATAGTGGTTAAAACTAATGTGTCATCATTAATAGACAGAATATTAGAAACAGTACAAAGTACGCTTCCTAATGTCGCATTGTATTTGTAGTTATTTCAAGTTGGTAAGTACGTTCTCAATGAAAGACATCAAATGCAATGTATGAAAGATATAGAGTGATGATGATGTACGGAACAAGAAATATGTGCATTTCTTTGAGGAACAAAAATAAAAGTACGGCCTATAAACGGCTGTAACATTAGCTAGAACCGAAATATGAAAACACCTCCCTAATAAAGTGCATTTCTTATAGCCTTACTTACCGAGCATTGTATAATAGCCTTTCGAATATATCTGTTAGATATTACAGTGAATTTTACATTTCAATGGATTACTTGGGAATCACGTTAGGAGTTTAATATGATAACCGGTGCATGGCTATTCAGTCGAGCTTTTCAGCTTGTTGGACACTGGGTACCGCGCTGAGTGGTATGATTTCCGTGTTTCGTTGAATGTTGTTATTATTGTTGATGGAGGTTGCTTGAATGGATCTGGTCGTGGTGCGAGATCTTACCCGAGGAATGTTGGACGTACTCGCAAAATATACGCCACGAGTGCAAGAACCGTTTCCTCGGGAGCAGCGAAAAGTACGTCGAAACTCCTTTTGAAATTTCCCTGCAATCGAAAGTTGGATCGAGTTCAATTCGAACGAGACTTCCTGCGCCCTCCGACGCGAACGCGGCTTCCCGTCGTTTACGAAAGTTCAGTAAAAGTTCCTTCCTCGGATTTGGAATTTTCCAGCGAGAAACTTGTGGTTATCAAGTGGTTTTCCGGTGTATTGAAAAGGGTAAGCTATATAATACTCAGTTATCGAACAAGATTAAGATCGCGAGGATTGTCGGATATCAGGTGAATCGATAGACGTTAATAAATGGCCAATGAAAGGTCAAAGTCGATCATCCAGATTTAACGTAATATTTTCAATGAAAAAGTGAAAGAAACTAGTCGAAGTAAAATCAACAACTATGAAATATAATATAGCTCACCCTAAGTGTGCGTCGGGCTTGCGTGAAGTAGTTCCGGGTGTAATTTGGTCCCAGAAAAATTAGTTTCCTCAATCGGCTCCATCCGCGGCCGATTATTAGATAATTCTTTCAAGCACGGGTCTGTTGTGTCCATGTGTCAAAATCTATGTCGACATGATTTTCGCGCTGACGGATATCCATGAGAATATCCATTTGGTGTGCGTGTGTGTTTGCCGAGTTGATAATTTGTTCCGTGACCGTTCTGGTCATTGGACGGTGTGCAATTCCGGAATGTACGATGAAATTCTCTCCGGAACTTACCTGCAAACCAGACTTTCGCAATGCTACATCGATGATCTTATTATCCGTTATTTAATTGTCGAATATTTCTTATTTTCAATACCTTCGAAAACGTTTTTTCCCATCGAGGGTTTTTCATGTAATATGATTTTTGAACAACGTACTGTCGAATCGATTTCCGTCCGATTTCGGTTTTAGAAATGTTAGGGTCAGGGTTTAAAGAACAAGCAAAAAGACACGGCCAGAAAGTACAACAGTGGGTGGACCGCGTAGGAGGGAATACGAATTACGTCCAAACGAGTAGCACACCTCCCACTGTTTTTCTTGCAGGTAAACACGGTTCGCGATTATGAAAACTGGGTAACTGGTTCTCTAAAATTCATGACGTAACGAGGAACGTGTATAATTGGCGCGCGCGTAATTCCTGAAATCTCGTGGAGTTGCACTGTAAGTGTATTGCAATTTCGGCATAAGAGACAAAGAAAAGATAAGGTAGATGGATGAAGTGAATGGGTGTTTACCGCTCATAAAGTTGTAGATCAAAGGATTAACCGCGCTGTTGAAGTAGCAGAGCCAATGCGCGATTAGGCTGACGGCGATTGTCCAGTTGTTTGATGGTAATGTAATGGTGTACCTGAAACAATGCGTTACAACTATCACCTGAAACCATTTGCCGCTTTTTCATAAATATCACAAACTCCATTTCCGCAAGGTAAGAAAGTAACGCTATTAAATGTAGCGTTTTCATTGCGAATTTTCGCTACTGAAAATAATGGACGTGCATAATACGCGTTATTAGTTGCGAAGAGAAGTCGTAGATCACCCATCTTATATTTCGTTATTAGATGTACCTTAGAACGGATAATAAATGCACCGGAAAATAACAAATGGCGAAAGTGAAAACCACCGCGACCAACATCTTTGCTGCTTTCCGTCGCGATCTCAATTGACCTTCCGGATTTCCGCTGCCTGTCGAAGGAATCTCGCTGATCTGCGAAGTCCGCATAGACACTGTGAACAGCAATGATTCAACGTTATTTAATAATCTATTAATAACGCCTTCATTTTCCCAGCACTTAAGAAGTGCGCGATATTCCATCGAACATAATATTCGGAAATTAAATTCAAGTGTTATTAAAAGTTAAAGTACGAAAGGTTAAAAGTCACGGAACATTTCGCGCGTCTCTGTTAATTTTCTACTGTTAAATACCAATCGAATAATTGACACTAGAACTACCGACAATATATTTAGTTATATTTATATATTCCCGTGTACGTCCTAAGAAATAAGGTCAGATGGAGAAGATAAATTAATCGATTTAATTACGTCCATTACGCAACGTGAGCCGTAAAGAATCTCAGAAAATGGAACCTTATCAATTCGAACGTTTTTATCAAACTCCGCGGACCCGTCATTTGTACGCCTTCGGTAGTCCTAGTATTAACGTCACTAATCTAATATATAATATCAAATTAGATACGAATTGAATTAATAATAAGGGTAAAATTCTTTTTGTAATTGAATAACGTAGTGCATAATTAGCACTGGAATAAAGCTCCGATCTATGCGTAGATAGGAATGTTATTGGCGGAAGCCTCGTAAAAGAATTAGGGGTATATTTTAATACTTACAGTTATGTCCCGGAATGTCACTTCTCCATAGCACCCTGACTATCTGCCAATAGGCGACGCTCATAAATATCAAGGGTCCGGTGTAAAGAAAAATAAGTTTAACGACCGTGAATGTTGCTTGGCTCTCCTGACTCCAGGACGAAGCGCATTGCGTGAATAGAATCGTTTTTACGCGGATGTGCGTAGCTGGAACGGTGTGCAGCACCAGGAGTTCCGGAACATCTATTGGGTGGTCAGGATCGAATCAGAGCACATTCCGATTTTCTTCTTACGAATGCGTCATATATATATTAGGGGTACAGGAAAGTAATCAATTCGGGAGTGGAGAATTGTTTCGCATCGAAATCTGGGAATTTGATTTTTACAAAAAGTGAATTATCGCATTGGAGGATCATCGGTGATGAATCATAGATAACGATGGGGATTATCTAATAGAATAATGTTTAATATGAACAAATAACTGGAGTTTCATAAAGTATGTGAAAAATAATTGATTACTTTCCGGTACCTCTAATATATTATAATTATTGTATAAACTTACCGAATAGAAGGGCGATGAGCCAAATCACTATGATCGCCGTTTTCGCGCGTCCCGTGGTGGACTTGAATCGTAGCGGGAAGCAAATAGCGTACCATCGGTCTATCGAAATAAACGTCAAGGTCAGTATACTAACTGATACTGACACCGTCTGAAATCAAGATATCCTTCCATTAGAGTCGCAAGGATCGTCCGGAAGTAGGTTTGATTCTTCGATTAAGCGTTAATTTATCTATTCTTCCTGGTTTAGCCTGGTTTAGCATGATCCGCTCTAAGTAAGCTACCAATCTCGATGAAAGGGAAGTAGAGCAAAAGCTGTACGTCGCGTATGCCGTGAAAGTTATCCGGCATTCGAATATTTCGCTTACGACCTAAAAAAAGTGGCTGGACTTATTTGCAATTCGAGCCGCTTAATTCGTGTAATTTACATAAGGTCGGCTCGCAATGAGTACGACGTTTATTTACGTTACGAGTGTCGATCGAACGATAAAACGATAATACGTGACACCCGGGAAGAAGTACTCTCACTGTACATCGAAGGGTATACATATTTTAACGTTCGTCTTGACACGCGTCCGTGTCACATAATAAAACGATATTTTGCGTTTTGTCCTTTGCGCGATAATATCGCTGTATTTATAGCGACGCCGGCAGAAACAACACATCGTGAATAGGAAATGAGTGCGCGGGAGAGATGGAAAGTCGCGTACAAGTTTTTCTTGTTTAGAAAATTTATCAAACTCTCGCTTGTATCGGGCTTCACTTTCCACATCGCTAATCGACAATTTCCACATTTTCCGTCTCTTCTGAATAGCTCTTGCCGATTTGATTTATGTGTGCGTAGTAATTTCGTTAAAAAGATACCATCGTTTCTCTAAATGAAACGTAGGATTACATACGTACCGAGCTTAACTCGGGTTAATTGCCGGGCGAATGGTATAGAATTTTTCATGGTTTTTTGCGCGTCTCTTCTTATCGTTGATATGTCGGTTCCTCGAAGTAACCCGTTGACGTCCGTTGAATTTCCAAATTGTCGTCAAAGGGTACGGTAGCTGATTACTCTGGCGAACCGTGGAGCGTTGTATTTGAATTGATCGTCGAGAGGAACGTGAAAGGTCCAAGTCGAACGGAAGCTGAGGGTTTCGGCAGGTTGGACCCTCAAAGCCGATTCGCTTATTGGGAGTATATTGGTCGGTCGGTAGACGCGTTACGTAACACGAAGGAAGCCACGGGCACAATTTCGATTTGTCGCGATACAGGGAAATTTATGATTTCACTTCGGGCGCACTTTTCCTCGGAGGTTTACGATACCGAGTTAAGTCCCTATGGGAGTATTCGATCAAGCGATGGGAATGTATAAGGGATTAGTTGCTAAAGTAAGAATCGTTTATTTCGAGACAGGTACTATTCCGTACCCTCGGGACACTTTTGTTGCAATGGCCGACCGAAGAAAATTCTCGGCATTCGCTCTTTCTCCTCTTACGACCGTAGTCGTTATTTTATTTCTTATGCTTACCCGAGGAATAGTCACGATCTTGATTACGTTTCCACTAATTCAATCCTAGCATTCTATTTTACCGTTTTTTACAGAAACTCGCTGTGTGGTTTGGAATAAATAACCCTTACTTTAAGACCACTTAAGGACGAACAATAAAAAAGCTTGTAAGGCTGATCAACGTAACAAATATATTCCTCCTTCGCCGGTTGGAAAACAATCATCCTAGCATTCTAATTTACCGTTTTTTACAGAAACTCGCTGTATGGTTCGGAATAAATAACTCTCACGTTAAGGTCGCTTAAGGACGAACAGTAAAAAGGCTTGTAAGGCTGATCAACGTAACAAACATATTCCTCCTTCGTTGGTCGGAAGAAAATCATCCGTCATCCGTGTCTCCACTCTCGATATTAGTTTACTTTCGTCGTTCGGCCTTACGATCTACGTTCTACTTCCGGTATCGCGCACCGCAATGGGAATATTTATAGAGGGACACGCAACGCCGTTCCAACGTCCTTCTTGCCGCAAATTGGATATCAAATTTTGATATTTCTATCATATATTCAGAGGCACGCGTTGATTCGGTGGATCCTACGATTCACGCAACACTAATTATTATTTTACGACTAATTTTTATTCTCGGGCACCGCCATATTCGTTCTCGGAACTTACGGGGAAAGCGCCTAATGGCGACTGAGATGCGACATTAAAATTAACTGCACTAGTCGGTGATTTAATGTCCAATAACAAAATAAACTGAAGTAAATCTCAACATCGCCACTCAATCACTACTCGAGTCGCTGCAATAAACTGTGTGGCGACTGAGAATCGCCATCTAGTGCAAAGGTTAACCCTTTAACGCCATCTATAACTTTGAAATTGTGTTATGGAGGGTTAATATTCGAACCTCGTATTTTTCTTCGACACGCGTCATCGAACTCGAATCAGATAACGAGCGTTCACGAATGATAGCCGCTCTTCGAATCTTCTCCGGAAGGGGATGTCTTAAAAACTCGAGATAAGGGGAAAGACTTCGAGGACAGGAAATAAAATGCAAGGGGCAGTAGATAATTTGTCTTCGTCGAAGTCAGTTTCACGCGTACCAAGAAAAACGTATCGTTTTGTTTGGCAACATCGGACACGTGGGCGAGAAAGGGTTTCCTGTTTGTGCCGTTCGCAACACGGCATGAAGCACGTTTTAATTAAATCTCAGCTATCCGGTAGCGGAACTCTCTCCTCTTCTGTCATGGCGATGCAACGATTTCAATACAATCGTGGATATTCTATGAAATTCACGAAATGCGCGCAAGAAAGATTATAGCTATAGTAACACATTGCACGCTGGAGACATACTCATACGTTTTTAGCATACCGTCGGATGAAATGCGGTCGCGTACTTACTTTTGCCTGCAAACTAAACGTTTGAAAATTAAAGTCACACGCACTGAGTTCGAACCTTATCGTATTTTATGGAAAGCATCTTCTTCGCAGTATATTAGTAAAATACCGCGATTTTTTGAAATCCATTTCCAACGCCGGTAAATCATTAAAACTAGCCCGCATGCAATGTGTTAAAATTTCGGTACTCCACTATAGTAAACTGATCCAGTAATAAGACCAAAGGACTAGAGACTCAATGTGAAAAGCTTTTGTAAATTAGTTTAAAAATTCATTCTCGGCAGATTCCGTCGCGTGATGGAGTTTTTCCGAGCGAGTTACGAGTTCGGCTGATCGAGCGAGAGCACGTATGACTGCGTACGCATTTTACATTTCTATAAGGCGTGCGACACGCGAGCTTACCAACATTATGCCTACGTATTTATTAGTTCCTTTAACGAAAATCCCTATTATCGGACTTCCGCGTTAAATGAACGAATGCCGTTGCCTATGGAATTATTTAAGGGTTACTTAAAACCCGATGATTAGTAGCACGCGTTTGTCACTGCTCGAACGGCTGTTTACATCCGTAGTCAGAATGGCTCGCCTCCAATTAAGACGATCAATGAGATACAATTATGTAGAGGTGATTAATCGTGGATCTCTCGTTGCAACCGGACCACCGGCTTTGCAATTCGATATCGTAGAAAATAATTAACATCGAATTCACGAATACCGCTGAATTGTAATTTCAAAGGTAGCGAACGTATCATTCGAGAAACTACCAATCGGTACACTATGGTGGCTTCTGATAAAGTAATATGGCGGACCGGTGTCATCAATATAATCTGCCGATTCGAAACGCGAAGGAGCTCGAATAGCTTCACAATTGGCGATCGAGAAACATGAATTCGCGCGGTGCCGTAAGAAAAACAAGTTCGTTTTGCAAGCAGGGGAATAAAATTCTTGAGAGCATTTTAATCGGCAAAACGAAGTCAGAAAATGTCGGAAGTTAGCGAAGAACGATAGAGACGCTTTACGAAGACTGCGTCTGCAGGAGTTGAGAAACGGGAAATAAGTTATCGGACAGGTACGGTGGGCAACAACACGTTGTAAGATAATGCGATTTGGACGACGGCCTGGGAGCGGGCGAAGCCGCTTCGTGTTTGCACGTTGCTACCTTCTACGTTGCTGTTACCGTTGCTTTCTATTTTCGTGTACCTGGTGCTCCCGTTATTGCTATCCCTGTGTTCTTTGAAAACGATGCATTCAATAAAGTAAATATCTCGGAGATTCGTTCGTTCCTGCTGCTCGATAGTCGCGTATGCATGATAACGAAAAAGTGATAAAAATAGTCGTTCATTGGAAAGCACCTTATTTATCAGTAGAACTACCGGTGTTATATTCAGCTCTATATAAATTAATTCAGCTAAATAAATTAATCGATTTGTTGATGTTCATTGTGCATGAACCGCGACAAATCTCAGATAATGAAACGTTATAAAGTTGAACATTTTGATTAAAGTCCGAGGACCCGCCATTTTGTCTGCTTTGGTAGTTACGAGTGTTAAACGTTTGACTTCCATCTCGAATTTTTAAAGGCTATAATGAACCATGTGCTAATAAATATCATTTTTTATACGATCGTTTAAAGTGTGATCGTTGACATTAAAAGGGACGAGAAGGAAGTAAACTTACTCGATATCAATAAATAAAAACGAAGCAAACGAAATATAATTACACGAAAGACGACAAACGCGATTGAGTTGCTTGGCACTTTTGACACGGATTTTTGTGTTCAAACGGTTTAACGACATCTTTGTACATCGGATTTGTTGGAAATTGTCGAACATGTTAAGACGCTTTAATCGATATAATATCAAAGGCGCGTTGATTGCTTTCGAAAAGGAAAAGGTGAACTATAACGCGATCACCCAGTAGAGTTGAAAAGCGTACGAGGTAGAAAACGAGGAGCACGAAACTAGACTCTATGCGTATACATGCCGCTCGACTATGATAAACGAGCCGAATAATATTTTCGCGACGATGTATTCTCATCGTGTTACGAACTTCCTGCTAGACGAATATTACGTTACTTATAATTCACTTAACCCTCTCGATACTAACGACGACTATAGTCGTCCAACGGTGAACGCTCCCTATGTACTAACGACGACTGCAAACGTCCGACGTTGAACGTTCGCGGTGTACCAACGACGGCTGTAGTAACCCATAAAAATTTCGTATTAATTCATAACTTTGATTGAGCAGAGCATAGCCTGTTATCTCCTTGCTTACGGAGTATTGGTATAATGTTATAATTGTTATAATGTTAATATGTACTATATAGTTTTTAGGCGGCTATTTATAAGGCCAAGAATTTAAAAGAAAACTTCTTTATTCCAATTGTTCGACGAAACGTTTCGATAAGGTAGTTGAGACTTAACTAACATCCGAGACGACAGCACCTAGGGCAAACTATTGTAAAATACCACATCCTAGGACTTCTTGGAACAGTTTAATCGACTGAAGAGGATAAGAACTACCTTATCGAAACGTTTCGTCGAACAATTGGAATAAAGAAGTTTTCTTTTAAATTCTTGGCTTTATAGATAGCCGCCTAAAAACTATATAGTACATATTAACAATATTTCGGCCAACCTTAACATTCAAGAAAATTAATTGTTATAATGTTATATGCTTCATAATTGTCCCGTACAGTGTCAACGTATTTGTGGTTCAGCGTACGGCGAATGCATAGTAACGAAAAACAAAGCCGTATCTAAAAGGTCAATCAAGTCGCAAACGCTGACTCTAACGGAACGGTTCGTTGTACTTGCGAGCAACCCGGAAATTCCGTTAATTACCAACACCATCGATCACCTCGCGATATCCACCCCATGCAAATGTCACCCATTCACCGCGTGCCGAAATTTCTTTTCTCCCCGTATTTTCCAATCTTGCCGGAAGGAGGGCTTTAACTCCGAAGCTTTACCGTGACGATCACGATGGAAGATCGACACCGTGTACTTCGAGTTTCGAACGATGTTTGAACCACTTGGGTTGGAATTTAATCGACGGCTACGCGGGCCACGAGCGTTTATTTAATTCTTCAGTAATCAATCGAGGAAACGCTTCGGTAAAGTAATAAAATAAAATGTTTATATTAATAGAAACGTATTATTAATATAGAATAGCATATACGAACTTTATACAACTCTTCTATCTTATAATATCAACGTACATCAACCTACAGATATACCCAAAGAAAAGTATCCCGTTTCATTTTATAGACAAGATATTTAATAACATTAACGATAGTAAGTGTTTCCAAACTTATGATTGGTAGTATATGCGATTCATTTTTGGTCCAAAGTAGCTGTCGCGTGTGAGACACGTTATTCTAACCCAAGTGGTTAACAATAGGCCGTAAACATAACGCGTATAACGTTGCTAAAATCGGCCGAGATAGGCTCCACGAATACTACACGTTGATACGACGATACGAGTATTTTTTATTGCACCCTACCTAGGATTCCTGCCACGTTCTTCGAAAAGATTATTCTCGGGACTGTTACTCGCAGAAATTCCAGATCCCAATTTATCGAGCGGAATAATGTCGATTATAAAGTTCGTTTATTCCGACGTCGTCGCTCGAATGTTTATTCCAACTGAATGCTTGACACCATCGCGGAGATTCATCAGGGTAACCATTCGAATTCCATGAAGTCTGGTGAAATTTAATTTTCAAGTTGAACCACGTATTTCCATTTCGAACTCCCTGGTTATCTCCGACGGATTCGTGTACCCCCTCCTAGTGCTACGCGACGGTTCGAAACACTCCGGCTTTGTACTTAAAAACAGTATACGAAATACGTGTGCCGTAAAAGGGAGTTGAATAACCAATGAAAGTTAGGAAAATACGTACCTACGTGGACAAGTAACCAGAGTTTCGCGAGTGTTACGTGTTACAACGTATTCCTCGAATGTAAACTATATCTTTGAAGAATTGTGTAAGGAGTACGATTTTTTAGATAACCATTATGACCATTTTTTAACTCCCCTGGGCAGCGTTTGCCGAATAAGAATACAGTTAACTCCCATATAATGCAAATTCCTACAACGCGAATTGCTACAAAGCGCTAAAGATATTACAACGACTTTTCTTATATAACGCGATTCCCGTATATCGCGCTATGTAATGAAAATCCGGGAATTTCCCGTTTACTTTAGTCGAGCATAGCATAGCGTGTTATCTCGTATTTTTTCTATAACGCGTAACGTATTAACCGCATTATACAGGGGTCGATTGTAATAAAATAAAATAATCGTCCTGGAAACTTTTTTATGAACGCTTGATCTGATCGTACGATACACCTGTTAACTCCGAGAGGACGCGTGGCGAATATTATCCCGTTGCTTTACGTTTCATAGTTCTCTTCATCGTTATTCTCTCCTTTTAGAGGAGAATCATGTATCGGGCTGTATTCGCGCAGCATATTTCAGCCCTCCGCTGACTCGCCGTTGTTCAAAATCAGATATACCGTGTATCGTCGATGGAACGTAATACGGTAACTTCGATAAGTATTCGAAGCGCGTTTTTGCTAGAGGGCTTTCTAGATTTTATTACGACGCCCCGGGGAAGGGAGTCAGAACAAATAGCGTCCCTGGCAACATCTTTTTCCACGGATGAAAAACAATCGGGTCGAACAGTCTAGTTGCGCGCCATCTAATCACTATCCTATTACCATTAACAGCGATTTAACTGCGACAACGTAAAACAGTAATATCTGCAATACAAAAACTCCTAATTAGAAATGCAGTCTCCCCTTGCCGTCGCTTTAATTCACGATTCCAATATGTTTAACATCTTGAAGGCCGATTTGTAGTAACGCCACTTGAACTATGATATTCAACAATATATTCGAGGTAGCGGAAAGTAATCAATTCGGGAGTGGAGAATTCTTTCACATCGAAAGGTGGGAATTTGATTTGTTCAAAAAGGGAATTATGGCATTGGAGAATCGTCGATGAAAGATCATAGATAATGATGAGGGTTATCTAATAGAATAATGTTTAATATGAAAAAATAGATGGACTTTCATAAAGCATGTGAAGAATAGTTGATTACTTTCCAGTACCCCTAATATAAAGAGCGGTTTTATTTATCTTATATAGCTTCAAAATAATAGCTTCACTATAGGACTTAACCTGTTACGCGCGTTATTTTGGCCACAAATCTCTGTATTTTTTTTAGAAGAAATACTATATTTTCTAATTAAAATAATTGTATTACTTGATAATGGCGATGGACGTGACATACACGTTGCTGAATATTTTACGATGATAGTAGGCGTGGACGAGTAATGTCACGTCGCTGCACGATAAGTGGTTGAATAAAATATATATGGCAGAGATGATCTTGAATAGGTTAACTACGTCGATGAATATGAATGTTGACCTTTTATTGGAGTAAGTTTACGACGGAGGCGCCGGTGCTATAATTGGCAGCCAACAGCCTCGCAGTTTCAAAAATTATGTACTGGGTATGTCTTGATAGCCATACCCCGCCAGTACGAGATTATACCGCACTGACGCGCTATTAAAGTAGCGAGCACCCTTTTTGAACTTCAAATAGCGAGCTCAACCCTTATACCACATTTGGATAAAAAAAAAGATGCGAGAATTGAAATAAAGAATGCGGGACATCTATTGCATCGATGGAGAACTAAAATAATCGCAACCACGAGATGCGAATAATTTGATTAGCGCAAGCAAACCAAAGGATTGAATCTTTGAAGAGCCGACGTTAAAGTATAGTCGGTATATTTAATCCGATCGTTACTTCGAAACGATCGGCTGTGGCCCAGGATTCGAAGGTCTCCGAGTTACGTGGACTCGGATAGGTGGAAAATAATTTATAGTGAATACGAGAGACGATGGAATAGCGGATTAAGAATAACGCTCCGAGCTTATGAATTTCTCATGGTTGAGAGTCCTCGTTCCTGCGGGACAAGCTGCTGTGAGAGATGGAAAGATGAGGCGAGGGAGCAATTTCTTAGGACACTGGATGATTTTTCGGCGCGAAAGAGAGAGGCAACAGGAGTTTACGACATACGCCCCTAAAATGGAAGTACGTGTGATTTGCGTCACAAGGACGAGGAATAAATGTGACGCACGAACGTGGTATATCGAAGAAGCTCCTTTAAGTGTATTTGGAAATCGCGGATCTTCGTGTATGTGTTCTGGAGTAGGTTTCGTTCACCGTTCTGCTCTTTGCTGTAACCGTGAAAATGCATGCGAAATTCCGATCAGCACGCAGGGCGTCCCATTTTGGCCATTTCTTAAAATATACCATTTCGCTTCGACTTCGTTGATTTTGGTTCTAAAGGGTCAAATCAGTTACTGAAGGATACTTAAGCAGGTTCTAAGACAATACAGGGTCGAAACAAGTGAATTCAAAACTTTTTTGGCTAAAAAAGGGCTGGACCCAAAAGCACAAAAATGAGAAGGGGTACACCTTCAAAAATTCTCAAAAATTGAAAGTCGCCAAAATCGCTTCTAAACGACCCAAATCGATGGTAAATGATGTATAAACATATTCTAGGACGATTTCTGGTCGAAAGAAGTGGCTAAAAAATTTTTATTGGTCAAAAATGGGTCGAACCCAAGTCGAAAAAATATGAAGGGGTACACCTTCAAAAATTCTCAAAAATTGAAAGTCGCCAAAATCGCTTCTAACCGACCCAAATCGATGGTAAATGATGTATAAACATATTCTAGGACGATTACTGGTCGAAAGAAGTGGTTAAAAAATTTTTATTGGTCAAAAATGGGTCGAACCGAAGTCGAAAAAATGTAAAGGGGTACACCTTCAAAAATTCTCAAAAATTGAAAGTCGCCAAAATCGCTTCTAACCGACCCAAATCGATGGTAAATGATGTATAAACATATTCTAGGACGATTTCTGGTCGAAAGAAGTGATTAAAAAATTTTTATTGGTCAAAAATGGGTCGAACCGAAGTCGAAAAAATGTAAAGGGGTACACCTTCAAAAATTCTCAAAAATTGAAAGTCGCCAAAATCGCTTCTAAACGACCCAAATCGATGGTAAATGATGTATAAACATATTCTAGGACGATTTCTGGTCGAAAGAAGTGATTAAAAAATTTTTATTGGTCAAAAATGGGTCGAACCGAAGTCGAAAAAATGTAAAGGGGTACACCTTCAAAAATTCTCAAAAATTGAAAGTCGCCAAAATCGCTTCTAAACGACCCAAATCGATGGTAAATGATGTATAAACATATTCTAGGACGATTTCTGGTCGAAAGAAGTGGCTAAAAAATTTTTATTGGTCAAAAATGGGTCGAACCCAAGTCGAAAAAATATGAAGGGGTACACCTTCAAAAATTCTCAAAAATTGAAAGTCGCCAAAATCGCTTCTAAACGACCCAAATCGATGGTAAATGATGTATAAACATATTCTAGGACGATTTCTGGTCGAAAGAAGTGATTAAAAAATTTTTATTGGTCAAAAATGGGTCGAACCGAAGTCGAAAAAATGTAAAGGGGTACACCTTCAAAAATTCTCAAAAATTGAAAGTCGCCAAAATCGCTTCTAAACGACCCAAATCGATGGTAAATGATGTATAAACATATTCTAGGACGATTTCTGGTCGAAAGAAGTGGTTAAAAAATTTTTATTGGTCAAAAATGGGTCGAACCCAAGTCGAAAAAATGTAAAGGGGTACACCTTCAAAAATTCTCAAAAATTGAAAGTCGCCAAAATCGCTTCTAAACGACCCAAATCGATGGTAAATGATGTATAAACATATTCTAGGACGATTTCTGGTCGAAAGAAGTGGTTAAAAAATTTTTATTGGTCAAAAATGGGTCGTACCGAAGTCGAAAAAATGTAAAGGGGTATACCTTCAAATATTGTCAAAAATTAAAAGTCTCCAAAATCAGTTCTAAGTGAACCAAATCGATGGTAAATGATGCATGAACATATTCTAGGACAATTTCTGGTGGAAAGAAGTGGTTTAAAATTGTTTACTGGTAAAAAAAGGGGTTGATCCAAAATCGCAAAAATGAGAAGGGGTATTCCCTTAAATAAATGAGAAGGGTAGCTTCAGAAATGGGAGAAATTGTTGAAGTCGCCAATTTCGATCTTAAAGAATGAAGAATAGAACCCTATCAAGGATCCTCTACATCGTGCGATGCAATGTTATACACGATCCGCGTGTCAAGCAAGAAAGGTGTACGAAATTCTTCTGCTTCCTCGTTCAGAAGGCACGACCAATTACAGTGGTAACAGAAAACCTATATTTCGGCGCGGATGTCAGCTAGATAGAGATGCAGTTGTAACACACTTACCTGTAGATATGGAACAGCTTTGCACAAGCTCAGCCCTAGGAACCAGGTTTCCGTGACGTCCCAAAGCACGGTGAATGGTAGACAAATCAGTAGAACCAGAAGATCCGCCACTGCGAGGTTAACGATGAAATAATTAGTGACCGTCCTCATCGAGTGATTTCTATAGACTGCCATGCACACCAGAGCGTTTCCGACCAATCCTACGCCTAGGACGATGCTGTGCAACGCGATTAACACCCAATCCCAGAACGTCGGCAGGATATGATTTACCATGCGCTCATAGTAATCCTCATCCGGAATACAATAATCGTTCGTGCAGTTCGTTGCATTATGGTATGCAATCTCCAGATCCTCCATGGAGGAGTAATACTCGATATCCGCGGTAGCATCAACCAACGAGAATAACGCGAACGACGCCGTCAAGTCGACGAACGCAAGTCTCTTCATTTTATCCACCGTTTAATGCTCCTCTTCTTCCAACACTTTTCTTCTTCCAACGGCACCAACTCTCTTAGAGGAAGTTGAACGTTACGCGTTCGCTCTACATCCCGTTAAAAGACACTCAGGGTTTAAAGTAACCCACAAGTGGACTGCTTTCGACTGCTGTTTCGTTCCCTGCTCCTTTGCTCCCGCAACCCTTTCCAGCCGTTTATGTCATCCATTTATTTCCGTCGTAGCTGTTGATCCGACACGGTCACGCGATATTCGTTCAATCACTTTTTCCAACGATGGCTATGGCAGTCACTATTGAATTATCTTCATCGAAGAAAACGCGCGACGGCAGCAACGACGACGGCGGCAAAAACTCCGTGAAAGTTTTTCAGACTTCGCAAACGATCCGTGTTACGACTTGCTTCTACTAATTATTTGTCAATGTCCAACATCCTACGAACTTCACGATTCGCGCGAATGTTCAACGGCGCACAAGCGGGTTCGATGAATTATCGGGGATCACGAAGAAAAGGGGAAACCTTCCCTTATCTTGCTCCGATCGTCCCGAGCGGCCTGCCCGTTGAGGATGGTTACTATATCTCTCCTGCATCGAGGAAACTTTTTACGCTTCGAATGAAGTTAATGTCCTCGAAGAGAGCAAAAAATCTAAACCGACCACCGGTCGGTGGTTACAGCGACTTATCTCGGTCCAAGAAAACTTTGTCCTCCCGCGATTATTTCCTCTCCGATCGTCTATTCGCGACCTGGAAAAAGGACAACCACTGTAATGGGATACCGATTTCCAAATAATTTGATTAGATATCGTTTCCAACTTCCGTAAAGAACTTTTATCGGAAAAGTTGTGATGCTGAAGAAGAAAGAACAAGTGGTTGAGTTTAGTTTTCACGTTTCCGGTACGCGATACACCTTATGGTACATTTATGAGGAAACCAGCGGTTACCTTTTCAATTGGTTCCCGACCGACCGCGTATTCGAGATAGACGTTTCTGGTTTAATAACCGAAGAATCGATCGAAAACTTAAACTATCGGCAGAGCATTCGGAGTACGGCGAAGAGAAAATGAATTTTTTTAAATTACAAAGCAGATATCCGCTAATTCCATCGAAGAAGCTGCTACTCGAGAAATGATAATTGAATTACAGGTTTAATCGAATTTAACTGGAAGTTGCGTTCGGTTCGCACTGGTACCTACACAATTTGCGAGCAGACAGGGATATCCTCCAGAGAATTTATTAAAAACAGTTCCCTTTCTCGATGGATAAAACGGAATAATGTTTATCGCTCTCTGGCTGGATATTATCGCCCGGCGAGAAAACCTAGATTATCCTATTAATCTTGTCCAGTTTCCTATCGCGCGTCCTTGCGGCGAAAACGATTTGCAAAACTATTAATCACGCAAATGTCTCAAACAGCTATCCAGTTTTTTTTTCACCTCGAGTGTTCCATAAATGTTGACGTTTGCAGAAAGAAGCATGCATCACCAGCCGAATCCTTCGTTGATTGCCGCACTGCGTATTTCCCGCGGGTTCTAATATTTCCCGAAGATCATGTCGAGTGAGCCCCTATTAATCTTCTTTACTTGACCAGATATAATACGACCAGCAATTCCGAGCTGCACCTGCGATATCGTATTTCACGGAAAGAGGGGAATGTATCCGTGTTAATACTTTCATATTTCAAAGGTCACATATTAAGTTACGCCGATGTTGGTTTAAAAGGGTGATTATACGGTTCGCGTGACTCGGTATGCCCGATGAACGCCGATAGATCCGACGGCAAGTAGTACAGCTCAAAAATATTCTTCGACGTGGAAGTGAAAAGAAGGAAGAGCAACGTCGACATTCATTCTCTCCAGGAATATCGCAACTGTCGGCTTTGTGTCAGCTTTGAGATCGACTGCCAAAGGCACGTTATATTTGAGTTACGAGCGAAATCATTCGATGCCCTCTTTCTTCTCCGCGTTCGACATCCCGCTGCTCTTATTTGCTCCATAAAAGACGTAAACGGGACAACATTCCCGAGATGAATTGAATCGTGCCGACAACGAACGACCTTACGGAACTGATTTGCGAATGCTCATTCAGGAAATAAGCCGGACCTATTACCGTTGAAAAGAACGTGGGTTATTAGAGAAGATTGGAGTACTTATTCGGACTCTCGCTTCGGAGTGGATCGGGAAATCTCTATCGGAAGAGCAAGAGAGCAAGAGAAAAGATAGGGATGAGAAAAAAATAAAAATTTACCCTTCAATTTTTTCACTAGCAGAAATTAGAGAGACGCGATCGTTCGTAGTTGTACTTGGTTTTTGAACTGGATGGCCTATTTTCACTCTATTCAACCTCACGCGGTATCCACGTTCTTCGCGTTTCTTCTTTCCCGTCGACTTCCGGCTGTTGCTCGTTATCACTCGGGAAATTTGTGCAACTATCGGAATCTCCCGTGATACATTCCAAGTTGCATGTCTCACTACTACATTGGAGAGAAAGGTGATTCTGTATCTCCACTTATTATGGTTATTATTATTATTGTAAGTTAAACATAATTTCTGATCATTTTAAACGATCATTCGGACTATTTAAACTATAATCGTCCATCGCGGTACGTGTTCTAAATCGAATTCCATACGAATATTTTACCGGTGTTATGATCCGCGATTTCGGTAACAGAAAGAAAAGTTTGGACTCGAAAAAAGGGATGCGAACACGCCGACGGTCTCTGCGGAACTGAGGTACATCGTTTTAACGAACGCGTAGGTGCACCACACCGACCCTGCTCGCCCCTCGACCCTCGATCCACGACCCTCGACCCTCCCAAACTTTCCGAATATTTCTTTTTTCCATAACTATTGCACCTGCTATAAAAATACCGACACTTCACACATCACGTCAAATACAGACACTTTTCAACACGACAAACTAAAGATGTCAACGTACTAGCGCAAATATATATATACATATAACACGCCACCCGCTTGTTACGATCTAAAGGCTGTAATGTAAACAAAAAAGTTTTGTCCAAAAATATTTGCTTTCCGAAAAAATAGCAGTTTATATGGCGAGTCTGTTACTACGCATTCGTGATAAAATCCTTTCGACTCGAAGTTTAGTGACCTTTAAAAGCAAAATAATCCGAGAATAAAGGATTCTCGCAAAGGGATTATCGAGTTCGTAGATGGACACGATTAGATAAGCCGCGCATAATCTCTTACCCTACTGGCTAAGGGATTTAGGTTGGTGTAAAAATGCTCTTCCTCGAATATGCCTCCTTTATTCTTGCGCGGTGATTTACCGTCGGTGAACGCGATAAGTCTTTTAGAGTTGACCCTCCTCTGGAATTATGTGGGTGTCGTTCACAATATATTGGCATCTTATCGCTCACGCTTTATGTGAAACAGATTAGTATTACTTCCCGGTCTACTTCCCTTTATATCTCTACTCACGTCAACGCTTCTTCTTTAATGACTTCATCTCCCGTTTCTTTCAACTTCGATATTATTTTTCGGCATCGAACATTCGATCATACTTTTAATTCATTTATTACCGAGAATACTCTTTTTCGTATCGTCGTTTTATATTTTGCTTTGCGAATTTCCGTAGTTAGAGCTGAACACATGCTTTTTGCGAAAATAATGGCGAAGTATAAAATGCACTCTAAAAACGTTACGAATGAAAGTTTACTTTATACTTATACCAACAGGAAAAAACATTTTGCAGCCAATCGAAATTTAGTATTCTTTTCTTATGTCGGTGTTTTAGTCCAGTGGCGCGACTAAAACATTGAGTTTGTTTGAGAGCTATGAGAATATTTTACTAATTGCAATTTTACTTAGTATATAATGTTAACTTCTGTACTATGTATTTATTAAATTTATCAATATTTCCGGAAAACGTTCAATTACAATGTATGCTGTTTATTTCATTTACCATTTTTGTTAAAACGAAGGTTTCAAATTCTATTAAGGTTGATAAAAAAATTGCATAAAACTTCCCTGCTCCAAATTTTAATACATTGTCCGAGATAGTCCCGTACTGCTTATATACCCCCCGAGCCGCCTATGAGTGCGCAAACAACATGCGCACTGCGATTTCACGCGCTTAACCGCGAACCCGCGTATCTGAATTTGTCAATTCTTTCGTACCAAATGTTACACAGCATGAACGGAAGATATTACACTAAATAAAAATAAATTATATATTGACTTTTAGGTATTTAAGATAGTTAGATAATTTTACTCGGCAATAGTAATTAAAGAAAAGTGAAATAAGGTATTTTATCAGGCGGCTGCACTAGGAATGATAGGTCATTTTATATTCGGGAAAATAATTTATTTGTAACAGACAGATACTGAAAATAGTCGTTATATGAAATTAACATAAATCTACTTCTAGTCGATCGCCATACATTAACAGTAGAAGGAATTTCTACTAGTTATCACAGTTATCGCATTATAATAAACGGCAGAATTATATCAGTGTTTAATCGGTGAAGCTATATTTAAGGGTAAGGTCGTTAATGGATATTATTTGTTTAACGTGTTATTCAAACCTTACACAATCCAAATACAGGAAAAGAAGTCATGACATTCTTAAGATCATCAATATTCGTATTTATTCCTTTCCACGACTTACTATTTTCTGCCAGTTCCTAAAAGGGGTATGTTTTCGCGAATTCATAACACGACATTAATAGATAAAATACCGTACAATTTTTCGTTTCTTTCTTCTAGAAAAATACTTCAAATTAATGTTGAATCTCTTAAAGTTTTCTAATCCAGAAAGAAGCGAATATAATGTGAAAGTACTTAACCGATACGCGTCAACGATTGTACCAGGCGCTTCTAATAACGATCAATTTTGTAGGCACTTTATTGTCATTCGAACTATGCAACAATCTATCAATTAATATTTACAAGGTATTTGAATTGTCTACTTCATTTACCGCTAAAATATAATCGTTGGAAAACGTTAAGTCGTTTTCATATAGTCGAATTAAAACAGTGTCGTTAGTTTATGTTAAAAATATTCTTAAAAATCAAGTTTGTTGAAGGCAGTTAGCATTCCTCGAAGGTGTATCAAACTGTTTGTTGTGTTTACCTTAAAGGTTCAGTAATTTTCTTACCAATATAGGATAATAATCATCCACTACTCCTTGTAATATCAAAATTTCCATTTCTAGGCAATAAAACTTGACCTTCTTCTCCTTGCCAACTTTGTCGAATACAGAGGAAGAACGCAAAGAAGAATATTAAAATCCCCAAAGCGGCGATCCCAAAGAATGTGACGACCCCCAACGATGGAAGAGTCAGAAGTAATTTCACTGTGCCCGCGTAACTGGAAGTCAAATTAGCCTCTTGTGCAAACCAAAACATAGGCACGACTATCCTACTGACGTTCTGAAATAGTCTAAAAATAAAAATTTTACGCATAAATGAGGCTGAACGTGCCGGCAATTTATAATACATTTAATCCTATTCGAAACGAGCTTACTTCATTTGGTCATCTGGTTGGATAAGCATATTTATTTGCATTTGAGCTTTCACTTGTAGTGGAATACCTGTGTTCTAAAAAGATTCAAACGTGTAACCGTATTTTTCGAAATCGTCGATGACGCTTTCTAGTGTAAGAAATATTTACCGGTTCTACGACTAATAATATTTCGTGCTTTTCCTTATCGGGGTTCATTCCGGTAATTTCATCTCTATAGCTCTCATCAGCCAGGTAGAAATGTGGCAAACTAACAAATGCTGGTGCACCATACTTGCAAGTTGAAACGTTTAACATACCAGTCGGCATGCATTCGGTTTCGTGACAATAACATTGCCGCGATGGAACTAATGTACCGTTATCGAGCATTTTTTCGTCTGAGATATATTTACTGCCAATCAATCCTTGATGGGTGCTTGTGTTATCATACTTCAACTTAAGATCTCTGATAACAAAGCAGGTTATAAATACCAGTATATTTGTTTGTAAAATCAGAGACCTTTACTGTGCTTGAGATCTAATTATGGGTACCTACGTGCAAATGTCGGAAATAAAAATAGAAACGGTTTGATTGTCCGGTAAAGGCGGCCATAAGTCTCCGTTCGTCCCTCTGATTTGTCCGCATTCGCCATAAAAATTCTCGGTCTCGTTATTAAAGTTCCACTCTTTAAGTATCCCGGTATTGTATCGATTCGATACTCCCGTTAGCATGTTAAAAGTCCCATCATAAGTGTCCGAACCGTTTCTCTGTTAGGGTGTCAATAATATGAGTTAATACATTTTAGGAAACACTACAAAATCATTAAATATTGTACAAAATACAAAAAAACTTTACACTGTAGAACCAGCCAAATTTTGTAAATGGCATCTTTGATAGCTTAAGTTTTCGAGCAATTACTAGCATCTTATCATCATATCCATCAAATAAGAGTTCTCTGACACTTCTTGTCATTATTATTTTGTGTTCCAGAATCGTCATCACCCTATTGGCTATGTCACGGACAATATCATCCTTGTACCTAAGTGTGTATGCAACAGTCTAAAGATGAAAAATGTATTATAAAGAAAAGATATTTAAAAAGAAAACATGAGTGATGTAGAATAAGAGGTGAAACATACTGCAGTAACTGGATTCAAATTAGTTATTTTATCGGACAGACTACCATTAGATAAGGATTCATCGAAATGCCATATTCTCTTTCTGTGATATGTTATTGTATCATTTTCATTCCAAACTTGATTTACTTTATAATCAACTTGTCTACAAAAAAGAGAATTAATCAGTACTTAGGAAACCTTTTATAGCATTGAATATTTGGTACAATACCTGAACACATAAGGCCCCATTTCCACAAAATTAGGTTTCACACTGCTGTTGGAACTAAATTCTTCTGGATTTGTCCAATTAAACATGTAAATTTTTAAATACATTGGAATTGGTGTCTCCTTCCACATTTTATAGCTGACTGATGAGGGAGATAATGACAGTTGCTGCAAGGAGAATATGTGATTAGAAATCAGTTGCAAAATATACAGATAATTACAAATATACGGAAAATTACATTGAATATACTCACCGTATTTATAATCCATTCATAAATCGAAGACCAAAGCAAAGCTACGGTCAAACCGAGTGCTATTAAAGCAATGCCTATGGCAAAGATAAAGGACAAAGCTTTCATCGAAACCTTCATTCTCTTGGTAGGTTTTGACCTGATAAAAAATACACTAATGAGACGATTTCGAATGCAACGGTGTATCATCTCATTTTCGGTGACCTTCTTGAATTAGCATGGCGATAAATTTATTCGTAATGAAATGCTGCACGTCTCCCCAGCCTACGATGATTCATTATATTCAGTGTAATACAAGTGATTAATTCGCTCATATACACAATAACTTCTTTCCTCGATTTCCGTTCTTTCGATGACGAATTATATCGCGAAAAAACTTTGCGCTTGATTTCACGAGCATTGTACTTTGAAATTCTTTAGCATAAATCTTCATAGAAGACCACTATTAACATTGATATTTTTAAATCGCAATATCTATGTTTGCCAAGTCTTTAATAATTTCACTAATCTCTACAACGTGCAAATTATCGTTAATGAATAAGTAGCATGTAAAAATATCATTGCAGCAATAACAGTGATAACTCAGTTAGCTGGTGACAGTGATGGGGATCTACACAATCAACTATAGCCCGTTCCAACGAACCTTTCACCTGATTCCGACGAGTTTATATTCGATCTGCGCAGGTCCCCACTACCATTCCCTGCTCCGAACACGCTATTGGCCGTTGTCCCAATGTGACGTCACCGACGAAGCGACTCAGAATCAATATATACGGTGTACCGAAAATTCTTGAACATGACTACGTAGGACTACTTATATTCTAACAAACTTTTGAAGTAAATATTTCTGAAATAAATTACTACACTCATACATACATTCCATAGTATTAAGATTTCTAATTAATTCCGGAGAATCCCGAAAACAATGAAACAACACGGTATAACCGTAGGGTAAAAGTACCAGTAGTTGACCATGTATCAGTAGTTAGTTTATAACATGATTTATGACACTCCGATCTAGCAGAATTTCCTTGCAGGTGTTTAGGATTAAATTCCTGACTTTTCCAAACATGTGCAAGGCACATTTTTCATGACAAGTTTGCCTTAGTCTACTAGTTCGTTGTTTGCTCGAAACACTTCCCTTAATAATAGTAACAATGGCTTTAATATCCAGCAAATGCCGTGGGCGGTACTCGAACGGCAGTGATAGAAACCGGCAAAACAATTAAACCGCGTTATAATCAGTATGTGGTAGATGAATACGCGAAGCTACTAAGAAATCTTTCTGTAAGTTGCAGTTTTTCGACACCGTATATATAAAGTTTCCTTCCCGCGGCAAGTTGAAGGCGTGGATAAAGTAGTGGCCGTAGTGGGGGCTGCGTGAGCTGGGTGAAAGGTTCGTTGGAACGGGCTATAAATGCACACGTATTAAAGTTGGTTGAATGTGTTGAAAGCGTGCTCTGTAAAAAGTATGTATATGTAAATACATATATGTATGCATACATAAAACCGCAGAGCAGCTGCTTACCGTTTAGCGCGCTGCACTTCAGCCGATAATTATTTGAACGAACATCAATTATAAATGAATTCGAATCTCGCGTATTTTCACTCAAATAAGAAAGAGGGTATTATTATATCAGTTCATTTTAAAGTAACAAAACGGTTGATTTAAAATCTTTTCTTGATGGCAGGTGTTTCGCGCGAAAGATCCTACTTTCGGGCATTCGGGACATTAAAGTGTTTATACGATAGGGAAAACAAAAGTGCTTTCTTACCCTTTTTTTCTTTGATGAGGAACCGGAACTTGTTTTTTGACCTGGATGGAACTCCGTGGTGTGGCTACCGGCGGCACTTGCAAAGTTGAACTGAACATAAATATTTTCGAAATTAATCTCCGATCTCTCATACAACGTGGATGTAGAAAATGATAATCGTCACCTCATTTTTTCGCGCGTTAATATCGTTAGATGGATGCAGAACGGTTTATCAAGACTTTGTAACTCTTTGGACGTTGTTCGCAAATAAGCATAAGAGCCGCGAGAGATTTAGATTACAGATTTCAAAATAACGCGAGATCGTTCGAGCCGGTCATTTTTGTGTAATTGTGATCGCGCGTGCGTGTCGCAGCGATTCCCAAGTTTCCGAAAAGCGTAACAGTTGAAAGAAAAACCCGGTGTACTTTCTACTACGGGTAAAACGTGTAAGTTTCCACGGCTAAATACATCACGGATTCTAGATAGACTTTCGAAAGAAGGTGTTGATGGACTCGGATAACATACTCGAGTATAAAGAGTTCTTTATCAGTCGATAAAGCTTTGGTCTCCCGTTTCGACAGTGATAACAGATTTTCTTGATTTTTCGAGTAACGAAAGAACGTGTTACTTCCTACGGAACAGTTGGACTGAATTCGAAATCAGCGGAAAGAAGACAGTCCATAGTTCCGTCGATTTCCTGCGAAATGACTCGTTTAAGTCTATCTCAAACATGTTTTTTACAGTCAAACTTAAATAAGATTCTGTATGTGTAAATCGCTCTGCTCGCGTAACACTTATTTTTATTGGCCTAATCCACATTTTTCCGTAGGGGCAAGAGTCCTATCACGCTCAAGTATTTCCAGTATCTTGACGAACTTTTGCCAGCCAGCGCAATCGGGGTTTAATAAGTTCTTTATCGCGAAAACTGAAGGTCGTGAAAGCGTATCGAACGTTATCGGAAGTACGTAACGGGAGATGATTTTTGCTGTATAATTAAATCTTTCGATGCGTAACCATAATATCGCATATTTGTGCGAGTGGATCATTGATCGGTACTTGGAAAATTTAGCTAAGTAATCGGAAGTGTAAGAATTCCATTCGAACTGAAAGGCTCTTAATTCAATGACGGTAGCCTTTCTGTTTCTGAAGAGATTCCTCGCGGAAATCCGTTTATGATATTTTGCGTATACTTAAACCCGTTAAAGTAATAAAGTAAATAATGGAGATGTCAAAGGTTCTCTTGGCATACGGAATAGTATTTGGTTCGACGAAGATTCCCAGATATTTGACAGATGCATCGACAGAGAAAGCAGAAAAATATATCGTGCTCAGGTCAATATTATTCCCCGAGCAAGGATGCATTCCAGGGAAAGATAAAAACGTGTTCGCACGAATTTTGTTTTATTGCCGGGAACGTTTACCAGAAGATGAGATGATTCAGTCTATGACTTCGATTAATATAATGACAAACTGTTGTTGGTTTCGGCTGTTGTTGGTTTCATTTCATTTCGGTTTATGCTTTCGCCTATCAGAAGACGGATGATATTGTTTTTAATTCTCTGATACGTTTATCGTTACACCCGTATAACAATGTGTTATGTGACACTGAGGCTTAATGCGATAATCATTGTTTTTTTTGCGAGATAGAATACCCCGACGGCTCGCGGCAAAATACGTAGATTTATCGCGGTGAAAGTTCGGCGTATCTTTTTTAATCGGAAAAGAAAGCGAATGTCTTCGGTTAAGACAGATGCAGCGAGTCTCTTTAATTTCACCAGCTCAACTAATTATTAACTGGAGTACAATTTGAAAAGTCGTCCGATATTAATTTTCGCAATGTGTGAAATCTATAATTAAACGCTCTTTCCATTGTTGTCTCGCGGTATATCAAGCTACGTTAATAAGATCAATGTTTTGATCGATAAATAGCGGAATCTGTTACTTTGTCGGGTATTGATCGAAGCGAGATAACACGCGATAAAAAAAAACCAGAACTTTAGCGGGATGGCAGAATTTCAATGACAAACCTTGGAGATTGACGCCGGCTTAATGTTGGACAGACACTGGAGGTTTGAAATCGAGGTATTCACTTCTTTCACAGGTCTGGTTATTTTCACGATATATGTATACTAATTCAGGATGCAGCCCGGATGCATCCGCAGATAGTAATGCGAGCACGGAAGATTACGAAGCGACTGGCCTGCAGAAGCTTTACTTGCATGGCTTCGTGGGATTCCAAGTTCGCGAGAGTAACTTCTTTAGGGAGGAGGTGGAATTGGTAGGTGGTGAGGAAACCAGTCGCGATTCTTGCACGCGATCATTCCATCACATTTAAATCCGTACGCGGCAACAAAACATAGCCCGCTAATATATTTTGTCATAGCTGAAAAATATGACACGGTAGAAAAACGAGCGCAAACGTGCTAGCAGGAAAAACTATGTTTTCGAATTGCTTGCAATCGAATAATTCGCAATTGTCCGCAATTCTAGATATCGTTGTATGCCGTATATTTCTCGTAAAACTACGCCGTATAGAACAAAGTTTATATTGCACAATATATTAGTAGTATATTTACACTTGCATGCATGCTTTCTTTTTCTTTCTTTCTCAGGTACATATGCAACAATAATGGAATGTTAGAAGACGCGAATTAGATAATCAATGCAGGGGCACTACCATCTATGTCCTCCTGTAGTTGCGTGCGATCTCGTATTCTTGCGCACATTAGACTGTATTCTAAGACGCCGATGCGGACATTCATTTCCGAAATTTCATTCTTCATTTTTGTTATTGTTTTCTTGATACTCACTAGTGGTGCTGAGAAGGAACACAGTTAAGTTTTCTCATACGTATGCTTTGATTTATGCATATTATATACTCACTTCCATCCGTCATACTTGAGCCTCTTTCATCCATTTCTTTCTTTATGTGTTCCAATTCCTCAGTCAATTTGTTAAACAGTCTTGTTCTCTCCGTGACACCGCCACTAACGTCTCTATAATGCTCCCGAATTTTTGATAATTCATTTTGAAGAGTTTGGTACTCTTTCAAGGTAGGCTCTAGCTGCCTATTCAAATAGGTTTCTCGTACACTTATTTTATCCAATGTATTTCCAACGTCATTTCTCAGCTTTTCAAGTTGACCTTTAGCTCCGGTAAGATTGGTTGATATATTTGTACGGAGTTGCTTCATTTGCTCAACATGTGATCTCCAATCCCTTGAATCTGGGATTAGTAGCAGTGATTTTAAATGATTCGCCAATATGGCAATGTTAAAGGAAGAATGGAGATATACCTGTTTTAACGGTAACTTTTAATCTGGGCAATACCCTTTCCAACTCTAACTGCCATTCTTCTATATTTGTATTTGACTGCAGTATATCATCTGGCTTTCCTGCATTGTTCTAAGAGGAAGACTTAGGTCAAAATGGACATAGACATGACATGCTTTGAAATACATCTACTATGCATTTTGCTCACAATGTTTTGTCCATAGAGTTTTGTAATATCATCAATGTGTAATACATCTTCTTCTTCTTCGTCGTACTCAGCCATCATCTCCTCCTCAACTTTTTCCAAAATAATTTCTGCATCATCATCTTCTATATCTGGTTCCAATATAGGTGCATCCACTGGGATTTCCGGCCTAAGTGTTTTAAATCATGTTACAATTTATACTACAGTTCGTACGATGTTCTAAGTGCATTTAAAAATTACTTGTTCCATCGAAAATTTTTGGCCTTTAGCGCTACATCCGCCAAATTGTCTAAAACATAGATCGCGTGCTCCCCAGTACCCTGTTTCAATTTGTTGGGTGGGAACTCTACTGGCACTTCAATTTCTCTTAAGAAATCTAATATCAAGGCTATCGTAGAGTTAGGATCGTCGGACTCCTGAGGAGGATCAAAATTCTTCCCACTTTTTCTAATTAACCACGCAGCCAACGAAGTAAACACGAAAAATTGTTCGCCAGGATTTGTAGGTGTAATAAAGTAATTCCTGTTTTATTTTATTAAAGAAAAAATCATAATGTTTCGCATTTTCACGGGGCACTGCTCGGACTTATTATACCACACATTACCTATGTATAGGTTTCATTTTGCATTCCTGCAAAAATTCTACATCGTAGTGAAGTAATTTCAATTTGTCCATAAGATCTTCCGTTCTAATATGTACAACATAAGGAGCTGACGGACAAGATCCATCCTCTATAATAATCTTTGGAGATTCCTGAAACATTTTGTATCCCGCTTAAGTGATCGATTTAAATTTGTTTACACAGGAGCGTAAACTACAATCACTTTGTATGCAATTCCAAGTCAAAGAAAGGTCAGGGTAACTCGAAAATCATCCCCTAAATCCACACCGTGGACAACTGTCATTATATTATTAGTGGACTGTCAGAGCACCAATACTATATTTCAAAGTCGTTGCCACGGTTACCGAAGGACATAATTTCAATCGTTATATTTCGCGTTCAACAAGAAAATAGCATAATTTGTTAGTCGCTTTATATAAATCTAAAAGCAGTATTTTCTAAATAAAATATCAAAGGCTAATAATTATTTAATATTGGAAATATTGGGGTATTGGAAATATTATTCTAATATCGCGCAACCGAACCCGTGCATTATGCATGCGCGCGCAGCCTAATAACCTTGCCGCCCTCGATGCGCAGTGTACAGCGCGCAGCACAGAAGCGCGCGAATGCTATCGGCGTAAATTAATATCGTATCAAACGAAATATTGTAATTCAGTCGTTCAACAATCATATATTCGAAAAACAAATGATAATAGGTGTTTCAATTACTGGTATTATCCTACTGAAACTATTATAAAGCATACAAATATTGACAAAATTTGAATTGCAGGAGGTGGTGAATTTTCGTCCGCAACAAATTCCCTAAGGCATCACATTTAATCGCGCAAGGTATATAATCTGCTTTTCAGTATGACAGTGATCAGAACGACTGCTTCTCAAAAAGAGGAAGCTTTTATTATTTTTTAGAATATATACTTGTTTACGTACTTTGATTCACAAACAATTCTTCCACTATCTTCGAGGTAATCTAAATGCGTGCACTCTGTATGAAGTTGAATAATTTACTGTATTTAAAGCACTCTAATTAATAGAGAATTAATGAATGATATTCACACTTAAGAAGCATCCTGACTTAGTGTTAATAAAAAAAAGACGCAGTCAAGTAATTCCTGCATTAAATACCAATACGATTAAACGAAATGATCAAAGTATAATTTTGATATTGAATGTAACAATGCAAGAAGTAAACTATGAGCAATCGCAGACCCGGCAAGTTGTGCAAATGTCAGAAAGGCCATTCTGACATGGCTCGTATTGGTTCCTAAGTTCAGGTGACATTAGCGGACATCATAGTTGGTAGTACCGCGAGGTGTTCATTTTATTAATTTCGAGAATTGTTAAACGAATCTTTTCTCATAGTTTGAATCGTAACCTCCATATATCTGGTGCAGTTCCAAGTGCTCCGACTCGTAAAGCAACCATCGATGTCTTACTGCAGTATATCTTAATGTGATCAAACGTACGCCGGCAACGATACACTTTTGCAATGGGCATTTTGTCCGAGCCATTATTATTTGCATTAGCTTTAATCGACACAGGCTCGGTGCTCTTCCTCTTGGTCTATTTTGTATCCTTTTTATATCGTACTACTTACTTCTGCTTCTAATGTGATCCTGCGAATTCATTGATATCTAGTCACCTAGGGAATTTCATTTTCCTCGCTTCCTTTTTTTTTGTATTAAAGGCGCCACATTCAACTGTAATTTTCTTAACATTGACATTAAACAGGTGATAACTTTATCGGATCTGGAATGCGATTATTTAAATGCTCAACAATGTTGCTCCAAACTGAACCAGGTCTCTTCAACACATATTATTTATATAACTACGACCGTCGGATAAACTGTTTACGCTAGCGAATATTTCTTATTTTCGAAATACTAATTTTTTATTATTACAGTGGGTGGAACCAAAGCTTGTTGCGCATTCCTTCTTGGCGTTTTTGTTACTAATACATGGTCAATTAATCCTATTCCTAGTTAACTTACCAATGACTGTGTGGTTATTCTATGAATATTTTGGGGTCCCCAGTGGTAACATGGGTGTCTATGACCCCACTGAAATCCATAATTGTGGACAATTAAAGAGGCACATGAGAGATTGTTTGATTTACCTTGGATATTACCTCATATTTTTCTTCATCTATCTTTACTGGTTGGTACCCAGAAAATTGTCAGAAACATCGTTTCCGATATGTCGAATATATTTTATGTTATCGATATATTTTTAGCATGATCATCTCATTGATGAAGAACGATCCGATCAATAGAAACGATGCGGACGAGGTAGAATATTAGACATTAAGAGAGGATGATTCTACTTAAGATCCAACTTTATATACACACGGAAAAAATATTCGGTCTGTAAAATGTAAACTCCCATAAAATATTTTTATTTAATAGTCGCAAATACGTATTAAATAAGAGAAATATTCGATTGTACTTGGAATTGCGATTACAGGATATGTAATAGTGATATTTTAATACCACCCTCTTCGTGAAACCTGTTTTTAATCCACATTTTCCCTCGTCATTAAAGTTTCCCCTCTTTTAGAGTGTGCCGCGATGTTCCTTGTTTGAAATTATACGGGTACACATGCGGCTCGGTTAACGTAAAGTATATCGATATTCCAACACATTGCTTTAACTCGAAGACGCTAAAGAACCGTTGGTATGTACTCGTGTACTCGTCATGCGTTAAATCAAATAGAGTTGCGTTTAATGAATATACCGCGCAAGATTGGATCGATTTAATAGATTGGATGCAGCCGATTAGTTCCTTCTGTGGGGAAGGGCGTGCGCTTATTTTTAGGTAAGGCAGAGTTTCTAAAGTCGGGGGTTCGTTTAAGTTGCGGAGCATCGAGAAGTTATGACGGTGCCGGTTTTCGTAGTCCGTTCCGCCGTGCTCGGTATTGCCGTTTCGAATTCGCGGAAGATGCAGAAGAGCAACTAACAAGTTTGAAATTGATATGTTACATAAGTGTTTCGCCTCAGGTAGACTTTGGTCCGTTGCTTGCCGATTTCAAAGCAGGAAGAGTAGTAAAGGATAATGCGAGAGGTTGATCGAGCAATCATTTGATCGGGGGATAGGGTGATCGGTTGTTCGGGCAATCGTTCGAAGGATATTTTATTGAATTTTCTGACGCAAGTTAAAATCAATTTGAACGCGATACGCGTATACGCGCCTGTCTCTTGACGGTGTTCACGAAGGGTAAGAGAAGGGGTCGCGGGAGCGTGAAACTGTGGTGGTGAGGGTGACGAGTGACGGGTGGAGGTGCTCGGATCTGCTCGGATCGTTTTCGGTACAGCGCGCGGAAGGATGTTTCTCTGGACAAAGTGAGTGCGCGAGTGCTCGCGAGTACGAACATTTTCGCGGTACATAGTAATTGGAAGACCATCTTCTTGGAAAATACTCGAGTTGGTATTTTTGGGACCACTGACGTGTGCGATACTCGCCAGTGCTTCTTCGACCCTGTGTTCGTGCTCTTTCCCCGCCGGAGTTTCGATTCACCGGACCTGATACAGTGGATGTGCACCAAAACTTCCGCGATCCTCTGTCTTCTGTACTTTTTGGTATTTGCGGGACGGCACATAGAAAAGCTTCGCGACGACGGTGACGACGGGCGGACTAACTCACGGCTTTTCAGACGGATGACAGAACGCCCCAAATTCTACCTGCAAGGATAGTCTGGATCACAAGGTGCACCTAATGCTCAAGAGATTCTCGATGAAGCTTGGACCGACGTCCTCGTTGTCGTGGTCGTCGTCGTCGTCACCGTCGCCGCCTCCATTGCCGTCGAAGTTATTACCGCAGCCTCTGTCACTGTCACCGATCTCGTTAACAACGTTGCCGTCGGCCTCTTCTTTTTCTCCCTCAATTTCTTCTACTTCATCATTGCCGCTGTCTTCTCCGCCGTCGTTGCCGTTATCAACGTCGTCCTCATCATCGTTGTGGCTGTGGTCTTACTCGTGGCCGCTGTCCTTGCGTCTCACAATTTTATCATCGATATTTTGGACGCCTGTACCATTAATATCCGTTTACTCGCGAGCGTGTTAAGAGTCGATATTATACTTCCGCGTACTTGCTCTGATAAATTGGGAGGCAGGATGGCAGGCAGTAAGGCAGCATCCAATGTTATGCAAACTAAGCCGGTTGAAGTATCCCAGCAATTGCAAGATGGGGAGAAGTTTGTCAAATGGGATGAGGTCTGTACACGTTCACATTACAATTAAATGGAAACTTTGATCTGTGAAAGTACTACTACATAATTGAGATTGCACAATACATCTTACATTTAGGACTCTGGAATAGCAACACCGGTAACATTAAGAGTAGATAAATATGGTTTTTATCTACATTGGACAGATCAGCATAGTGAAATGGATATGTTGGACATAGCTATAATAAGAGATACTCGAACGGGGAAGTATGCTAAAATACCGAAGGTACAAACATCATGGTTTCTCTTGGTTCTGACCCACGCATATATACTGTTTCTCAATCTCTTGCTTAATTCCTGTGTGTCATTTTCTGAATGTTATATACCAATAACCGATGTTTTGCATGCAGAAACATTATATTTTAAAAGGAAAGTTACATGGTTCGTATAAGAATAGAGCACATTGGTTTCTAAAGCTATAGTCATGCGTACAGATTTATCTTTATTGTAGAAATACTTACAGCCCAAGGGGTCCCTTCTTTCTATAATTATACCATGCCTTTGCGTAGATGCTCATGACGCACAGCAGCACCACCACATAATAATTATTGACAAAACTATAAATAGAATATTACCTAGTTTATACACATACATGTCACATTCTTTCTCAGTCACACCTATCTTTGCACACAGTGGAAATAATCCTCATTATACGGAAAGGAGAACAGCTCTTATCTCTTCTGTTTTCCTATAAATCAATAGGTAGAGCATATATCCCTTTGTTATACTCATAAAAATTATCCCTTTCTCTGCTTCTGTCGATTACGCGTAGTCGCGTGCAGTATTCAATTCGAAAATATATCGTATTGATACATTTCGAATTTTTATTCGATCTATGATTAGGCATATCTGTATTCGAAAAATAAATCGGATTGCAGGATCCAAAATTAAAATCTCTCGTCACAATGGGGTCTCAAGATTCCTTAGAAGAGAAGACTGTAACGATATGTTATGGATCTGATTTTGTCAATATGAATTTTATTAACTTTTGCACAACCCGTGCGGAAATCGCGCAGCATTGGACGGAACAGCTTTTTCAGCTTGCGTACAATTTGACTCAGCTCAATACCAGCACAACTATGTTCTTGCGGAAAGCACATACTAAGCTTACACTCACAGCGGATAAATCAGGAAAAATTCCTGTTAAGAAGTGAGCAAATTTCGTTTTCGTCTTTGAAGCTTCTGTATACGTACTAGCGCGTTAGAATTAAGGGTAGACTTATAGTACATGTCCATGATTTGTATCATCATATTTCAGCATAACAAAACTGTTTGCACAAAATAAGGAAGATCGTAAACGGGTCGAGAAAGCACTCGATATCTCAGGTTTTCCATCGGGAAAAGTGAGTCCGAAGACTATTACTCGTATTTTTCACGCGGTGGATGTAAGTCCTAAGTTGCGCGCCAATCGTACTGTTTGATCGCCTCTTTTCTTTGTAGAATGATGCAGTGTCCTTACAAAAATTTCAATTCGAAGACTTCTTCAATTTTTATAAGTCTCTAACTCAACGGTCCGACGTTGAAAAAGTGTTTGAAGGGATTGTTGGCAATAATAAACGTAGACTAATGTCCGTAAAGCAATTTGTCGAGTTTCTGAACAAGACGCAGCGAGACCCGCGTCTGAACGAGATATTATATCCTTATGCTAACGAGGCAAGAGCGAAAGATATTATCAATGAGTACGAACCAAATAAAAATAATGCGAGTCGAGGACAACTAAGTTTCGATGGTTTTCTGAGGTATTTGATGAGCGAGGATAATCCGATTGTTGCCCTATCTAAGTTTGAACTCTCAGACGATATGGACCAACCCCTTGCTCATTACTTTATAAATTCTAGTCACAATACATACTTAACAGGTTTGCAATTTTCATTGTTATATTATTTAATCGCTGGCTTTTGGATCCCGTTTTTTGGAGATCCACGATCAGCGGTCTGTGTTCCTTTTAGGACATCAACTTACTGGAAAGAGTTCCGTGGAAATATACCGGCAATGCTTGCTTGCTGGTTGCCGCTGCGTCGAGTTGGATTTTTGGAATGGAAAAATTGATGAGCCTGTTATTGTTCACGGGTATCGATCGTTCTTATAACGCTCAACTATCTCTGGAAAACATTTTAAATATTTATCAGCACTTTAGGTCGATAAAGCATTCTTTCCATTCCCATCTAGATATACCTTTGTACCTGAAATTTATGCACGAGACGTAATAGAAGCGATTGCCGAAAGTGCTTTCAAAACCTCGGAATTTCCGGTTATTCTCAGTTTCGAGAATCATTGTAATCCGAGGCAACAGGCTAAAATAGCTCAGTATTGCAGAGAGTTGTTCGGAGAAATGTTACTCGACGCACCACTCGAATCTCACAAGGTATTACGAGTAAATGCAATAAAATGAGCCAAGATCGCCAAAGCTGATTATTCTCCGATATAAAAATGGAAATATTCCTCAGCTGGAACCTGGGCAAGAGTTGCCTCCGCCATCTTTTCTAAGACGGAAGATCATCATAAAAAATAAGAAAAAGCATCATCATCATCATCACAAGAAACATCAAAAGAAGCAACAAGCGCAGAGTCCTGAAAGCGCAGAGACTGGTCAAGAGAACGAAGAAAACGGCGTGACGAATCAAACGGACGAAGGAGAAAATGGTCCTCCGCCCGACGTGGTACCACAATCCGAATCGATCGATAGCGATCAGCAAATTGGAAATGGAGACATTCCGCATCCCCCGATGCTTCAGCAAAGGCAGGGTAGCAAGGACAGTGCTCAGGATGACGATGGTCGGTATTCTTAATTAGATGCGATCGTGTCTGCTTATATAGTTAATGATCTGTTACAAGTTCTGCAATGGACATGTTTTTCTATGAATCTCAGATGACGAAGACGAGTCGAGTACGGAGGAAGATGAGTCAAATGTCGAAGATATGAAATCTAGAATAGGTGATAAAGTTCCCGTGGCAGAGAAAGCTGCAACCGTGGCTAAAGAAACAGAAGCGGGCGCGGAAATTTCGGCGTTAGTTAATTACGTACAGCCGGTCCATTTCAATAGTTTCGAATCGGCAGAAAGTAAATATCTTTTTTCTATCTGTCGCAAGGGCAAGCATCCCAATAACTATTATATATAATTCATGAACATATATCTATCTGTTTTATTCGTTCTCGCAGAAAAAAATCGCACGTACGAAATGTCATCTTTCGATGAAAAACAGGCTACCACTCTTTTAAAGGAGAGACCACTAGAATTTGTAAATTATAATAAACATCAGTTGTCTAGGGTTTATCCAGCTGGAACGCGTTTCGATTCAAGCAATTTCATGCCGCAAGTATTTTGGAATGCCGGTTGCCAGTTGGTTGCGTTGAATTATCAAACTCTGGGTATGCTACTTTTTGTCGTGACGCTGAATAATATGAATGTTGTTCTCAAATTCAAATCCTTCCCCTAGATATTTCTATGCAGTTGAATTTGGGTATCTTCGAATATAATCTAGGCAGCGGTTATCTTTTAAAGCCCGAATTTATGAGACGAAAAGATCGGCGATTAGATCCTTTTGCCGAGTCGACAGTCGACGGTATTATAGCAGGAACCGTACATATTCACGTAATATCCGCTCAGTTTCTGACGGATAAGAGAGTAGGTACTTACGTGGAGGTTGACATGTACGGTTTACCAGCGGATACCGTCAGGAAGAAATTCCGCACCAAAATCGTTCAGAACAATGGTATTAATCCGGTTTTCGATGAGGAACCTTTTGTATTTAAGAAGGTCAGGACGCATGAATAAGTTATTGGATATATAACTAATCCCACTGATGTTTCCTCTTCGTGATAATTAGTAACCGTATCTGCATTTATTAGGTTGTTTTGCCGGAACTGGCTTCCATTAGAATAGCAGCGTACGAGGAATCCGGACGATTAATAGGTCACAGAGTTCTACCGGTGGTTGGCCTGTGTCCAGGATACCGGCACGTTGCTCTCAGAACTGAGTGCGGTCAACCCTTGCCATTGGCGAGCTTATTTTTACATGTGATCGTAAAGGACTACGTGCCTGACGGACTTAGCGAACTTGCCGAAGCTCTTGCCAATCCAATTAAATACCAAAGCGAAGTAGAAAAGAGGGAGAAACAATTGTCGGTTCTTACCGATTTCATGGAAGATTCGTCGGAAGAAGGAGATGTGAGTATCGATGGTACGAAGAACAGTTGTGACTAACCCTATTAGCGTCGACACTAACATTCGGGTACTAACATTTATAGGAGAAACCTAAAGTTGGTGATGCGCCAATTTCCTCGAAACCACCTGTAAGTTGCTCGATCTCCGGTCCAGTGTCTATGTTTATGTTCATTATTATAAATACACTGATAACGTGATTTCCTGCAGGAAGAAGTGGTCAAAGTGAAGAGATTGCAATCCGTCGGAGAACTACCCGGGCTTCTGCCAACCTCGAGTAGTTCGCACAGCAGATCGTCGGTCGCTGGTTTAAATACTACCGAAACGCAGGAAACCGAAGAAAGTACATCCGCTCCTCCAGTTCAGGTTGTCGACAGTTCAACGAACAAAAGTCCGGTCAACTCTAGCAGTAGTAAGTGCTTTTAAGAGCAAAACAATGGCCTTCCTTGATCGTTATCTAAACAAAACATGTTCTTCTTAACAGTGAACGACGAAATAGTAGCAGAACCTTTGGAGAAGTTAATGGAGAACAAGCTGGTCCGCGAGAAGAAAATGGAGCTCGAGAAGAAACTCGAATCCTTGCGGAAGAAGCACGAAAAAGAAAAGATGAGAGTGCAATCGCAAAAGGGCTCAGTCGACGGTGAAAAACATAAGTCGAAATTTTATATGAGCCACAAATTAGTGAAGCGACTATCGAGTAGGAATATGTAAGTCTCCGAAATAACAGTGAAAAATCGTGCCACTAGAACGGTGTAGAATTCGAGTGAAAAAGTGAATGACTATTGGTTATTTTTCACAGTTTTTCGAGCGAAGTTGGCTTGAGTACGTTAGCTTTGGCCGAATCATCGGAATGCCCGGATATGGAAAATCGCGAGGGAATCGAGGGTGCGCCGAAAGGACTTCCGAGAAGTCAAAGTGAACGATTATTGGCCGTATGTAAAGCTCATATTCAACAAGAACGTGAATTGCAGGAGAAGTATTACGATAGCGTATTCGCCACGGTCGAGAAAGTGATGAAAGCGTCTCAATCCAATCAACTAAAAACGCTGAGAGTCCTCTTAGACAGAGAAACTGCCGACGTGATGCGAAAACTTCAGGCTACGAGGCACGGCGAGGTATGAAGCGAGGATATTTTCTACCAGCATTCATTGAAATTGGATACTTTTGATTTAGTAAAATTATACATGTATATGCTCAGGTAAAACAATTAGCTAAAGTACACAAGGATAAAGCCGAGCTGGATCGTATGAAGAGGGAAGTTGCAAAATCCACCGTAGAAAAGGGCGTAAACGAGTGCACGCGGCTAACAAAAATTTACGAGAAGAAACGGGCGGAGCTTGAAAGACAGCACGAAGAAGTACGGCAGAAACTCGAGGAGGAAAGAGCAAAGGTGGGAGGCTTTAAATTTCACGATATGTACGCATACTTTGTGACTTCCTGAATTCACAGTTTTGCATTTCCATTTAGGTGAAAGCAATGCTGTCGGCAGAGTACAGCAGTCGATGCAGTAAGTTTGAGAGTGGCGAGCTTCCTTTGTCGCCAGCCGGTGGGACGAGTATGCCAGAATCTCTTAGTGAAAATACGTACTGACTTACTCGTGCAATCACTATTTTATCGAGATTTTTGATGCCGTTATGTTTGACGGATCGCATGGATTGACTTGGCAGTGGGTCGAAGTGTGTATCCATTGCAACTATTGTCAATTCCACGACACTTTAGAACTCTGGAAAGGAAGATCTGACTCAAGTGCGTATTTGTGTCTAAGGAGATGGAAAAGGTGAATCGCGCGATAGTACTCTGAATTTACTCCGAGTCTTTCCGCTGAGATATTTTCACAGAATCTTCTATGACACATTCGGGAAGCAGAGTACTCCGAATTCTCGGATGATTTCGTATTCGCCATTTACGATTAATACGTTGTTTACAACGTTCGTCATCTCGGCGAAGTTGACGCGAGCGTTTTGTTTTTAGGCAGCTGATCCGTACTAATGTGTCATTGCTTTAAACAAAGAATACTTATATTTGATCCCCGAAACGAAGTATTTTATTGTTGCGCACATTTTTAAATCGAGTCCACGGGTAACCAGGATTCCGCGTTTCGATCTCTTTACAACAGATCTGTATTTTGTTGATCTTTAAATTGGGATGGGCGTGGTATCGGTTACAATATTAATTTGATATTACTTACGCACAGTATTACACGCACTCTACCGATGGCCGATAGAGCCGGTTTGGTATAAATTCAAAACTCTTCGGCGAAAGTGATAAAAATCCCAGAAAAGAATATGCGGAAGAAGTACATGATTCTAAATAAGAATAATTTTTCTAAGTGCTAATATTTAATCCTGTTATTATATGTATAAGACGTTATTTAGTCGTGAGACTTATGCTAATCGCGTTCCAAGATAGTCCGTTTCTGCAACAAAATGAATTCATCGATTGCTAACGATAAGTCAGATTTTCGAGGATTTTCGATCGCGATCGAGAGAATGAAAGTTCTTTGGCCTAGACGCGGAGAGAACGCCGCGATTTCAAGATTCGGATGGGCGCGTACGTGATCTGATATATTTTTGACTGAAAGTACTCCATAATAAAGACATTTTTTCTGAGTAGCCCCTTTCGTACACGCTAAAGAGATCGGGTGATTCGTATCCAAGAATACAAAAACAACAATCTTTTTCATTCCGATCTCTTGACATCACCGCGATGCGAATGGGTGAGCCTCTTTTAGGAAGACAATCAAAAATGTTACGTCTTGTAACATTGTCCTTGTTGTTTCTAATCGTACGTTATAATTTAAGCTAAATGATATTACACTTACTATATATATATACATATATATTATATATACATACACAAACACACGTACATATACATGATAAAAATCTAATATATTCTTATTAGTAGTAATGACAAAGTAATGTCCGTGCGTCTAACGAGTTTTACTCGCGCACAACATTCGGTATATATATGTATATACATACATACATATATATGTTTATATGTATATAAATATATACATCCACTATGAAAAAAAAAACTGATCGCCGACAGATAGGAAATGAAACCATGGGTTCAAGGAGTACTACAAAAGATGTAGGCGATCGCAAATTTACCATATTTATGAAATTTATGAAATGTACGAGCATATAATTGCATGCACGGGGAAGGGAGGTAAAAGAGGGATTAGATGGACGGTTGGGGGAAGGGGTGGGGACTACTTTATACTATCGCTTAGTTTGACGAGGGGAGTAGCATGCGAAATCATTCCCTTCGATTTGGAGACTGAACTGAAGCCTGAATCGTTAATAACTATTCTCTATTGGGTCGTTAATAATTTGCCGTCGCCGCCGTCAGTTTATTCGTTTAACCCTTTGACTGGGAAAGGCGTATATATACACGCTCTCACGTGTCCATGAATATGTACAAAAGGCGTGCGTGTTTACTTTATTATTCAACTGATATAATATCTAACGTATTGTGACATGTCATAACAACTAATCGAATAACTGAATCTCAATGATTCCTTGATTTTTCTAAATTTTAACGACGCAGTTCTGTCTTAACACTGTCACACGAATATCGCACCCATATAATAATAATGGTTTTTTGCTCGAACCTGTCGTAGTCAAAGGGTTAACGGGACATCGATATTTGTCGCATTAAGCCGTAGTGGTTTCGACGTGTGATGTATCCACTAGAGAAAAGTATCGTAAGATATTTAATAAGGTTTCTTGCCTGTAGCATTTACCTTCGGATCTCAAAGAACGATCAGTACAGTTTCTCGTCTTATATTTTTCAGTTCTTCGTCTTCTTTCCGAATTATTCCGAGCGAGGTTCCATCATGATCACTCGAAGATACGCGATTTTTCTATGGCTTTACCGAATTCCGATTCGCTCAAAGATACCTGACCGGATTTCGACTTCCTAGCTGTATTTACTCTTTTGTTTCCTTGCTCTACACGAAAGACACACTATCCCATAAAATGATAGCGCAAAGTTGATGCTCACCATTTGTCGATTAATTGTTTAATTTAATTTAATACATACGTTAATAAGCACCAGATATTCGCGAATATGGTAGGTGCATACAGCGGAAAGAACAATTACGTGTGGGTGAAACGATCGTTTCTGTAGAAGGAACATTTTCGTAGATAAAGTTACCAGTTTTAAGTTGATATTAGTCTTTGCAATTGCATTTCTCGATAGCAAGTTACCAATGTTACCATCTTCCATAAGGTTGTGCGTTGTTCGCGATGGACTCGATTATCCGACCGTCTAATCGAGGGACGGAGTGATAATCGAATACAAATAAAACATATATAAAAACTAAGTGTACTAGGATATCGAAATAACCATTTTCGTTGATGGGCCGATGTTTATCGGATTGCCCATCGATGGTATTTTAATTAGGAAAGTGTCGGTGGTACGTTACGCTAAGTCACCAAAAATAGTCGAAAATTTGTATAATCCTACAAATATTATAATACACACATACTTGTATATCGTGTACCATGTGCATTATACGCGAGTCGACACTTAGCTATGCATCACTGTTATATTTATATACTTATATTCGATCTGTTCCAAAGATTTTTAACGATCAGCTGTTATTCGTATCTCGCGCGACAAATTTGTCTTTACAATGTTCGATTGGATGTCATATTCCTAGCCGTCAATGTCGGTTTCTTTTCCCTGTTCGATTTCGTAGAATTAATCAGTGCAATTGATTCGTGTGCTTCGGTGATGCATAGCCTTTAAGGGATTAAAAATATTTAGCGATTCTTCGAAAGAGGAATGTCAGAGTAAGAGTGAGATCGATTTTGAGGAGTTTTGAAGAGTTTGCGATTGCTCGACGCGCAGGAAAGTATTTTTGATCGAAACCGATTATCGAGTAGTCGACTTCTCGATTCGATCTCGGTAGTTTGCCAGAGATTTGATTCCTATAAGATCAAAGATATTTTCGCCGCGACACGAGGCATGCGGATATCGCGTATTTCCTAAGAACGAAAGAGTTATTCGTCTTCTTCCTAAACCGGACGCGCAGTATGTGAAGAGAGCCGCGCGCGCGCACCTTTCGATCTTTGATTTACCTATGTGATTCCTGGTTATTTGGCCCCGTATCTCTAACACATATTGAGCGACCACATGTCTATATTAATTACGGAACTAGCTTACGAGAACAGATATTATATTCACGTTGATGTGTTGTTGCTGTTGATGTTGTTAATCGTAGAATACCGGAAAGGTGGCAGTAATCTAATATATATTCGTTGTTCGTAGATAAATCGTAAAGAAAGTAGTTTCGTGTTAGCTGTACCGTTAAGGAACATGGAATCTTGCAATTTCCTCGCCGATCGGATTTAACCTTTGACTGCGAACAGCACCAATAGGCGTCCAATACAAAATGTCTATTTGGGGTGTACAACGTCTTCAAGCGTCGCAAAGTAAGAGTAAAATCATGAAAAAGAACTCAATTTGAGTGAAGTATTTTTATCAGTAAAGAACTACGCAAAGTGCAGTAGCACACAGTGTATCATAGCGGTTTTTGTGACCGCTGCACCGATCGATTGGTACGTTTCGTTTCTGAGTGCTTCGCAGTCAAAGGGTTAAACTATTTCCAGTTGGGTCGAACATATTTTCGGTCCACTAACGAGGTTGATCTTCCTTACAAGTTAGTACCTTCTTTAATAGTTCGAGCGACGAAAGGGTTCGATGTTTTAGGAAATTGCAGGATTCCACGTGTGTATATATATACATATTCTTACGAAACGGTAAGAATAGAAGAAGAACTCGGGGTATAGACATAGTTATAAGTTACTCGTAGTTTGAAACGGCCTACGGACGATTCTCAGTGATTCGTCTTCTCTTGGTTTTACCCTCTTTTTGACGCTATCGGTCAGACTTTTACTCTTGACAAGATCGGGAGAGGGAGCGAGAGAGAGAGAGAGAGAGGGGATGGGAGAGAAAAAGAGCGAGCCCTTGAAGCATCGATATCTCCTATTAGGAAGTAGAACTAGGAAAGACCTCAATAATGAGGGGAGTTATGCTAGATACAAAATATATATGCGTGTATTATGTACATATCTATATAGTTCGCGCGTTCTTCTGTCGTTTATCTTTTAACAACGATTCTTCGTACCTGACTCGAGTGTTGTCGACTATGCTTTCCTTCCGTCTTTTGTACCGTTACCGAATCGAAGTTGGGGACGTAAGATCGAGACGTAGATTCTTTTGTCGAAGGTTTAGCGAGAGTATTTTCGATTCGAGCGTGATCTTTCATTAAGGACATTCCATGCTGGTGATATCTTTACGCATAATATTAAGGAGATCGAGTTCTCCCCTTCTCCTTGAGAGACTAGGGAGAAGAGTTTTTTTTTAGCTGGCAAGAAAAATACAGAGCTACGCCGATCCGAATAGATTTTTAACTCTCTATAGCTCCATGTAACTTTGAAGTCACATACTCGTCTATCCGTATCTTTCATTTCATTTTATTTTCCGTTCTAATAATATTAATCATAAAAGTGCGCGCAACGATTGTCACCATTTTCGGTGCATTTAAGTAATAATTTCGTTACTATTTTCGTGTAATGTAATCTCATTAGAATCGTGTTTAACTAGATTTACGTTACACGATTTCCATTTAGGTACAAACAAAATTGGAGACGTACAAATTATAGAGGGTTAAGGAAATAAGAGTGACTCGTTTGCTCGATTATCAAATCATTTAATTCATCCGTTGTTATCGTGTTTCTTATCGAGATACCTTACAGGTTTCCGATGATAACAATTCCGATCGATCCATCGATGTATTTCAAGCGAGCTTAAACTTCGCTCGCCAATTTATTTAGCTATCTTTCAAAGCTTCCCATTATTTACATCCGATATATACATGTATTTATATAGACATATCTATGTGTGCGCGTCGAATCTTCCGAGCATTTAAACACCGACAATAAGTTTAGTTTGGCTTCTTAGGTTGAGGGATTCTTCCGTCTGTTATACACGAGATTCTTCGTTGTACCTGGAATTCGACTACGAATCCTGGAAGAATAGGATGTTCGCAAGAATAAAGAGACGAATAGCGGAGCTTCCAAACGAAGCGCTTGCTATTTTCGTAGATCTTGAAAAGAGGGAAATCGCGTTTGTCAAGGATCTCCCTCCATTCTTGTGTCATTGATTCAATGAATTCGATGGAATCGGTTTTTACTCTCTTTCGCTTGTTAACGTTCTTTCTTGATTTGCCAAAGGACGGAGAATGCAAGGCATTCATGTTGAGAGTGGTGTGACGTGGTTGAAAAGGTGACGGAACTCTTTGCCAGTGTGATAGTGTTCGGTAGTTAACATGTTGACCGCTGCGCCGGGCGATGGGTGCCTGCGCATTGTTTTTGTGATTTTTAATTTTAAAACAGTAATAACACCTAATGATACGACTTTTACATTTCATTTCATGTACCATTAGGCAGGAAGTATTTCAACGATATATGTACATCAGATATGTACAAAAAATGTGTTTTATGTGAGACAGAATTGCGGCGCCGTGTGATAGCCAACAAATTTCGCGCGGCGGTAAACGTGTTAACTGTAAAACGGATTGGTTTGGCGAAATGATTTCCCTTCTGACTCACTTGTGCCTTGCCCTCAGTCATCTTCCATCCTTCTCTATTCACCAGCCCTTCCTCCTTTCCTCCCTTCGATGTTCCTCCGTCAATCATCTTCGATCTTCGATGTTCGATGTTCGATGTTCTTTCTACGATTAACTTCTTACTGCGAGTGATCGAGAATCAATGTATCTTGACTTTGTTACTAATGAATGGTACTAGTGTGTACGTACATGCGTGTGTCTGTGCGTGCATCTCTGCGTGTATGTGTGCGCGTGCGTATATATTTCCACTCATAAATGTCTTCTACTCGATGGACACCGTGCGTCTTCCGACATGTTGGACTTTAAGGTCGCACCCGACGGTGTTTCGAGCGATTCAATGTTTTCCAAGAGAATCACTTACCGATAAATTATCAGTCGATTTTTCACCGTCGATCGACCAAAAGGGATCCGACTTCCGAAGAAGCGTCGGCTAAAGAAACTAATCGATGTCAACGGCTAAAAGCCGTCTAGTACTAATAGGTCTGGGTGTATTTTTTAGACAAGAGAAATAGAATTCCATTACCATAAGAAAGCAGCACACTTGTATCTCTAACGCGATATTCTATAAATGGCTGTACCGTATTGTAAAATCAAAGATATAGCGCATGTACAATAAAGTTTAGTGTCGTAGAGTACTCCGAATGTTAAACACATCATCTTCTCCTGCAGCACATCTTTGGTTCCTCCGCGTGGCGTTACGCGAACGATATTCTCCGGGAGAAAAATGGCCGTTGAAAATCACCGAATTTATATTAAAATTCCTTCTTGTCCGTGTAGTGACTAGCACGTTAGTTAGAATGCAACATGAAACCCGCGTTATCAAACGAAACGGAACGTAGCACCTTGTCAGCACGTACCGCCTGGTTTAATCAGGCAAGTTACGAGAATCTCGTATCTGTCCATTAAACTATATTCTTGTTCTCCATTTATTCCCACCTTCGGCAATGTGATCATCCGGTTGGTTATTTCGCGGACGACCGCCTCCGAAAACTCTTCCTTCATGTGATTCGGTACTCGCATAAGAAAAGGATTCACCGCTAGGATGTGATCTGCGAGACAAGAAGAAATTCACCGAAGGATATAAAATGACCATATCAAGACCAAGGAGGTTTCGGAAAAATCTCTCAATCTATCGGTTACTTACTTCGAAGTATTTGCATGTTCTCGTAGACGAAACTCTTTTCCCTTCGGCTGCAGTGTAGAACGTCGAAACCAATGTCCTCCAGCATCTTCCTCAGAGTAGCTCGTGAGTTTTTGCATCGATGAAAATATGGCACGTACCGATCCGCGTCCTGCGACCGTCAAATATGCGCGCGCGCTCGGATATATTTTACATTGCAATTTACTTCAATATTATATATAATACGATTATTATTTATAGAAAGTATATTTGATCCAAAATTAATGCCATTTATTAATACAATTTAAACAAAGATGTGAGCTTTCTTTCTGCGTGTTACGAATAGTAACATTTTTTGTTAAATTTTAGCTCGCGCATCAAAAGTATTTCATCACTTAATAGTGTCGTGTGGCGTAAACAGAAAATGAGGCTAAATCGGCGTGGCATTTAATGTGTTAATATTATTACTATTATTTTCGAATTTTATATTTGACTGAATTTTTGTTAGGAAACGTACCTGCATATACGGTCGGTATCGAGGATTCTCGTGGATTTTCATGTAAGCGTTGAAACCGTTATTCGAGGCTAAAAACATCAGCAAGGCTTTTCCGCCGGGTTTAAGTAATTTGTATATATTTTCGAAAGCCCTCGATGTGTTTTGACACCAGTGAAGACAGTAGAACGATAAGGCGTTGCAATAACGACCGATCTCTTCTTCCGGTAAAACCGTTTCGATGTCCAATTCAACGAATGATAGGCGCTCTTCCTCCCGAAATTTTCGTCTCGCATGCTCGATCATGGCTTTCGATATATCCGCTCCTAAACATTCGATATTGATATATATGAATATATTACATCATATTAATATATATATATATATAATAGTATTATAATATATATTAATAGTAATTATTGTAGTATTTATTAATATGAGCCGTTATTTTTGAAAGTGGTATAAGTCTCGTTTGTATGCAACCGGAAGTAAATACAATTTTCCATTACAGATTGATATCATCTTGTTAGGCATAATATTAAAGTCAAAAGGAAACGAATACTTTTTCCACTTTAAAAAATGACGGCGCATATTTTAACCCTTTGCACTCGAAGAATATCTGGATTATAAACGAGAACTGATTCTAAGAGGTTTTGTGACACCGATTAACAAATTATAAACGGTCTTTTTCTATGGCAATTGACGAATGAATCTTATAATATCAATCTTAGATATTTATTTTGTTGAATCAGTTTGTATGACAAGTAGTATATTTGAATCTGGAATTAACAGCTGCAAACGCGTGTCGCAGTTGGGGCACCTAGGGAGTGCAAAGGGTTGATACATATTATTATTAGTTATATATAATAATATTATATATAATATCTAAGCATGAAAGTAAATACTTAACAGCCATAATGAAATATAATAAATAATGAAGTATAATACTCACCAACCAGTTCCGCGTTCGGTGCCAGTCTCGGTAGAATCAGTCGCTTAGTCACGTCTCCTGGACCACATCCTATATCGATACAACGGCCCTTCATTTCGGACATTTCCTTACTGAATTCTTCCACGATATCTATGGCGTCCCGCAGTTGGATCTTACTAGCATTCACGTATTCTTCCGCCATGTACATCTTCCTCCTACCAATATACCTTATCGAGTCGAAGATCGAAAAGAATGAGAAAAACGCTGGAGGAACTCTCGGAGTTCACAGGGCCAAGTAACGTAACACTGACGACCGTCCGAATTCTTAACTGATGCCTTTTCGGCCGCGCTTTCGTATTTATATTCGGTGACTCGTATAAACCACGTTCCTCCTCGTAACACCTTCCTTCCCCCAACTTTTTATTCTCTTTTTTTTCCCTTCCATCTTTCCGTGGTTAGCTCTTTCGCTTCCTCCCTGCCCCCGTCACGCACTCCCTATCCGTACCTACCTCAATATCCGAATTCTTCGGCGCCACCGCCATCGTATCGGTGGCCCAGCTAATACCTGCCGGTCCTACGACCCTTCTTTTCTTCGAAGGTTCATTCACCGCTACACGGAACTCCAACCTACGATAATCCAATCTCTATCCTTGCCCTAGGCTCAAAGTCTCCAATCACTTTATATAGTACGTATTTCACGATATCAAATTTCCCGGTATTTTCCGCGACTCGCATTGCAGCGTAAGAGAAATTAGTGAAATGTATCATCGTGTAAGCGAGTAAGTGAGTAAGATGTTCCAAGCGTAGAGCGGTGGGAGAATGGAAAAATGTCGTCGTGGCAAGTTCGACCAGGCGACTTGATTTTTTGTCCATTCTTGAACGTAGCCTCGCACTTCCTGGGGGCATCGAAAACGTGCATCAAAAAGGTACATCAGAAACGTGCATCAAACACGGAACTAGAACGTAGCACCTGTCGTGTTTCTTTCTACTACTAGTTCTCTCGGCAAACATTTACGACTACCCTTTATTCTCGTGTATCGTTGTCTTCCTTTCTCCTACGCCATCGAAAGTTCGAAGTACCTGCTTCCGTGGATGGTAAACGTTTTATTTCTCCTCGATTAAATAGAAGAGAATAAAGGCGAGTACTCTTTGTCGTTCTGCTTCTTGGACGCTATTTTAATCGCGATTCATCTACGGATCTACGGATTCCCGATAGCGTCGCGGTAGTATTTTTAAAAGTAACAAGCTCATTCCGCGCTTTGCTATATTATTCTTTCCCTCGCCGTTGCTCCGTCGATCGAGCGTACCATTGATAATTGGAGCGTAGTTTTCATCGACGATTACTGTCTCGCGTTATTACTCGCGTAACAACAGCCGGATTAGTCACCCTCAACTAACAACAGATCTTTTCCTTCTCATCTCTCGTCTACCGATACGTTGCAAAGTAAAATCATCGGGATCGATCGTTCGAGAGAATCGGTTACCTTCCGAACATACGTTAACCGTGTTTCTTTATAAACATATTGAAACTAGTACTTCTGTACTATTCGTAGTGAAGAATTTCGTGAAAATTATTCTCAGTTTATCGATATGCCTCAATACCTTTTATAATAATTTAAAACTATAGAATGCACACCGCGTGTCACGCGATACCTTTTTTACCCCGTGTTAGACCCCTTTTACCTGAAAACTTCCCTTCTTACGACTCTATTCTCCTATAATTAGATAACCAGTCTTATTACCAAACCAGCTTATTTTTAACTGATCGGATGATCCATCGAATTAATATATTACTTGTCGACTGCCGTGTTTCCGTTGAATTGGTTAAACTGGTTATGTATTTGGGTTGAGACATAAATAAGATCGGCTTTTCTATTAGCGGTACCGGAAAGTAATCAATTCGGGAATGGAGAATTTTTCCTCATCGAAATGTGGGAATCTGAGGTTTTTTAAAATGGCAATTATGGCGTTGGAGTTCGCTGGTTATGGATCATAGATAATGATTGAGATTATCTAATAGAATAATGTTTAATATGAACAAATAAATGGAGTTTCATGAAATATGTGAAGAATAATTGATCAGTTTACGGTACCCCAAATAAATGAAGTTCATTCGTCAATAAAATGAACTACGGTGGACTTTAATCTAATATATTCGCCTATTAATCTTATATAATTTAATATAATTTAATATATTCGAGTTATTAATAACTTCTTGCCATTTTTAGGCATCTTGTCGATTCTTATTGGATAAAACTCTGATGGTTTTGAATCAAATTCCTGGACGAACTTATTTATGACTCAACCCAATGTGTTAAATGGATATCTTTAAAAATTCTAAAAAATTGACGGCATACGAAAATATTATTAGCCTTATTTAATTATTTCATTAAAAAAATAAAGTGGATATTTCCATTAGATTCTGAGAAAACAGCTTGCGATACTTTAATTGTTACACCCTGTATATGCCGTTCGTATATATTTATGGACATAGGAGAGCGTATATATACGTCTTTCGCAGTCAAAGGGTTAATTTCCCAACTCGGAACACATTGTATTTGAAGTTAGTGCACATAAATACGTAGACGTAAAAATGGAAGGGAAAATAGTGTCACCGGTGTCGTCGCGGTCGAACAAAAGCTGAACAAGCGGAAGAAACGAAAGAAGCGAGTGAGACGAAAGAAATGGAAGACTCGAAGGAAGAACAAAGATGGATAGAAGAAGGAAGGTGGAGCAACGAACGATAAGTGGTGCGCATCTTGGTTTTCCGTGGTCCCGCGACGAAGGATGTTCTTCAATTACACCGAGCTTCAAAACTTAACAACAAATTTATTCCCCGGTTGGATTCCATGTTGTACAGTTTCAAGTATTAAGTTCGATTATTTTCCGAGATGCTCAAACTCTTCTCCACGGAAAAACTCTTCCGCAGATCCACCTGTACAGAGTTGCAATCTTGCCGGAGAAGGTTTGATAAATGACTGGCGCGGAAAAAAATCCGCGTCGATACGTCTTGCTCAAGAAAGTACGCCCAATATAGACCACGAGGGTGGAAAGTGAAATTTGTGTATTTCGTTTCTTACAATAGATATTTATTTGTTGCCAATTATTTTCCAAACCGTTTAATTTAGCGTTTCTCAACGTTTTTGCCGCCTGATGGAATATTATTTCATGGGTTTCTCGCTTTGGCACAAGCTAGTAGCTATCATTTCGTGACCTATTAAAAATTGAACGTGACCTAATATTGGGTTGCCTTAGTTAACACGTTGAATGCCGTGGGGGTCATCGCTGACTGCCGATGCCAATATTACTAAAACTCGAATCAAATAGCTAGTATTCGTAAAATTTTCAATATTTGTATTTCCAATATTTGTATTTCCAATATTTTTATTTTCAATACTTATATTTCCAATACTTTTATTTTCAATACTTATATTTCCAATATTTTTATTTCCAATACAATTTTCAATATTCAATAAGTAAACAAGGCATCGTAGAGCACTTAAATTTTTATAGATATAAAAATATTTCTAGATATTATATACATGTTACGGATTTGTATCGCGGCGAATCGTATAACACGTATTTCCGCCCGGCATTCAACGTGTTAATTGTAACTGGACATTAAAAATGAGCACGTTTCGAAGGAAGGAGAACTTTCCCAACGAAATGTAAGAGGAAACTTCGATAGTATAATTAGTCGGTGGTTCACGAAAATATCGGGTGCATTCCTCGGTGATTGCATCGCTCCGCGAGTGCGTTGCTTGGTTAGACGGTGCTTTCGCGGATGCGTGCTTTATCGGAAAACACTGAGTGAGATATATGGAGAGATTATACGAAATGGCCTTTCCAAGTCGAACGGCCCGCTATTCTCCGCTCCGTCAATTATGCTAATTTCGATTGCCACGAGATTAATGGAAGAACTCGGCCCTTCTTCGCCTCTTCTCTCCACCACATCTCTCTGCCTCATCCCTCGTACCAACCTACCTTCTAGGTACCCAACCATCAAACTAGAAACGTGACATTCTTCCCTCGGTTCCCCGAGAGTGCACAAAAGGGTACCCTTAAAATTGCAATTACAATTGCATTCGCAATGATTCCTCGCCCACGATTTATCCTTACTTTTCAAAAGAATCTTCAACGGTTTTTTCCCTGCTTCATCGAACATTTACCGATTCTCGCGATCGCCTCTGCTTTCATGTATTTCCGGGCGACTATATTCGAGAGAGGAAGGTCGTTTTGGTTATATAGGTTTTTCCAAAGGCTACAAAGGTGGAAGGTGAGCGAGGATATTCGAAGCACAGGAAAAGGCAAAAGAAGAGGGTAGAACGATAGGGAAGAGGATAGAAGGGCGTGTGTGAATGAGAGGGAGAGAGAGAGAGAGAGAGAAAAGAGAAACGGGCCGACTGGCGACAGCGGCACATCAATAATACATGTCGTCTGATGGTTGCTCCACCTCTTGCCCCTTTCGTTGTCTTCGATATCTTCGAGACTTATATCTGGTTCTGACGCAAGTGACCCGTCTCTATTGTTCCCTTTTCAACCTCTTCACGTTTTTTTTCCTTCGTCTCTCGCGTTTCCTCCGTGACCGAGACCTTTCGATACTACAACGGCGCTCCGAATCTCGACTTCATCTATTGACTTTGTTTCGTTCAAATGCAAACGGACTTCACGGTAATACATCGAATCCTAACGTATCCACGGAAATATTACGTCAGCCTATCGATTATTCTTTCTTCGTCACCTCTTCCCTCCTTCGAAGGGGGATAAACTATACTTGGAAGAAGATATCGGTAGATTACCGATAGAAGTATTCACCGTTTCGTCTCTCTCGCCGGTGGAAATGGCGAGTGTAAGGAGGAGGGTTAACCCTTGGTCCTTACGAAGGGTATAGACACGCGGAGGGCCGTTCCTTCGAGTAAAGTATGAAAATCCATAGAGTCGCTCGGAGAAAATATCCGTCATTTAAAATGGATGGATTTAGGTGGATATAAAAGTGAGGGGTGGAAGAAACCGGTGGCGGAGCGGTGGAGGGGCGGGTAGGACGGGAGGGCCGGAGGGCCGGAGAAGTCGTTGGTTGGGTGAGGTTGCAGCAGCAGCCGACTACTACTCAAAGTCGGTAGCAGTAGTGGAGTTAAAGGTTTGAGGGGGATGGAAACGAAAGGTGGAAGCGGAGATGGTGGTGGTAACGGTGGTAGCGGTGGCAGCGACGGCAGCGGCGGCAGCAACGGCGACGTTGGTGCGGTGATGGTAGTGGTTGCCGGTGGTGTTGGAGATTTAAGGGAGACATTTTAAATGGATGGTTCTCTCGGTGTACCCGGCTGCCTCTGGTATTATCCAATACCCCCACCGTTTTTTCTACCGTTTCTTTAGAAAAGTTCGCAGGAAGGCGAACCAAAACTACCCTCAGATGCGATACTTTCTCGACATCCCTCTGAATACGACCCGGGGACCAGATCCATATCTCCGCGTTAGATACCGAGATAATTCGACAACGGTACTTCCTCGGAAATACCTTCGATTATCCACCAATTTAGTTACCTTTTACACTTCTACTTCGAAATAAAAATTCATGATTTTTTCATTTCATATTTAGACTTCCATCTACGAGAAGGAAGTCTCGCGTTCGATTTTTCATTCTGATGGAGAGTACTTCGTAATGGATTTCGTACGTAGCCGATATTCTCATTGGTGCATTCTTCGGAATTCGAAGGGTACCCAAAGTTCCTCCGAGTCGCTTCGTACCTCGGAGGAAGATAGTGTTCCATCTCTTTAAGAAGACTGTTTAGGATCGATAGGGAACGCAATCGCATTCAACACCTCCGGTATCTTTCGATATACCAAGGTTTTCGTGAAAAAATTCCTCGCGTCAACGGAACTTCTCCGTCTCGAGTAATAACCCAAGGGATACCGCTCGCGCAGTTAAACAGTCTAAAGAAATCCGTGTCATAAAATAATTCTTCCTCTCTTTCCTCTTTCTTTCCCTCCGGTGTCCCGCGTCGTACCGCGTCGTCACGTATAAGGCGCGTAAAACTTCCGAAATGGATTCTACGGGAATGCAGCCGTTCCTCGTAATCTGGAGCTTTACTCCCGATATAACTCCGTATTAATGGCCATCGTTCCTATAGCGGTCCTTCAGGATCATGGCTCGACAACCTCTCTCCTGTATTCGACTCTAGCCGGCACGAAAGCGTCGATTTATATGGTTCCGCGTCGTTGAGGTTATATTCTTTCACGAGAATAGCAAGAGGAATGTCATCAAGGCACTTATCGCGAGATACGAGAAGTCGATCGTTAACCAGATTCGTGTCTGGTATCACGAATACCAGCGACTTTCTCGTTCGTAACGTAATCCTCGTTCTCCAAGTTCCAAGTAATTCACATTCGAAAGTGGGAGGAAAGTCAAAGCGGGAGTTCTCTTTTCGACGAAAGAAGAAAGACAAACAGTCACCAATGAAATCGTGGGGGACGATATCGCGACCAATCGTCGGTTTTCCAGCATTCGGATGTGACTGCAAACAGGTGTGGCATTCGTACAGAAACGGATGAGAGAAGGAGAGAGATCGAACGAGCTAGGAGGTTGGATATAGCGAACGGAATCGTGAATAGGTCCTGCGCGATGACGGGAGTTTCCCGAATTCGTTTCACCGACCGGAAGTCGGCAGTCGTATTTGCGCTTTCCATTGGGTTTCCGAGTGTCCTAGGGGCCAATCGCACGACGAATGCCGACTGTCGGTGGCACGATACGGATTCTAGAGGGGTTGGTTACGCCCCGTCCTATACATATACATATATATTCGAGCGTATTGAGAGCAAGAGAGGAAAAGAGGAAAAGAGGAAAAGAGGCGGCTGGGAGGTGGAGGGAAAGTGGAGAGGGTGAGGAGAAAGAAGGGATGGTCTAAGCGAGACGCGATGAAGAAGAAGAGGCAGAATGGTGTTCCGAGTGAGAGTAAGCGCGAAAGAGAAAAAGGAAAACTCGGAGAGGAACGAGCGAAATTTCCCTCCGCGCCCATCTTCTTCATCCCTCTTGGCACGACTGTATTAGTGAGGGAAAGGGGAGAATTTCTCTCGCTTTCTATACGGCGTGTGTACGAACGTCTGAGGGAACGAGGGCGAGACAACTCTGGTGGAAAGTAGAAAGAGGAGGTTTCAGGAGGACAGGGACAAGGGACAGGGACAGGGAGGAGCTGGAAAGAGACTGAGGAAAGGGTGTATGTGTGCGAGGAACGTAGTGTACACGCGAGGGAGAGTCGACTTGCTTCGATCCGAGAAAGAGACGCGGTGAGAGGGAGAGAGACGGAGAACGAGAGAGTCCTGGGTTCGATCCCACAAGGAGGCAGACACAGTCGGTAGCACTTAAACCCTCCTCCTCTCTTCAATTTCTCCAACTACCCTTCCTCTCCTACTCTTTATCCTCCCGACCGTCCTTCCTTGCACTCCTAAACCAACGACCTCCTACCTCCTTTCTCTCTTACCCGAGTACGTCCTTCTTTACTTTTATTCCACTCTCTTACACTCTCTTATACTCTCTTCTACTCTCTTCTACTCTTACGCTCGGAGCGTTGCAGGAACAAAAACCGCTGGGAAGAACCAGCTAGAAAGAGCCGGTCTACGATTCTTCTGGTGGGTTGCTCGATTTTTTTCTTACTACCAGGCCAGATGCTACAATATCTCGTGAAAAGAAGGTAAAGGAGAATTGGAAGTTGGCGTCACACGCTACTACGGGAATAAAGTTTTCCCATCTTTCAGAAAATGTCTGAATGGTGATTATTAAAGATGGAACAAAACTTGCTAGACCTGCAAAATGACACGCATTGTGGTCCATGGTGTACAATGAACAAATACCGAGGAATATTCCAAAATTTCCTAAAAGTTTTTAAAAATACTGTCCTACTAGTTTGATGTTGAATTAATAAAATTTATTCGAACTAAATGGTCGCGTAACTTCGATGCAATAAAATACATTTTACGGGAGTAATACGTTAATTCGATTAAACGAGAAGTTTTCCTTGATCCGATTAAAAATGTTTGTTACCATTGATAGAACGGGCTATTAATAAGGTTATTTTTCTAAGTCAAGGTTAACGTAGCAGCTGTACGGAGGGTGTCCGCGGTGCAGCTTATGAGAATCGAGAGCAGTTTGGGGTTGACATTTTATTCGCGCTTCGTATAACCGGAGGGCTCCTACGACGCGATGTTAAAAACGAGATAATTGGTTTCATCAAAGCGCTCGCGCCGTGTCGTTGGGGTAACGAGCCCGTGGTTCTATCGCGTATCACCCGATTTTTCCCTCCTACGGCTAATCCGCGTAGAAAAATATTTACCAAATTAGCCTCGCGTGTTAGTCTACCTACGAAACTTTGCTAATACGTCCTTCCACATCCGTTTCCTCTGATTTTATGTTCTCTTTACGAGAACAAAACATGCCTATCTTTGTTATACAACCAGCGACAGGACACCTCTTCGTAGCTAACGAAACGAAGGTTTCTTCCTTAGATGATATAATATCTACAGTTTATTTTGGATTCATCGAGAAAGATCCAACTATCTTTAACGATTACGTTCTTCTTTGGTATGAAAGAGTATAGAAAGGGTTCGATTGGGGAGGATTTTGCGATACTTCGTGGGGCAGTGACGCGATACAAAGTCGAAAGAAGGGCGCGAAAGTCGAAGGTGTGGAATAGGTGGAACTAAAGGATGGATAGATAGATGCAAGGAAGGAAGTAAGGAAGGAAGGGAATGAGATTTTCGAGAGAAGCCTCCCTCTTGGATGGTTCCTCCCGACTGGTCCCCTCCTAGCTGGCAATGACAGATACAAATAAACGATCCAACCAGTTTGGCGCAAGCGCCTTCTACAATCTGGTATCTACCGTCCAACTACCAACACACTATCACCGACTTTGCTACCAGCAGTTACCTACGGCACCACCACCACCACCACCACTATCCTCCACTTCCACCATCTCCTCCTTCTCTCATTTGCTTTGGCAATCTGCAAAAGCAGAAGCAGAAGCAGGGGTAAGCTGAGGGTACAAACGATATATCCAGAAGGTTGGGTGGAGCCTCGTAGCCTGACGTCATCAGACGTACAGACAAACAGACCTGGGCACAAACGTAGAAACCAATGCGCGAGAACCCAGGTGGCTTACGGCTGCGTACAAATAACCGAACGGCCCCGCTTGGAGAACCGCCCCTATTCGGACGATTCTCGTGCCCGGCTCGTCGACTCGCACCCCCGCGACTTTCCTCCCGCCTGACTGCCAACTTTCTCGACTGCCATTGCTCCTCGGTTCCCTCGACGGAACTTCACCCACGGAAATCCACCCTCTTTCGATCTCCTTCCCTCTTCGCGCGATCTTCTTTCGACTCCTTTCGTTTACCCATTCTAACGGAGTTTGACCACTCGCCTCTCCGATCAGTCTCCGCCAACGATTTACTCGTGCGATGAAATTTCTTGTTCGAAAGTTTATGAACGGTGAGAAAGGTGGACTTTTAACTGGTATCAATCGATGTCTTCGAATTTAGCCAATCCCGCCCCCTCGCAGCTTCTCTGTCACTGTTACTCGTTAGTTGTGTGGAACTGGTAACAGCGATGGTAGTAGCGTACACCGGGGTAGTAGTCGTTCGGGAAGTTGTATCGGGATCTAGTCGTAGAACCGCAGGAGGGTGGACCGTTGGGAAGGTGGTCGGAAAGGGGGTTGAGGTTGAGGGTTGCAGGGTGGAGTAGGTGGAGGAGGTGGAGGAGGGTCGAAAGGAAAGGGGGCGAGGAAGGTACGATCGGTAGGTAACACCGTGGCGGTGGTTGCGGGGCGAGAGAGAGAATGGAGGGAATACAGCAGATAGAGGTAGCTTGGAGTCGAGTGCCCGGGGCTGAATCGACCCGGCTACATACAGCACGGCAGAGCACAGCAGAGCAGAGCACAACGGAGCACACCACGGCCCAACCTAGTCCCTCTCTATCCTCCTACTCTGTCCTCTCCACGGAGTCTGTCTACCTTGCATATCGCAACTTCTTTCTGCCTTCTCTCTGCCTTCTCTCTGCTTTCTCCCTTCTCCTTTCCCCACCGCTCCCCGCCCATTTCACGACTCCAGAGAAATCTTACTCTCCGTTGTTTCAAGTTTGGCTCGATATGGAAACAACGCTATTGGAAACACTCATCATGAAATTATAGTGACATCTTAACTTTTAGTACTCCGCGTGTCTTACACAGTGGTTAAAAACACGCAATAAATCGGGCCGTAGGAAGTAGTCGCACGGCAGTAGGAGGAATAAGTCGACGGCGAGTAGATGGTAGGAGGCTGGAAGGCTGCGGAAGTCGACGTTATCTGGAGATCTAAAAGATCGAGGGTCCTCAATATTCGGCCTCCCGTCGATTAGGTGCATATCCAATTTCGAAAATTCGCTTAGATCGTCGGATAACCGTCGAGTGTACGGGAGACTCGATGCTTGAGGCTCGAGACCCCGATGTACTCGAGCAGGCAGAAAGGCTCGTTCTCCGGGAAGGTTCGTCTTCAGAGGACCAATCGACTGCCTATTTACCCGCCAAACAGTGCACGCGGTACAAGCGGGTTTTTTCTCTTTCAAATTCACCCCTTTGATTCGGCGCGCTCTCCTGGCGCCTCGCGCCTCAAGTATTCGCGAGACAAAACGGTCTCATTCCCATCTCAATCTATATTCGCACGTCCAACACACTCGAGATTATGAATGCGTGGGGTTAATGAAACCGGGGAAGGCGTCTGCCTTTGCACCACCGACCGTCGACACCGCCGACACCGCCGACACCGCCGACACCACCGACACCACCGCCCTTTTCCGTGCTTCCTTCTACGTATACCACCGGCATATTCTACATCCACTTCCCACCACCCTCTTTCCTATGCCTCCGTTCCTAGCAACCTTTTACCATTTTCCTCGTTCTGCTTTCTCTCCCTCTCTTTCACCCACCTTCTCACCCTCGTCTCTTGGGCTCGTCTCTTTCTTCGAGCAACGGCCCTCTTCGACTCGCATACCCTCCTTCCGGCGGTCGTTTCACCGCATTCGGGGAAGTAAACAGAGATCCGATGTGGGTGCGAACTCGGTGTACTCCGTGCTATTTTCTAAAGAGACCCGGTAAACGTATGCACGCGTGAAAGAACTACCGCATACAAGAGTAAATGTGGCTAGACGAGCGGAGTTTCATCGACGGCCGTGCTTCAACATCTCGGAGATTGCAACCCCTTCGACTCGGTCGAAGACCAAACCCTCCAATATTCCACCTGACTCCTGACACATCTTCGAATACTTTTTCTACTCGTAAGCTTATCTTATTTCACCCTCGGAGTCTCACGATATTTTCTTCCACCCCATTCGATATCGACGGAGAATTTCTCCGAGAACGTCCACCGCCTCCCGGATACGGTTTCTAGATGTCACTACCCTGAAGCATCCCGTAAGATTCTCGAGTGTCCCAAACAGGTTGCAGGAGATTTTAAAAAATCCTTCACATCTGTGGCTCGAAACACGATTTAATTCATCGATTAATATTATCTTCCTTCGGATAAATATATTAATTTTTTCTATAAGATAGGGAAAGGGGGTGAAAATCAAAGTGAAAGAGAACTTTAAAGCGTGAGTTTCTGCCAGTTCGATTATAGGTCGTTGAACGGTATCGATTATATCGGCCGTTGCGTTATTCCCATGGACTTCGGTAGAAAGCTACACGTAACGGAGTCTTTTACCTTTTGTCCTTTTTTCATCCCCTTTCCTGTTTCTCCACCCCCCCCCCCCCCCCCTTCACCCGTCACGGCCCTTCCCGTGCAGGCAAAACGGAGGTCGGGCTCGAATACAAAAATAATGAGGGCCAAGTGTTTTGGTTCGATTAGAGGACATCGATTTTTATCGTTAGCTCGTCGCCCTTCTCGTGTTCGTCTTCGAGGGGGGCCTCGCGGTTATGCAAATATACGGGGGTGAAAAAAAATTACGGCAAAGTGCTAAACGATCGCGTAGAGAACGTGTGTGTGTGTGTGTGTGTGGGAGAGAGAGAGAGAGTATCCATGTATTTTGACGCTTCGACGGATGTCGGGTGGATATGTGTGTGTGTACGCGTGGAAAAGAAAGTATGACGAGGGAACAGGATGAGAAACTGTGAGGGTGTTGGCGAGGGGCGGAGGGGGTGAGGGCAAAGGCGAGGGGGTGAGTGGCACGAGGCCACCTTATGTCGAGTGGGTGACTTCGAATGACAGAGGGTGCGGGATTTTCAGGTCGGTATGCAAATAAGCCACTCCCGGATGTCTCGGGGGTTCGATTCGGTTTAAAGTTATTGCCCGCGTCGAGTGGAATCATCGTCCTCGGCGAATCGTTGCCAGCGGCACGACACATCCCGCTCGCGCCGCTCTTACGCCAAACAAACCACTTTCGGTTTATCCGACCTGTGCTTATTACGGTTGCTCGCTTCCAGAAATCTTAATTCTCGCGTGCGAAAGTATTCTCTGACTGAATATCCAATTTTAGGGTCGCCTTGATTGTTCGCAAACGTTGGATTCATTCGAATATGTTTCGCGATATGTGCTACCGTGTTGGTCTTTGTAGATGGTTTCGATCCAGAAGAGGATGATTCGAACTAACAGCAAGATAAATGGATTTCATATCGTGTCGAGAGCCACGACAGATAAGACAATGACGTCGCATAAGCAAAAGAGAGATGGGGAGGGAAGGGGAAGGACTGAGAAAAAAAGTAGCCCACGCGAATAGTTGCGACTCTGGATGGCAGTGGAGGTGCACACGATTGGAAAGATCGGGCAATGTTGACGAAGTGTATTAATTAATATTCTTAAATCGCGACAAGTAACTGATATTGCCGATACCCATATAAGATTATTATCTTGCACTTTTATTCAAGTTTGGAATTCGTGTTAAAATATTTTTGGACTGAAACAAATTTTTAATCTGCTTCTTTCGACCAGAAATCGTCCTAGAATATGTTTATACATGATTTACCATCGATTTGGGTCAGCTAGAATTGATTGTGGCGACTTTTAATTTTTGAGGATTTTTGAAGGTATACCCCTTCACATTTTTGCGATTTTGGATCGACCTATTTTTTGACCAAAAAATTTTTTAAACCACTTCTTTCGACCAGGAATCGTCCTAGAATATGTTTATACATCATTTACCATCGATTTGGGTCAGTTAGAATTGATTTTGGCGACTTTTAATTTTTTAGGATTTTTGAAGGTATACCCCTTCACATTTTTGCGATTTTGGATCGTCCTATTTTTTGACCAAAAAAATTTTTAAACCACTTCTTTCGACCAGAAATCATCCTAGAATATGTTTATCCATCGTTTACCATCGATTTGGGTCAGTTAGAAGCGATTTTGGCGACTTTCAATTTTTGAGAATTTTTGAAGGTGTACCCCTTTACATTTTTTCGACTTGAGTTCGACCCATTTTTGACCGAAAAAAATTTTTTAACCACTTCTTTCGACCAGAAATTGTCCTAGAATATGTTTATACATCATTTACCGTCGATTTGGGGCAGTTAGAATTGATTGTGGCGACTTTTAATTTTTTAGGATTTTTGAAGGTATACCCCTTCACATTTTTGCGATTTTGGGTAGACCCATTTTTGACCGTAAGAAGTTTTTAATCGGTTTCTTTTGACACAAAATCGTCCGAGAACATGTTTAGACACCATCCGGTAATAAATTTCACCCGTTTATCTCAAAATTGACGAGTTCGAAATTTGTTGCGCTGAGCTTTCAGACGCTTTTAGACGTACCTAAGAAACCCGTAAAATAAAGAGTTCTTGGACCAATCCAAAGAGTCCCGTACCTCAAAAAGCCCCGCCCTACTTTGTACGAAGATTCGATTGAGAATCAGTCATACCATCGTATAAATAATGACGATGAGAGACGGTCGACTTAAAAGAAAGGACACGCGATGTCGGTGATTAGCATGGTCTCTGGTAGACAGTTAATCCCACGAAGCACCCTTCGCTTAGATGTAAATGAATATTGATCACCCCGAAGAGGACTTGCCACCGCAAAAGAATCCTATCTCTCGAAACCGCAAGCGAGTGCTCCTAAATGGGAAATCAAACGAAACGATCCCCGTCCCGATCCCCGTCCCGATCCCCAACCCCGTCCCCAACCCCCCGTGCCGTTCGTATCGGCGAGCCGTCGAGGCGTCCTCTCTGTCCCCTGGTGTCGGTAATGAATAAAAATTATAATTACGTTTCTCGTCGTCACATCGTCGGCCGCCAGGGAAAAAAGAAGTTAATCAATCACGAGTGAAACCGGGGATCCTCGGAGAAGGAGGTTTTGTCTCATCCCGGTGGCATCCCTTGGATTCTTTTCACCCGTATTTTCAGTACCAGCGAATTAATGCGATTTCCTAAGGATGGTTGGGTTTCCGCTAAAACGAGTACCGCGTGCTGACGGGGATTCTAAGAGGAGCGAAAGATACGCGGAGACACGCGTTGCGCGCATCGCTCGGTGGAAACGCGGGAAATCTTTATCGCGCGAAACCATAAGAGAGCAGTTGGTGCGCGGATGATTCATGATGGCTCGAAAGCGAGAGAACAGGCAGCAAGTAACGAGAAGGAGGAGCTAAAGGGAGAAGGAGAGAGGTCATCGAAGCAAGAGGCTGCCGAATGTATATACCTACATCATGCAAATGGTTCCAATCATAAGCGAAGTCTATAATCGATCTATAAATCTGCTTACGGGGGAGGAAAGGATAGGGGAATAGTAGAGGGGCATGTCACGAGTGGGGGTGGTTTTCACTACCACCGCTACACCTCTCTCCGCGTCACGGAGAGAGTAGTTACTAACGGTGGGCCACACACCACCGTAGACAAATGTATCTTGTTAGCATACCATTTGTATGCATGGGCTTTTGTTCTCTCTCCCTCTCTCCCGCTCTCCCCCTCCCGCTTAACCTCAGCCCTGTATCTGACATTGTCGCTTTAGCTCTTCTGCTCTCCCGGTTAAGTTACGTCCCTTACGCAGGGACGTTTAGCCGGTAACTTCTTCGCGAATCGAATGATAATCGTTTTTCCAGTCGGTAGTTAATCGGCGTAGCCATCCGAGCGTATTCACCGGCGATGGTCTCTTTAAGTTTCGTCAAAAGGTGCATTTGCTCAGAAAGAGGAGGGAAATTAGTGAGCGAGAGGATGACGAATCGCGACGCGTAGGTTTTCGGTACGTCGCAGCTGGGTATCTTCTTCAGAGTCGGCTCCTTCGTCCAAGGATACTCGATAATTACAGAAATTCGCGGGGCTTCTTGTTTCTTAAATATCAAAGCCAAACTCCGGGCAAACGGTCGAAGGGTTCGTCGGGTGAGCGGCGGGGGGGGGGGGGGGGGGGGGGGGGGCACCGATGGAAAGGAAAGGGCTCGGAGGCCGAGGATATTCTTTGTATCATTATCGCGATTTAATTATATCGAGTTGCTTTGACTCCTTTAATTTAGCCGTGAACGAGCGTCTCCCTCCTCCTCGCGATTTCGACCGTAAATATTTTTGCGACGAGACGATCGACTAATCAGACAGATTCCTTTTAATCAAACTTATCTTGTTGCAGTTATCTCGGCGATATTTTTATACTCTCTGTCCTTCTTCCGTCTGTTTCGCTTATTTGCGGGCTTCAGGTTTCCAACGAGGGAGAAAAGACTCCGAGAACGCGGAACAGCTGAAAGTCTCAGGGTACCATGTACCTCCGTCTTCGTTTTCGCGTTCGTCGTCTACATCGGCGGACCAGCCAACCAGATAGAAATTAATTTTAACTTTAAATTAAGACTCGTCCGATAGCTGGTCGGCTCTTTGTTGGCTCGCGAAGAGCACTAAACTCTCTGGGAATCTGAAGAGAGGGTTCCCAAGATATAATGCCTCCAGTTTTCCCGCGCTTTTCTCCGCGCTTAGTCGGGCCAGATAGCGTTAATAATAAAATAACCACCAAGTTATACCGCTCGAGTACGGGTTAATTTATCCCCTCTCGTAATTCCCTCGTTTCTTCCTTCTCCTTTCTCTTTTCTTCGAAGTCACAAAAAAGGACTGCCGGCAATATTTCTGGGACCAAAAACCGGGTGACGATGTACGGCGAATAAATCGAGCAAAGGGAAGGTCGACGGTGTGACGGAGCGCAGAGAAGAGAAAAGCGAGTCACGAGAGGGCATCGGTCAATTAATCAAGATAATGAGAGGCAAGTTACTCGATGGAGAACTAGTAGGAAAGGAGAAGGAAGGAGCATAGTAAGGCCAAAGGGTAGAAGGGTGGAAGGAAGGAAGAAAGGGAAGGAAGGAGTAGCGCGTCTGTACGAGACATTCGACACCTTGGCCAAACCGTAGCTAACAATATCGAAGATACTTGGCGACTTGGCGGTAAACTTAACTCGGCGAGGCTTCCGGATAAGCAGCCGAACTTGAGCCGGGATGGAGGCGCATGATTAATTAATTAGCCCGGGCTAGTTAGAACGGCGAGCTTTACCCGTTTCCTATACGTCTACTAGGTGCGGCTGCTTCGCTTCCCGTTTGCCAAACACTAGACAGATCGATCACCGCGCAGTAATTACTCGATTCCGAACAACACTAATTATAATTGCAGCCGTGTTTGGAATTGAAGAATGAACCGATGACGTACCGCTTGTAACATCCGCGAAAGAGTGAGTACTATCGATGATTCGAGAATAGAAATGAAATTCGAGCGTAGGTAAGCAGTCGCATGAAATATAGACTGAACAAACACGAGTTGGATGATGAGGAGGCTGGGAGGAGGTTGAGAGAACGCACGGGCACTGTTATCAGGAGCATACAAGTGTGTAGGACGAGACGGGTCAACGCACAATCCTATCTCCCCGATCCTATCGGTGGGCAAATATTACTTTGAATGACCACCCTATGGTTATTAACTTTTGCGATCTTGTATATCCGCTTGCCTATCCAGGGAGATGCAGGAGTGGTTTACTTTAGATGCCGGCCGAGATTCTACGGTGAGGACACTTAGTTTCTTGCTTTTAATGTTCCTAGCAGAGGGAGTGCTCTCGAAATACATACGGAGAGCACGGTGTGTAAATATTTTCAGGATTCATCGTCTGGTTTCACATGGTACACGGCAAACCGCGAACGAAATACCGTCCTTGCAATTCTCTCAGTGTCCCCTTAGGACACGGAATGGAAAGGCAACGTAAAGCGGCAGTTGTGCGGAGAGTAGTTGACGGGCAAGGATGGCGAAGTGACGGGTTTCCAAGGAAGAAGGTAGGGTTATGTTGGCGCGTCTAGTCCTTCGCTGGGGCTACCGGTAGCAAACACCGGCACACGCTTCACACATTAACATAATGCTAATTATCTTACCAGCTCATTAGCGCCGGCAAACTGTCCGAGGAAACTCGGCCTCCCGAGATAAGGCGGAGGGTCTGTCGCGTTCTAGGCGCTCCTTGCTACCTCTCCCTCTCGAAAGGATGCTGGATTAACCTCCCCGTTCCCCGATCCCTGCCCCCGAAGACCACGTCCCGCTCTCTTGACGTGGGTCCGTTCTTCCCTGCTGCTCCGAGAGTTTGGAGAACTTTCCGGGAAGTGTTTCGAGGCTTCCTAACGACTTCCATCTCTATACCGGTACTAGCACTAGTTGTATTTCGGGATCACGTTTATCAAACGCCCAAACGTCTTACGGTTTAATCCAATTTTGTTCTTCGAAAGATTATGCAAATGTTCGTATATGTCCAGGAAACAAAAAACGATATGTACGTACATGTTCGTTAAATTCCTATAATTCGATTTTCAATATTTTCATATCGATCAAATAAGATCGATGAAAATATATCATATATATTATATATCGTACCTCGTGAATTCTGCTACTTTAACATGTTGAATCCATGGCGATAGCAATATTACCAAAACTGGAATCAAATATACCGCTAATATTTGCGTTTAAAAATTATACTAAAATTATATTATACATTGAAAATGTTCCGTATAACATGGATTTCAGCGCAACATTTAACGTGTTAAATTCTCGACAGGCGTGTGTCTAAATTCTCCAAGAAAGTATAAGAAATGAATCATATAGGAAGACCGGGTATAGCGCACCCTCCCCCGCACCCTCGCCGTTACGAGTGGCAGGGCACGCATATGCACGCGCAAGGGAAAGAGGAAAACCCCGTAGGAAAAATCATGGGTTTACGCGTGAAATCGCGTATGCATATAAAGCGGTATTATTCCGTCCGTTCCATCGTACCTCCGTGCCTCCGAGTCTTCCTTCGAGTCTGGCTAACCGATACACCTACGTTCTTTCCCTCCCTATTATCACGAGCACCACGATATTTACTCGTGCCCCGAATATTTTCAAACGAGAGAGACCCCTACCCCTCTTAGGGTTCCTTTAGCACGGCCATTAACATCGACCCTCCGTCGATCGTACACCGTCGACATTCGTAACGCAGCCAATCGTTCTTCCACGGTGGTAGGCGCGATAATCTTTGTTTGGCTTTTTCTCGAAAAGGGGTACGATTTCCGTGGTAGCTGATCGGCGAAGCAAGTGAAATCTAATGCGTGTATCGGCATCGATATACCGTCAAGTTTTAACGAGCTCTTCTGGCTCAGTGTCGCGAACAATTACCGAACTTTTAATCGATTACTTCGCAGCGGGTTCGGCAGCCACCAGGCTAATTCCGTGGACGTTCCATCGATCGGCCAGATGCAACCCGTGAATGTAACGAAAGCGAAGTTGATACGCGTTGTTGATTTATTCCTCGGCGAGAGTAACTCGTTACGAGTTCACTTTCCCCGGGTGGTCCGGAATGGTCCGGGTTAGTCCCCGATAGAACCGCGAAACGACCAAGGACTCTCCTCGACTGGTATACACCTCCGTAGACGAGTTGTGCAATGAACCAAGCGACATCAAAGAGCACGAGGAGCTTCCGTATAATTAGTGTCAGTCATATTTGCATATTGATTGGAGGGAACGTGTCACCACGGTACTCGACTCACTGCCCTCTTTTATGGTGACGCCTGCGCCAGCTTTTGCGTCCTTACCTCTGCGCCCTTCTCTCGTCTCTGCCCCTTTCCGCGATTTTCCTCTCCTCTCCTGAATTTCTTTTCTTCGCGTGGAGAGAATTAAGGATGAGACGGAGATGGCGAGGAGAAGGAATTCGCGGGGGGGCGACAGAAGCATCTTGCCGCGATAAGTGGCTCGGAAAATCTGCTCGATCTTTTCCTCGCCGGTATGTTGGTGGTGGTGGCGGCGGCGGTGGTAGCAATGATGGTAGCAGTGGTGGTGGTTCGCGTTTGTGCTTTCGACGGTGGTGTGCTAGAGAGAGAGAGGGAGAGAGAGAGGGAGAGAGAGAGAGGTGGAACCCCTTCTATCTGGAAGGCCGTGTGTTGGCTTCTGGCTGCTGGTTGCGTGCCAGCCAGCTAACATATGAACGTTTGGTGACTCCACGATTTTGCGCCGTCGATTCAAATTCAACCCGCCATCGCCGAAATCGCTGCGGATTTAAAAAAACCGGGGGCGAACGTACTGGGAAGAGAGAACGAGCGAGGGAGAAAGTGAGAGGGAGTGGGAGAGGTGGGAGACGGGTTAAAGGTTGGGAGAAAGAGGGTGAGAGCGAGTAAGAGGAGCAAGGGCAACAATAGGCTGCAAGTCACTGGATAAACGACCGGGAATCGTTAAAACGCAAAGCGGTCCTCGCTCTATTTTGATTCCGGTGTTGTATCTCGCAGAGATACCCATCCGATAAAGGGACAAAACCCATAGAGAGAAAGAAGGAAATTTTAATTCGAACCGAGTGACTATCCGATATCGAATAACGGTTTTGCGATACGGGTTTTTCTTTCTCCGCCTCCACTTCTTCCACCCTCTCATTCTCGTGGATTATTTTGTCGAGTGGGGAGACGCGTGTACTCGAGTGTGCTAAAAAAGAAAATATTCTCCGGAGAATGCTCGGAGGTAGACACCTTCGAGTTCATAGATATTTATTGTATATACACGTATCTATATCCTGATGTGGCTGCGTGGCTTGACTAAGAGATCCCGCGGGATGCGCGAGCCAGTTCGATGTCCGTGAAGGATAGCCTTGGGTCAGGGGCTATCTCAAAGTTCCTCATCCTCCTCCCGGTTCTCTTCTCCTTTCAGGATAGATCGAACCCTCGAGACCGGCTCGTTCGTCATCGAGCACTGCCTCGAGGCCGACTTCTTTTCGGAGGCAAGAAAACTCCATATATTTATTGATTTCGATTACAATTCAATTCCGTCGTTGAAACGAACCATTTTCATGGTTTGCCTCTACTCGCTTTTTTCTCTCCCGACTTCAAATAAGGACACGCATACGATTTCCTTCGAGATCGATCACAAGACAATTTGAATTTGCGGTCGACCGAACATTAAACCACTGTTCGAACGAAAATACTCGTCTCCAACGAGTTCGACCTTTCGACCATTTAACACGTTAACTCCAGTTCTGTAATCCATATTTCACTGTATCAGGCGGTTATACTAATTGTATTTCTCTCCTTCGCCGGCACAGTGTTAGAAATTGGAAAACTACTTTAAACGTGATAAAAATTGATGTGAATAACTGAATAGTGGCTTCAACATTATTTTATTTTTGATTCGTTTTGGAACTGGATTTTAAAGATTTTGTAATACCAGCAAGAACGATATTGTGTATTGGGATGAGCTATCTGATTAATTCCGTATTGAACCACCGGTGGTACACGCCGGTGTGAAAGTGTTAAACAGCGAATGTACCTGGACTTTCCTCGTGATAAATCACTAGATTTTTGGTGTCCCCTCGAAACGGAGTAATTTGCCGGACGAAATTAGTCACCGGTATCGTTATCAATATTTTTCGCTGGTTTGGTCGTAACAGTATCGAAGGGGGTTGGTCCCACAGAGTGTGATATTTACAGGCCGGTGCACCCACTGGCCCGACTCAAAATAAGCAATTGACTCACGATACTCTTCCTCTTTACTCTCTCGTTCTATTCGTTCCATGCGTATATTCCCACACCCTCTGCACTACGCACCGGTCTCTCATTCTCGTGGTAACAAAACCGTTCGTTCGTTCGTTCGTCCGTTCGTTCGGTGCGCCAATATGTGGCTAATTTGCACAACAAATAAAGCTTATTCTCCGGATTTGCATGTGTTTGAACTGCAGTGTAATTGGGTGGTACGCAACGGCTCGCCATTCCACGCTCTATCTCTATTTCTGCCCTCACCCCTTCCTCTCACCCTTTGCCATCTCGAGGCTTGCCATTTGATAAACGCGCGAGCGCGATCGACGATTACCATCGACGAATTTTCTCGTCGACGTAAATTTACAGTGTTTGCTGATACGTTTCACGGATTATCAAAAGTGGCCAACGTAGACATCTACATATTTCAGATCAAGATTTCCTGGATTGCTGCGAAGCCTTCGTAAGAAGTGGAGCTTTAAGAACTGGATGGAAAGACTTCTCGCAAGCACCGAGCTTCCAAAGGGTGTTCTTTCGAAGTCAAGGGTGTTCGTGACAGAAACCGATATTCGTGCGTAAAAAAGAGAAAATGGCGAAGAGAAACGAACTCCCCTCAAAATGGCGAGTTTTGCACGCTTTCAGATCGATGGTCGGATAGGAATATCGCGGTGCAGCTGCGGTAAACCACGCTAGACTTACGACGGAACGTACGATCGTCGTGGTAGAACTTCGCAAATGGCGTTGATTCGTCTACCCGCCTACTTTTACTTCTTACCAGACTGGTCCCAAGATGTTCGATGAATTTGGCAGTTGCCTAACGTCATTCCATTCCGGTGTAACTACGAAGAATCTCTCGCTACCGATCGAATGAACTTTGACAACGTATCGGACAATATGTTGCCGGAGTTTCCGATCTTATCGGACCTCGAATAGAAAGGGTTGGAGGGAGAGAAAGAGCAAGGTGGCCGCGTGTCTGTGTGTCTGAGAGGGTGGAAAGGAGGTGGTGGGGGGAGGGGGTTGGGGGTTCTAACAGAGGAGTGGGCAACTCGCACAGCGTAACGTTACCGTATAAAGTGGTAGTGTGCAATGAACTTGTAAACCAGCGACTGAACACACAATGGCCGACGACGACAACGACAACGACGGGGTTTCTGGTCGGTTGGTGACGTCATCACTTTGTGCCCCATGTCCGAATTGCATCGCATCGTAGGACCCTTACCACCCCCGTTTGTTTGTCCTCTCTTTGATGTCCACCTCGACCAGCCGGACTTCAGAGAAACGGCATGTACCACGGTGCCTCCGCGAGAACCCACAGAGGAAATCACCGAGCTGCCAAAAATTTCACGACACATTTTCCTTCGATGTCTCGAACCTCTCGGTAAATAATTCGAAAATCGTGAATTTTAGCTTCGATGACGATCAACTGTACATGTAATAACATACATATATATTTCCGGCTTATGTCACTTCGAGGATACTCGTGTCGCACCCCAGAAATCACTTTGCGAGGGAGATGTTCGCGCGTTTTGTGAAGATTTCCGGCGAATTGAATCGGGGGCATAGCTGAGAGGATAAAAGGAGCGCGAGTGAGTTATCGAATAGGAAAACAAAGAGAGGTACGCGACGTAAGATCTCCGAAAGGGATCACTGGGAGCGTAACCCTTTCTACCCGTACCGAAGCTCCTACGGAACAATTACATTTTAATTAATATTTCCTAAGAGGCCGAAAAGCTCCCTCGCCGAATTTATGATCGTTTTATCCATTATTAGGGGTGGAGGCGAGTGAATCTCGCGAAAACCCATAACTTCGCCTTTACGGCTCTTTCTCTCCTTCCATCATCTTCCCCAATTATCCTTCTCTCGGTTTTTACTCTCGCACCGAGAACTCGCGGCTTCGTCGAAACGATCCACGAACAGAATTCTAACTCGATATGATCGATAAAGGATGCGGACCAATCGACGGGAACGAGTGTCGGGTCCACGAAACCGGTAGAAACTTATCGGTATTACCGGGGGAACGTATCCAGGGGGGGGGGGTGCGTACCGTGGTAATACGTGCTGCAACTTCATAAATATGCACATACGTGATTATGCAAATCAATTATTAAAACCGGTGAAATGCGCGCACGCCTCTGCGTCTTTCTCTCTCTCTCCCTCTCTCTCTTTCTCGTGAATTTCCATCCTTTTTTTCGGACGATTCTTCTCCTCGTATAAAATATTTCCTCGGAGAAGCTTCCGGCGTAATTGCGCGAGGGTTCAAACTCGAGGTAAACCGTCGGGCAAAGATTCGTCGGCGAAACCGTTGGTTCGACGTTGCGTGGGATGTTAAGTGAAGCAAACGTGCCCCGGGGATATCGTGTGGTCAGAGATTCCTTGGTGGTTCCGTCATCAAGGATGGTTCAAACTTCCCAGTCTGACACAAGACGAGAATGTCTTTGAGTCCCGGAAGGCATTCCGTCATCCGAGGACCAGCTACCGCTCTTATCCCCGACTCCGCTATTACGGGCTGGCTTACGTCTGACAAAAATCCACCTTCGAACGAACTATGCCAACCCACGGTTTCTACATACCCAGCTATGCAAACTCTCCCTCTGTAAATATGCACCTCCTTCTGTCTCTCTCTTTTTCGAATACCAGCCTTACTTCGAAATAATCGACTTTACACGTCCAACGTAACCCAGCTATAATAATTCCATTCGAATCCCTTTCCCGAGTGCTCGTGTTCTTCTTCTTCCGCCTAAATTACCTCTTTGTTTCTCAAGTTCTTCCTCCGAGTGTAGGCACGGTTCCCGAAATGCGATCCGTTAGCTCGGAGCCAGTGAAAGAGCTGGTAAGCAGCTCGTTCGTGAGCTTCCCGAGTCGATCGGGGTTGGAAAGGAGTTGGAAAGGGGTGGAAGGGTGGGAGGAGTAAAAAGGGGATGAGTTAGCAACGGCAGATTGGCTAAGTTTCCGGGACGGAGTTTCGACAGGCTGAAATCTGCCGGTAAATGCGGAGAAGCAGGTTCTTCGAAAGAGCTCCTAAACTATTTGTCCACGGAGAGCGACGGAGGCAAATGTAAATCTTATCAGGAAAGAAGAAGTCAATTCTGTTTGACGTACCGAGAACGCCGTCGAAATGACTTTAGTTTTCCTCGAATTCTCGAGTAGAAACACATCTCCGTTGGTTACTGTATTAATATCACCGTTTGAGTGCCAAACGGCATTCGCATAAATCCGTGCGGAAAGCGTCGAGTAATCGCGATCGCGCTTTCGTGTAATTGTACCTCGTTTACTTCGTCTTTACTCGTAGACGAGTACTCGAGTAAATTACTAGTAATTTACTAATAGTAATAAACTAATAAGTTTTTAAAAACTTAACATGATTAAAAAGTTCCCTGCGACATCCGCTGCCACTTATACGGTTAAGCTATTGTAATAAAACTAAAATCCACTGCAAAGAGTGAATTTGATCTGGAAAATAGTTAATTTGTAGCGCAAAAGGGTTGAATATGATTTGCGCTCAAACGGTTAAAACGTAAGATGAGGAGAAACGTAAAGGGATGAAAAAACGTTTTTCCAGGTTTCGAGATGGAGTGGCGATGTATGCGAGGCCGCGTTCCTGGATCCTTTTTGGTGGTCCTGCGGAAGGGAACGATATTGTTGACAGGCGTCTCACGAAGTCATCCGGGTTTTGGTACGGGCGATGACGCGCACTTTTTCCCCTGCGGTGATAAATGGCACGTACCTACCCCCGTATATACCCCGGCTAGGACGAGGAGGACGGGGCGAACGGGAAGTACTGTATCCGAATCGGATGGGGGGAGGGTCGGTTGACAAGGAGCGTGAGAGTCCTGTTCGAGGGTTATCGGAGCTGTTTAAGGGACGAAGAGATTCGCGTGGGCAAGACACTACCCTGATTGATACGCGATTCACCCTCTCCGTTTCTCCGACAGTCGGTTTTTACTAACTTTCTTCAACGACGATATGTGGCGCAGGTACGCCGGCTCTTCGAATAATTCGAGGAAGATGTAAGGCAAGCGAAGGAGAAAGAAAAGAAGGTAAGGTCAAACGAAAGCGAGAGATTAAATTTATTCATGGACGGAGTGCCCGAGAATAAATGCAAAATTGGCAATACATACGAAATCTCCGGGGTTCCAGTAAAAAGGGGTGAATATATTAGTCTTGGAATTAACCTCTTTGAACTCGGTCTGCATTGAAATAATTGCGATGCAGCGGGACGATTTTCGTTCTTCCATCTTCCTGAAGAGCGTTCAGGTTATGACGAGTCCGATAGATAGAGGTATAAACGTGACGAGTACCCATGTTTCCGCGTTCGAGCAAGTGCAATTTACCCGGCCAACTTATGCGCCAGCATGCGGCAGACATCTCGAAAGAAGAGATTTATTCTGGTACATGCGGCCGCGAGCGAATGCAAGATACACTCTTTTAACACCAACAACCGTCACGTCATGCATTCGCATATATCAACCGTCGACTCTTCTCGCGATTACACTATAATTATTTAATTCCGTAACACATTCAACGCTGCGTAGGCCACCGATCGCCCACGATAGACTTTCCGTTTAGTAATTCGCTAGCAGTTTGGCAATTTCGTATAAAGAAGAACATTATCATAAAGTGTTTAATAATATCATTTAATTGGTACATAATTATCATGTATAACACAATAATCATTAATTTTACAGTCTTATATATATTACAAATCATATCTTCCAAAGATACAGTTAACCCTGGTACAACACGGTTTCGATATAACGCGATTCAGAAATTGTGACGATCCTCGTGCAATGCGGCACTTATACATTGCGACTTCGATATAACGCGTACATGTGATTCGAGTCTCGCATAATGCGAATTTTATTACATGACCTTCTTCTGGAATCTATCACCCGCGTTATACGAGGGCTACCTGTATATAGTAAATATAATAATGTGGGCCATGGAAAGTCACATGAAATTATCGTGGCACTTGACCTGTCCATAAAACATCTAAACATCTAATTACTTGCGTGTAAAATTTGTTAAACACCTGAAACAATAACTTTACATTGGATTTGATTTTTATTACAATAGCTCAAGAAAACAAATTGCTAGAAAAGTGTGATTTATCAAATGGTGAATTTGATTTGCAATAACATGAACTTGATTTGCAAAAAGCGGAATATGATCTGCAAACTGGTTCATTTGGAGTGCAAAACCTATATTATAGTATGCCGGCTAGATTCCTCGTCACCGTGCACATCTACCGATACTTCTTATCTAAGGTTTTTCGACACCATAATTATCGCATACCAACCACGAACCTTTCCTTACACTTGCCAAGGATTCTCGCTACCCGTTATTCTCTAACTTTATTTATAGCACCTCGAGACGTACTCATCACCGGTTGCGTACAATGCCTGCTTAAATCCCCACTCCGGCGCGCACTTCTTATCTACCTGAATGTTTATCAAATTGTCCTACTCGGAGTACTAGCGGTCGAACGATGCCACAAGCGGCCTACCGACACGACACTAATAGACAGCTATCCTTCTTGCTCCTCTGATAGACACGTACGCTTCGGCTTTGTCTTTCTCATTTTTCTTTGTGTTTTCGACATTCCCAACGCGTTAACTGCTCAACGTGAATTACGAGTACTCTGCGAATATTCGTGCGTCGTGGATGGCAGTTATTCGCGTCCGATTACAAAGATCGTTTGTTTTAAGGCGATTTCTGCGGAAAGTGTACAATACTTGCAAGAATGCTGGACATCGACTTTCCACGAGGACTTCGGAATCTATGACAGGAACAGCTTTCCTTCGGCATACTTCGAAGTAAGTGAAGTATGATTAAGAGATTTCGATGTACGGTTATCGTGAAAGCAGAAATTGGATTGGCCAAAAAGCTCGTGCGGTTTTTATTTTGTACATTTTTACAATTTCATCTATTAGATAGTATACTGTGCGTTTTGGATTATAATGGTTCCCTGTCTTTCGGACAGCTTCGTAATTCCGTGTTTATAAATATCCATATATTTCCACCCAAAATCTGACGCAATAGTGCGAGCGATGAGAAGATGGAGGGATGGAATCGATATCGAGGTAAAGGGTCGTAAGGGTCACTCGGAAATTAGTGGTACCTAAGGGTTCCTTCGTCTTTGGCGATCGCGCCGTTCCCCGAAAGGGTTCGCCAATCTGATACCTCGGTACGCGCCCGTATAACCGTACACCAAGTGGCTAGACGATGATTAATGGCTCGTCCCACGGTTTTTTGTTAATTAGTTGATTGGGAACGCCTAGTATGATATGCAGATTCTCCTTGAGATACGAGTCGATTCGCGGCCTTTCATTGCGGGAAGTACCTCTCGATATCCTATATACCTCGATTTATTATACATCCCGATTTATATCCCGCTTTATATCCCGATTTCAGCCATTTCATCGCCTCCGTCCGATTGTCTTTTCATCTTTATCTTTATCTCTGTCTATCTTTCCCTTTCTCCGCTTCTGTATCTTTGTTTACGATGCCGCACTTCCCCTACATTCTCGAAGTTCGTTTAGAAAAAAGAACCATAACAATGAATTTGGACGCTGCCCGATGTTCGTGCTACGAATCGCAATGCCGTGGAAACGAGAAAACGCGATGCTCGTGGAAGTTGTGTTTTTTTGTTCGAAGAGTAAGTTGCACTCGGTGAGTCGTTTTTTGGTGATCGTATCGGCCGTCAGACGATGTGATTGATTTTTATACCATCCCCGGGAGGGCAGAGAACGCAGCCGGGTGCACATGTTGTTCGGTTTTCTCGTGCACGAGGGTTCCGTTTCTCTTCTTTTTTAATATCTGTCCGATCCTCGAGATCCCGTTGTTTGATCGTTTTGTCATTCCCAGCTACTTTTTTCACTATCTTTCGATGACGTTGACTCGAGATTAGAGGTTTAGGCCAGTGGTAGATAGATCGACGATAACGTCATAATCGTAATCGATTAACACTAGAACTACCAAAGCCGGCAAAGTGACGAATCTGCAGAATGTAACGAAACAAGTTCAAATTCACAACATCTCACTTTCTGCGATTTTTTTGCGGCTCACGTTGCATAAGAAACATAATTCATTTCATTTTTAATTCAATTTCATTCCATTTAACAGGTATTCACCCTGAATAATACAATTAGTTTAACACAGACTAGAAACATGACACAGTGTATAATAACATTTCACACAGTTATATTAATGTATAATAATAACCGAGAAAAACCTGCGAAAATGACACTAAGAAAGTAAATAATATATAATTACTTAAGTGCGCGATGAATCGGTGATTTTACTTTTGCATTCCATTTTTATTATTAACACTAAACCTACCAAAGCGATCAAAATGACCGGTCCCCACTTTTATTAAGATCATTCCGATCATATTTTGATTTAATATACTTGACGCATATAATTCGATCCATTAATTAACACGCAATAATTTCTACGCAATTAAATGTGCAAATATAATCGAGTATAAGTTCGGTGGTTTTAGTGTTAAAGACGTATACGTGAACATACAAATATAACTGAATATATTGTCGGTAGTTCCAGTGTTAACACTGGATGACAAAAATAAATTAATCAATTTAATTATGTTTATTATTCAACGCGAGCCGCAAAAACGTCTCGGAAAATGGAACGTTATGAATTTGAACATTTCTAAATATTACATTTTGCAGATCCGTCATTTTGACGGCTTTGGTGGTTCTAGTGTTAAAGGGGGCGATCGTTTTCTGGACAGCACAATATTTCCTAAATTCTTATATCCTCAAACCGCGCAAGATTACCATTCGAATTCCTATTCGAATTTAATATCGAATATGTTTTTTTTCCGTTGGCCAGCTAGGCAGAAAGCGGGGGATCCTTTAAAATCGGTTCGCCTCGGGCTACGTCGTCCTTTTAAAGTCGACCCTCTTAGGATACGTCTCGCGACTCGCCAAAAGGACTGGCCAATTTTTGCCAATTTTTCCCAATTACCAACATTATCTAATACACCTCGCGGCTAATCATTCCTCATTAGGAGGTATAAATCTTTAAAACTCGATCTCTCGATCGACCGCGTACTTCTGCCTCGGGACTGATTCCTTTTATTAACCCTTTGACTGTGGCATGTTCGAGCAGAAAAGCTATTATTATCGTGCAATGCGATATTCACGTGACAGTAGCTGAGATAGAAATGTGTTGTTAAAAGTAAGAAAAATCGAGGAATTAATGTGTTAATTCACTAAAAAAGTAGATACTTTTCTAGAGTAAAATTTACTACGAGGATTAAAATCCCAAAATTGTAAATGACCCAGAAAACGATGAGCGTGATATCGATTCTTATATTACATTATTATATATTTCAATCTTTCCGAAGAATGAAAAACTTGTTTTGCCAAATGAAGCAATGACCGGTCGGAGAATATGTTACCGTGTTTTGTACGCGTATAAAAGATGACGAATTTATTAGTGGAAAATGAAGGAGAGAGAGATGTCACGTGGCAAGTATCGGTTTCGGTAGAATCGAGGCGAAACGCGCATCGGCGCTTTTGAATTGAATTGAAGAATTTTTATGGCGAGCATGGCACAAAGAACGCGGTCGAAGCCAGCCGTCGCTGCGCCAACAAACTACCCATAATTACAAAGTTCTATAGAAAATTGCGTCCATTCGAATCCCTTAAATGGACTCGCGCTCATTGTCTAGACACATTGGGCCGAAGCGTGCGCAACTCTCTTAAAGGAGGCAAAAGCTACGGAGAACAGCGAGCTTTGATTTATGAGTTTTCGGTTTCGTAGTAAAAAATACGAATTAGTTTTCGGGATGATGATCGCACGGAGATAATGGTCCCGATTAAGAATCCGTGATGGTCAGGCGAAACGAAGAGAAAGGGGCAAGGGGCCTCGTCGAAGGTAAGGTGAAAAAAGGAGAAGTTGTAACGAAGATAGGAGAAGGAGAAGGAGAAGGTGAGGAGGTGGAGGAAGAGGAGGTGGGAGGGTAGACCAAGAGATTGTAAAAGAATCTGCCTCGAGGGCGAAGAGGGTTGACTCCCTTTCCCTTCTCTTTGTTTTACAAAACTCGCTTTCTACTCGAGACACCCTTTCGCACCGAATCGCTCCAACGATAGAATACTCCCGCAGCCTCTTCACAGCTCCGATATATCCTCCCGATCGATCTTCCTCGATCTATTATCGATCAAATACACCAGTCTCGACGTTTATTCGGAAAAGTTTTATCCTCCGATATGGATTATTTCACGTACTCTTAACTTTTAAATGGGTACAGTGGCAGAAATGCAATACAGTCAACGGAACAAAGTGACCAACAAAAAATTACATTTTTTGAATTTCGGAGACAAGTAGCAGTCTAACGACAATTGAACAATACGATCCAGTTGATGCAGTTAGTCCAGTTAATTCTGTTAATGCATAATGCTGCGGAAATGCAATCATTTCTTTAATGTTAATTTTTGCCCTTAATTTTCTTTAATTGAACACATCAAAACAAACAGTTACAAATATTTCTAGTAATTTTGAAAAAAATCATACATTTAAGGGTTAATTTAATCCTATATTATATGTTAAATTTTATTGCGCCAATAACAGAGAAATGAAGTTACTTCGAAGCCAACGTGGTTGCAATTATGTTGTCGTTTAATCCGATGTTCCGAATTCAATTCTGTGTTGAGATCGGTTTCATGCTTTTACCAAAGCCACGAAATACTTCGTTCGACCTTTCTGAATTTAAAAGTGTTATTTCCGAAATTATACACATTACCCCGAAAAATATGCGAGTGAAACAATATAACAATCGAGACAACTCAATCTCCAAAGACGTACCACAAATAGAAACGTCAAATTTACGTACAATGGCCAGCTATTAATGTCGCAACGCCATTCTGCCGAAGTCCGAACCTCGGCCATTTTGAATTCATTTCCACCAATCAAGCTGGCTACTTTTTCAACTTATTTTTTTCATTCCTCTCTACTCTTTCCTCCTCTTTCACTTACTCCCATCGTCCTTCCAGCATCGCTACTTCTCGTTCGTCTTCTTGCTCGATCTCTCGTACTCCACCGTCGCCGGCGCCGTCGTCACCGCCGCCGCTACCGCCGCCGCCTCCGCCGTCGTCCTCGTTGTCTCGGTCCTCTTGTTTTTCTTCCTCCGTCTCTTCTTACTCTCTTCTCCTTCGTCTCACTCGTGTACGCGTAAATACGCGAAAGACCGTGCACGAAGGAGCTTAAACCTTCTGCTACCGTCTAGAGAAATCGAGAGAGAGAGAAAGAGTGAGTGTAATAGAGAGAAGAGGAGCACCGAGTAGGTAGTACAGTAGTAGTAGTGTTAGTGGTAGTAACCGGGCTTAAGAGGCTCGCAAGATGTACGTAAGTCGGTGTACGCTGTCCATCGTAATGCCGTAACATTTATTTTGCCCTTTCCCGCGCCATCCGACAGTGGAATATTTTAAAGCTGCTTTACCCCCGCGTCCATTTCACGAACGTATAATTTGGCCGCGTTTAAAACTGTAACCTAACACGACTACTTGCAACAGCCGGCGTTGTACGACCACTATTCGCGATACGCAAGATGGCAACCATATAAATTGGACGACCGATCAAGACGTCGGGTAAGAGACTCGGCCCTCGATGTCCAATGAGATTCGTTCCTCTCGAATGTCCGGTTAACCTGATTGCGCTATGATTCGCGTCTTGAGGTTTTTTCTCGGTGGACAAGTTGAATAGGTTTTTGCGCGCAATGGCTGGAAAAGGTGGAAGGAAAACGTGGTGGATGGTTTGGCGGATAACGTGGTGGATAGGTGGATGACGTTCAGCGTTGCAGAGGAAGTGCACGGAGGAGGCAATAATCTGGTTATAACTTGAGAGATTAGGTCCGGATTCGATTACCGGCGAGGTATCAAACCGTTAAACAGTCTCCGTGCTAATCAAAACCGAACCTTATTATCAACGAACCCGGACCCGAACCCGAACACGAGCTCGAACCTGATCGCGAACCAGAATCCAAACCAATGCTAACTTTTACGGCTTTCCGTATTTATTCGATTTACACGATTACCGAGAAACTTAGTATTTATCAATTTTTTTAATGCTTTGGATCGTCCGACAAGTTGTTGCCGACTTTTAAGGAAAACTCAAAGGCAACCTTTTTATATATCGATATATGTTTATTCAATTATGTATGCGCCGTTTTGTTCCACAACCTTTCTCCATTTTTTACGTAACTTGAAGATACCGTCCTCACAGAACTCCTCAGGTTTTTCGAAAAACTGCTGAAAAACTGCTAAAAATCTGCATAAACTTTCCGGACAATCCAATACATATATAAATAAATGATTTCCCGCGATATTTTCCGCTATGCTCAAGGAATTATGCGCTGATTTACAGGATTTCCACTCCAAATTAATACTTTTGCAGATCATGTTCATCCTTTTGCACACCAAGTTAAGCATTTTACAGATCACATTCACCGTTTTGCAAATCAAATTCGGTCTTTTACAAGTCAAATTGACTGTTTACATTGAATTTTAGTTTTATTACAATAGCTTAACGAAAGGATCGCCCGAATTTCGCATGATGTCTAACCGAATTTGTAGAAGAATCTCATCTAATAAAATGTTTTGTTTTCACATAAAAAAAGGTATCGTTTACTATCGAATAAATTCGTGTAAGATCAATGTAGATTATAGGTGCACGCTTACACACCGCCTGGTCTTTCCGTCGGTTTTATCCCCTTTTTCTTCGTAGGCATCGCTGTCTTGTTATCGTCCCTCGCGATAAGTGCATTAGCCACTCTTATCTTCTCTAATAGTTTTCTGCCAGCCTGAGAAAGTGTTGTCGTGGTTCGAGGAAGGTGAATATGTGGAAGAACCGATGTTTTAGAACCGCTCGAAATTTCAGCATATATTTGCCTCGATGAATCTGATATTTTGTTCATGAAATTGTAAAATCGAAATGCAATCGTCTTGATCCGTCTTTTTCACGAATTATCCGAAAAATGTGTGCTGCTGGTATCCGTGCAAAATGTGACAGAAAATAGATCGATTTTCAGTGAAAAAGATCGACACGATTTTCAGTGAAAAAGATCGACTTGATTTTCAATGAAAAAGATCGATTCGATTTTCAGTGCACTCTCAATTTGAAGTCGCGATAACGCGGCACTCGATAATGATAGTAATCTATAAAAATGTAATTGCCAATTGGATTTCTATCCTTCGATTCGTTTCCTTCGATTTGTCTTGGGAATGATAAATAATATAAACAACCAAATGTAATATTATCATAATATATTTAACATATAATAGCTTAAAATAAAATGAACATAGAATAGATTGATATAAGACGCTCTCGATACAACAAATTCTTCATGGCTATTGACTCAACTCAAAAAACGAAGTGCGGCACAACGCAACGATATGCATTTGTTTAACCGTTTCCAGCTAAACGGTTTCTGACAGTGGCGTAACAATCATATGTATATCTATTTAGCATCAGAACCAAATAGACTAAATATTTTATTTTAATATTATCGAAAAGAGAAAGAGAGAGGTGTCGTGAATCTATGCAAGACGAGGCGAGAGAAATTGGTTGTTATGATGGAAAAGGAGGGACGCGAGGTTCGTGAGGAAATTAAGTGCGAGAACTCGCACGGGGTTCTCGCAAGACGATCCGATGGCATGTCAGGGTCTAATGCGATTACACCCGAAATCAGATCCCGTAGTTAGCCAATTAGGTAGAAGTGGGTGGCCCCGTATATCCGTTGCATCGGTCTCATCTACCATCTTTCAATTCCCCTTCGGTTGTATCTCCTTCGGTTACTTTTCTCACTCTTCGTCGGTCGAAATATCAATTAAAATGACAAATTACGGGATTTCGGTTGTTTTCCTGTAATTGATCAATCTTCTCCAGCAACGTGTACTTTTCAATATCCACCGGTATCTTTTCTTCGTGCTATCGGAAATTCGGTATCTCGATCGATCCTTGCGGAATCTTCACCGTAGACACCTTGCGTTGTGCCGAGCAGAATGAAGGGAAGAGCAATTCGAAGAGAGCGTTGAAAAGCTATAAATTTCGAATAAGTCGCCCTCGAGGTTCCCGACGTATCCGGAGAACCCATCGACACCATAAAAATTAGTCGTGGCATATGGTAACCGTGTCGATACTTCTCTTCCCTCTTCGATCGAATCGCGAGAGATCAAAAGTCTATCGTGGAAGACACCTGTCCCACGCTCTATTAACACTAGAACTACCGGCAATATATTCAGCTATATTTATATATTCCTGTGTACATCCTTAAAAAAGGATAGATGAAAGAAAGAAATCGATTCATTAATGTCCACTGTGCACCGTCAACAGCAAAAAATTCTCAGAAAATGAAACGTTATTTTGAACATTTTTGTTAAATTTGGAGGACCCGTCATTTTGACTGCTTCGGTAGATCTAGTATTAAAAGCTGTATTTCGACGGTAGATTTTTATCTAATAAAGAAACATCGATCTGTGAAGAACTACGGAAATAAAGGAATATTAGTTTGAAGGAGGACAACGATATCGATAGTCGAATCACAATCATCGATGCACCGAGTGTGCGACCGGTGCGTCGTTTACCGGTTTCCGAACTCTCCGAGCGTTATTATCGTTACTCGATAATTGCCACGTGCCCGTACCGTGAACGATGGTATACGTGCTGAAACCTCGCTTTGAAAACGGAAACGGTACCGGAGGCCGGAAGGTGTCCGGCTAGAAGGAAAGGCTTTTCTTGGTTCGAGAACGTGCGAGGGCATACCGTTAACGGGGTGGCACGGCCCACCTTTACTTCGCAAACACCTTCCACTAGAGAATGGCTACGCCTGAATTTACCACGATTACTTTCTTCTGTCCTTCTCTCTTCCTCTTTCTTCATTCGCTCGCCGTCTTGCTTACCTTTTTTCCGCACCTCTACCTTCGCATAATTGCAGTGGAAGGTACGATGTAGTTGCTCGTGCCAACGGCGAGTATCTTCTCGGGAATACATATATTCTCCATAAAACGGAGCTCCTTGATATTCGACGAAATAATAGTACGACCGGTTGGGTCTTCGTCGGGAAACTACCCCCTCGGAATGAGACGGTGACCATAGGCTGGCATACTCGCGTTATGACTGCCAGAAATAACGTCCTAACACGCACTAACTTGATGAAGGGTGGACACGCGAAACCGATCCCTTCTGGGAACGAATTTCTACGGTGTGGCATTGCTTACTTAACCGACAGGTATCTTTACCGTTTAATAAAGACACGATCTTACTTTGCATTCTTTCGTCGAATTAATTGATATCCAATCATTATTCCCGAGGAACAACCGGGTCGATTTAATCGTTCATCGAATAGCAAGATTAATTTTCCATTATCGCGCGACTACGGTGAGACACCGAGTTGGCGAGGACAAATAAAAAGGGAGGCGATTTCTATTAGACATCGATTCACGGTGACATTCACTTGGGGAGAGTGCGTTGTAAGTTCAGGTAGAAAAGGAATTTGTGCAAATGGAAAAGCGATACACGATACCCGATATAATATCTAATTTCTACTAACAACGCATCGCCATAATGACGGGGTTATGGTCAGGAGGTAGCCTCGCGTAACGAGTAGGTAAGTTGGTGTGCGAGTATGGTCGATCATGAGCAGTACGGGTGGCGATCGGCGTTGTCGTTGTCGTTGTCGTTGTCGTTGCTGGCGTTGTCGACGTTGTCGGCGTTGTTTGGTTCTGTGTTGTCGTTTATCCACCGCGTCCATTCCCCTCGGCCTCTACCTCGGCTCGATCGTTCGGTGCTCGCGGGGGTGGTTTCTAGGAGATAGAGGAATATCCCAAGCATAGAAGGAAAGAGAGAGGGTGAGGGAGGAAGGTTAGTCGATGGGTCGGTGATCGAAGCAAAGCGGTAACAGCGAGCAGCGGTGAGAGACGTCGAGGGGGGTTGGGTAGAGGAACGGATAGCAAACGATACGAACGGATAGGAACGGATGGGAACCGATAGGAACGGATAGGTAGAGGCGGGTGGAAGAGGGAAACAGGGGGGTTGCGGGTGCACAACGCATAACGTCAACAACAATAGATTATGCTCGAACATAGAGAGAGCGGGTTCGCTCTCGAGAGAGATTCACGTAGGTGCATTGCGCTTACACCCGCGGTAAGCGCGCGTTACATTACCTCTAGCCGTTCGAGCCAAACACGACCTGGACTCTCCGCTCTCTCACCGATTCCCAATCCCCCGACACCCCAACCCCCACCACTTGCGACGCTCGCTCCAACGATCGACTCCAATGAGATTCCATTGTCTCGAATAATTAATATTGATTACAATAGGTTATACCTGGTCGGCCGCGCCTCCACCCCTTCCCACCGCCCTCCGCCCCCCGACACCCCCGTTCGCCAGCGAACGACTCTTGCAACAACTATCCCTTCTGCTTCGTGTTAGAACTGCCTTCCGTTCGAGCTTATGGCTTACCTAGCCGCTTACCTTCGACGCGTTTCCGCGCCGCGTTGTATTAGAATTTCACCGATCGGCATCGATCGCAATTATCCTTGTCGCGTTATCCTTCGTTTTCCACCTATGCCGGTTTACTACCCCTTCGCCCTTCCGTTTCTCACTGTTTATCCGCCCGGTGTTCAAACTCTCGATGCTTGGAATCGGAGAGGAACGGAGGGTACCGGTACCACTACCGATCAGGAGATTACTTTGGTGCAATGTTTAAAGTAAACCGATCCAAGAGTAGTTAATTCGAGCAGCATGAACTCCGGGCCGTATACGGGACATATACGCGCACGTGCGCTATTGGGTTACGTACCGGTGCGTGCCACCGCGATTTCGCGTTTACCGATCTCGTTCCTCGCGCGTTCGTGGCTTTAGTCCGAGTAAAGAGGATCTCGAATCACCCGATATCGCGTTACATGTCTCTTACGCGTTTACTACCACTCGCTTGCGTTTCCGTTTAAATTTTTGTAAACGCAACGCCTGTAACTTATTACTCCTATCGGGGAATGTTAGCCCTGCGAATGCAAAATGCGTATATATATTGTTTAATAAACTAATAGAGTATGGAACATACTGTTACGTGTCACATAAGATTCGACCAAATAACTGAATCTCAATAATTCTTCGATTTTTCTTATTTTTATCGGCACAATTTGGTGACAGCTTCCGTCATGCGACTATCGCATGGTACGATGTAATTAGTTCTTTGTTAGAACACGCCGCAGTCAAAGAGTTAAGGCAGCAAATTTTCGAAGAAAAGAAGTGTTCGAATTTTCGATAAATTCGGAGACAGACAGAAGTTTCTATACTATACCGTTAGCCGATTAAAATATTAATAACGATTTGGCATTAGCCAAGGATATTGAAACTTTGAATATTGTTTCAAACCGATTACTCTCATCGTATTTTCCACCTACGAGAGGAAACGAGAAAACGTTGGTTTATCAAAGACCCGGTGATTATCGAAGAGACAATGCGATACACGATACTACCCTTATGCTCTACAGATCGCACGGGAGTATCGTCGAAGTTTATTACTCGCGGCGAGCGAAGTTCTTTGTTGCGAGCGTCCACCTTCCTACCTACCGTTCTCGTTTCCCAGCAGAACCACCTGCCCAGCAGTGCCGCCCGCATTCTGAAACAAAAGACTCCACCCGAAAGAACCTCTCTTTCGGAGGAATATTGAGTGACGCCCGATGGAATTCGGTTTCCATGCTGTTTCCATGCCTGTACACTTTCAGCCGACACTCGATGCCCGTTGCTTTCGGTATCGCTTTCATTCCCACAAATCGCACCCTGCGCCGGCGGTCGTCCAATGGCTCGTAAGATCGCGACTCTTTCGAAAGAAAAGTGAATTAGGGAGATGTGAAAACGAGACGATTAATCAATGTGAATCGCGTTTGTGGGGTTCGTAGAGGGTTTTAGTCGGTGGTTTGTGGTCGGTGGCTGATGGCCGGTGGCTGGTGACCGGTGGCCGGTTGCCCGAGGAGAAGATAAGCGATTCGATGTTTCGCATGACGGAGGCGGCGACCGTGCCATAACTCGCCGGAGACTCGTTCGCTCGGTTGCTCGGTCGCGATATCGCACACGAGAAACGCTGCCGCGTTTAGCATATAGAGTGCAACAATTAACTCGAGTTCCTTACGGCGATATACGTCGCGATCTCCTGCGCGTTTAAATCGGCTTTACTCTTATTGTCGTCGCTGGAATAATCAGTACAGCGCGGGTAGATTAATGCTCACGGTAATTATGGAGCCCTGCCACACCGATCCACGCGGTGTTCCCTCTACTCCGTGACTAATGGCGACTCACCGATTTCTGTCGTTCCTCTAGCCAGTCCCAGATGTCGACCAACAAACTATCTTCTCCGAAGTCTGGCCGAGGTTTCCTCGAGATCGAGAAGAAATGCCGCGGGCTTCAACTTCCTTTCCGTATACAGTATACACGGGACGAGACCAATCTTCCCGCGACGCAAAACGTTTACGCGACAATAAACGAACCGGTTTCCCTCGATGCTTTCAAGTCATCACAAAATTCATACTTTCCCCCGCTCATTTATTATTTCCTCCAAATCGGTGGGTGACTTGGTTCTTTACACTGCGGAAGCCGTCAAAATGACGGGTCTGCGGAATTTAATAAAAACGGTTCAATTAAATAAGGTTCCATTTTCCGAGATTTCTTGCAGCTCTCGTTGCATAATCAACGTAATTGAATCGATTAATTTATTTTTTTCGGATATATTGTAGGTAGTTTTAATGTTAAATGTGCCGCGTGCCGTAAACACCGTGTTTCTCGAATACGCGTTAATCTTACGATTTACCGTACTCGCAATCAAGGAGATAGGGTTATCGAGTATATCGCGTCTCGACTTCCCTCGACTCGCTAACTTTATCGTTATCGCTTATCCCGCCTATTTACTTCGCCGTTAATCAACCGTCTTCTTTTTCTCGGATTTTCCAACGACCCCATGTTTCATAGTTTTTCTTAAGAAACGCTCGTTCGTTTGCCGTTTTGGTGGCCGACGTCAAGATGCTTTCAGAGAAGAAGAAATAATCGTTTTATGCCTTTTACTTGGACTTTGTTTTGAACGGCGTGCCGTCAGTTCCCTCGAGATGTTTTCGGCACAGGTATACCTCTGGTAATGACTCGACTCGACTCGACTCAACACGAATAAGATTGCCGAACGAAGCCCAAGAGTACCTGCGAAAATGACCTACCACCCGTATCGTCGGCTTATAAAGCTCCCGATAATGGAAACCAAGGAAACAATGGGCCTTACCCTCCACGAAATATCAATTAAAATTGGGACGTTGCTGCTCCGCGGTCGGTCTTCCCAATTGTTTCTCTTTTATCTTCACAAAGGAACATTGAAAGACCTTAAATTCTTGGATCGCCAGGATTACTCGCGTTTCTTAGTGAAAAGGCGATAAACAATAGTAAATTCCTCCGAGTGTATTCTCTCGAATAGTAACGCGAGTAACGTCGTTAGTTGTAAGTAACTGGATAGGATAGGAGTGGAAGGAAGAAGCTAGCGGCGTAAGCCGAGAATCGTTGGTGGTCTGTCGCGCGGGAAATGCCGTTAACGGAGAGAGGAAAGTAGAAACTGCGGTATGACGGTAGGACGGTAGGACGGTAGGACGGTACGGAAGGGAAAAAAGAGACGTACAAGGGTTGCCCTTTCCTCCCGCGATCCTCTAATGGCACGGCGGGTCTTAAGGGCGATTTAAAAGGCTCTTAATGACATCCATTCGGTTCGCTGCTAAAGTCAACCTCGGTTCAGTCGGACTACTCACCAACCTACCAACCTACCCTTCCCACCTCTCACCCCGTCGCCGCGACTTTAATTTCATCCGAGTGGAAATTGAAGAAACAAGTGAATTAGCCACCGCGCTAATGACAGATCGAGTTCGCGGTTCGAGGTCTTCTACACCGGCGCGAACCTTTCGCAGCCAATTTTATTCTCGAGCGAATTCTCCTCCCCAGCTTTTTTTTCATCTTCGGCGAGTATCACTGGAAGTCCCTGGAATGGAACTTTTTAAAAATTGCCGAGAGGTCGAGGTTTCGAGTGGAAACGCGTACATTCGAGGAGGCGGATCCAGAATCGGGAGAGAGAGTAATCTACATAGGGCGAGTCACTGGTCGAACCGTAGACCCGACAAAGCTAAGTTCCCCTCATTTTTCTCTCATTTGAATATCTTCATTAATATCCGAGAGCTGCCCCACCCGCTGCACGGCAGGCCGCGTGCATCGCTCGATTTCTTCCACCATCTTTTTCACGCTCTCGATCGATCTCTCTTCGCTAACTCGCGAACCTATTAAGGAATTAACGTCACTTCGTACTTTCCGATTCCACCCCTGAGCGGAATAAAATCTCCCGGCGAGGTTCGGATTTTTAGCGACGAAACCGTTTTGATTCGCGATCAATTATGGTCGTGGGAGTTCCATTAGACGGAGGATGGTTCGCATTCGCACGAGGGTCTCTCGACCCCCATTTCTCGAGTGTTCAGAACTCGCAAGTCCTGGGTCAAACCGGCCACGATCGAACGATCTATCAAGTCAGGAACGATACGAGTAATTATGTTCGACTCATAATGACTCTTATGCGCTAAAACGAGTTTGAACCTCTTAAGTGCGATCTCACACTGGTACGCGAAACCTTTTGCTTCCTTCGCCGCAAGTAGAGCTCCAGTAAAGAAGACTCGCGGCGAGGGAAATTTCGAGGGAAGTTTTCCGACAATTATTTACCACTTTTTATGCCTTCTCCTCTTTATCGAGGAAGAAAGTAAAGAAAAAAAAACTTTTATCGAGTATATAGGAGATAAGTCGTTCTCTCGGTGAAGGAATGCGAGCCACCGTAATTTGGACCACCCATCCATCGAACCAATCATAATGGTGTTTTGTTTTCGGGCGTTTTTGTTTGACCGATCACTTGGAGCGAGAGTCCATTGGCAAGATGTACGGTTGTGATGTTGTGTGGCTGTGCCGGCAAGCTATAGAGAGGTATTAGTATCGGCGTGCACCTACGAGTATATTCGTACCGAAAGGGTGAAAGAATGGAAAAAATGGAGGGTGGAGGAGGTCGGGGTATGGGAGGGCTCCTACCCGGGGCTCCGAAGAAGAAGAAGAAGTCGGACTCTGGCAGCGTAATAATCGGCCAGCACCATTAAACTAAACCGGGAATAATATTATATTAAGCTGTGGTCGAACGGAGCTCGAGAGGGTGGAATAGTGGTGCGAGAGGAGAAGCGTGGTCGAGTCGTGGGACCGATAGAGAGGGGTGTGGATGAGGTGGATGAGGTGGGGACTGAAGGGGAGAGGAGATCAAAGTTGGAGGATGGTCGAGGTACCGTCGGGGCACCGTCGAGACTTCGTCGGGGCATCGCCGCTTCTCAGAACTAAGTAGATTCGAATTTCGATACGGATGATCGGGCTGAATACAAATTACTCATATATGCCCCTCGTCCGGGGTAATCACACGGTGGCTGCTCCACGGTCCAAAGAAAAATGCCTCGTCGGCTCTCCTTTATTTCATTTTGCCCTCTTTCTCTCTACCCTGCCCCTCACCCTTGCCCTCACACCCTTCATTCTCTCTTCGTCTCCTTCGACTTATTCCACTGGTCCCGCGTCCTCCTCTTCTTTTCTGGAAGCCTGGAGACAACCACCGCCAAGAAGGGAGAAGCCTTTGGATCTCTCCGAAATTTTTCCTAAGATCTCACAATGACAAAACCGGAAGTATAGGTCTGGGTTATGTTCCCAGATGCCTTTTACTATCCGTTACCAGGTAGACCTATCAAATTCTAATATACTCTAACGCAAAGATGGCTGGAAGAGTGGATCGAAGGGGGCCCCGATCGAATCGATTCGAGGGCTTCGACTTGGGGATCTTTCGGGGAAGAGTCCTGCCCCCGGAACGACGGAGAATCCAATCATAATTATTATTCGAGGCGAATCGATTCTGGCTCTCGATAGGATTGGTGGTCGATTCGGTGGTCGGTGGTCGGTGGTGCGGGTTTGGTACCAGTTTTAGGGTACCGGCTCCCTGCTGCATCCCGGAGACGAACGCTGCCAGTAAACCGTTGGATCGTTGGATCGGCGGATCGGCGGATCGGCGCAACGGGGTTGGTAGCCTCGTAACACTTGCAGCATAAATAATTAATAGTAGCCAAGAGAGCGCGAAGTCGGTCGACGGCTGTTTTGTGGTTCGCAGGCTCCGCCCAAGTCGGCTCCAGAGCTCCTCCCTTGTGCTCGTTCGTACAACTTTACAGAGAGACCGTCAAATGGAACCGAGAAGATGACTCTGCGAACTCGCAGTTCCCTCTACGCGAATGCTAATTTACGTTTATTCTCCCGACACTTTGACCCTCTTAACTGTCCTTTTAGAAACGGCCACTCTTACCGACTTCTCGCTACCGAAACACTTTCACGGAAAAGTCATGCGCGTCTTTACTACCTGCCGATTATTAACCAGCATTTTTTATTACTTACTCCGCCCACTTTCTGCAAACTTTCAATTTTTTCTCAAAGACTCTGTTAACGAAATACAACCAACCATTTTTTATGCCGCGAGAATGATTACTTCCTAAATAATACTAAATAATGATAAATAACGATATAAGTAAATGTTAGGAATAAAAATATTAAGTTCGTTTCTTGATCCGAGCAGCGCGTCGGGGACCTTTGGTTTCTTCGAAATCGTAGGTGTTTAGGAGGCGAAGTGATTCGAAGAGACATTTATGTAAAATAAAGGCTCGAAGAGGGGGGTAATACCGATAGCGAGTGGACCGATAATCGGAAAATCCTAGGGGTTTCCTAGCCCCTTACGTGTCTGTATTAAAGTAAAACGCCTACGCCAGAGGGAGAGGAGGGCTGAGCCAGCGATAAGGAATCGTAAAAAATAATGACCGGAAAATTAATCGAACTCGATGTCGACCCGTCGCTTCCGATTTTCCCGCCTCGTGAACTATCTCAAATATATATATATACATATAGCAAGTATAATAGACTCGCTTTGGAATCAAATTCCCCGCTCCTTCGTCATAAAGAATAAGCGAATCCCTTTCGCGAAGAATCGGAAAGTTCTTGGGTTCCAAGTTTCGATAAAAAAAAATTGGAGTTTTTCGTGGAAGAACTTGATTTTGTTCCTGAAGTGCGCCGAGCACTGAGGACGGATATTATCATTGTCGATGGAAGGGGGTCGTGACGAGACTTTGGTGCAAGAAAGGCTCGAGTTTACATAAGAGTTACCGAACGATTCGGTGCTAGGCGAGTGCTTACCGAATCACTTAAATGATTAAGGAAAAGGGTTGTTTGGACAGCGCCTCGAATCCTGAAGCATTTCGTTCTCTCGTTCTTCCGCTCTTCCTAGCCGGAGTCTCGCCCCTCGAAACTCCTTTCGAGTTTGAGGGTAATCCGTTTTGTCAACGACTGTCGACCCTCCGCGGCTCATTACCTTTCCTCTTTTTATTCTTCCTTCGGCCATCTCCAGCCATCTCCAACCTGGAACTTACTCCTCTTCGTTCAAGTTTCTTCGCTTTCTTTAAAAGAATACCCCGGAAACACGACCTGTTCGTCGGTGTTTTGAATCAATCTTTTTCCAATCGGAGATTTCAACACCTTTCTCTTACCACACGTAGAATTCTTCCGTCTTGTACGATTATAGCATCGTCAGCTTGTTTTACTGTTAAGAAATTTCCGATCATTGGGACTTCGAAATAATGTCGTCGTCTTCGTTAACGTCGATTGGAAAACACCGTAATCCTGTATAACTGGTCAGCGATCTAAGTGCATCGTGGTAGAGATAACGCGTAGCCTGAGCCTGACTGGTAGTATTTACACGAGAAAAGTGGGAGGTGGGATCGAAGAGTTCCGAAGCCGCGACACGATTGGCACACGATGGGCATTAAACCTATTAAGACGGTGTAGCTTCGCCATTCGAGAGATGACAGTGATAAACTCCTGGCTCCAACACGGCGGACCCTCGCGAGAATGCCTCCACCAGGAAGAATTAGCGTTTCTCTTCTACTCGGTTAGATTCTTTCCTCTTCGACAACCCTTTGACTCCTCGACTATCCACGACTCTCCTTCATTCCCGCGAGGGAACTCTCTTTACGAGCCCGAAGCTTGGATCTCGAGAAACCGTGTGCGAGAACTCGAGTTCCCGAGGACAGGGAGACTCGACTCCACTCGAGAAGAACCGAGGTCTTGGAGTCGAAGAGGGAGGGAATCCAGAAGGGCAAGAAGGCCAAGAAGGGCAAGGAGGCGAGCCTCCTATCGTTACAGTTTATTATAATATAATTATGTATCCTGAAAAGGGATATATCGATGGTGGAACGGATAGAGCTCAGAGGTTGGAAATGGCTGAGCAAATACGAAGTCACGAAGTCGTCCGGGATCATCTGATCGGACAGTCACGTTCGACGTACCACTCTCGACCTGCACCCCACCTACACCCCACCTACACCCTTTCCGACCTTCGTGACAAAAACTCCCATCCGATCTAATCTTTACCTCTTTATCACAATTAATAGTCGCTTTTATCTATTAGGTGGTCCAATAAGTTCGTTCCGTTTTCAGCCGTTACAGTAAAACGCCGTTTTTTTCAAATAGAATTTATTTTATTCACATACATAGTCACCATTCTTTTCAATTACTTCTTGCCACTTCTCAGGTAGTTTCATAATTCCTTTCGCATAAAAGTCTTTGGTTTTTTTATTAAAAAACTCTGCCACGTGCTTTTGGAGGACCTCAAAGTTTTCAAATTTTTTTCCGGTAACCGAATTTTGAATGCACCGAAATAAATAATAATCTGATGGGGCTATGTCAGGAGAGTACGGAGGGTGTGGCAGGACCTCCCAGCCAAAGTCATTCAATTTTTCAATAACATTTCTTGCCACGTGTGGTCGAGCGTTGTCGTGCTGTAATATCACGCCCCTTCTGTTGGCTAATGCTGGCCTTTTTTCTGAATTTCTCCCTTTAATCGGTCCTATTGGTCGTAATATTTGTCGGCATTGATGGTACAGTTGTATGGCAAAAATTTATAATAAACAATTCCTTCCTAATCCCACCAAACCGATAACAATACCTTTTTTGGGTGCAGTCCTGGTTTTGCCGTTGATTCGGGCATTTCGTTGCCTTCACACCAACTACGTTTTCTTCTAGAATTCTCATATTGTATCCACTTTTCATCCCCAGTAACAATTCTTTTTAAAATTGATTCATTTCGATGCCGATTCAACAGAGCCATGCACACTGCCAGGCGGTCTGCGCGGTTACGCTCCGTCAGTTCGTGCGGCACCCACATATTCAACTTTGAAATTAATCTCATCTTCCGTAAACAATTATGCATGGTGGATTTTTTCATTTGAAGTTCCGATGCAATTTCACGCACTTGAATGCAACGATTTTCCACCACTAATGCACGTACAGCACTGTTGTCAGCAGAATGTGGTCGTCCAGCGCGATGGTCATCTTCTAATGAAAAATTTCCTCCACGAAAACGATCAAACCATTTTCTGCACGTACGATCTGTTACAGAACCTTCCCCGTAAACAACACAAATATTTCGCGAAGTTTCCGAAGCGTTATACCCTTTACGAAACTCGTATAACATGATGTGTCGAAAATGAATTTTGTTGTCCGTCATGATTTTAGTTTAGATATTACAGAAAAACTTAAAAAAATACGTCTAATTCGCACGAAAGCAAAACTAGAAGTGTACTGGAATATGTACATTTTTTCCTGAGTATGTATTGTGGTTTATTACTCAGGTAAGAAGGTAATAAAGTCGCCGCGCCGAAAACGGAACGAACTTATTGGACCACCTAATAGTTATTCCTAATTCCATGGAGAAGGAACTCTTTTTTTCATACGGAAGAACTGTTTCTTATTTTTGTGAGTTCAATCGAGACACTACCGATCATCTTCCAGTGTCTTCAAAAGTAATTCGTTGACCAAGGGACGCTCGAACCCAAACACTTTTTAGCCGCAGGAATAGCATTTCAACGCTAGGAAATATATGGAATAATAATTCGCAATATCAGGTGGCTCGAATCACCTTAAATCCACAGATGGAGTTCACTTAACTCGAGGGTTATCTTAATCTTTCGACAGCTGCCCAGCGCCCACTCGATCGTTTCTCTTCTCTTCTCTTCTCTCTACTCTTCACTTCTCTTCTCTTTCACCCTCTTCGCGCTCTATTCTTGCCCCGTGGCTCTTCGCCACAGATGCGTTCGTCTATCCGACTCGCGAACAGCTTGTCTTTTCCTTTCTTTCGTATATTTTCATTGCATCTTTTAATCAAACAATGGTTACTTTCGTCGAAGAGCATTCGAATCGAATTTAGCAAGATTTAATTAACCGAACATATATTCACTTATACTTGCACATTTATTTATATACAAATTATGACTGAAGGATTTCAATTAATTATAGAATTCAATTATTCGCGTTATGTATAGCAAATAAAAGTATATAAAATCAATGACTACTTCAAAAACTAGGGTTCCAAGGATTAACAAAAAAGTATACCATTTTCTTTTCCTAACTAAACAAATATATTTATGAAAATAATCAATAATTATTGCATTTAAGTTTTTATACTTTTATACAATAATATAACTAAAAAAGGCAGGCAAATCTTGTTGACCCCCTTCGTAGTTTTAGTATTAATTGAGCCAATGTGTTTGCGAGAGAATGAGAGAAAGAGAGAGAGAGTGAGGAAATCGGTTGCGACCTTGAAATCTGGTTGTTGTAAGGGGGAGGAGAGCTAATTGTCGATGATGCCGTAGACGTATTACGGCAGCCAGGTAATATGCATTCGAGGTGGTGCGCACCGAGTGGCGGACGTTGAATGTAGCTGGTAGGTTATTACACGATGGTTCCTTTCTGGTGGTAGATGCAGAGGAAACGATAGTGATTCCAGCTTGTTAACTCCTCCTTTAATTATCGTTGGGTTTTCATCGCTGGGTTTTCATCGTTGGTGCTTCTACGTGCAGCGGGCCGGTGTCGTGTTAACGGGGGTGCCGCGTAGTGCTGGTCGGCGAGCAGGAGTGATTACGATTACCTGGCGACCGAGGGAAAGGGACGATCGTTTATTGTTTTCGTCGGTGACCTTTGACTTGTTACCGAAGCAGTATCCCATCCCTGGAGAGAACCTAGAAACGGCCTAAAAAAGGCCACGAAACCGTGCCGCGGGGCGGGGGAGTCGCGCGGGGATACTGTGTTTTCTAAAGCCGTGGCTGATCCGCACGCCATATACAGTGTACTGCATTATTTTCCAATATTACGTGAACCTCGGGGAAGACGTAGGGCAGGAGGTGAATGATAGACCGAGGGGGTGGCGACGGAGTGGCGGAGAGGCGGAGAGGCGGAGAGGGATAAAGAAGAAGAAGAAGAAGAAGAAGAGAGTGAGAGAGAGTCGATCGGATCACGCACGGTTGAATTTCCGAGTCGGGGGAAATGGGTCTGGGAGGTGGTGGAGGCTAAGCGGACCCGAGGGACACGTCGTCTCGAGCTACGAAATTCCCTAATCGATCGTGCACTCTCCGCTCGAATCCAGATTGAAAGGTTCGCGTGCATTGCCCCAGAAATAAAGAAGCAATTTAAACGTTTCTCTATAATCGAAGGATAATCTTTTAATTTACTTCGCGGAACTCCCCGAAATCGTTCGTGCCCTTCGATTCTTACGAAGGTTTTCGTCGGAAACTTATACCAATACCGGATCGAATCTTTATTATTCACTTTGGAATACCTATCCACAAAAAACCTATACATTTTCCTGGCTGCGTTTCTTGGATCCACATCAATTTCAGCAACGCTATTCGCTGTTCAGAAATATCGGAGCCAATTAACATCCCGATTGGTTGTAGAACGTTAAGAAGGGACAGGGAACAAAATTCCAGTCGAGAATTACGCGTGTAACGTGCGTGTCGTTGTGTTTCGCGAACAAGTCGAAAGGGAAATAAACAAAAAAAAACAGTGACAGAAAAAAAAGCGTTGCGGTCGCCGGCATGCATGCAATGGAAAATAACAATTCGGCCCAAATAACAATCGGGCTGGAAAAGCGGCTGGGAAAGCGGCTGGGTGGAAAAACGCGTTTATATTTCACCGGGTGCGAGAGTGAATTCCCTTTGTGACTGTAGGATGACAATTTCATGGCATTTAGCCGCGACGTAGAGGGCCTGGGCCGTGTACGCGCGAAACAATGCCGTGCTCGCTCGCGAACCAACCGATTCCACCACCGGCATCCATACACCCTACTCACCCCATCTCACCCCGTCCCACCCTAACTTACCCTTCCACGGTTTTCTCTATTTTCACCCATTCTACCCTCGGAGGCTCTCTCGATTTCAGTCATGCGTCTCTATAAGCGATACTCCGTATTGCCGTACCGCGCACGCCTCGCCGTTTTTAATCGGAAACAAAAGCGTTATTGCGGAAATTAAATGACACGTCCTGTGCCGGGACGAGGGGTCGAGGGGACGAGGGGACGAATAGTCGGCTTAAAAATATCGAAGCGCGGAATACCAGAGGCGAATGTAATTCCACTACTTCGAAGGTTCCTTCGGATGTTTAATTGTAAGTTGCACTATTTACGGGACGCATCCCTCCGATGTTCCTCGTTATTGTTAAATCTCTCTGTTTTTTTCTTTTTTCTTGGAAGATAACGATTTTAATCGGTCATGCAAATCACCGGTGGCCAAGGAAACGGGAGACTCCGTGGATCCGGATAAAAATCCGGTACAGAGGCAATTCTATTGTCCGATCTAGGATCCACTTAGGCGAAATAATTGATAGATCCTTTGATGCGACGGAGGAGGGATCGAGGAATGACAGGTTACGTGCTGGGATACGGGGTTCGCACGACCCTACTTCGCTGCCGTGTTATTAGTTAATTCTTACAATTACTCGTCGTCCCTGTGGTTATTCCATTACCCTCTACCTTTCCTAGATCACTCGGATTTTTGTATTCTCCGAGTAGTTCCGTTTCCCCTGAACCCGTTCGCTTCCGTTGGCTCTCGTTCACTTCCGCCTGGTCGCGTTCCTTAAACGGCTGTCCAGCGCGAAGGAAGAATCTTCGGTTTAACTTCGATTGTCCTAATACCATACCGATCTACGAGATCGCGAGAAACCGCGGGCTGGTGGTGGAGGGGGTAATGAGGGCAGGAAAGAAGGTTCGCGAATGGCTAATTAGATGTAAGCGGCAGAAGGTAATAAATTTAACATTAATGAGAATAAGTGGTAACCTTGACGGTTCGGCGAGGAGGCAGCGTGATTTCCAGTTTTATTGAAAAACAGGAAAGGATCAAGTTCACCGAGCCGTGCAGCAATTGCGGCCACTCTATCCCGCTCTATACCCGTCTATTATTATTTCAACGCTTTTTTTTGAATATTCCCCGCTAAATGAAATTAATTCCTGCAAAAAAATAATTAACCGCGGAGAGAAACATAAGCGAGTGCAGGTAAATGTAGCGTAGCGATCTAATCTAACCCAGAAAGTCGGCGGTGGATCGTGAGACTCGTCTGACGTCTTAATTGTAGTGTAATGCTCGTTGCGTTAATGGTGTGAATGAACTGTGTTTTCAATTACGGCCAGATCAAAGGAACCAACGAACCAACTTCACCCGTTTTACTCCTTCGAAGACGACGATCTCCATCGATTCGTCGATTCGTCGATTCGTCGATTCGTCGATCCGGATCCGATCATTCCACTTTAGACCTATAAATGAATAAATCCCGATCGTCCAGTCCGACACGCAACCCATTCCCCCTCGAGGAGGTGTCGATCTTTTTTCGTGGGGCTGGTGGCGCCCCGACTCGACCTTGAGAAGGCGGTGGCGAAATTTTTCTTATTCTTCTTGTTCTTCTTATTTCTCTTATCTTTCCTCTTCTCCTCGTTCATCGTGATCGTCTCCCTGGTCCCGTCGGTTGTTGGTCGTTGGTTGTCGATCGTTGGTGCTACCGCTGGTTCCCCGGCTCGTGTTTCGAGCGAGTTACACGCAAGAATGCGGCACGATCGGTAGTGAGTTCAAGCGGTGTCTTACATCTCGCTTCGTAACGACCCCGCCGCCGGATGTGGTCAACGTTTAATCGGTCCAGACAGAAAAATCTCTTCCGTGAGAAACTCACTCGCTCCCTCTTTCTACCTATGTCCCCTCGTCCAACGTACGCCGAAGACACGATTCGCGTAAATCGCGGGAAATCTCTTCGATTCGATCCGACAGATCCGATCGAGATCATTAATCGAAGGAATTCCGTGGAAAGCGCGAAAACAGGAGGAAGGGAGAGATGGAAAGCGTACTTTCTTGCAACAGATGGAAGGCAAAGTTTTCGAAGGCGCTGTACGTTTGATTAGGGAAACGAAAGGACGTTGCTCGTTCGGTGTCGGATGCATTGATTTTCGTTTACCCACCCCTTCAGGCGGTACCTCCCTCAATCCGTGGAGTCCCCCCGCCCCCGTACACTCGTTCCACCCCGTAGTCAAGGGATGTTTCGTTATTTAAACAGATTAGCGATACGGCAGCCCCCCCGGGGAAGCGTCTTATGTGTTTCCAATGCGTACCTCGCTCGAGGAAATTAATCCTTCGAAACCCCCGTGCCTTCGGTTTCCTTTGCCTTTCATCGCTAGTTTGTTTCTTCGAGGAAAGGCCATCATCCTCATGCGAAAGTAAGAGGCAACGTGTCCCGCGCCCGAAGCTTTTTACGCGATCTTTGGATTCCGTTGTCGAGGGTTAACGGTGTAAGTCGGGAAGGTAGTCAGGGATGGGGTAATTTTGGCGGCGTTTCGCGTTTCGGACAAATCGTTTCTGGCCGAATCGGCTCTTGGAACCGATTCTCTAATACAAATTCATGAACGCCCTCGAGTTTACCCTCCATTAGAAGGGAAGCGCAATCAAAACTGTGAGAGGGCCAGGAACCGACCAGCTGTAAATCAAACTACGAAATTCCACGTGTCTGCTCTCTCGCGATGTCTGAGCTCTCGAGAAAGTGTTGAGCAGGGCTCTCGATTCGGCTTGCATGGCAACCCTGTAATTACGTGTCCGGACCTCCGTTCGGACCTCCATCCGGAGGCCACCAGCACCAGTTTCAGCTTCCTTTCTTCTCGACCCTTCTCCGTTGACTTCAAACCTGGCGACAAACGCTTCGAGTCCAAAGTCCGTGCTACCAATGCGACTCACGTCCGAAACCGAGAAATACGAATGAAAAAACACCTCTCCTCAACCCTTCTTTTCCCTTTCCACCCCTTATTTGCACTCGCATCGTCGGATAACGAGCCATCCGTTTGCCTTTTCATCCGGGAGGGTGCCCCTTTTCCCCAGTTGCGTTTCCTCGCCCTATAAATACTATTCGCTACTATTTTTATTAACCTGTTCATCGGCAGTGATAACGCGAAACGTGACAACCTATCTTTGGATTGCAAACGATTATAATATGATATCACTTGGTTCAGTGACACCGAGGTTGATCTATTGCAACGTTCTTCAGAAATAAAAATCAGGGTAGATAGTATTTTATTGATTAAATCTCATGTTATAAAATTGCAATTTTTAGTTAGTGCAACGTCTGTTGCTTCTTTGTTAGAAAATTTGATACCGTATTTCGGCCGACATTTTTTTGTGGACCGGCGGAATTCGAGTCGTAATTCCGCTTACGTCACATTATACATTGAAAAGTGCATAATTGCATGGAAATCGCGGCCAATTTTAAACCACTTTTTTGAAACTCACGTGGACCTAAAAATGAGGTGCAATAGAATTAGTTGTGTTTATACTACGTTTCCTCAAAATCTCGTTGGAAAATCTTACAAATGACAAACTCTTCTCGTAAATATTGGTCCAATACTTATGTTACATATTTGGTTTATTCATTTATTATGTCTTTTATATTTCATTTCGGAACACTAAAGGGTTCATCTTGTCAATAAAATATACATAAATCTTACCAAACCAATAATATTCGGAATGCGAGATCGGAGTTGTTATTCACGGCGAATCCCACGGCTTTAAATCCTCCAGCAGGTCACCTAGGCGCCCAATGAACGAGCGTAAAATGGTTTAGCATAATTCGAGAGTAACGTCGGGGACACGCTTCCGCTCCTTCGCTTTTTCCCAATAAACCTCGATGCCTTGTTTTGCTGCGCTTAACTCTCCTCGTTAGACATCGGTGACATCTTGACGAAAGGGCGAGACGCAAGGTAAAAATTGAGAAAAACGTTTCCGAGAATCCCGTGGGAATAAGTCTTCCTCGGTGGGCCATACCCTCTCGCTTGACACCTTTTGACGTCCCGATTCTCCGTCCTCCTTTTTGTCACGTTGACTTCCAAATAGAATGTTTCTTTCCTTCAAACTCGGTAACCGGCTTTTAAGGACTGGAGGGGGGAAGGAAAAGGGAGGGTGTGTAGGGGAGAAGGCGAAACCGAGGAAGATCGTGCCGAGTAATTAATATGTAAAGCTCGAATGGTAAAGATATGTAACTGCAAAGACGGGAAGTATATTGGATAGTTTATTAGAGAAACGTATTAAAATGGAGGATGGGAGGGTCGAAGGCAGATTCGAAGGGAGAGCGGACGAGCGACAAATGTTGTATTACTCGTAGAAAGTGGAACGAGTCAGGACAGTAAAGCAAAGTACGGTCGTTGCGATTCTAATTAGAAAGTATTCGGTCGTTCGGAGGCGTCCCGGGGCCGAATTAAGCTAATCGGCCGCGACGAGGAATCGGCGGGGAGGCAGGGTAGCCGGATGGAAAAGAGAGAAAAAAAGTGAGACCGGTGTCTTTGGATTTCGGCCGGGAAATACATAAGCGGGAAAGGTGAAGCGAGAGGACGAACATCGAAGGAGGGCTGAACGAAAAGAGATAAGGAAACCGGGAAGGGTAGGAAAGAAAGGACCCTCGAGAGTCTACGAAAAAGTCGAGAGCATGAAATTAGTCGTACTCGCGGTATGGAGCATTAGAAGTGCCTCGAGGGCTCCTCTCTCGCGCACTCTCCTTTTATTTGATAATTATGCAAATGTCGAAATGATTGTCGGGCAATATGTCCTCGGAATAAAAGTCGAGACCGAGCAATTCGGTTATCTTTATGATTCAGGAGGGGTGGTTGAGCGAAGGAGAAAGTCAGTGAGTGCGAGGGAGATAGGGTGGCAGTGATGGTAACGGGGACGTCGATACAGCTCCGAGGAAACAAAAGCAAAAGCCAACGAATTTATTATATACCGAAAACCTCGCATTAGAGTCCACATATTTTTGGAATTTTTTTTTAGAGGAAGAACCAACCAAACGGGATAATTTTCAGATGCAAAAATATTTCCTAGCAGAGTTATGAACGGTTTAATTCAAATGCTCTCTCTAACCTTGAATTTATGCGACACTCGGAATTTCTCCTTGAAACATTTACCTGAGATCGATGAGTACAGTAATCCTTCAATTACCTTGTTAATTAATATTTACCAGAACTCCGTCGTCCGTTGGATACACTTGACCGGGACACGCGTACTCGTCTAGGAAAGAGAAAGGTCATGGGGCAAAGAATTGATACAGTTTTACAATAACAACTATTTATTTATAGGTAATAATGCTGAATTACAATGAATACACTTTTTGCCTCGATACTAGATTGTATAAGTTCGATCGCGAAGTTGTGTGATCGCACATCGTCTCCGTTAGTCGGTAGCAGCGATACAAATTTCCCTTCACAACCTTGAACCCTATTTTCGCGTACCAATCACCCAATCACCCACCCATCTTCCTTCATACGTTCGATCTCGTTTCTTGACAACCGCGTTGTTCGCCGCCTGGAAATAGCTGAAATCGTACTCGAACTTAGCACGACACGAAACGTACGTAACGTTCGAATCACCAGCGATTTCCGGCGGCAACGAAAGCATTCCGAGCCTCCCCCAGCCCACAAAAACCCCCGAATTACCGAAATTCGATTGGTAGTGGCGATGGCAAGTACAGATGAGCTATCGGTGGTTAAATTCTCTTTTTTTTCACTACGTTTAGCATCGTCTTAGCAGGCTTTTTAGCCAGTACGTTTCTAGACACTATGATTATGTGAACTTTACAACACAATATACCTTACGGCAAAAGACTTTGTACATGGATCTTAAATACGGGAATCGGCCCCGTGGAAATATCTCCCCGCGGATTGACGTGATCTTGCCGCGCGTGGATCCTCGAATGTCATCCGATTACCGGTCGCGTCGCCGGGAAATATTTCCCCGAAGTGATAGCCGATTAACGCAAACGCGGGACACACGCAATATGCATTAGACTTACTTCTCGATGGTAATAACTAAGTTCTTTATATAAATAAGGTGTTACGATTTTAAGACGCTGGGAGAACCGTCCGTCGTTATTACTCTCGCGCATTCTTCGTCTTTTCCCCCGAGACTCCGGTTCCTTCGGTTCTTTCGATTCCCTCGATACACTCGATTATTTTGATTATTTTCATTCTACCGTACGATGACTCGCGCTCGCGAGCACACACTCACACATACACGCGCGCGTCACACTTTTCTCTGGTTTTTCTATGTTACACAGGAGTCGAGTCACCGGAACTGTGAATTTCATCCTAAGAGAACGATTCTGGTTCGTTCGTACCTTCGACACCGGGATGGGCCTCGCGGAACTCGATCTTTACTTTTACACGCACTCTCGCTCTCGCAAACGATCGGGTCACCCGCTATCGTCTCGAGAAAAGAAAATGATAATAATAATATCCGTAATGATAATAATACTCGAAATCGAAGCGCTACACGAGGCACGATGGCTACGCGGCGCGCCCGATCGTTCGTATTCTTAATGACAATTAGCTAATTAAATCGTTCGATAATTAGGAGATAGGTACCTCTAGGAAGGCATGCACACACGCACGCATTCTCAAAGCAGTCTTTAAAAATCTGTCTCTCCTTCCCTCTCTCGCGTCTCTCTCACTCTCTTTCTCTCTTACCCTCACACCCTCCGTCCATCCTCTTTCGATCTGACTTCTTCTCTCGCTCGAGCACGAGTTCGATTACTTCGCAGTTAATCGACACTGTGTCCTGGAAAAAAAATCCATGATCCTTCGCGGCGAAGGGAAAGATCAGGCTGATCGGTCGTTCTCCGTTCTTGGAATCGGTCGACGAGCCGAAAAGGGTACGTCGAATTCGGTCTAACCTCGATTGATATGTCTTTCGATCGGTTGGTCGCTGATTCTGGGCTCGCTCGAATCTTCGGGAAGTATCGAGGGTTAGCCTCGAACGATCGCGGATGGTCGAGCTCTCTCGAGCTTTTTATCACGTACATCCTTAGAATATACTTTACGTATCGAAAAGCGATGTGCGCGGAAGTACGAGTACGCTCGTTGTACGTTCATGACTCTTTCTCTCTCTCGCTTTCTCTCGCGCTTTAACGCTCTCTCTCTCTCTTTATTCCATCGTCGGTCGTTCCTACCTCGTAGAAACATTGATCCCGTTCCTATTCGCGTTTCACGTATTCGATGGCTCGTTGATAAGAGTTCCTCTCTCGTTCTCATTACCGGCGATACTTTCCTCATTCTTCCATCTCTTCCATCTCTTCCATCTTTTGGTTGATCGATCAGTCGTTTTGGCCGGTGGCCAAACGCTCTGCCCCTCCTCTGCTCTCCGCCGGCCTCTTCTAGGTCGCGCTCGTGAACAGAACCGAATTCTTGTAGTAACCCGTTCGTGACTCTGAAACAGAAGCGATTCAAAGTGCACTCTCTGAGGTGGCTGGCTCTGCCGTTTCTAACAAACCTATACCACTTATCGTTATCGAGTATGCTATCGCGTACCGAATTCTAAGGCTGTGGAAAGATCGGCGTTTTTCCGTGGCGATCGAAACGCGTTCGAGTCGCGTTCAAATTGCGATCGAATTCGGAGGAGGACCGGAGAGATTCGACGGATGGCGATGGTGAATCGAAAGAGGTAACCAGATGGCTGATTCGATGAACGTTTCTTTCGAAGTGGCGCCGCTCACTAATTATCGTTGGCTGTTGAGACGCGGATCGACGGGAAGAGAACGAGAGAGCACTTGCCCCTTTCTCTCCTTTCCCCCCCAACCCTTCGTCGGCAGAGAGAAAAGGAGAGAAGAAGAAGAAGAATGAGTCGTATCGGACGCCTCCGTAAATACGAGACCGGTCGAGTCATGGGCCTAAGGGCCCCTTTGTGATCGAGCCGCCATTCGACTTTTTGTCCGACTGTCGCTTATGATTGAAAATCACTAGGCGTTAGCGATTCACGTGATTCACGTGATTCGCTTTACGCCTCTCTCTCTTCCTTCGTTTACTTCGGCCGCGTTCTCTCGGAAATCGAAAATATTCATGCGGTTCTCTCGATATCGGTCAACCACCGAGGAACCGTCGAGAAACTTTGTCGGTCGAAATTGGTTGTAAGAGCTGATTGGTGAGGGATGCTGGCTACGGGGAGGTGGGACCACGCTCCTCTTTTGCGAAGGTATAGCCAATTAAAGGAGCACTCGTTAAGTCGCTGTTTTACGAAGGGAAGAAATCCAGCGGAATGGTAGAAAAACGATTATTTACGTGCGCCGTCACGCCGAGAGCTTAGAGCATTGAAATCGCGGCACGAATATCGTATAGTTTTTGCGGGAGGCTCGAACTTTCGACAAGTTGGCCCGAGCCGAGAAGAACCGAGGAGAACCGAGACGAGCCAAGGCGAAGTAATGCCAACTTTCGAAAGCGTCAACTTGCGCCTCTGTCGACGCTGTCGCCCTTGCAAGAAACAGCCCTTTGCATAGCTGGGAGTGGACCGAGGAAGGGACCGAGGGGAACCGAGGGGGGACGGTGTGGCATCCTCTCCCTCTTCCAGAACAGTTTCTAATTAAAGATCGAAAGTTTATTCCACCTGGCAAAAAAATCCTCGACACTCTCCCTGGGAGCAGAGATCTCGACGAGCGAATAAAAAGTAAAGAGAGCGGAAGGTTTAGAGGTGGATCGATGAACCGGAGTAATATGAGAAGAAAAAATAGTTTTCTTACGATTACTTCTATTCCGCCCGTTACGAAGAGTGATCTGCCTCCTCTTCAGGGGCGTTCAGGAAATTGCGCGCGTCTACCTAGGAGTTCGATCCTCACCATCACCATCGTTCGTTCGAGAGTTGATCGGATCGCCGTGTAAACTTATCTAAACCTTTCGATATTTCACTGGACGCACCTTGAAGAGGAGACTTAACTTGGTCCCTCTCGGCCACCTGATGCTGCCGCGACTTTCTCTCCAGCTCGAGTTCCTGCACCAGCGATTCTGCGACAAGAAAACACATAAACACATCAAATTGATTGGAAAGAACTGAAATTTCCATAAATCGGAAGAGTGGCTCGTGCGCGCGAAACACGCCAGAAACCGTACGCGATCCTGCATCGTTTCTATTCCTGGTCCTATGTTTCCTCACGCTAACTTTGCCGAGGCGTGAACCGTGAACCGTGAACCGTAAACCGTAAACCGTGAGCCGTGAGCCGTGAACGCGTCAACGATGAAACGAAGCGGTAATTAGTGGAAAAGCAGCCGGCACGAGCTGCTTGCGAGAAAGGGAAATAGAAGAGAGAGGGCGAGCCCGAAGAGGGATAACGGACGAAGGCAGGCGTGAAAGGGCCGCGAGTTTGCTCACTGAATTCCGCAAGGATTAGGGTGAAAACTGGTAAATGTCCCTTTAATGATATCGCTGAGAATTAACTGTCGGCGAAACCGCGTCTCCTTTCCTACGGTCCACCCGGTCCACCCGGTTAACCCAACGACGACCTGTCCTATAGTTCGCACGACTATGAGTGAATCTCTCGAGAACGGAACCTTTCAAGGAAAGATTCGAGGGATCGATTACGTGGCTTTGAGAATGGAGGTAGGAATATAATCGGTAAGCGTGAAATCGCAGCTCCTTCGGCTCGAAGTAATGCTAAATCGAATTGCGAGGCCATTAAGTCCCGGTTAACTGGCACACGAACCACCTTCGAGAGGAAGTCGCCCTTCCAGAGAGCGAGACGCGTCGAGGCCGAGATTCCATTATGCTTTGAGCAACAATAGCTGAGGGCTGTTTCGTGGTGTAGGCCTGGGTGTGAATTCGGGTGCGTTCGTCAGGACCGTTATACACTCGTCGGAACTCTCTACGGGACTACTCCTGCCGAACCAATGTTTGCGTTTCACTGAGCCAAATTACCTCTCGCGCCCTTATCCGCGCGTACCTCCTTTCATCCCTTTGATATCCAAATGACAATTTAACTGCTCAAGATACCGTGCCCCTGCCTCCCCTGCCTCCCCCGCCTCCCCCGTCATCACCACCGCGATTCTATCCGAGGGACGGGCTAAAACGACTGACTGGACCGTGTCGGACGAGGTATCCTTGACCCTTTCGAAATCGTTATAACGTTCCTCGGGGATGCGTATTTCACTTGGCGCGAAAAGAGATTAATAGTTTCGCTACCGTATTACACACCCTGACAAATCGTGCGAACAATGAAAACAATTTCAGACCGATCCGTAGGAGGCACTCTCGGCCCTAAACGGCCGGTATTGTGCCCCCGCATAGCTCTTGGATTTTTTTTGTCCATTTCTTTGAGAGAAGCACGAGAGGAGGATCCCGTGAGTCCGAGACCGAGAGATCGAGAGTCGAAGAACTTCATCCGGTATGACGATGCATTTATCCACGCGTAATTAACTGGCCACAATGCATCGCGAGTGGCGGCGGAGAGAAAGAGAGGAGAACGAAAGAACGAAAGAACGAAAGAACGAAAGAAATCGAATCGTAATAAAAAGAGATTCGTTGCCCGGAGATCGACGCGTCGCTGTTGTTGCTACTTATTAAAAAAATCCTCGTATTGTGTTGTGGCGTGCCGACATTGCCGTTATTAACCGCTCGATCGACCAAATTTTTTCTCGATCCTTTTGTCCCTTTCTCTCTCTCTCTCTGTCTTCGACCGGTTGAGATAGTTCTCGATTCGTCGTTTCTCCGCCGAATCAGAAAGAGAGAGAGAGAGAGAGGGAGAGAGTGCTTTCCATCGATTTCACGAGTATCGCAACATTTCAATTTTCCAACCCCAATCTAGAAACACCAGTCAACCGTCTTCGGCGATCGTAAGAACCCGTAAGAGGCTGCATCATCGTCGATATACCGAATATATTAGTTTCGCGCGAATCCCTGTAAGAGGCAATTTAAGTATGATATCGTAGCGAGGGTAATTGGTTGAGCGCTCTCGCTCTGCAGAATCTCTGATCTCAGATCTTGGATCTCGCATCTCGCATCTCGCATCTCGCATCTCGCATCTCGGATCTCGGATCTTGAATCTGAAGCGGGTGGAGGTAGAAGCGTGCGAGAAAGAGAGAAGAAAGAACGAGGGACGAATTTAGAAGGTAGAAGGTAGAAGGGAAAGAGCCGGGGGAAGGGCGAGGGGGGATGAATTTCGTGTAGTGCCGCGTTTTTAATGCTCTGATCTTTATGTAAAACAGAAGAAGGTTCAGTGGGTGTGCGGGAAGAGGGATGGAGACGACGGAAAGTGGGATACAGAGATTGGGTAGGAAGGGTGAGTAGACGCTCGAGTAGCAAGCCGACCGTGAAATTGTATGAATCAAGGTGGTGTACGGAGAAGCGCGGAGACACAAAAAGCGAGGATGCGAGGAGAAGAAAAAGTGTAATATGACGAAGAGCCTCGCTCCCGTTGCCAATGATTCGGCTTCGTTTGCCTCCAACTAGCCCTCGAGCGTCGAGCGTCGAGCGTCGAGCGTCGAGCGCCGAACGTCTCTCACTCGTGTTCTCTTTCTATCATCTTCTTCCCTCTCTTTAGCCGTTACACGAGTCCCCCTCTCTCTCTCTCTCTCTCACTCCTCTCCGCGATCGTCAAAACGCGGATACACGGAGGATGCAAACGAAGAGGAACAGATGGAGGCAGGAAAGGGAAAAAGATAAATGGTACCTCGGGAAAATCACGTCCCGTAATGATCGTGCGGGTGAGGCGCCGATATTTCTGACGAGAGGCCACTACTACCTATGTAGTTACTCTCGTGGAAAGTACCGTCGAGCATAAATAGAAGTCGTGCCACTTCCTCTTCTTACCCTCCTGATTTTTTAGTCCTTGCTTGTACGCCGGAAAACCACGTCGTGCTTCCTTGATATATAAAGGCGGCAAGGGACGTTTTCAAACCTCTCTCACCCTTCTTCCTTCCTAACTCGCCAGGACGCCTTCGTTACCTCGATATTGCTTCTATACACGCCTCGCGCTTTATCACTCTCGCGGGGTTATTGTCTTTCGCCTAATACCGTACGCATAGAGTTCCAACTTTGCCTACGTTATTCTTAACAGCGCCGAAGACTTACGTATCTCATTTCTCTGACATTGGTCTTCCTTTCGTTCACCTTATCACACATTATTATTTCCTCTCGCGAGTCGACAATATCCCATTTGTAGAGCTCGCACGGGATCGACACTGGGATCGTGAACGACCTCGTCGAATCAAATTCCACGGAAGGAGGGTGGTTATGCTCGGAGCGAAATTATTGCATATAGTCTGAATATTAAAGCGCGGTAGAGTGGATGGTAGATACTGTCTGCTGTGACGGTGGACGGAGGTGTATACGTGTGTAGATGCTCGTGTATCCGAGAAAGAGCATCCAAGAGTAGGAGAAGGCGAAGGGGGTGGTGGAGGAGGAGGAGGAGGAGAAGGAGGGAACGAGGAAAGCTGGAGAAGAGAGGTTGCGGGTGAGGGTGAGAGAAAGCGATGGAACTTGGATGGGATGGTTAAAGGAAACGGAGAGAAACGAAGAGAAACGTAGGGAAGGAAGAAGGGAGGACGGGTAAGTTGGAGTAACCGAGAGCCACGGTGGCCGCCGGGGAAATTACGGCTCCTTCCTTACTTGCCAGAGATGTGCATAAACTCTGCATTACACCCAGTGGCGCTCACGTGTTCGCGTATCTTATGTTGCAAGGATACTAGTTGCGTTACCTCTCCAACAACTCTTAAGCTCTCATTTATCTACCTATCATAGCTACGCGAAATATCTAAAGGGCACGTAGAAATTTATAGAAGCAGTGGTACGGTACCATAAGTCAGCCCGGTAACATCAGTAGACTTAATAATAAAACGATTCGCCCGATGTGCGAGAAATTCGATACTTAACCGCGGATTTATTCGCCTCGTGAACGAGCATCTCTTTCGAATTCCTGCGGGAGATGAATTTCCCTTCGCGGAAATCTTATCTCGCGAGATGAGAGTCTCTGTTCGTATAGAATGCATGACTCGAAGACACGACGGTTCCAAAGTCCCTTCAGCGGCGTAAGTACCTACCTCGGACGACGACGTTGCGCCGGCCTATACTACTCTTTCTCTCTCTCTCTCTCTCTCTATCTCTCCCTCTGCCTCTCCCATTCCTTCTCCTACTCCCTCTCCCTATTCCCCGTTAGTCTCGTCGCTTCGCCTCCCCAACCCCGTCACCCCACGGAAACCTCTGTTGTTTATTGCAAATGGATTCCGCATCATGATGCCCGAGTGGCTGTGCGGGACCCTGTTCAAATACCTCGTCTTTCCTCGTCAGAATCGGCCTCCGTCCTTCTCCGTCTTTCGCCTAGTCTCTCTTCTAGCGCACGGGGTTGTTATTGCTCGCGGCGTGATTGCTCTCGCTCGAGATCTTTCGAATAATTTACTTTGCGCGATATACCATCACGGGACACGCGCGCACATCCACGAACGGCCTACGCCGCTCGGTTTCTACCCTTCGCTCGTTCATTCGTTCGTTCGGACGTTCGGTCGGTCGATCGGTCGATCAGTCGTTCGGTTGGTTCTTTTTTCTGTTTGGCCAATCGAGGATCGAGCCGCTCGCCCGGAAGATCAGAAAAATTGAGTGGATCCTAATACGAGAACGCGATTATCCGAATTAGCGGCTCGCCACGAATCCTCGCCCTCTTTTTTGCTGCTCTCGTTTTCCCTTTGGCTTCCCTTCCCCCCCCAGCGAAAAGGCGCGGGTGGGGGGGACGGGGGCAAAAGAAACTCGCGGGTTCGCGCCGCAAGCGAAACTCCATCTCCTTACTAATAACACGGATCTTTTTCCGTTCCAGAAACGAGGACTACGGAGGAAAGATTGTAACCAACTTTATCGAGGGGAGAAAGAGAAAGAAGTGCTTTCTCCAAGACGCGAAACAGGTAAACTGTGCCTCTCTCGTCGGACTAACCTTGATAGTTTTGCCAAAACGCGGAAGCCTGGCTGCCGATAAGGTCCAAGCCGTATCCCCATGCCGGTTTCTCGGGTGTCGAGGGTTGTTGAGAAGGACGCGGGACCTGTGCCTCTCTGTACTGCTGGGCTGCCGTTTGTTGTTGCTGAAGGGGTTGCTGAGATGATTGTTGCTGCGGTGGTTGCTGCTGCGACTGCGAATGTACCGGACTCGCCTCGGGTGGTTCTGAACTCGCTCCACGTGCTTCCGCCGTTATGTTTTCTGAGATTTACAGAAAAAGATCAACTGCAGCAGCGTTCACTTGATATCAAACTAAAATTTCGTCGATCCGCGCATCCAAAAAGCAACGGGGGAAACTGGTTGCCTGAGACGTGTATTTGCGTTCCGTTTGATTTGAAATTAGTATCGCTACTCTCTGGAACTGACAGGGTTAATCAGCGCCGGCAAGGCAACCTGTCGAGAGTGGTGGTGGTGGTGGTAGTGTTGGTGGTACTGGAGCTACCAGCAAGGACGAAACGCGCGCGTTCTATATCGAAATAAGAGATTTCACTTAAAGGGTTTCGGGCCCAAGTTTTGCTCGTGACAGGAAGAGGGGTGGCCCCGCTACTCGCGCACCGACGAAGGAATCGTCATGGGGTAGAACGCGTCTTTTAGCCAAATCGAGGAGGAACTCGAAGGTGAAAGTGAAGAAGGCTTGGGGGAGGAAGTGAAAGGGGAGAAGGGGAGAAGGGGAGAAGGAGTGAGGAAGGGAAGGAAGGAAGGAAGGAAAGATCTAAGAGAGGTCGTACCGACGATAGCTCTCGAGATTTCGTGAAGAGGATTGCAACGCCGGCAGGGTATAAGTAAGGAATTATATTCCGCTGGGTGTCAGGTTGTTTGCTCTCGGCCAGCGTATTAATTAATTTATTCCGAGATCACCGGTAGCCCGGAGGGAGTTTTAGCGTAGAGACCGTTGGAAAAGAGCTAGAGTCAAAAGCTCGGAGCTACGGCTTACCGGTAATGGCCCTGACTTGCTCGGATGACGCTCCCGTTGCTTTTAGCGCTTCCTCGAGTTGCGTGCGCCTCTTGATCTCCAGGTCCAACTGCTCCTGTAACCGTTTCCTCGCTCTTCGTTCCTTCTTTAATCGTTTCTGATAGATCACTGAAAGCAAACAAACAGAAGATACGTTTAGTCGTCTCTTAATAGACAGCTGTCAAAGCGAACCACTGAGAAGAATAGAGTTTGGTGTACCGCGGGTGGCGGAACCCTGGTGCGGTCAGACTCCGATGAAATTATCTTGGCGTATCATTGTACCGCGGGGGGTTTCGCGGCGAACACGAGGGACTCTCGTATCTCTGGACTCCTACCTCGAGGGTCCTATCAGGGGTCCTATCGGGTGTGAAAGCTACCGTGCGCTTTCCGACGGTAGCCGCATGCTCGAGGACACCAACGAGGTTCTTTCATCACGCTCCACTAACGCGCCTCTTTCCTTCACTTTTCTTTTCCTCTTTGCGACCCACCTTACACGAGATGTGTACCATGCGTTCCTAATGTCTGAAAGACTCGTTCGCTCCTCATCGAGAGTACACGGAGATGCCGAGTGAGTGGGTGCGATGATCCGCGGGTGTATGGGTAGTAGAAAGGTACCTAGAAGGTTTTTTTGGGTACCTTCAACATGGAATACAAGGTACGAAGGAAGAGGGAAGAGGGAAGAGTTTCACGACGGTGGTAAGAATCGGACAGTCTGGTAGCAGAGAGAAAGGGAGAAGGCAGCGGGGAAGGCTGCATTATGATGCAAAGATGGCGCGGAGCGGCACCCTAGAATTAGCCGGAGCACTCGCCATTGGCCGTTCGGCAAACCACTCCTTCGGTAACAACCGACTGCATACGTTGCATACTAAGAATACACGCGAGCCACCAAAGAATTGCCTTGTCTTGCCTTCCCTTGCCTTCCCTTGCCTTACCTTCCCTTACCTTCCCTTACCTTCGTCGAGGCTGCCAACCCGACTTCCACCTACGATCTAACTTTGCGCGAGAGTCCTTCTACTTCGTAAGCTCTGCCTTTCGACCGACCACGATCGTGAACCCTTTCCCAACGATCTTCGCCAGTTACAATACTCTCCTCAGCATTCTCTGTTTTTCTAGTCGATCGAAGCGGCTAAGCTTCCACCGACGGATCGGACGACAGGGTTCCAATCAAAATTATACTACACGATGAAACAGAATCGATCCGAGTAACTCGAGAATTCCCCACGTATTATAATTTGCAAACCGACCGAGTTTCGCGTTTGCACTACTAGCACGATATATCTGGCCCCGTTCGTTCCTCGCGGTTCCAGTTAAGAGACTATCACTGGTGCGTTACTTACATAAGTATAGGTGATTCAAGAGAAAGAGTCGTGGGTGACTCGCATCGATGATGACGCGCGGTACACACACACAGAAAAGAAACTCGCGGTGGTGCTTATGAAATCAGAGCCGAGAATTAAGTGTGCTCGTTCTTCTATGGTTCGCAGGGCGTGTCAGATGCGAGATAGTTGAATCGATTAATCCTATGTTCACCAACAATATTACTCGAGGAAACCTAATCATTGAGCATTCTTGAAAAATCCAGTAAAGAATCATCAACGATAAATAGCGAGATTGAATAATATACGAGGAGAGAAAGGGAAAGGTAAACGAGAGAGAGAGGGGCGGGGGGGGGAGGAGAGAAAGAACGAACGGTTTTTCTGATCGAGCACGTCAAAATAGATCAGCTACCGCTGTGCGCTCGATCGGAAATCCTTCGAGTGATCCCGTCCCCGACTCCCCCGCCTCCTCGACACCCACGTCGAGCATTCGTTCGCTCAACCCGTCTGTCCCTTCGCATACCACGATCGTTCCTTAACTTTCCTTTCTTCATATAAATTCAATAAATTTACCTATCGCGTTCGACCGGTTTTCCAAACCGAAACATTCGAGTTTTCAATTACAGTTTTTTTTTGTTCGAGTACCCGCTCTCATCAAATCATCGTTGTTTCCCTCCTCGTCAGGCGTAAACAATCAGGCACGAGTCGGGAAACGTAATAGCTAAATCCAATAGGGAAACCCGCAGAACTAATATACAACCCAGTTCCTTACCCGTGCTGTATTTAATACATACGATGGGAAACGAAGAGGGAGAAGCAGACCGGAAGGCGGTACGAGAGAGACTAAGACAGAGAGATCCCCTGGGAATAGCAATATGATTTACATTTTGTGGTTATATTGACCATTCCCGGCACCTGCACCACTCGTCGTTGCGGAGTTCTCGAGCGATGACCAGGATCCTCTTCTTGGGAAAAACGAATAGTATCTCGTAACGAGATTCGATTTTTTGTGCTTTTTGATTATTACACATAAAGATCTGCGATCGTCAAAAGTACAAGAATCATGATTGAATATCGGTATGGACGGATGTGAACTCGAATATTCGTAGGTTCTTCGCGCAAATATGTGGAGGTGTCGGGTTCGAGGTTCGGGTTCGGGTTTGGTGGTACCGTGAGGTGATCCTGATGGTGGTAGCAATGGCCGGAGAAGCGGAAAGAGCCGTTAGCTGGCATTTAAGAGGGTTCTCAGGCACCTACTGGAGATTCCGCTTTCGAAGGTTTCTCCGAGGAAACAGCATCTGTGCGCTACGGCTGTCCGATGAATAATATTAAGCTTATAGTCGAAACAACCTCGATAGTGTTTCAGCCATACTGCTCCATACGAATACTAATCGTCTTAGTTTCCGTAATTTCAAGGAATCCTCGTGCACCTTGTTGCGGGTGCCAGGGCCGAGATCGAAAATGGAAATTGTTTGGCAGTCGAGTGGTTTATCCTCCCGCAGGCTCGATACGTTCAAATATCAATTTCGCGGTGACAACTTTTCGGCACCCTTGCCCCGCGCTGGGAAACCCATGAAACCCATATGGAAATGGAGATAGGTCATCCGAATCCAGTTTGCGCTTTTCGAAACATCCCGGGAGGGTCAGCCGTCTTATCCGCTCGAATCCGCTCCGTCACCTTTCCCTCTTCTTCTTACACCATCCCTTACCATCCCTTACCATCCCTTACCCAACCTCACCCTACTTCACCCTCTGATCATCCGAAATATAACCGATCCCTCTATGGAAAATGTCGTAAAGTCGAAAGCTTTTCGCTTTTACGTATTATTCTTTTATCGGATAGGTGCTCGAGATAGGTGCTGTCCGAAGATATTCAAAGGAAAAATCCTCTTTTCTTTCGGCTTTCCGAATCGTATCAAGAATATTCGAACACCTCGAACAACGGAGAGGGGGGATCTCGATCTCGCATCCCCGGATCTGTTTCATCTCTCCGTATGTTTTTCTAGGACTAAATCATTTATGCTATTAACATCCGTTGTGTATTTTATCGCTCGGTCCGAATTTGTTTAACAACACGCCGCGTCGACACGTTGAAGCGTTGAAAGAAAGAACTCGGAGCCAAGTAAATGGTATGGCAAACAGATCGCTTTGTTTGCCATAAAATCAGTATAAGAATACTATGAAAATATTGGATACCCAACAAAGTTCCTGCTGTTTTTCCGTGTTTTCGTGCCGACCATTTTATTACTCTTTGTCCAAATGCTTTTACTGTTTTACCTGAATTAATTTTTATAAATACCAGAAAAAGTCACAACGAATCAGTTTGTAGGACAATTTCAAAGTGTACACTTCGTTTTCGACCATAAAACTACTTCCAAAATGTCCGTGTTTAACGCCGTAATTCGTGCATGTTTGCTATATGAGTTCAGACTTGGCGCCGAAGCAGCGGAAGTCGCCAGAAAAATTAACACTTTGCGGTCGCGATTTGTTTTCAACAATACTTCTTGCCGGGTGGAATATATTTTTTGTATAAAGCGAGATTATATAGTGAAGTGTTAAATAGTTATAAAATACGAAATATACAATATTTGTGGAAACACGAAAATCAATTCGGGAGTGGAGAATGTTTTCGCATCGAAAGTTGGGAAATTGATTTTATCAAAAAGGGAATTATGGCATTGGTGGATCGCCAGTTAAGGATCATATATAACAATGGAGATTACCTAATAGAATAATGTTTAATATGAAAAAATGAATGGAATTTCATAAAGTATGTGAAAAATAATTGATGTCCCTAATATTTTTTTGTTCACATTCGACCGCAAAGTGTTAATATTATGGACGAAGTAACTTCGCAATCAGAGTAGCAGAGTTTAGTTAACGATGTGTTAATTACACTGATTACCAATTGCAAATAAGATTTAATCGACGGAGTTTAATGCGACCCATTAAAATGAAGGTAACTTTGAAGAACGACACGGAAAAAAAGTCCATACGAAGAAAAATGTCTGGCTCGGAATGGGACGCGAGGGGATAGGTATCTCCGGGTATTTCTTTATCGGCGGGAAGCAGCGGCAGTTTTCGGAGGGATCCGTCTGTATGGGACGCGTGTTTTATTGGCCGAAAACCAAAAGATATCGGGATTATGTTCTCCGTCAGGGTGACGTCGAGCCGACGAAGTAGAAACACGGCTGACCCCGATGAATCGTTAGCGCCTTCGACCGACTTCACCCTCTCTTATTCCTTCTCTTATCTGTGATTTACATTTACATTACATTATCGCGGTACCCAAATAAAAAAACGAGAAACGTCGAAAATAATAACTGCGGTTTCTTATCCGCGTGATTTAACACCTTATCCGATAACAATCGACTGTCAGCTGCTTTTATCGCATGTATGCATTCTTTCCAAAGATAATATTTTCTATAATGTTGCCTTTTCTATGAATTCCGCATTAAAACACAAAAACATTATTATAATTGTGATACTTTCAAGCACACAGAAACGAGCTTTCAAAACAAAAAAACTAATCATTTAACTGGTTAAGTGCAGTCAAAATACACGAATGCGGTAAACCGAAACAAGCGGAGAGAGAGAAAGTGGGTCGGGAGACATTATATTTTTCTATCTAGATTTTCGTAAATAGGGAAAAAAACGAGGGAAGGAGAAGGATCGCGTAGGGTGGAAGGATAGGGGAGGCTCTCAGCCGTAGGAGTAGCGAGAAAGCAACGAACAGAAGCGTTTTAGCTTATCGTGTTTCCGCGTTTAATAGTAGCCTCCTCGGGGTCCATCCCCGTGGGAGACATACGGTAGCTTAATGGTGATTTTTTCTCGCCGTAGAATCGGTTTCACCTCGTCACCGTGCGCCGATCTCGTCACGCGGACACCCGCGATAATTCCTGATCGATGGAAGATCCTCGAAGCGACTATAACCGAGTTAAGTCGCGAATCTCCCACTTCGCACGTCCCCCATAAATTCCATCATCCGTTTCCTACAGTCAGGAAGAACATCTACGAGGAATGCAGAGACGGCATCTCACCCCCCCCCCCGCCCAAATAAAAAATATATAAATAAGATCGATGATAAACAGTCTCTCAAGTGAAACGGATAGAGAACGATGTAACCAAAAACGAAAAGGAAAGGCAGAACGTGTATGGATTAAATTCTTCTCTTAAACTTCCCTCTTGTGTATAGAGGAAAGTCACATTCCACGAGACCTCGAGACATCCGGAATCGAGCTACCTTTACCCCCGTTCCCCTTCCACCCTTCCACCCTTCTCCCAGGGGAACCGATATTAATTCCCATAAATTTCCTTTCAACGGCTATGGATAGCGCTCGTCGTATCCCTGAAAGCGAAAGCAAAGGACTGTTCGTCTTTTAATCGGGGTATGCAAAGAACGTTATTCTTTCGTTCCGCAAGCAAAACGGGGGGGGGGGGGGGGCAGGAGAGAGAGAGAGGATGAAACGGATGCAGGGACCAATGGAATCAAGAAGGTTACGAGGTTTTACAATATTTAATAGCACGATAAAAAGCACCGTATCGCTATTTTTCCCTTGGCAATACAAGGAATGCCCTCTCCCTCGAAATGAAATTGCTCGATATTGGAATAAAATGTTTCCCGGTAATTAATTCCCGGAGAATGTTACGTGTATGCGTACGATTAAGATTCGGGAGGTTGGTTCTCGAGTTGACCGTGGTAACGGCAAAGGAATGGTATTCTAGGAGGAGAAGGGAGAGGTGGAGAGAGGGAGAAAAGATTCGCGTTTATTCAAGTGATACCGCAAAGAGAATATTTCCGGTGAGAGAGGTATTCGAGAAAAAGTGAATGGGCCGGACCCGCGAGAAGGGTAAATGGAAAACGACAAACGTTGAGGAAGGGTGGGTTCGCTGAAACACATTTGGATTGCGTTTCAGTTTCTCGAGTGGCTCTTCTCGAGCAGCAAAACCCGGGAGCGGACCACCCGTGTTTATACAATGTAATGGCTTGTGCTACCATTGTACCCAGAGTTTAACGGTACAAGGAGGTCCGTTTCTGTTCACGTCTACTTGGTACTCAGTACCCAGTGCTCACTTTCCGATTCCCTTTCGGTATTCGTTTGCCACTTTATCACGCCCCTAGATTGCCGCATTAAACATCCACCAAAGGGAATATCAACTCTTGCGGGAACCGAGTCCTCCTCTACCCTCCTCCGTCCAAGTATCATCTTTATAGAACTCACAACTTTCATCTATTACGATTTTCTATTCCTAGTTCTTGGTAATTATGTACTCTGTGGGTTCCAACGCGGATTGTATTGGTTTTGAGATATGCTGTTATTTGGGAGATTCTAAAGAAATTAGTAACGCTGGTTTCCAGTGTAAATCCAGTGGAAGGAGATTATCAGTAGCGATATAATCATATTGTTACTTAATCTGTACCAAATGCGAAATAAAATAAATGCATATAATGCATATAATGATAAAAAACGACATTACTTATGGGTACCCCTAATATAAAATTGTATATATATGTATATAAAATTGCTTGCTAGACTGTCATTAACAAAATGTAAGAATTTCAATAATCACTAAATTCTTCTTCGTTTCCCCGAGTAGAGCAACGATTCGGTGAACGAGTTCTATTCATTCGCGGAAACGAACACGAAAACCTGATACCGCCGAGACTAGGGCCCCGAGTAGAGAAGGGCCAGTTCACCGGGCAATTCTTCGGGTAATTCTTCGGTCAATCGATGACGCGTTTAGTAACTCAAGAGGGCAGAACCAGAAGACTATGGAATTATGGCAGGTGGAAGACAGTCGACCTCCCTGCTGGCCGATCTTCATCTCCGATCTACCAGCAGATCGGTGCACACATACATTTACGATATATCGCGTTACACGCATGCCTGGCCTCCTATCTAACCAACGGAGAGAGGGTTGAGGGTGGAAGGGGGGAGGGAGATCTTGTTCTTCCTCGCTCCGTGTCCCTACTTGTGCCGGATAATATTGCCACGGGTACATTGTTCCGCGCAAGTAAGAACCCAACCGGAGTACCTTGGTGGATTACGAAAAAGGAACGGGCCCGATAATTATTTACCGACTTCCGATCAATGAAAGAAATATGGAAAGAACTGCACGGTAATGTATCCGAAGCACCGTCCACGCCGTAGCCGGAAATGACTGGGAACCGGCCTCCCGTAAGAACCGTCGAACATTATGGTAAACGCGATCAGAAAATCGTCGATGAATAAGTCCGGTGGCAGGATCTCTCGAAGGATACCTAAAGGGGCTTCTTATGGCGCGCACCTTTACGGCTTCGTTTCGTAACGAATTCTCGGAAATTTTTTCGACGAACTCGATCGGCGATACCGTAAACGCGTATGGAATTAGGTGGAAGAAATGATTCTTCCTGGAATCTTTGAATTACCTTCCAAAATCGGAGTCGGACGTGAATTTGGATGCTTTTGATATCGTTCCTTCGGTTTCTCGCACATCTTAGAAATCTTGTTAGAAATCGGAGATTCTTTCTGGTAGGCGGTCGCGGCGCTACCGTACCGTTCCGATCGTAAGAGGGAACGGATCGGATAATTGTGTCAAAGCGAGTTACCAAATTTCAATCACGAACCGCCTCTTCCTCCTCGAGGAAAATCATCCAGGCATTATATATTTGCTCTCGAGTATAACCGGTTCGGCGAGTTCACCCTCGCCACCGAAGTCGCCGGCCTCCTTCCCGCCTCCGCTTTGCTCCTCTCCCTTCGAATTCGGTCGAGCTGTCGCCCTCGCGTTGCCTCGCGTTGCCTCGCGTTGCTTCGCCTTGCTTTACCTCGCCCCGCATTGCCTCGCGTCGCCTAGCGCCACGATTATTAATATTTGCCGACAATTACCGAACCGGCAACCCCTTTAATTCCCTCTCACGGCTACCAAGACACGTTCGAGGAATCGATTACTCCTTTTCCTCCTACTTGCATACAGAAACGATGAAACTATAAGGAAATACGTGGCATCGAAGAATTCATCGTTGATCGATCACTTTTCCATCCCTCTTAGCCGATCAAATGAAATTATAAGCCAGCAACACCTACGGCGAATGTTCGGATTCTTAGGGCGGAGTACCCTTCCTTTCGATGTGTCTCCATTAGCGCGGCCAAACCCTTTCCCTTCGAACACCTGCCATTCTAAATCCTCGTTACGTCTTCTCTTCTTTCACTTCAAACGACTGAATTTCGGGTACCAGGAATTGTCTCGAGTTTCAAGTTGCGTCCTTTGCCTCCCTGGAAAATCCATCGACTCCCAACGAGACAGACCGCGTCCTTCCTTCCTTCCTTGTTCTCAGACTCCGCTGGACCGTCCAGAACCCCTTCGTTCAAAGCTCTCTCAGCCGCGGCGGAAAATCGAACGAGGGAGAACAAGGGAGAATGGGAAAACAAATGGAAGAGAAAGTGAGAAAGCTATAGAAGGAGAGAACGGGTAAGCTCCGCTTACTAAGTACGTTTTGCATCTAAGACGCTCTCCGAGTTTAATTAGAGGGCTTTACGGCACGGAGAACCGAGGACGGAGAACGGAGAACGGAGAACGGAGAAACTCGGAGACAACGCGAACTCCTTGTTTCGATACTGCTAGTAAAAGTGTCCGGTCACCGACAGACACACCTTAACCGCTCGAGTGTGCCAGACGGCATTCACAGAAATACGTGCGAGAAGTGCCGAGCAGCGCGATCGCGTTCGTTTTTCGGGTAATTGTACTTCGTTTACTTCGTCTTTACTTATAGATGTCGAGTAAAAAATGATATTTATTAAACGTATGAGTTTTTTTCGCCTTTTAAAAACTTAAGATGGAAGTTATTTGCCACAAACGGTTAAACACGATACGAAGATCGCCCGCATACTTATCTTCGATACTCGACCGAGATCATTTTTCAGTTTTATCGGGATTTTCCTAGCGCGTAAAACTACTATCGAGTATATTTTTATGCGGTAGATACGTTCCACAGAATTCCGCACAAAAAAAGATAGAGCTTTCTTGATCAACTTAAGGATAATCTTTTTTTAAAATACCAGCGGCACAAAAGAAGTAACTTACACACATTCAGTTGTTTTGTTTTGTTTATGCATAAAAAGATTTTAAATTCGAACGAGAAAAGCTTTACTTGTGTATAGGAATTAATTTCTTCTCTCTTAATTCCCAACAGAAAAACATGAAAAAACTAAAATAATTGGATAAGCACTTTACGCTGTTAAAACTTCCTAGATTTCTTGGTTCACTTATATTTTCTTGCTTTTCAGCTTCACCGCACAAGTTCAAGACCGCATTAAATATACGTATAAAAAGATAGTCGACTGTACTTTCTTTCGCAACGAAGATTTCGAAATTCTAACTTTATCGGCTATGTTCTTCGAGTAACCCACTTCGATAAATCACTCGAATAAATACGTTAACGAAACAGACACCAACGTGTTCGTATCGTAAAGAAATCCAAGCAGAAACAAACTGTATAGTGTAACAGAATAAAGTTTTTAGTTAGGTCCATCGAAAGTGTTTCCTTCCTGGAGCAAGGGTGATAGAGCTGGGACACCAGAAGGGTCCTTGGAATTTCGTCCATCCTGCACCGCGGTAGACTTAATGGCGTTACGATTTTTATGACGTTCCCTTTATAACGTATACAACCTTTAAAGCCGACAACCTACAAAATGTAATTTCCTGCAATAGATCGTGTAGAGAAACGTGGAGAAGCGTGGAGAAGCGTAGAGAGATATAGAGACATTGTGACTCGGGGCGAGTCCAGTATCCGAAGAGAAAAGGACGCGGAGGGAGGACCCGGAGGAAGGTAATAGTTATGCAAAAGGGAAGGGAACGGCTTTTAAAGGGAATCGAAGAGTATTATTATTATAAGCGAAGCCCTATCTAGGTATCGCGGCCGTTCGATTTAGGACCGCTATAAAATTTGAGGAATTTTCGCCAGGAACGGGGACGTCCCGAGTGACGTTTATACCTAGCCAGTGGTTGGCTGGTTGGCTGGTTGGCTGGCTGGCTTCTCGAAATAATTTGAAGCAGAGAACGCGGCTCTCGTTCTCGAGGACGCTGTGTATTCGCGAAGGATCGAATTATTACGAAGCATCTCCTCCGCGACTCGGCGTCGACCGTAAATTTTCCTCGACAATAAAGAGACGCGTCGGATGAGAATTCCTCGTTAAAGGGGCCGCCGAAAAAACAGCTTGGAAAGGTCTGTTCGACGGTGGTTTTTCTAACGAAAAGGAATCGACGGCGATGGCGATGGTCATGACGAGGATGACGACGACGATGGCGACCTCCCAGCGATCTTTTTGACGAGGCGGTAGAAAATACTATGAAACACCCTCTCGTCTCTCGTCTACCTTTTGCTCGACTCGTTTGCGATGGAATTGATTTTTGAAATTTATCGTGCCGGGCTTCCGTTTCGAGCGGCTCGTCTGCTTACGTTCCTCGCGTAAAAAACTCGAGTTTACGAGAAGGTTACGCCGAAAACCACCTTCGACCGTATAATTGGAAGGCCCATCTAATCGCGCCGCGACTACCGACAGAGGAACCCGTTGTTCCTTTTCGTCTTCGGTTCTTCCGATATCAACACGGTTTCCGGCGGAAACCAGGATGATTCCATCCCCGACTCGATCCTCGAAGAATTAAGCAGTCCAAGAATGAACTGGGTTATACGAAAGATGATCACAAACTGCTCTTTAACCCTCATCCTTGTAGTCTTTTGTCAGTTAGAAATTATTCGTTCTTCTGGAAATTGATTTACGAATAAAAATATCACAAAGTTCTGCCTTTGATAGACTAGCCGTTCAAGCGACTCCCGTCGCTTCATCGGATTTCCCAGAGCCAAGATAATGTAAATACGTACGAAGAGGAGAAGGAGGTGGCGGGGGGAGGATGGAAAAGGAGGAAGCGTCGGAGGTAGAAGATTTTCGCGGCAAAGCGCGACAAGCCGATCACGAACGTTAAACTGAAACAGCAGCGCACGATTTTTGGAGCAACGCGGGGACCGACGTAGTGCAATAGAACGCAATAGAACGCAACGCAATGCGCCGGCAGTCGCAGTTGGGCCGAGATAATTAGGTTTGAGTGCACTCTGCTCGCCGCAGTCGGTAACTCAGTTATCAGTGGACACCCCGCGTACAATGGCTATCACAACGGCATCAAACATAACGCATCAATTAACGTGAACAATAACCGAGCCCCGGTCGAGGCTCGAGGTTCGAGGTTCGGGGGTTCGGGGTTGGAAGCCGAAGCTCGGGAACGACGCTTCCAACGCGAGTGCGAACGTCCAGGACCCTTCCTACACCTCCAATGACCACCCTCGTTCCTATACGTCTGCCTATACCGATCATCGTTCACGCGTACATCGCTCACTCTCTTACACACCCGAACACTCCACGTTCTGCATCAACATTTCCATCCATAGCCTGAGAATTTTTAAAAGGCGCAGACCCCTCCGGTTTGTGGTAACCGGGACGTCCGATACACCATTGTCACCCTTTGAGTTACACGCCGATGGAAATAACAAATTTAAAAACGGATAACTCGAAAGTCAGAAACAACAACATCTTAACAGTTTAAGTGGCAGGACTCGTTGGAAATATCATGTCGGAAAGACCCGAACGGCGCGATAGCGTTTCTTTTTACTCGCCGACTGTTTCTGGCTACTATAGTGACCATTCATTTTCAGTTACTCATAAGTTATCAAACTTTCTATAAACTGTTGATTTAGTGTTTCTGACAAAGCTATTTGAGCTGTTTATTTTGAATGAGCTAAGGCCATTTTTCAAGATAAACGGCTCGTTTGTGCTTTTTAACATACAAATTTATTTGAAATGCAGAAATACGATTGCAGTTAGCGGGTTAATTCAGGTTGAAAAGAACCTGAATTTTATTCGGCGCGATAGCCATCGTCTTTTTTATGTCGAGAAACATCACGCAGCGCGATGGTGCTTGTCCCACGATCAGTTTATACCGTTTATACAGTTTATCTAAGCAATGCAAAATGTATTACTCATATGATTTCCATGAAAGAATATAGTACATCTGATCGACATAGAATCTAAACAACACGATTGCGCTGCACGGGACTCAAACGGTTAAAGATACCAACCCCCGTCTCGTAGACTCGAAACGCTATCAACGTATCCTCCGGTAAGAGAGAAAGGGAGAAAGGGGAAGAGCAAGGGTGAGTATTCGGCAGCGGTTCGTATGCGTGGTGCACGATCGGAGCTTCGGGCATATTCAAAGCGCGCAGCGACGCTCCATCTCGAGGAATGCGGCAATCGATTATCACGGTCCTGCATATCGATACTACCGTCCGACGGAGGATCGCGCAGAGAACCGCAGAGAACCACAGAGAACCGCAGAGAACCGCACAGAATCGCGTTTACTCGTCGAACTCGATAGGAAGGGATAGAGCAGATAGAGGAGATAGAGGCGATAGAGAGTGGGTGTGGGAGTGTACGTGTACGAGATGGACCAAGAGAGAGAGAGGAACGCTTAGCGGTGCTCTCGAACCCGAGAGCTAGCCACACGCACACGTCGCGACACACGTCGTCGCCACGACTAATGACATTGGCTTCTCTATAATGCCCGTGCCTCGAATATCATCGTTCCGATATTGCCACCGCGAGAGATTAATGTTTCCTCCTGCTAGTCATTCTCCGCTCATCCTATCCTCCTCTCCTCCTCTCCCTCGGAACGCAACGGTGGAAGGACGATCGAAACGTAACTCGCCGAGAATGAAAGAAGAAAGAGGTGGCTCTCGAGAAAGTTGTTCGGTTAGGAGACATTATCCGTTTCTCTGATAAACGTCAAAGCGATTCCTGACTACCCTACTCCGTACAAAGTTCGAGTTTCGGGTAAAGCGAGGGGGTAGTTCGTCCGCGGAGAGGACGAGAAACGATAATGGCAGCTATTAACGAACCGTAGCAGGCGCGAAGGCACCTGAGCCCAAAATATCACCGCGATTAATGCAATTACAGCTTACAAGTCCCTTCGGCTCTAAGACCATCCATATTACTAATTCAATGCGCGCGTAGACGCGTTCTGAGCCACTTTCCGACCACTTTCCGACCACTTTCCAACCTAACGTTCGATGACCGCTTATTTTACTTGCGACTGTTCCAACTGCACGGACATTCCATAACAAGATTCACCGGGTCGATATACGGATGACGTGAGGGGAAACGGGAGAGTTTCCCAGCCATCGTCGGCGCGGGTGGATTAAGAGGTACGTTTGGAAGCAGGATTAGGGCATCGTTCCGGAACCCGTCGTAGCAATAGTGGCGTTTGGCGGTTGCGGTTAACGTAATTACGGCGAAGGACCTCCTTCAACCCTTCGCGCGAAACCGCGAACGTCTTACCTCGATCTCCTGGCCTTCCTCCGTCCTTCCCATCGTCTCGTCAAATCTCACTACAATTTTCATCCCCTTGTTGGGGTCTACGCCTCTAACAATTTCTCGCTCTATTTGTCGCATTCACGATTATTATGACCTTCGATCGAAGGAATCAATAATCAATATCATTAACACCGGTCAGGAATATCGTACCGTCGAGAATTTAGTTGTATAGCAGAATTAATCGGGTGATAATCCAAAAAGTTTGCGCGCAATGGGAGCGGAGTTGTTTCGCGTAACGGTCTAACGATCGTCATCGTGCTTCTGTTCGCGGTGGTGGTCGTGGTTTGGATCGTGATCACGATCGTCATTGTAATCGTCATCGATGTCCTCGTAACGCGTAGCGGGTTACGAGCCATCGGGGTTTATTAACGAGGCGATCCGTACAATCGGTTCAATGATTACAGCCGAAACATAATCGTTAACGCGTACGAGAGCCATTTAATGACTATGGAGCATTCCCGATGCCAAATTGGTAGAGTGGCGAAAGGGCTCGCGAACGGATCGCGCGCTTCGTTACGTATATGCGTGTAACCGCGCAATTGCGCGCCGCGACCACCACCAGCGGCACGCACGCTTGTCACGTTCGATGATGAACGGATTTGTAGGACCGTTCGTTCCCCGTTATGACAAATCAAAATTTAAACATCCCGCATATCCGGTGGTCTAGGGTGAGAGATGCCCCCCCCCCTGCCCCGCGATTCGCGCGACTCTCCCCGGCTTCCCCTAACCCCCTATAATTATCCGGTTCTAACGCGATACTCTGCTCCCCGTCGGTTCGCATCGTTGATCCACACGGCTCGTCCCGCAGCCGAGCTACGACTCTCGCGAATTTCGCTCGTTCTTTTATTATTTAACAGATTTTCCGTCTCTCCGTACCGTCTGTGCGTAAGGCGTTTCCTCGTGATGCCGTAATTAGAAATATGCTTACACCCGTAATTCCGTGTAGACGTTGGGGAGAAGAGGTTCAGTCCAGGAGAGGAGCAGCAGGAGGGGGCAGGTTGGAAGGGTATACCGTAGTAGAAAGGAGGGTGAGCGCGTTTACTGCCAATAAGGGACGCATGCATAATAGAAAGCCGTAGATGGTAGTCGGTCGACCGACAGAAGGACTTACACGGGAATGCTACTTTACGAGGACTCGTATTACGAGGGTTGCGGATTCGCCGTCTTTCATGCGCCTACCCTAAAACCCTCGGAGTATCGCGAATCTTTCCTGTACTTCCTGCCACCCTCCCCATCTGCACCCGCGACTGCTGGCTCCCGTGCAAACCTAAACCGGCCAAATACCAACAAATACGAGCAGATACAACCGGAGACGTCCAGGTCGCCTTTAATATCGAAGCTCACCAGAAATTATTACCATTCGCGAATCTGCGAGGGTACGAAGGAAAGAGCAACCGTGAAGATGAAACTTATTTCGATGTCATCAACGAAGCGACGGTGAGAAACGACAGGTAAAGGCTACGACGAACAAAGTAAATTTAATAATAAATACAAAGTAAAAGACGCGAATAGGATATGGGGTGGTTGAGGGTGGGGATGAGGGTTGAGAGTGAGGGTGACGGCGAGGGTGAGGTAAAGCTCGGGGTGTCAAGTTCGTCCGTGTTCTGGGAGTAGGGTGACATCGACCGTAATAACGGGTTACCAGTTACGTATGGGCATTTATTTATTTACGCCTTCCAAGCCGAGTAATTTGACATAATTCGAGGTTTCGCTTCGACCCGAAGAAAATCACTTTTAAACATAGGCCTGCCGGTGACGGCGGCTGATGCTTAAAGGAAAAATTGTTTTTATCACTGCGATCTCCTTTTCAATTTCATCGGAGGAAAAAAAACCAGACGAAACACTTTCCTCGCGCGAGTTAATTCGCGAAGAAATTGGTGCGTCGCGAACATGTACCGAACTCGCATTCCCTTCCGGACGATTCGACGAGGTTGAAAGTACGCGGAGAATTTCGTGGAGTCGCTTACACAGAGACGTCTCTTCGCGTTTCCTCGCGCTTTCTCCGCGTTTCCTCGATAAAATCGAGGTACGGGAAACGATCGTGGCGGAGGATCTCGTCGTCGAGCCGATCCAAAAGGTTGTGTGTAGATACACACGCGAAGCCAGAGCGTGTCAGGCTCTCAAGTAATCCCTGCAATTTCATCTAAATTCCGTAGCAACGAAATTTCTCGCGTCGTAATCTCCCTCCCTCTCTCTGTTCCAGTGGAACTCGCTACAGAAAGGAGATCTCGCGATCGGGCCGCCGACGATGAATTTCGGTGTGCGCGAATTTCCGCATACGCTCCAGTCGACTCGGCCGTGTGTGTAGATTCCTGGCTAGACGGAAGACAACCGGGCGTTCCACCACCATAATGGTATTTCTTACTCCCTTCGTTTAATACGCGTCGCTTCCACGGCATTATTATGAAATATGATTAGGTCGCTACACCTCGATACTCGACTTCTCCTCTCCCATCCCATCCCTTCTCTCCTCTACCCTTCCCATCCAAAAACCTCGTTCTCATTCCCGATTACCGATTCGCGGCCCTTTGTCACTGACATTCCGGCTTCTTCGGCTATTTCGAATATTTCACTCTTCAAAAGCCGATGCTGCTCAAAATACCGTGTTGCTGGTAAAAGCCAGTTTCAGGGAGTACGAGAGAGGGGTGGATCGAAACACCACCTCCGAATTTGCATGTATTAGGATATCTCATAAGTAATGCCCATAAGTTCCCCACCCGGTCAGTTTACTAGAATTTTGCATTTTTCTTCTATTTGCACAAAATCATTTATGAACGATCGAATCCCGGTGTTCGGATGGCTACTTTGGTTCGTTACTTTCATACGGTTCTATAGAAGGACTATTTGTCGAGAGGTTGGACGATCAGTGATCATCCGTAATCGGGGGAAGAGAGAGAGAAAGAGGGAGAGAGAGAGAGAGAGAGCTGGTGAACGAGGCGTGTTGTAATGGATGGTGCGTGTCTATTTTTACGTAAGGGGTTGTGCCACCCATGGACGAGCTACCAACCGTATCGGCGTATACAATGCATAAACGCCGCCCGAGGCCCATCAGCGCATTAACAATTATATTACAGAAGCTCACTGTTATGCGCGAGCGAATTCATACGCGCGTGCCTACGGGCCTCCATAGGGTGGAAGCAACTACCGAGGGAAAAAAAAAATAAATACATCGCGGCGGAAGAAAACCTTTTTCGAATATCCTTTCGTTCTTTACCGAGATCGAAACCCGTCCTTTCCCTCCATCGATTTTCTTTCCACCGAGTTCGATGGATTCCTGAATTTTGAGACTTATCAACGATTCTGATTTTCGTCCAGTTACATTCGGTGGGAAGGTGCGGCTACCGAGATCAGAACAGGGAAGAACCGAGCTTTGAAATCGTGATGGGGAGAGGCGGGTGAAGAGAATGAGGAGGATGAGGTGGAAGAGAAGGTAGAGAAGAAGGGGTGAGGACGAGTAGTCTCGGCGAGACTTAATTAAACAGCGGGCAAAGCCAGGTTAGTTCACAAAGTGACCGCGCGCGACCGGCACCAACCCCCTGTCTCCTCCCAGTGGCTCCCGTGGCTCCCGTGGCTCCCGTGGCCAGAGCTATATACCTCTACCTTCTCGGGATACACTAGCCACGTATCGACTTCCAAGAACCACCACCCTCTCCTTCTCGATCCGGGGATTTATCAAGCCACGTCCCTCCCTTCTGGAGTACATTGGTTAGGCGCTTTCCTTACGAAACCAACGTCACCGCCGGTAAAAGAAGCGCGTCGCGAAACGGTACAGGTCGCTGGCCGAAGGTGGATGGCGAAACGAGGGTAACCCCGGTAGGGACACCTTTGTCGTTCGGGCACAGACGTTGACGTATACCGAAGTTCGGAGGGTGTGAGAAGGGTTTATTTTCGCGGGGTGGCGTAACACGGCAGTCGGTGGTAGTCGGTGGTAGTCCGTCGGTAGCCAGCCGGCGTTCTTTTTATCTCAAAGCCGTATCCCTTTTGCGCCTCTTCTGTATTCCTCAATTTCCAATGAGTCGGAATACGACATGAAACGCTAAACTGCCACAAAGGGGGTAGTAAGCCGGCACCGAGCGTGTTCGAACCCTTTGCCGATCTCTTCTCCCTTTCACTTCGCGGTGCTCCAACTGCTCCGACTACTCTCTCCTCCGTAGACTCGCGCAACTCTCTTCGTCTATCTTTTCTACTCTCACTTCCAACCATCTTCCATTTCGCTCCAATATTCTTCATTACGGTGAAGAAACGCGAGTTAGACTCGCCCAATGTATTTAACGCGATATTACCGTTGGAAAGGTATCTAGTTATGTTATCTAATTACGATCACCCTTTGTTTCGTTCCCCTCATTTCTACCACTCCCTTGTCCCAGGAAACTACGATGAAAGGCCTCGCAGATGACTGCGGAGGATTCTAACGTTTGTTTCTTCCTGCGGATTCTAAGCTAAACGACACGATACACGAGTAAAGGGAGCAGGTCGACGATGGCTGGAAGCACCGAAGACGATTGGTAGACGAGGACGAACGATGCGTTGTATCCGAGTTACCCCTTGGTTTACGTAGCTACAATACCGAAGGGTTCCGCCGATCAGTCTGTAAACGGTCACTTCAAAGCAAATCAGCTATCGTCACGCACCAAGGCACGTCGACGTCCACCTCACAGACGCATTGGTCCATCGTCATCGTCATCGTCATCGTCATCGTCGTCGTAACTTCTTTTGCTAATTAGTTGTTTCGCTCGTTGGAAGTAAACACCGGGTACCCTTGGTACGCAACGGAGAAACTAGTTGATCGATATCGAAAGATTCCCGTAGCTTGTTTTACGTAACAATTTTTATTACGTTTTACACGAATATCACTTTCTGATGGAATCAATGAGTCTAACTCGTTGATGTCTTCAGCGGGCAGTGTTTCCCGAACACCGGCAACGGGGTTCAAAGGAACGCGGATGTAGACAAGGCAAAGAGTAACGGAGGGCGCGAAATGGAAAACGATAATCACTTTTGATTCGAGAAAAGGAGAGGGCGAGCGAGGGTAGGTGAAAACTCAGAAATTGCGTGTCGATGGATGCTCGGACGGGGGTTGAAATACGCGGCAAAGTCCCTCGGGTACCAATTACACCGACACCCGATCCTAGCATTACAGGCTAGCTAATTCAAGGGGTGCGCCCTATATAAATCTCGGCCCGTTGATTGTACACTTTCAATTCCGTTTGTCCTTCCCGGCAGCCGAGATACCGTCACCCGAAATAAACGGTTATTCTTCGTCGAAAATCCTAGATAAACCACGAAACACCGCGAACTATGTTGCTCCTTGAACCCACGTAGAAAGGACACGTAAGATCAATCTCAAAGTATGTTTACATTTACGACGTCCAATATGAAAACGTTCCCTTTGACCGGCGCGAGCGTCGAGGAAAAACAAACGATAGAAAAAGGCAGAAATAAGTGCGAGAAAGAAGGGGACGACTAACGTGAGGGAAAGTCTTTGAAAGGGTTGACGTAAAGTTGGCAGCCGATCATTTTGCGACAAAAGGATCGACTAATTACGGGAAGACCGCAGCTCGACATAAACCGATGGTGCAAAAGGCAACGCCGTCGTTTCTCCATGGTCCTCCGTGGTTCCGAAGTTTACACGCGTCGACGACATGGTCGTTTTCATAGTCGATGTCGTTCTCGTAGACTTTTTGTCTGAAAACGTAACGCTCGCGAAGGAACGGTTGACACCAGAAGGCGGCCAGAGTTTCCGGCTACGGATCCGATCCAGAAGGAGCGAAGGGATTATCCGACAATGTATTTATTGTTGCAAGCTAGCCAGCTGAACCGAATCTAGGGAATCGAGCCGCTGCGCACTATCCACGCAGTAATAATATTAGCCTTGTGTGGAAAACTAGCGCGAATAACGGCCTCCGAAACACGACTGGAATCGGAGGAACCTGCGAAGTTTCTTACGTCGAATCTAAACATCGCGATAACGTGGGAATTCTCTGTCGACTTCCTCGAGATTAAAAAAAAAACCCTGGCCCACATATCGTGGCTAGCACCGTATGTGGAAATACACGGTGACGCACGTTTCGTGCTTTCGTCGTGCAGCTGCTCTTCTCAAAACAGAATCGTCAGCTTTTTTGTATCCAGATTCGTGCGTGATTACGTATGTAACGCGCGGGAAGGAAATTGATCAGAGGAAGAGGAAAGAAGGCAGTAAACGTGGTAGTTGGATCGCCGACTCGGGAATTACGAGGTTGGATATGTCTATCGGTCCTTAAAAGGTCATTTCATTGTTCGACGACGCCGGCGAAGAGAAGGAACATCGTGCAACGATCAGAAAGGAAAGACGCGAATCCCTGCAACCCCTGGGAAGATAATACGAACTCCTAGTCGACGGGGGGTCGAAGATTTCAACCTTTAGCGAAATGCCAGGCAGGGCTTTAAACGGGCTAATAACGCTGTGGCCCCTTCTATTCTGGCTCGATGCGAGTCCGCCTTTATTGCACAAATTGCCTATGAAGACGAGGCGTCGGCTATGAAATTGACAACCATCTCCCGGCTTCTTCGAGAAAGGTCTAACAAGTAAGAAACTATGAACTGCGTTAATGAGACGAGCGTAATCGAAGAACGACACGCCTTCGGATGGTTGTGTCATTAGCCGAATGAGGAAGAGGTTAGGTTCGTAGAGCGAACGAGCTCTTGCGTAAATATCCTTCGGTCTACTCGGTCTACTCGGTCTACTCGGCCGGTGATCGATCATCTTGCGAGAATCGAGGAACTCGCGCGGGGCCACCTACGAATTAGATATCGTCTTACCTCGTAGCTGCCCCACCACCCCCCCTTGTCATCCTCGACGTAGAACAATTTCAACCTATTCCAGACTAATGGAAATCGTAGAAACGTGCGCTTAAATCGATACCATACCGAACGAATGAATATCGATCCCAAAGAGCGAACCAGCGAAGGGAGAGTATATATCGAGATAGAGATTTTTTTTATGCGCGCGGTTTCATGCTAGGAAGAGAGGGACGAATGGTGGAGAAGTAAAGAGAAAGAGTTTCGTGTGGAAAGATAAAGGTTTCTATAGTGCGTAGGGTGGTAGACTATTTCCTATATTTGCGATATGATAGGGCGGTCGGGTGACAGTTTCGTTTGATATTATGGTTCGGGGTAAGGGGAAGGGGTAGATGGGCTATTCCTCGAGACCGGCTGTCATATTCATGTATTGACACTGAGCTGGTTGACTAATGGACTGCTGTTGTCACAGGCTCGTGTTACCGCGAGGGCCCGGCCCCCCCAGCGGCTCGTCCTAACGCCAAGTCGTTTTTCCTGCGAATCGACCGAATCGCGACGGCCACCACCGTCACCGCCGTCACCGCCGTCACCGCCGTCATCACCGTATCGTATTCTTCCACCGCGGAGTAACGGAGACCGAGGCCGAAACCGATTCAAATTGTTCTCTGCCAACCGAGTTTAACGGCAGCTCACTCTTTTTTTTTACATTTCCCCGTGTCGATCTTCTCGGTTTTTTACATATTTCGCAGGGAGCGCATTGTGTTCGCGTCAGACGAGATCCCGACATCTTTTGCGCGAAAAAACCACAGTAGGCTACAAGCGCGCTCGAATAAATTTCAAAGGCAGAATTCCGTCAATGTTTTAAGCGACCTCGCGATTTTATTCGCCGATGCAACGTGTTTTGATATTAATGATTGTTTACCGTCGATCCGAGCCAGACGATGAAGAGGTTTAACCGTTTCGCCGGTAATGAAAGAAGAGAACGCGAAGAGACAAAGGTGAGTGGGTGGGATGGAGGATCGAGTAGGTGGTCCAGAAGAGAAGCAGCCCGTAAACGCGAGACGACTATTCTATTACGGACTGACATTCGATACAAACTTGCTCGAACGATCACGCGGTCCTTGCTTCACAACTGCCTCCTTCCATTAAAGAGAGAGCCGGGGGATTGAGAGAGGGAGAGAGGGAGAGAGGGAGAAAGGGAGCCGATGCAAGGCAGACCAAGTCGTCGAGTCACCGGGGTCGCCGAGTGGAAGGTCCACCGAAGGAAGCGGAATAAGCGAAATGGAAGTTAGTGGCCTACGGAAAGACGAGTCGAGGCTAGAGCAAAGGACCCCCAACGTAGAATAATAGGACGAGAGCTTATAGCGAGACTTTATAGTACGATGTCTCTCCACGGCTTCTTGATTTATCGCCGAGTTAACCCTCGCCTCGAAACCCGTTCGAGACACTCGATGCACGTCTAAGTCCGTCTCGAACGATTATTATAGAGTCTATATAGACGATCGAGAATCGGCCGAACGCTCTCGAGTAACAAAGCTGTTCTCGCAAACTTTCACGATTTCCTGCGCATATATGTATAATGTCTGTTTACGCACCTCGAATCTTCTGTTCATCTTGGAGTTGTCGCTCGAGGCTGTCCTTGACCTCTCTTTCTCGGAGAACGTCCATTTTCAGCTCGGCTGAAATCACACGAAAAAATCTTTGTTTACTTGGACATTTTTTTTTAAAGATTGCAATCACGTCGGAAGGCTCTTTGGATGGGGATAGAGTGGGAGTGTTCGGTGTAAGTGATATCAGAGAGAATATCGTAAGTTTCGCAAGGCTCGTGATTAAATCCGGCGGGTGATTCGAGCGGACCGGTGCTCGCATAGTTACCTCTAATAGAATTATATTAAGACATGGAAATTCAAGTTCCTCGACGTTTCTCCTTTCCAGGGTACGCCTGTCCGGCAATGTACTACCACCATCGCCCACGTTTCCCGTGGGATCTGCCGCGCTAAATTAGCCATTTCGAATCTCAGCGAGAGGGTCGTTAAGACTCGAGAAACTCATCTTGCGCAACGGGAAATATCCCGGAGGATTCTCGATTGTCCGTCGCTGAATCGAATACACGGTGAATCGTTGGAACTGGAAACCCCAAGGAAGTCCCTGTACTTCCAAATCAAGCGTACTAATTCAGTTTAGGCTTAAGAAAAAAAGAGAAGGGATTAGCCCTCCTCTTCTTTTCCGCTGGCTCGCTTCTCGAATTACACGAACGACGATCGAGCCGAACGAATCCGGATACTTTAACGAATTTCAAGTAAAACATGCGTACCACTCATTTTTGACTATAACTCCATGTAAATTTGAAGTCACAGACTCCTCTATCCGTTTCATTAATGTAATTTGATTTTTTCCTTTTAATAATAATCATAAAAGTACGCGCGACAATTGCCACCTTTTTCGCTGCATTTAAGTAATCAAAATATACGACTTCCTTTTAGGCACGAAAGTAATTGGACTATACAGGATTAACCCTTTGACTCCGAAAGGCGTGTATATACGACCAATAAATTTTACTGGGTACCATGCATTCACTTTTTCATAAATTAATACAGTATGGAACATACTGTTATATGTCTCATAAAAAACGATCGAATAACTGGATCTTAATAACTCCTGGATTTTTCTTATTTTCATCGACGCAATGTTGTCAACTATTGTCACGCGAATATTGCATCCTACGATATTAATAGTTCTTTGTTAGAACATGCCGTAGTCAAAGGGTTAATCGGTGAAACGAAGATCAAGTGGAGACTGTTTGATCAGCGGTGAACTAGGTGTACGCAAGATGTACGCGAATCGTAGGTAAAAAGATCTGGTCGAAAGTAGATCGGGACAGAGTCGGAGAAGTAGATTAGGCAGTCGGGCAAGGCGGGCAAGGCGGGCAAGGCGGGCAAGGCGGGCAGACAGAGCCAGAGCGCAGAACCTTCTCGGTCTTCTCGGTCTGAGCAGTCTGCCGGCAATTTGAGAGCGTTTGCGAGGTCCATTAACGGCGGTAACTCTTCACGAGCGGCCGCCACGAAGATTCAATTTGAATGCTAACCAGAATAGGAAGTTCGCGCCGGGGTCCCGTGATACCTATATACGCTGTACTCTTCTGTTGCCCCGTCCTACCTCGCTCACTCGAGGAACCCCCAAACCCCTTTCCTGCCACCCTGTTATTGCCAATTTCGGCGCGTTTCTGCAGCCCACTTTGCGATCGTTTAGATTATCATCTCTCCCGGTTTCTCTTTCTCTCGACGGGATCAAGCTTACTATCGCCAACGTCAAACCATTGCCCACCCCTCCCCTCCCCCTCCGAACTCCACTCTACCTTTCCCTTCGTACCTAGCATTTCCGCAGATAATTGAACTTTATTAGAGATCGTCCTCGACGGAACATCGAGCCCTTGCTTGCTTACTCATTCGCTCGTTCCTTTCAACCCCGAGGCTGATTCGAATCGACTTGATTTCGAAACATTCTACCGATTCCTGCATTTTACCCTTCTCTTATCTTCCCTCGTTCGAAGTCGTTCCTCGACAAACCTCAAACCTTAGCGTCCGAAAAAAACAATGTCGAATATCCGAGAAGCCAAAATTAAGTGCGCAGAGCGAAGCAAAAAAAATCAATTGCACCGAGTCGAGTCGAATCACATCGCGCGACCGAGGGGGGGGGGGGGGCGGGGATGACTTCCTCGAGGAAGACGAAGTTAATAAAATTTGCCCGCGGGGTCGTTAACATTAAAATTGCATGGATTAATATTAGCCGCGGTGAAAAGCGCCTTATACTCCGCTTACTAAGAAAACGATACCCGGTACGGTTGCACCCCCCGGGAAGAAGGGCTGCCTCGTTTTATCATTCTTATGTCAATTAGACGATCCCTAATCGTGGCTCGCCCCATAAACCGTGAATTATATTTCACCGGTGTTACTTGCTTATTATATTTTCTGCTTTACGATGAACTTCTTGCCTGACGTAGCACGATCCGGTCTTCGAATCGTAATGCGTGGAATATTATCATTTCCAAGTGAACGTGGGGCAGAGTCAAAAGTAGAATTAACATTCGAGAAGAAAACAGAAATGATCCGCCCGTAGAAATGACTGAATAACATGGATACCGGGAGCGGTTAAGTGGGAAGAATAACGGTGCACCAATGGAACGTGCACCGTTCTGGGAGTGTTAGCGATTCATGGTTATTGATTAGTATATGGTGGCAGGAAGACGGAGGTGGTGGTGGGTTCACATCCCCGGAGGGCTTGTACGTCGACGTGTACACCTATATAGGTTATACCGGCGCTAAGATATTCGCAGGCCCCGGGGCCACCCTCAGAAACAACAATGTCAACTTACCCGCCCTGCTCTGCAATCGTTTGAATAGTATAATGTACCTTTCGTGTCACGGGCCGCGACCCCCCCTCCTTCTTAGATATTTTACCTCCCTTCCTGCCTCCCTCGCTTCCCTCCACCAACCTCTTTCGTTTCTTACACCTCTTTCACTTATTTTTCCCTAGCATACCCTCCAGGAACACGCTTTTTCCTTTCACGCGACAAAACGACGATACACCTTTGTCACTCGGTGTATTCGTCCGATCGGTAGCCCCTCGCGAATTTAATTCGAACGAATCAAAATAAGTAATAAATCGCGCGCAGGTATTAACCGGTAGATTATATCGGTAATTTACAACCCGAAGTATCCCTGCTGTTAGAAATATTCCTTGCTCCTGGTGTATTCTTATGCGCGGTTTTTCATTGTTCGCTTTTTATGCTTTCTTAGTTCCCCGAAAAAACGTTGTTGTATCTTCGAGAAAAATGTTCGACTTCCGATCGAAATCTTCGTGTTGGATACGCGGGAATCCGATTTAACGAATATCTCTCACGAATTCATATTAATCCCACGTGGCTACGAAGGGGTTTTGCGATTTCGAAGGAAAGGGAGACGCAGAGGGCATCTGGTCGAAACGTCGTTATTATTGTTTCTACCCTTGTACATTATACCGACGCATAACGATCGGGATATGCAGGATATACAGGATATACAGGATATACAGGATATACATCAGGAAGTTTGTCCTCTCCCGAGGGCACGCTTCGACTCACTTCATCGAAAGCGGTGTTTCAATTGTCTGCTAGTCTTCGAATACCAGGAGTGTCGGGTCCTTTTGCAGGGATTATCGGAATAACTCGAGAATTCGACTACGAAGGATGCCGAGGGAAGCGAGAGTCGCAAGCGTGGATTGTTTTAAAAAGGTGCGCGCAACGCGAACTTGACTTTGAGTCGGGCGCAGAGCGACGGCAATAGTTATCCCATGCGGATTACGGTCCTTGGCTAAGGGCTACAAGGGTTTCCCTTTCTCCTACGGGATTTAAGACGGACTTAGGCCTTGTTCCGGTCGCTGACCACTTTGCCTCCCATTAACCATTAACGGATCTAACGAAAATAGGATTAGATCGTAGCTAGTCGAGCTCGGCACGCACTAAAACTACCGTCCTTTCCACTAGCAGGCATCGGGTTTCTTCGAGTCGACGAGACGACCGGAGACGCAGAGTCGCACGCGTCGACGCTCCGGATTATCGGGACTTCTTCTTACTCGATCCGACGTGGCCTCCATCACCGCGAAACACGCATCGGGATGAAGATTTCCTTTTTTTCTTCTTCTCCTCCTTTCGGCACAAAGAAATGCTAAAGAAATATCGCTTTAAAGGTTTCGAATGGAATCGTAGCTGAATAGTCAGAATATATCAGGTCGCCGAGCAATGCGTGCTCTTCCTCGAACTTCGAAGTCACGAAGATATGCCGGAGAGCGTTCTCGCGTTTCAAGATAATCCTTCCTTCGTTCTTTCGCTCGGCGGAGACCCTCGGAAGAGGATATCGCCGCGAATTATTGCTGGGCCGACTCGCGGCAGTCTGGGAATCGGTTGCTTCTCGTGATATCGACACTCGAGTCCTTCTCCCTCCCACATTTTAGGAAAGATCCACGTGCATTTAATCGAGGAACTTCTATTCTGAATTGATAAAACTCTACATTTCATGAAATCGAACTTGCGGCAAATTCGACTCGTTAAACAATTCGGGTTTTGTTGAAGTCAAAAAAAAGAGCCAGTCAAAAAAAGATCCAAATTCATCAAATTGAGAAGATCCTATTCTTGTGTTAATAAAACTCTACATTTTATGAAATCGAACTTGCGACAAATTCGACTCGTAGAAGAATTCGGATTTTTTAACGAGTCAGGCGACTCAGAAGAGAAACAGCGCGTTTGTTCGATTTAACGCACTGTACGCGGTGGAACTGGAAGTAGCAATTTACGTGGAGGCAAAGGCATAATATCGCGTGCACCGGAAACGGGTTACAGCACGAGTTGTAAAATCCGATGTTCTCTCCGTGTTCCACCTTCGTAGAAGGCAGCTGCCTCGGTACCATCGCTTCCCCACCGCTCTTTCACCCTTTCTCTCTGTCTCTTTCCCACGTGTCACTCGAGACTCTATAATTAAGAATCGTTTTAATGAATTCAGTCTTCCCCGCTATCTTCATCTTCTCGTTCCTCGCGCGAACGCGCGCGCCCGCTCACCGCGACCAATCCGACCAATCCGACCGATCCGTAGTCCACCAGGAACGACTCGATTCCCCGAGTAATCGAGTTTCTCCTTAATATACACGCCACTAATAATTCTCAGTTGAAAATTATCATTAAGCCTGTCGCTTCTGCCGAATAATGGGGTAGAGGGTTCCGCGGCAATTCGATTCCTCGTTTGCTTCTCGTTGCGAAGCTAACTCTCTTCGTCGTTCTTAAAATTGATGAACCTCGTAATAACAATCGATCCATGGACTCATCAATCTCGTCGCGTGAGCGAATTGCACAAAAAATGAAGGCATATTTAATTCAATTTAATTTAATGTTTACGGGTAAGTACCCTTTAGTATACAATACAATATATTTTACATTTCCGTTGTAGGTGATAATAATCTTATAACAGTATGCCTAAAATAAGAATATGTACAGAAAAATTCTAACGAATCGCAATATTCATTAACAGTCATTATAATTCTATTAATGCAGTTCAATTTGCATTTGTCGTACGGTGCAATTCTTGGTGTTCAAGAACACAGTTCCTTCTGGAAGAAACCACTGTGTTTATTTTGAAATGTAGCACTATTTACGGGCATATGACAGTGCCGTAAAGTACAATATTTTCTACGCCAGCAGTAAGTCGGACATAATGCGTCTACGTTGAAGACGCCAAAGATTGAACTGTTCATACATCACCGTAAATTGGCATTGGACAAACAATATTCAAAGCACTTCGACGTAATTAAAAACTAAGCAATTGAAACTTCGCAAGTGCCTTTGCAACATCTTATTCCTGTTGACTGGAACGAAGGGAAAAAAAGGAAAGGATAAAATTGCCCGCTGATCGCGCGTCGACACGCGCACCTGCCACTCGATTAGATCCACGATTATCAAGGCGGACGCACGGAAGATTCTCGATCTTGTTTTCCGTTTGCCGTATCGTCGCGTCGCCACGATCTTTTCTGGTGAAAATTAAATGTTATCTCTCGTTTCTATGCATATGTTGACGAAAGGGGCTGTGTTTTGAAAGACGACATCGTTCAAACAAGTACAATGTTCTATCAAATAGGACGGTATTTTAAAACTAAATGGCATAGATGCGTGTTGCACGAAGAATCGCGTTATATGAAAACAGAAGGCGCAATATGTTTGGCGCGATAGGAATTCGCGTTATACGGGAGTCTACTGTATATCCTAACACATCCCAGCTTGTACCCATACAAACTCGTCCCAAACCGTCCCGTTTCACGGCTCGATTCTGCCACTCTTTGGCAACATTGGAGTTGTAACAAAATATTCGTTCCTCGCGGCAGTAAACGGCGTCGTTAACGACGCACACTTCTTCTCCTTTGATTCTCTTTTCCAGGGCCTCGCGCGGCCGTTACCACTGCCCTTTTATTGCCGGTAAATTACACACTTTATTCGTCCGTGTGACGACCCGAAAGCAAACTATATAATTGAACGGTAGTTAAAACTGCGGTAGGTCAAGTTTCCCTACACTTCGAACCGCCATATGCCTGACACGACTGCACAAACCTGTAAACCGAATCACGGAAAATTGTTCTCCATTTTTGTCACGAGATAATAATCAATGATAGAAATGGAGATACGCGCGAAAAATATCCAGAAGCAGTGCGTATGAGATTTATGCGGGACGCGAGTGGGAGGAAGTGGGAAGAAAGTTCGAGGAAGATTGTTAAACGTCAGCGCCGATAAAAGTCGTTGGGACTCCGAGGTAGACGGAGAGAATGGAGAGAAAGAATTCGCGATCCTTCTGCAGGTTCCGGAGGCTCGTAAATTTTCAGTTCGTAATGGTCGTCGGTACGAAATTACCGAAGGCGGCTAACCATTTTTCCCGTGGAAAATCCTAAAGTTCTCGGAGTCCAGGAGCGTCTTGTTAGTCGATGTCGGCAAACGACATCGCTCCCTGACGATCGAGAATCGCGCGCGGTCTACGTCTCTGAGATCGTTAAACTCAAGATTTAAGCGACGCCTCTCCGGGGATGCGATTTACAGTCGAACCAACCGATTTTCCGTATCCGCTTCGTCGCTCCAACTTTACGCACCCCGTTTACGTAGGAAAGAGAAGCACTGAAATAACGACCCACTAACGTACCGATCGAAAAATTAGCTGGAATGGAACATTTTAAGAGATTCTTTAACGTTGTACGAAAAGTCGCGACAATTCAAAGAACGAGGATCCAAAGTATGTAAACAAGTCGTACTTTACCTACGTCTGGGAAAACTTATTATTTCCGAGCGATTTAAGAGTCGACCGTTTACTTTTAAAATCTATATCGTTTCTTTCTTTAGTTATTTCCCCTTTTCTCTCTCCTCGTCGAACAACGAGACTCCATCTTCGTCCGGTTGTTGCGCTTTCCTCCGAGCAGAGTTTACCGCGTTGCTCGTTTATTTTCGGCTCGAAACCCTCGGGATCGGTTGGAAGAAAGGAAGAAAGGAAGGAAGGAAAGAAGGAAGGTTGACGGTGGTGTGGCTTATGCTAAAAGAGTGCCTGCTCGGTGGTTTCTCTAATTGACAATGCGATGCGTTCACGGGTTCAGCTCGGCTAGGTGGGAACCGACATCGACCGTGCCGCGCCAACATCGTATTGTCTCGCGTTTTTATTCGTACTTTTCTCAAGGACTCTCACCCTCTCCTTCTCTCTCTCGGTCTTGTCCCCCCCCACCTCCCCCCGAGATACTCCGCCGTGACCGCATACCTTGACCAGTGCTCTCGTCCCGCTCGTTTTACGCTCGTTTACGCTTTCCATCGATTCCCGGGAATAACGTACGTATTCCCATCCCGATTCCCGTGTGCGAGCGCCCTCGACGCTTAGCTCTGCTGCAAGAATTAACGAGTAACAACGGGGCCACCCTGACCCAGGTACCAAGGTGTCCCATTAAACTTGCTCTTCTTCTTCTACCGCTGTTCTTTCCGCTCCCCCCTCCGCCCCTCCGGCCCGCGCACCAACCCCAACCCGCCACGTTTTACGTGGTTCCACAGAATGGCACACCAGCGAGTGCTCATTATGAAAATTCTTGTATAGAGAGGCTGCGACATCACGATTCGATCTCCTTGCCCGGCTCCTTCGACTATTTCTACTGAATATACGACAGCGCGTGTATACCGCGCATGTATACTGCGCAGCGTGTAACGAAACCTAACCGAATACAATTAAATCTGGAGAACAGACGCGTAGAAATTCGAAGGGTTAAAAGAAAGAGGAAGAACATTTTGTAAATGACTGGCCAGAATCGCAGTACTAACTTCCTAGGAACAAGTAATTTTACGGGGTTTTTGTAAAGTGATCGCGCAGGATATCACGAGGAGAGGCGGAGAGTGGGTTGCAAGGTAGTCGGAGGAGATGGAGAAAAAGATGAAAAGAATCGCTAGTATCGATTATTCTAGTCGGTTGTACTCGAGGGAGGTGGAGGTGGAGGAGGATAAAAAGTACGACGGTGGATGGCGGCAGTCGAGCAGTGGGAAGAGTTCGCCTGGTCGTTGGTTGCATCGTTCGCGAATACGGTAGATCGCGATGGTATAGCGATGGTATAGCGATGGTATAGCGATGGTATAGCGATGGTAGGACCTGGTGGTAGCTAGATACCAAAGGTGGAAGAAGGGAAAAAAAAAGAACGAGCGTGCCATCGATACACGTGTGCGTACATAGTTTGCGCGATAATGGCTGCTCGCCGGCCGATATAGAGATAGCCTCGGTTAGACTCACCTCCGCGATCGAAAGTGGGAAACTGAAAGGGGAGAGACGCGGAGATGTAGATGTAGATGGAGGATGAGGGAGGGTCGTTGGTTGGCAGGGTTAGACATAAATCAATCACGCCGTGTGCTCAGCCGCGAGCCGCGAGCCGTACGGTTCGGGGGAGGGGAAGCGGGAGGGAAATCGAGAGGTAGAGAGAAAGGGAGAGAGAGAGGGAGAGGGAGAGACAGACCGATAGTATCCCCCGTGTACTTCTGATTTTAACGTGTATCGGCGGAAAAATGATGGCGAGCGGCCGTGAGATTCTTAGAAGAGCGTGTCCGGTAGTGGCGTTTGTGTATCTTGGTTCGTTGGTCGTAGAGCGGGGAGGGGGGCCGGTCGGTGGTAATAAGATTTCACGTAAGCAGCCTCCCAGGCAGTGGCCAAAAATCGAGGGACTTTATTCTACGCGCGGAGACTGCACAGAGTGAAAGGGAGGAGGGAAGAAAAAAGGGAGAACTCGAAGAAGAGTAAGAGTAAGAACGGAGGGCGGTGGAGGTCGGTGGTGGTCGGTGAAGGGTGGCGGAGGAGAGCGGGGACGTTCGGGTCTCGTACAATTTTAATTAACCCGGTACCGGGTAGCCGATCGCGATCGAATCGGGTGCACGATCTACAAGGAATCTACATAAGATCCTCCACTCGCGGCTACAACTCAATCCCCTCTTTCTATTCTGTTGCGGGGCCTTAAGCGGCCTGTTATCCTACGTGGACCCCGATTGCCTCGATCGCCCCGATCTCCCCGATCGCCCCGATCGTCCCGTTCGACACGGCGAGCGCAGCGCAATCTTTTCCCCCGACTTCTTATCTTGTCGAGCATCGAAGATAGCAAGAACTCTCTGCCAAGAGGTGCCTTCTCGCCAAGGATCCGGCGAGCTCATATTGTTCTCCCCCTTCGTTTCTGCACTGCCGTTCGACTTATCGGCCCACTGGAAGAATCGAAGAGACAGTGCAACGGCCTGAACTTCGCTTCTCGATAGCTTCGCGTCGCTCTTTTTTTGTATCTCCATTTTTTTGTTATCCACCACCCATTCTTACCTCGCCGCTAGCTCTTACTCTTCAGCCGCGAAAAGAGCCGCGTTCGGAAGAGTTTGTTTAATCGATGGGTGAACGCGAAAGCCAACCCACCGACAAAGACGAGCGATGTCGTCGACGTATCCGCATATTTCCGTACGTCGTCGTACGGTTGAAAAAGTGTGCTCGTGTTTGTGCATCCGCGCACATTAGGACGCGGATTCGAGTAGTGCGGAGATAGGGACGGTAACACGATAGCGGTCGTATGTAAAACCATCTGCTGTAAAACGAGCTGCCGGCTCGTTCGAGTATTAAATCGGCCCTCTCTTACTTCCTTTGGGCCCCGCGACTCTCTACTCTCTACTCTCCGTTCCACTCTTCGCTCTCGTTCCTCGTTCCTCGTCCGCCACCGCTTCGTTACTCCCGGAACCTTTCCTTCCTTCCTTCCTTCCTTTCATTCCACCATTCCATACATCGTATTTTTCCTTATTCTTCGTTTAGCTTCCATTCATCTTTCCCTAACCACCCGCACCGATCAAACATCGCGACGAATAATCTCATGAAAATTTTACTTCGCGACATTCTTTAAATTCATTTACCGTCCCCAATAAGCTGATCGCGAATCAAATTCATACCAAATGGAATAACGTTGATATACATGTCGGAAGGCATACCGCTGTTATCCGTCTGTTCAGTCCTTTCAAATATCGAGTTTACTTGAGTTTACTCGAGCGAGATCGAAAAGTTACGGAACAAAGGCAGAGAATCTCCGATGGCAGAAGCAAACGGACAGCCTCTTGGTCCATTCTTCCAGACGGACGAATATACCGCGACCAACAGATTTCTTTGACGTCCTCCGTGTTAAATTCCACACGAACGCTACTTTCCGAGTTCGTTCTACCTTAACACCAGAACTACCAAAGGAATTAAAATGACTAGTCCGCCATTTTTAGTTAAATTATTCGAATATACCACGGCGCATTCTTTCAGCTTACATACTTTTATTTTCTATACATAACGTCAAATAATTGAATCTATTCATTGACTTCAATCCTCCAACCATAATTCCATTAATATATAAATAAATCATAACTGAGTATACATTTGGTAATACCAGCGTTAAACCACCAATACGGAAAATAGACAATAATGGTGGATGGAGAAACAGGATTTGGAGAAAGGGAGGATGAAGTTTGGTGCAGCTCGTCACTCTGATTCGCCACGGTTGTACCGTGAACGTACTCTCTTCAGACACATTAGATAACGGCCCTGGATGCGACACTCCGTCCGTCGGATAATGGGGTAATTAAAGTGCCATTTAGAATCGAAGTCCTTCGGTCCCCCGTAGAATTTATGAAACGTTCAGAAACGTGCGAGCCGTTAAAGCTCGCGGTTCGTTTCATATTCAAACCTAACGTTTATAATGTGATGGTGGGTTTATCGTTTAAACAAAAGCAGATAATAGTCGATCAATCGCAGCCATTGACAACATTCTGGATAATACTAATTGCTAGTAAACAAAACACTTATCTTTATTAAAGTATAATATCCATTTTTATCCTGAGAAATGTCTGCGATTGCTCGAGTATGAAACCTGTTCGACAATCTGTACGTTTATCAAAGCACTTTTTATTTTGCAGATCATTCACGCTCATAATTTCACTCGCTTAAAATGACATGTTTGCTTAAACTTACGGTTTCGCATTATCGTGACACGGGTAGATACAGATCGCTCGCTCGCTCGCTCGATTTAAATAGTGACTAAAATGGCAACCCACGCTTTCGTTTCTTTCCGAGCGTGGTTTCGCAGGATCGTGGATGTTCCGGTGAGCTCGCTTAATCAAGCTAGATAGCAGGACGATCTATCAGCCATTAAATGTGAAAGAACTCGAATACGGGGGTACGTGTTAGGTGGTACTACGCGTTATTACGGGATCTCATGAATCCTCTTGCTTACACTCGTTCTTGGATATTACCAAGGAAAACACTTTTTCTACGAACTACAAGAACGATATTTCAGGGGGGGGGGGGGGGAAGGAGAGACGTGCTGGGGTAACCGCACGCATACATCGTCCCACGCGCTTAGCTACTACAGATTTCTGCTTAGGCTTATCGGTTATAAGATGAAACGTTCTAGCTAGATAGGTAGAAGTTAGCTATCGAATCAGCAGTTTCTTACTCCTCCGCAGGTGTACGCAACTCCAACTCTCACCAGAACCGTTCCTCGTGTATCGGTTCTAGCGATACGAGGACAAAGTTAATGTACCGGGAATCCATGCCGGTTCACCGGTAGGAAGAGATATTGGAACGATGAAGGAAAAGAAAAGAAGTGGGGTTGGTAAGGTCGATGGAAAGTCGAGAAGAAGCGGAGCGGGCCCGGTTGAAGGTTGGTGGATGAGTGGATGCGGGGGAGAGATACTAATGCCTCTTAATGTGGTTCTGGGAGAGTTGGAAGATAATGAAATTGTGGAGAGCGCCCTCAAGTGTCTTAAGAAAGCCCTGCCACTGACCTTTCTCGTAGTTGATTTGCCTCTCCTGCTGCCTCGCGTTGTCGGCCGCGACCTTCAGCAGACCCTGAATATTCCTGAGGAGGGTCTCCGTGCTAGAAACCGATGGATCTTGGCCACCCTGAGACACGGCAACCGCCGCTGAAGCTATCTGCGAATAGTTCAGGGCTTGAGGACTCTCCGAACCTGGTGCCGGTAACGGCAGATTTTCTGGCACGTCCGATAAATCTGAAATCAGAAGGAAGACCGATGTTGAGATCCCGTGGGCATGGTTTCATGGTTTTTCAGTGGCGGCAACCCTTCGAAACGTATGCCTGGCTGGCATACGAGAACAGGGACGTCAATAATAAATTTCGCCGAAGGATCGCCGAAGGATCGCCGAAGGAAGTCGAACAACGTTCGAGGGAGGTCTAAGTGGAGGAGACTTATAACGCGTGCGTGTTCCAGAGTCGTAATCCCGCGACGACTACTTGTTACCCTTCGCCACTTTCTGATTTAACGTGATTGCGAACGAATGAAATTCGCGGATTAAATGTTACAACGACCAGGCCATCGCTAGCTTGTTTAACTCTCCTCTCTCTCTCTCTCTCTCTCTCTCTCTCTCTCTCTTTCTATCCAGCCAAGAAGAGGAGGAGGTGGAACGAAGAAGGAAGGGGGGTCGGCAGTGTTTGAAAATTGTTCGTCGAGCCAGTCGGACGATAGAGCACGGGATATCGGTAAAAGGGTAGGTTGGATGTAAGAAAAGGATTCTCCCGGTGGTTTCTCGAGATCGAGCGATCCGCCGGGATCGGCGGAATAAAGGATGCCTTATGGTTATTGGCATGGATAGAAGTCCGGAGTGCCGAGACAAGAAACGTCTGCGTGGGTTCCTCGGACTTAAGTGACCGCGTGCGCACGCGCGTACGCTTTCCTTTTGCACCTCTCGTTCTTTCTCTTGGTACACCGGTACGGCCCACACCGTTGCCTTTAAGCCGGTACTGCTGCTGCTGCCGTTCCTGCTTTATGGCTGATGATAGGTGCTTTATTGTATCGTCTTTTAATTATCAGCGCGCACCTACAACGCCACGGCATTCGGGTTACTTATTGCCATTGCTCGATTTAATGCCCGCTCGCCCGCTCGCCCGCTCACGGCTCTACATTGCCAATGCGCCGGCACCTTTTGATAGTAACCTCCCCGCTTCTCCCCCGGCCTGCACCCCCCATTCCCCAACGCCTTTTGCACCATCGCGATCACCTTTTTCTCTTTCGATTCGACTCTCTTACTTCCATCGCTCTCGGCCCCTTTTTATCGTCGACGACCGTCCACCGGCCACTCGACCACGCCGCCTCTCTAACAACGATAACCGATCCTTTGATTGCGAGTTGACGTTCAAAATAATACTTCTGCCCTCGTAAGTGTTGCCGCCGCGATCGAGAGTAGTGTTCTTCGTGCTTATCGATAGGGCGTTCGCAAGCGGTCCTTGAAAGGTAAGGGTTGCTGCCGCCCCTCGGCGAATCCGAAGCGATCCGGGGGGGTGGGTAGGTGGGTAGGTGGGTAGGTGGATAGGTGGCGGGGAAGTTGGATGCAAATCGAAGGAATCGCGGTAGATCGGATTCCAAGAAGGAGAGCGAGATAGCGGCGCGTCTCATTAAATCAGAACTGCATTCCAGAGGCGTGTACACTCCCACGGGCATTCGATGGGGTTCTACTTCGATCAACGAGCGCCGAGCACCATAGGTAGGATGCATCTCGATGCATACGACACGCTGCGAGACACGGATTTCTTCTTCCCCCGATACACGACCCCCAGAATTTATACGTCTAACTCGTGTCTTTCTCGAAATTTAGGAGCCTACCAATTCAAGGTACTACTATACTACCTTCTTGATCCTCTAATCTTAGCAGCACGCGCTACAGCTACCAATTACCATAGAATTCCATTCGGGACGTGTAACCGCCCGGATCCTTTACAAGTTCTCAATGCTCAACAACAAAAAACCCAGGGAACAACGATGGACAAATCATGGTGGAAACGAGTGGGAGGGAGACAGAGGTAGAGGTTCTAATTGGACCATCCAATTAACCTAACGTCACGAGTAAAATCAACAAATCGATTAGAAATCAATGCGATTATGACGCTTCGACGAATCGAATCGCTGGAACACACGAGATAACACCGCGAACCCGAACCGTAGATTTTATCCGCAGCAATCTTTCATTATTAAAATGAAACTAAATACAGAGAATGTGAGCTAACGTCTAACGACCCCTGCTCGCCCTTCTCAGTGGTCTTCCGTCCGAATATGGCGTCCCTGTTTTGAACTACTTTCAAACACCGAATCCAACGAAACCGAAATAAACGAAACATTTGTATGCATTTCCAAATATGTGTGTTTGTTTTCCAGATGGAAATCGAGTCCCAATGTGTTTGTAAATATATCAATCTATCAATTGTGCAAGAAGAAACTCGCACATGAAATCGGCGATTTTCCGGAACGTAACGATCGTTTGACAACCGCTGAACCGAGTTTCGGGCGAAGAGAGATAAAAGGCAAGTCCCAAAATGTCGATTCGTTCCCGGCCGAGATGATCGATGAGAGGGTCCGACCTACCCAGTCCTCCGAAGGAACTCGTCCTTTAAACGCGAGATGTGTCCGGTCAAATCGATCTAATTATTTTACGTATGCATCCGCGGAAGAGAACATCGTTTCGACTTTCGGCACACGTCAAACTCACGGCATCGTACCGTCTATCTGACTCTAATTGATCGAACGGTGTTTTTTTTTCATCTCCTCCACTCGAGTCGAGAGGGAGGTCACCTGGAATCGCGAGAACGTTGCAAACCGAAGTCTATTTTACCTTCGTCCTTCTCGTTCTCATCTTCCAGATCCTCGGACAGATTGTCGTCCTCTTCCTCGTCGTCCTGCGAGTGATGGGAAGCACCGGCTTCGCTTCCTGAGTGCTCACCCATGCTTCCGCTTCCTGCCGTCTTAGACAGATTCAGAACCGGGCTGTGACCGTTCGAAGAACCTGAAAAATCCAAAGAAAAGCCGACATTGGTTTACAGATAGAAAGACATCCGTTGGTTACGATCCACTCGATTCTGGCCTGCTATGCTCGAAAAGAACCAGACTCGACCGAATCCAACGAAAGGTCCTCTCCCGCGTTCACGCAGCTGACATCTTGATGGATTTTATTTGCCCCCGTATGTGCATTGTGCATCTTCGTTTTCGGAAGAACAAGCGGGATATCCGCTTTCTAGACCATCACCCGCTCCTCCCTGTCTGTTTCTCCGTCACCCCTCTCTTTTTCTCCCGCGTGGTTTACCCATCCGCGTATTTGATATCCTAGCATTTTAATCCTGACGTGGATAGATACTGTTTGGGCAAAGCTGGCCCTCGGCCAGAGCTCGTGGTACGAACCCGGGACGAGTGACGCATCGTTTCGTGCACGCGTCAACGCACACGTACACGCACACGAACACGCACGCAAATTAGCCGAGTTCCTTGTTCTTATACGATTCGAAAGCACCCAAATCAACCGGGCCGTCGTGGTCAAGGGCCGTTCGTTACCCGCGGATAGAGAGAACGAAGGGTCTAGGTGGTTTATAGCTGGAATTTATAACGAATCCTTTCGGAAATTTACCGATTTCCAACCACCTTCTGAATTCTTGAAAAACGGGATATACTTGCGATACTTGTCAGAGAGAGAGAGAGGGAGGTGTCGAGAATGTCACCGGCGAAAAGGCGGAGAGCTTAATCGGCCGGATTAAAATATTAGGAAGAATCGAAAGAGGGAAGAAGAGCGGGTAATTTGCGTGCCGTAATTCGATATCGGGCTTAATAACGGATATTCCAAATAGCCGGTTGATACGAACAGCGAGAAACAAAGAATTCTCGAGGAGCAGAGTGGACCAACCACGGAGGATACTCCTACTCGGTTCTTACCATTGTGCGAGCTCAGATCTCTTGGTTTTTGGTCCAAAGCCAGTGCCCTCTCGGCGTCACCCCTCTCCTCGCGGAACCTGTAACCAAAAAGAATAGCAGATTTAAATCGAGCCACGCCGAGGAAGGATTTCGATGGTGAGTAAAAATAATTAATGAAAGAATTATTCTAGCGAGCGCGCACACGATTTTGCGTAGGTCGATAAATGAAGGTTTCGTCTTGAGTACGGTTCTTATTATGCCATTATCGTCGTCGTTCACCCACCGCCCCCCCTTTCGCTGGCATCTTTCGCGACCACGGAACAGGACCCCCGAGATTCCTATTGGAGAATCTATTTTTCATGAAACACGTCGACGGCCGAAAGGAATGCTTCTTTCCCGGACGATTAGGCTCTTATCGTCCCCTTTCGAGCCTCCAGCCCCGCTCCCCGTTCCGCGCTCTTCGTTCCTCGTCCTTACGTCTTCCGTCCCCCGTCCTCCGCGTCCCTTACCACTCGACTCGTTGGCCGTGTGTGCCTTCTCTTTTACCTCTCGTCGCAAATTATTCTCCAGGGTATACTTTTTTCCGCGTTTCGTTCCGCTCGGTTCGAGCGGAGGCTCTCTTTCGCACCTCGATTCGAACCGCGGACCATTAAGTAAGAAGTTAATATCATTAAACATAATATTGGGCGCATCTGGGAGCCGCAGAGCACTTACCAACCCCCCGGATCTTCCAGGCCACAAAATCACCCTCTCCACTCGTCTCGTCTCCGTTCTCGCTTCGAATCCTATCCACCACCACCCCGCCCCCTCCCACCGCCAGATCCAGAGTATACCGCGAGCTCTGTCCTCCCACCCACTCCTTTCCGCCCAACTACTTCCGAGCTCGGCCCCTCGACCCTTAATTTTTTAATGAGAAAATGCTTTCAAAGAGCCGGAGAGAAATACCGTGTGTCTACGGGCGATAAGTTACGCTCGCGTTAAGGGGAATGGAACCACTCCCTTCTTCCACGGTCCTATTCCTCCTTCCTTCGAAGCCGTACCTCTTACCTCCGAGGAACTGCGAAGCGCGCGATGCAACAACTTTTCGAATAACTCCTGGACCACCACGGCGAATAAATAATAAATATCATGCGCGGCTCTACGGCGTGCGTGTAACAAGTTGATTCCGACATAATTAAATTTTAATTGGTAATACGAGTCGATTAAGACGGGCCCGATGGCTGATGTGCTTCTGCTGTTTCGCCGTGCTCCACCAACGTTTATCCACCATCCTCGACTACCCATACGTATATCTGGAAAAGGGTGGTACCCCGTAGGACCAACTGGAAATATCGAGCGAGACGATTCGCCGAGGCGACGCGAGACGACGCGAGAAGACGCGAAGCACGGAACTGACGTTATTAAATTCCTAATTAGTCGGTGCGATGCGTGGCTCTGCATCTACCTCCCTGCGAGATCTTCTCCCCGCTTTTCCTTCCCGCAGAGTCGTGTCTCATAATTCTAAGTATCGCCGATATATGCTCGAGCACTCAGCTCCTACTCATCCGAGAACAAGAACAAGTGAAACAAGTGAAACACGTGACGTTTGCACGGTTTTGCACCGTTTCCGGCGTACAGAACTAATAAGCCGAACCAACGATACCCTTGTAGATCTTTGCCTTTAATTCTGATTTGGTAATGACGAACTCCGCAGGGATCCCTCCCCGAGTCGTTCCGAAATGAACGGGCTACGCCGCGGGGGTTCATTAACAACCGTATTTTGAACACGAAGAAAGCGAACTATGATTCCGCAGAGTTTCGCAACCGAGAATCTCCATGCGTTTTTAACCGATGGCTTTGATAGATTCGAACATACACAGAATGTCCGTCTTTCGATAAGCCGATTATCGTTTAATACTAAAACTACCGGCGATGTATTCGGCTATATTACTATACTTATACGTACATCCTTAAAAAAGGATGGATGGAAGAAATAAATTAATCGATTTTCCGTTGTGCAGCGAGAACCGCGAGAAATCTCCGAAAATGAACCTTATAAATTCGAAGACTTTCATTGAATTCCGAGGACCCGTCATTTTAACTGATTTGGTAGTTCTAGTTCAACCCTTTATGGCTCACATGCTCGTGTAATAATAATTATAAAAATACGCAAAAGGATTGTTACCTTTTTTTATGAGTTTAAGTAATAATTTCGTAACTATTTTTACGTAATGTACCTTCGTTGGAATCGCGCTTAATTAGATTTACCTTCTATAATTTCCTTTTAGACACGAACAAATTTGGGCTTTAGAAGTTTAACGTATAATATCGAATGAGACTCGTATTATGGAATCCCTGCGAAACGTGAACAACACGAGTCGTACTCGTGGTACGGATTACGAGTCAAACGTAAATAACATGAGCGAGACCGTGGCATGAATTACGGGCCAAACGTAAACACAAGTCGGCCGCGTCGTTTAGTTCTACGGTTGTATTTGCATCAGTTAGACGCACATATTTTCAGTCAGTGCTACGAATAAGTGTCTAATATTGTTTCCTGATTTCGTACTTTTTCCAGTTTATGAAGTTACATTTACGTAAAAAAAACTCTCACACAATATTGAAGAGAAAACAAATGAATACAGAAGATAATACTCGTTGCTCTACATACGTAGTTAATGAAAAACGTGTTAATATATACTCGGATAGTGAAACTCTTGATACTAGCGATACACTATTGTCCCTAACAATAGTGAAGTTAGTTAATATATAACATACTCATTCCTTTTCGGATAGCAGAAGTGTTAAAGTAATTCCATGTACTCTCGAATCTTACCATCAAGTTTTTCCGTTACTTAAAATAACAAAAGAAGTGCGAACGCTTCTGACGAGTGCTCTGTTTGTTTATTTTGGAAACAGAATAAGAGACTTGTCCCAACGCAAATTTCGTATTAACTCCGTATAGCTCCATGTAACTTTGAGGTTACATTCTCGTCAATCCGTATGTTTCATTTCACTTTACTCTTTCGTTGTAAGAATAATTATAAATGTACGCGCAACGATTGTCACCTTTTCGATGCGTTTAAGTAATAATTTAAATAATAATTAAAATTGCTTTTAACTAGATTTAAGTTATACGATTTCCTTTGAAACCCGAACAAAATTGAACTGTAGAGTTAATTCATCGAATCTATTCGGAAGAAGGAAAGTATCAGTAGGATGCATGAAACACAATGTTACATGATAAACGCACGCAGCTGCGCTAATAAGTTTTACGAAGGAAAAGTAGTAATTCAAAGAAACGATAGGAGGATGAATATGAGAAAATATGGGAAAGATAATTCGAGCGAGAGGGAAGTCAGAAATTGCTTTGAAGATCGGGAGGCAGCTCGTCGTCGTGCTGGCACTCCTGTCGAGCGAAGTCCTGGGTTGGGAAGGGGAAGTGAAGAGATGAGGGGGATGGAGCCGACGGAATCGAATTACAGTCGACGCTGTGTGCTCTGGCGCCCTAAGCAAGGCCCTTCGATTTCTGACGGATCCTTACAAATATTATCCGCCGTATCGCCAGACGGACAACATTTATCAAACTGTACGGGACTTTGAGAGGGAGAGATCTTACGGATTCAATCAGCGAATGCCGAAGATTCCAGGTTTCTCGGTAGACGAATCCGCGCACACGAATACCGATTACTTCTCGCGGTAACAAATCATCGATATCTACGAAAACAAGCATAGATGCGATTGCAGGTATACGCGATTTTTCCTACAACGCGGCAAATAATGAAACACAAGAATTACCAGATTTAAGAATGAAATCTGCTTTAGTCGAGCATTAGATTGTTTTCTTCGTCGTATATGTGCCATTTATTTTTCAAATACTGTCCTATTTGACAAAACATTGAAAATCAAAGTTGGCACAGCAATAATCATTTCAAACATGTTACTTTAGATTATACGCGTTTTACGAGAACAATTCCCGTACAGCATGATTTCCTATCACGCGAATTCATATAGTCTACTGTATTTCGAGTCAAGCTATGAGGTTCTTCCTAGTACGATCTCACACCCACGCGTTTCCTCCCTGATTTCTTGACTAATAGATCTCCGACTGGCAATCACCGAGCGATCCTACACAGACTACCGTTACTAACTTCATATCAATTCGTAGGTTTCACCCTCCGACTGTTCCCCGCTCGCAAGCCTCCGGTGATAAATGATAGCCCGCCGACGATTCCGATTAATTTCGCGCTTCTACTCCTCCTGCCTTCTGACTTTAATACTCTCGCGCGGTCAACTTCATTCACCGAGTCGCATTCCTCTTCTCCGCATCCGGGACGGAGATATGGAATACAAAGTCTATTACGAAATCAGAGATCACTTTCCGTTTCATTCTCACGAGAAATCATACCATCCGCGATTTATACGATGTATTTGATTCTCTGAGGTTTAAGCGTGGGATCTGATTCGACAATGGTTTTAGATGGAATCAGTGAGTGTAGCAAGTTCTATGTAACTCGGGAAAAGAGATTCCCTGTAGCCACCCTCCGGTCCCAGTTTCGAAGGAACCTGCTAAGGGCAAACGGGCTAATTATCCATCCCCTGCGGGAACCACCGAGAGAAGGGCAGGGAGAGGGAGAGAGAGAGAGAGAGAGAGTATCCTGCGAGACCCCCCGCGGACAGGAAATGAGAGAAGCCAAGATTCTATTGGCAGCATATACAAGGAGAAATACTCGGATTAAGTCAGTCCGGGGTGCGGCATCGGATAGAACGACGGCAGGGCCGACGATAACCTCTGACTTTATATTCGCGCAGGACAACGGTTTAATTAGAGGAGGGCCGAGATTTGCCTAGAAAGGTTGATCGTGCTAAATTGTTTTCTCGGTATCGCGTGCCTCGGCTTTGTCACCGGTGAGCAGTGCGAACGACTTCGTTCCCCGCGATGTTTCCCTTTCCTCGAAAACCGCCCGGAAGCTTCCTGCTTCGCGAAGAAGAGGGGTATCGAAGACAATGCAGATCTGCCGGTAAGATAACCGGGAGATAATCGAGAGGAACGAGCCAACCTAATATCACGAATTTCATTTCGAGTCGGTTGCCTCACCTCGAGTTACTTGGAAATATATTCAGCTATATTTGTATATTTATGTGTACGTCCTTCGAGCAATGGAAGAGAGAAATTAATCGATTTATTTATGTTCATTGTGTAACGCGAACCACGAAAGATCTTAGAAGATGAAAGATGAATGAAGGAAATTTGCAAAGTTTTATTAAATTCCGAGAAGCGACAATCAGAATCAACAATGTTAGAAACCAACTTTTTTATGTAGGTCAAATTGACCCAGAATTCGTCTCCCGCGCCGGTGTCGAAGCATCGTCATCCGAAAAATAACCCGATTATCTCGTCAGCTGCTACCGAAAAAGTACATTTCGATAATGGAAGATACTGGCCGCGAAATGGCTTCGGTGCATCGATAATCCGAAAAGACGGCCCTTGACAGATTCTTCCCACCCTCAAAATATCAGCCACAGTTCCTAATAAGGTTAGTAATATTTCTGTAGATTTATCGTGGATTTCGCGGTAGTGAAGGGTGAGCCGGGTCCGAGTCCCTTCATATTCCATTCCCTTTCTTGTCGAACACGTTGAAAGCCCCGAAAGCATTTTTCAATTCCGCGAAACTTTACGATAGATATCTTCCCCAGGAGAAGCGACTTGGTCCACGAGAAACATTTGTACATAAATCTGAAAATTATGAGCCTCCCTCCCGACCCCTCGGTCTCCCTGGCCCATGGTCCTGGCCCCTGGCCCTTGCTACCCACGGCCCGTTGTTCATTCTGGCATATGCCTGGCAACGCGTAACGGAGAGATAACCGAGATTCGAGGGAGGGTAAAACCCCCCTCGTGAAGAGCCGACCGCGGCAAAAACCTACTACGCGCTCACCCTCTTCACCCTCTTCACCCGCCGGCCCCTACACCTAAACTGCACTTTTACACTATCGAGACCACCCTGCTATTCCAGATCCACCTATAAATCAGATTCCATGGAAAATAAAAATCACTTTCCACGCGCTAGTCCCGCGAATCACCCGATCGGAGTTCCTAGATGGGGCTTACGCGATTCGTGATGCGAGATCATTTTTACGTAAAGTAGATAACCTTACGTCGAAACCAATGCGATTCGAGCTTGAAAGACTTTTTAGCGAACTCGAAGAAGTGTTGCCGCGCTTCGGGTGATTAAACGATCAATTCTTTTCCCGATGTGGAAGTTCGTTTTTCACTTAGAAAGGAAGCCCTATTACTTGAGGGGTGCTAGTAGCATGGAATGGAAAACGAGGAGGGGTGGTAATTAAATGTTTCGCTAGCAAGCGATTCTAGCGAGATGCGAAAGATCGAGCGCTCGCATTCCGCAAGTTATCCTTGCTTTATCCGCCGAGAGGCCAGAAATTCGAAGGAACCCGAGAGATTTCGCGGAAGGTTTAACAACGATAAGTCTACCGTTCGATCCTCTCTCTCTCTCTCTCTCTCTCTCTCTCTCTCTCTCTCTCTCTCTCTCTCTCTCTCTCTCTCTCTCTCCGCGTATCCTCCGCGTAAACTCCACGCCTCGCTGCTCAGCCGGCAGCCAATACGCAAATAAACTCGACGATTCCCCCTTTCTCCAAACTCTCGACCTTTCAACCCCCAACCCCTGAGCCTTATATCGCCGTTAGTCACTTTTCGAAGTATGGTGAATGAAAAACGAGAAGCGAAACCGCGAGATCTACGAGATCTGGCAACCGGCGAACAACGATTGTACGGACAAATAAATAAAGAAAAAAAATCCCGATCTCGCATATCTCGGTTTAGGTGAATGTGGTATCTCGCGATAGGAGAAAAAGCGCGTGGCAACCCCCTCGTAGACGGGTGACGCGTGTGCGAAAATACACGCGTAAAAGCCCTCTTATCGGGTTTGCGCAAGAATAGGATTCGACGACGCTTCCGAAACCCATAAACGAAACGGTAACTGCCACCCCTCTGACTGATCGAACTTATTCTTTTCCTTTCGTCTTCCCACTTTCCTTTCCATGCTTTCACCGACCCACCATCCGACTATTTTTCTGGAAAATTGAATAGACAAAATCGAAATATCTTCCGTAGCGACGGAGTCGGCTCCACCGGGGGCACCTCGATTTCTCGACTCCCCGATGGAAGAGACACGTCTCAGAAATCGAAAGGAGAAACTTAATCAACGTTTCGACCCGAAAAATAATTATGTTCAGTGGCACGCGTGAGTGTAAAGGGTGTCGAGCTTAATTACGTGAATAGGGAGATTCGGGGCACGTTAGGTTAAACGCCCTGGCACTTTGTTTCGTACCGTTCACCACCCCCGCCTGCCACCCCACGCCCGCCCTCCTCCACCACCTGACCTTCGCGTTTTCTCATCAACTCTCGCTTAATTTCTGACCCTTTCCGACCTCTCGGAAGGGTAGTCAGGAACGAACCGAGCGGGAGTATATTAAGCGACACTTGGAATTACAAATAACAAATTGCAATTTGATTCCCCGCACCCCACTCGTTAGGACGGCTCGGTCTGTCTACCGTTCGAGGCCGAGGGCGCAATTTATCATTAGCGCGCGGACAATTTCGCGAGTGGCATCCGATTTCGGGTAACCCACCCACGCGCGCCCACGAATCACGATTCTCCACCGAACGATATCAGATACGCGAACCGGAATCCAATGGATTAACGTCGCTCGAGTATTTCGACCACTGGACGACGCACGATCTCTTACCAAATAAACCCTGCTTTACCGGGGAATCAAAGTAACGCACGAGGAAAAAGTACCAGGAGAGAGAGAGAGAAAGAGAGGTTCGATAGGGTTTACGAGGGGCGAGAGAGAAAGAGAGAGAAGCGTATTTATATGGCCAAAGGCGCATCCCCCGAGTCGTATCGATCGTTGACTTTAAAATTCAAAGAGACCGACAATAGCTTCCCTTTCCGCTGAGCCTCTGTACTACAATATCATATTCCGTTCCTTTCGTTTCATTGTCTGCTAAAGCCTGCGCTAATAATAAAAGATTGCTACCCTGGAAGCTATGCCTAGGAAGAGGGAGAGAGAGAACGAGGGTAGTACGTTCTCCCGGAGTAAGGTGGATTCGGATGGAGACGGGGGAGAGGGTAGGTGGGGGAGAGAAGGGAAAGGGAAAAGCAAGGGCTTGCTTCGGCAGAGTCTTCCCAAGTTCGGTGCTACATCATCCAGATAGCCGCCAAGCCATAATGCTACGGTGAAAAGTTGCCCGAATTCTGCTGCGAATTTAATATTCCGCGCGCGAGTACCCTTTCTACTCTTTTGTCGGTACCCTGTCATTTTAGTAGTATTCCTTGTCATTTAGGCGCATTAATACGTTCGCGTCCCACGAGCAGCGATACGGGGGAAGTAGTAACAGGAAAACTAAGGCAATTCGAAATCACATGGATAATGAGAATAAAAAAGGAGGATGTTTGCCTGGAGGGTGAGGGTGATGTTGTGGGGAGGGAACGTGTAAGAGGAAGAGGATGGGGAGGAGAAGAAGAAAGAGAGAGATAGAGAGAGAGAAAGCGAAGGGAAGGTAACAATGGACGATCGTATTAAATCATAAATGTAAACGAAGATGTCAGGGGGGAGAGTCGGAATAATGAAAGTTTCCGATCGTTGAGCGGAGCCACAAAGCTACAGAAGAACGATAATCGGACCGCGTAATTCTGAATGCGCGGATTTGTGCCCTCACCCCGAGCAGATTCTACCACTGGTGGAAACGTGAAAATGAATTTCGCGAGAGAGAGAGAGAGAGAGAGAGAGAGAGAGAGAGAGAGAGAGATTTACTTGCGAATTTATCGGGAAACCGATAGACATGGTTCGTCCTCGCACGTGGAAGACGCACGCACGCACGCACGCACCGGGTGCGTACGTAGGACGATATGCTGATGGAAGAGGAGTGTACACCTGAGCCGAGATTAAACGTTCCGGGGGATACGAAATGAAATATTTAGCGATCCTCAGGGTTGAAACGGACCCCCGTCGAACCCCCCAGGAACCCCGATCCCCTTTGTCGGCAAAACATAGACCTCGAAACAAGCTGGAATCTACTAACCCCTTGTCATCGTTCGTCATACTCATACGCGTCCTCTCGCGTTTTCTCGCGTTCGCTCGCATTCTCTCGCATTCTCTCCCGTTCTCTCCCGTTCGTCGTGCCGGAGATCGCCTTTTTATTTCTCCTTCAAAGGAACCCACCCTCGTCGGGAGCCCTTCCTTCCATCTTCCATCTATCGATAATGCCTACCATTCCAATCGAATATTTAATTAGGCTACCGTTCGTTAAACCGTGAAACAAGAGGAATCACTCGCTTCCGTGGATACCGCGTTGCTAGTTTTTTCGAATCGAAAAGTGCGAAGGCGCGTAACTCACGGGGTGACTGAGCGCGAGAGAAGCCCGTTAACGCGCGCACAGAACAAAACTACCAGTCATTCGAGAGCGCGAATTGAGTCGTGTGAAAATTTTCGTCTGCTCGCGAGAGTGAGTGAGAGAGAGAGAGAGAGCAAAAGAAGCAGTCATAGATTTAGATCGATCGACCGAGTGTTTTTCAGAAAGAAGGGTGATAGTAATGAACGCCTCGTGAATGGACCGGATTGAAACGTCGAGCTGCTCAATACCGCTGAATGCCCTTCTCAAAGAAATACATTAGCGCAATATGAAGGGTTACTTGAAAATAAACCGGAATATCACCGGAGACCGTTCGATCATTCCTACGACGCGAGAACAGCGCCGGTCTATAAGGCCGGTTTTCAGATATTCCATCGATAACCGCACGAATAACGCTTCCCGTGGAAACCGCAGGTTTCGGTGTGCCGAGTCAAGTTCCTCGCACGGGTAGGCGGGAAGACGGGAAGACGGGAAGACGGGCGCAGACGGGTACACGGTCAAGCAGGTGCATTATTCGTGCGAATGGTTTACGACAATTTTATTGTCGGCCCCTGGTGTTCAGCGGCCGTATTTAAGGTTTTATCCCGGCGCTTCTACTCCTCTCCCCACGTAACCTGCCACCCTTCGACACGCAAAAGGGTTATGATTTTATTTTTCGAGCGTAGACATGGCGCGGGGTGCTGGTCGGGAGGGCCGTTTACCTCCTTTCATAAAAGTCGTCTGGCGCATTCGTTCTCCTAGATTATTGCCCGGACCGCGAACCGACACCGAGCCGCGCTGGATGTATATCGTTTTATTTATTATTTCACCTTCAGAACGCGTCTTTCTTCTACCGCCTCTTCTACGTCTTCTGTTCGCTGGGATTAAAACGGACGACTTTAAAGTCCTAACGCGATTTCAACGACTCGCGGCAAGAAACAAATATCGTTCGAAGATTCGTCAAAATGTTCGTTTCATACGACACGTACGAGGGACAAATGATGCGCTCAGTCTGGCGTGGGGAAGGGGATGATTCTTGGTGAAATTAAGGAACCCCATGAGAGAGCCGGAGAAGGGGGGAGGGGGGAAGCGAGGAAAGGGACTCGGGGGTAGCAGCTGCGACATCGCGAAATTACGAGGTGTCTGTGGAAGTCCTCTCTCCTTAGAGGAAGCGTTGACAAATGACGGAGCAACTTTTATTATTTTAGATGTTGGCCCATCAGAGAGGAGCAGTTACGACTCCGCGAACCGGCAAACCGGCCTGTCGGCGTGTTCGGCGTGTCGGCTCGATGTGTTTTACATACATTCGGTAACAGCCTCCGGGGAGCTGCCCTTGACAAATGGCCTCGGGATTTTATTAGGCAAACTTTTTAAGGTACTCCCTCGCCAACGAGAACGGCAACCATGAGTTCACCCAAATAAAGATAAACCTACCGACGCCCCAACGATCTTCCCCCGTTCGCCCCACCGATCCCCCCCCGATCCGCGTTCATTTTTCTCGCTGGAAAAACTAAGCTTCCCTTGCTTCTTAATTCATTCTTCTTCCGCTTTTCATATCTTCCGATACACGCCGACCGAGTCAAATCAATGGTGTACCATGGAATCGTTAACCCTCTATAGCTCCATGTAACTTTGAAGTCACGTACTCGTTTATCCGTATATATGATTTTATTTGATTTCTCGTTGTAATAATAATTATAAAAGTACGTGCAAGGACCGTCAGCTTTTTCGGTGCGCATAAGTAATAATTTCGGTAATGTATCTCTGTTAGAATCACGTTTAACACTAGGAACTACCCAGAATATATTCAGTTATACTTGTATGTTCACGTATACGGCTTTAAAAATAAGGATGAATGACAAAAATCAAATAATCGATTTAATTATGTCTATTGTGCAACGTGAGCCGCAGACAATCTCAGAAAATGAAACGTTATGAATTTGAAAAAAAATAGGAAATGGGTGAAAAAAGATACCGCTAAATTAATTGCACAATCATTATAGAAAAAGTCCACAAGTAAATTCAGGAAAAATGATTAAATGAAGAAAATAATTTAAAGTTAGAATTTTAAATACAGTCTTTTGATACCTTTCGCAAAAACAGTGTTAATACGCGTGGAACAAGCGTCTACGATATTCGGTGTTCCCGACGATCAAGAAGAATTGGTAGGAACTTGGTAGAAAAAGTGAAACTCGTGTGCACTCGTGTTTCAGCCGAGAAGAGATATTTACGCTGGCGATGACAAATGGTCTTTAGCGAGAGCGGGCCACTGGTTGGATAGCCAGATACGAGATTTCCCTAACTCCGAGCACTGCACTCCGCGAGGGCTCCCAGCTCTCGGCAAAAGAAGGAAACCCGGGAAAGGATAGAAAATATGGAAAGAGGGTTCGGGAGGAGTGTAGGAGAGAGGAACGGGAATGGGAAGGAGAATGGGAACGGGAGAATGAGGGAAAGGGGAAAGAAAGTGGTTCGCAGATGCGCCCCGTGACTGATGGTCCCTACTTCCAGATGTAGTATATAGCCGCGGTACTTTTATCGGTGCTTGTTTGTTCAGCGAGCTTCGAAATAGCAGTGGCAACGGCATGCCGTCGCACTGGATCATGACTACCGCGAGTGCCACGTTAAAAAAGAAAAAAACCGAAAAAAAGAGGGAAAGGAAAACGAACCGAGAACCGACTGCAATTACCGGCCGACGAGCGGACCAAAAAATGATCGTTGTATCAACGCCGATACACAACACGTGTATTTACGTGTCGTCCCGCGCAACGTTAGCCTTTCATCGTACACGATGATGGACGTCTATCACGTGAGACAACCTTCGAAACCATTTCCCATTTCGTTCTTTTTTTATTCTATCCCTTTACTCCTTTTTATCTCCCTTCTTTCTCGTATCGTAACCACTACCACCCATCCCCCCTTCACCCGCCACCGCTGCCACCACCTAACGCACTGTCGATCGTACTTGGACTTTAAGCGGCGGAGAATTTTCGGGCGGTTCAATTAACGGAAGTACGAGGCGTTGCTGGCCTTCCGACGCGGATCCCACGGGTGCCTATGTAAATTGAAGAGGTTACACGGTTTTACATATTTCAACAGACTCGCGGCACTGAGAGACGAATGAGGAGGTCGGAGTGTGGAAGGGACGCGAAAGGGACGCGAAAGGGTTGCGGAAAGGGAGACGAGAGATGAGAAAGGAAATGAGAGAGGAGAAGGAAGGTGGAAGGGGGTGTGGATGCGACGCGGGCATGGTGACGATGAGAAGCGGGAACTACGGAAAGGCCGGTGCAAAAAAAAAGAGAGAGGTGGTGTGGTTGGTGGCGGTTGGAGGGCTCGGGTAGCCACTCGAAAAGCGCGGGCGAAGCGTTTTGTCGAGTGTTTTATGGAAAGCTTTAGAATTGTAGATTTCCTCTCTCTCTGATACGGCGCTTGCTGGATTTATGGTAACGCACTTCCACTTCTTTCGAAACCTGCTACTTCCAGCCTGCTCGAAAATATAAAACGAGATTATTTAAATTCTCCGGAATTTTCGACTCTAGATTTCTCCTAGATCACGACAGTATCCGTGTCCGTACCTTCTGCCCGTTCTTCCGGGGGAACGAAACTTTTTCAACTATCCCTCGCATAATCTCTGTCAGATGCAGCTCTATGGGATGATCAATGAAAAACACAAGCACCGATAGATTATTCGATCGATTTACCGCCCTTCGCCAAAAGAATCTTTTTTTTGCCCTACCCGAAGTTTACACATATCCTTGTATTCCCCAATTTTAGTTCTAAACGGTCAAATTTAATCGTAGATGATGTATAAACATGTCCTAGGATCATTTTAAGTCGAAGGAAGCGGTTTAAAAATTTTTTCTGGTCAAAAAAGGGGTTGATCCAAAATCGTGAAAATGTGAAGGGGTATACCTTCAAAAATTGGCAAAAATTAAAAGTCGCCAAAATCGGTTCTAAACGACCCAAATCGATGGTGGGTGATGTATAAACATATTCTAGGACGATTTCTGGTCGAAAGAAGTGGTTTAAAAATTTTTTCGGTCAAAAAATGGATCGACCCAGAATCGAAAAAATGTGAAGGGGTATACCTTCAAAAATTGTCAAAAATTCAAAGTCGCCAAAATCAATTCTAACTGACCCAAATCGATGGTAAATGATGTATAAACATATTCTAGGAAGATTTCTGGTCGAAAGAAGCGGTTAAAAAATTTTTATTGGTCAAAAATGGGTCGAACCCAGGTCGAAAAAATGTAAAGGGGTATACCTTCAAAAATTGTCAAAAATTGAAAGTCGCCAAAATCACTTCTAAACGACCCACATCGATGGTAAATGATGTATAAACATATTCTAGGACGATTTTGGGTCGAAAGAAGTGGTTAAAAAATTGTTTTGGGCAAAAAATGGGTCGAACCCAAGTCGAAAAAATGTGAAAGGGTATACCTTCAAAAATCGTCAAAAATTGAAAGTCGCCAAAATGAATTCTAAACGACCCAAATCGATGGTGGGTGATGTATAAACATATTCTAGGACGATTTCTGGTCGAAAGAAGTGGTTTAAAAATTTTTTCGGTCAAAAAATGGATCGACCCAGAATCGAAAAAATGTGAAGGGGTATACCTTCAAAAATTGTCAAAAATTAAAAGTCGCCAAAATCACTTCTAAACGACCCAAATCGATGGTAAATGATGTATAAACATATTCTAGGAGGATTTCTGGTCGAAAGAAGCGGTTAAAAAATTGTTTTGGGCAAAAAATGGGTCGAACCCAAGTCGAAAAAATGTGAAGGGGTATACCTTCAAAAATCGTCAAAAATTGAAAGTCGCCAAAATGAATTCTAAACGACCCAAATCGATGGTGGGTGATGTATAAACATATTCTAGGACGATTTCTGGTCGAAAGAAGTGCTTAAAAATTGTTTCGAATCAAAGAAGTGGTCGGTGCAAAATCGCAAAAATGCAAAATGGACCTCCAAAAGTTTCAATCCGATAGTTTTTATCCGACTTCTTAACTAACTCAAATAACCCTGACTTACTGTTTCCAGATTTCGAATTCCAAAAGCTTTCCCCGCGACCGGTCAGATAAACTGTTCGTTTGACGTGCGCTGGACGGACAGACGGTCACTACCGCAAATATTAGTTAATTACGAAAAGTGGCAGTGAAGCTGGGGCTACAAACGGTAGTAGCGGAACGTCCGGGACCGCAGGAACGTTCGTTCGCGGTTTATTTAACGACACCCTTCTTCAGCTTTTCAATTAACCGTCCCGCTTCTATTCCTTTGCCTTCACCCCTCCCTATCTCCCCGCGAGAAAATGATTTTTCTCATCGAAATTTTGGATCAAATGTGATCGTAGAATCTCTCGTACGACAAGATGTACAAACGAGAATGAATCGCGTGTCACGATCTCGTATCTCACGAATCCGTAAATCGATAGAAAATTGTGTGTGCGTCGGTGAATACGTGCGTAAGTCAGTGCGTGGTTTACCGTTTGTGTGAGTTGATAGACTGCGTACCGAGGAAGGAAGGAAGGAAGGAAGGAAGATGGGCCACCAAGTAATATACTAGCGCGTGCACACCGGCGAAGGGAGACCATTTAATAACAATATATCTTGCTCTTGGCGCGATACTACGCGAGAAGCGTACCACGGAATAAGAATAAAAGAAGAGATATTTTACCATTAGTATCGGTATATCTTCGGATTAATATCCAGAGTAAAATCGAGATGGAAGGTGATCGAAGGAAAGCAAGTAGTGGGTCGAGGGGCGAGGGGCGAAAAAGTAGCCGAGTAACGTGATTGGTAAGAATGGAAAGTAGGTCTTCCAATAGATGATAAGCATAAGCTGGTGTTGTATATTGTCGGTAGGTTGGTAGGTAGGTTGGTCGGGTTGGACGCAGGGGGATAGAAATGAAATAAAGAGATTCGCGTAGCTCGTTAGTCGGCGGACGTTCGATACTCCTACGACGCAAGGAATAAGGAGCGATGAGGTAAGGTCTTTTTTCCGTCGACGGGAAAATAAGGCAAGAACAGAAGGCCGACCGACAGTTAACGAGATCGTTGTAGAAAAAATAGCAAGCGGAGAGGAGGATGGGCTGGTTGACAATTTCACGGTACATTAGAGCCACGGGTATGATCCTAGTTTGCGGACGGCGCGACTAATTGTGTTTTTAATTAATCATCGTTTTGTCACAGCTAGAGGAAGACGTGCCAGCCAAAGTCGACGCGTGGCCAAAAGTTTGCTCGGTTAACGGTCAAACTCGTTAGACTGCTCGACAACGTGCCTTCCATTAATGCTGCTTCGAGCAACGCGCTGCCACCAAGTTTAACCCGCTGAAATAACGCTTTCCTCGTTATCTTCTTTTGACTCGAGCCGGCTACTGAAATAATAAGCGTGAGTTACGTGCCCTCCTCTACCATGGTTCCCTCCCCTTCTCACCCGACGAGCTCTTATTAACGTCGAAGACGTTAATCACCTACCACCCATGCCGTCGGGGAAACTTCAAAATGTCCTTTGTCCAAAAATAATCGACAAATTCTTTAACGGCTACCCGACGAAAAACATACTTCACCCTTCGAAACAACGCGTTACATCGCGTCAATTAGCTTTCCATGTGCGTCTTCGATTCGTTCGTTTACTCGCATTTCCATCTGTTCGCGGATACCGTGGGACAACTCGGAAACGGTAGAATTGAGCCGTTTATTTTGACAGTATCCTAAGTACATTTTTCAATAAACTCAAGTTAACGTTTAAGACGTTACAAGGTAACTTTGTGTAACCATTATAAACGTTGACTGGATTTCTTGAAAAATGGACTTAGGGGTTACATTCAAAATAAACAGCTCAATTAACATATTCGCTACCGCGCAGTTTTGAGGCGAGCACTTTAACTGAGGACGTAGCACTACGTTCCCGGTCGCGAATGTGTTAACGGATTCTAGTCGCGGTAGTATTAATCGTGATGCACGTCTCTGCACATACGACCCACCGTCAGTCCGCGCTGCCAACCATACGGCTCAAGAAAATTACAAATTACATTTTCATACGGACAGAACGCTCCGCGCCGATCTTATCGTCCCGAATTATCATAAGTAGATGTATAACATACTTCTTCAATGAAAGATGGGTGCTCGTAGATGAACGATACAAGCCGTAATCAAGTTTGAGTTAAAGATTGCGAGACCTGGCTGAGTTGTACTAGCTTATTGATTAACAAACCGGGAAATCTTCTTTCGATCATTGAAGATACACCATCTTCAATTTACAGGCTTTGCACTCCAAATTCACTTTTTTGCAAATCAAGTTCACCCTTTCTGAGATCAAATTCACCTTTTTGCAAATCAGGCTTTTCTGCAAATTCGTTTTCTCAAGCTATTTGAATAAAAATAAAATCCAATGTAAAATGAACGGGTGAATTTGAGTTGCAATAAGGTGAATATGATCTGCAAAAGGGTTAATTTGCAGTGCAAACAAGTGAATATTATCTGTAGAAGGGTTAATTTGGAGTGCATAAAGGTGAATATGATCTGTAAAAAGGTTAATTTGGAGTGCAAAAAGATGAATATGATTTGCAAAAGGGTCAATTTGGAGTGCAACATTTGTATATCGAGTAACCTCTCACTCGATACTTGAATAATATTCGGATAAAATTAGCACAGTTCTACAACAATTTTCTCCTAAGAAACAGCATCGGAGCCTTTCCAGTGTGTATATAAAAATAAACTAAACCAATCAGGTTAATAGGACTCTCGAGCGACACGTTTACTTGGCGTCGTACGATCCATCGTTTTCCAGAAGAGACAGTCACGAAGGAGGTGCGACGGCGTTCCAGCGCGGAGAACGGTGTTCCTAACGATCGAGCTGAACTTTATGAATATTATTTTCCAGCAGATGTCCCGGACGATAGAAGCTCGTTGACGTCGGCGACGTTGTCGTTATAATTAATGACATCTTTGGAGGCCCGGCGGGAAGAACCGGAGAAAACGGAAGTGGAGGAGAGAGAGAGAGAGAGAAGGAGAGGAAGTCGGTGAACGATAAGGAGCTGGAGCCGGGATTGTAAGGTAACGAAATGGGTGGCGAACGACAATACGCCCGAATTATCCCAGGGAATGACTCGGTAGTTTTAAAGCCGGGAAGCCGACATTAGCGCATTGATATCGCGTATTCTGTGTACGTAGGAACCATTAATATTACTTAGTTTAGTTTGGGTTAGGAAGAAGAGGGAGTGGGGGGAGTGGAGGGAGCCGTATAACCAAGAGGGTCGTGGAATCCGGGTTTTTTACCATTTCCGCGATTCGCTGGTAAACGTCGAGTGGTGGTCCACTGGCTTTATCCGGGAAAGTCGAAAGAGAGTTTTACGGCTTAGACGATTTAATTGACCAAACTGCCGGAAAGACAAACGACGCGAATAACTTGGAGCGAGGCGTAGGTGAGTTTCCGGGATTTCAGGTTTCCGCCGTGGCGGATGGAAGGGAGACGCGTGCTCGGATTAGCGGGAACAAATCATCGGGATTCGAAGGAAAATTCGGCGGAGCGAAAGCGAGTCTCGTCGGGGGAAAAGGGGAAGGATGAAAATCGAGAGAAAGGGAGCGGGTGCTGCGTGAGCTTGTAAAATCAAAAGGACAAACAATTAATAACCCCCACGCCGACGATTAATCAGAATTTAACTCTCAGTTAAATACTCGACTGTGCCGCTAGAAGGGATGGTGGCGAGCGAAAGGCAGGCGAAAACCTGGCAAGCGAGTAGCCTGGGTATCCGCGGGACCGTCGAGCCAGGGACCCCTCGAGGGTTAGGTGCACGCAGGATAAACAAAGGTTTACATCAGTGTCAGTCGCAACAAGTCCGAATTCGTCTACGGTTCCCTCCCATGAATATTCACGGCTTTCTCTCCCGCTCTCTCTCTTCTCTTCTCTTCTCTTCTCTTCTCTTCTCTTCGACTATACCCTCTGACCGAAACGATTCCCCAGCCATTTCCCACCTCCGACTGCGATACCCATCGAACCAGGCTACCGGTCAAAGCCTCGAATCACAATACGCGTTTGTCCGGTTGACGAAGTCGACTCGGGGGCCGATAAAAGCAAATAGAACGCGAGAATCGGTAAGAGAGGGTGGATGGTGATATGTGTGCGAGCGCGTGGTCAGATATACATAGATCAAGAGAGGGGAAGGGTCATTCCCTTTGAATTGGAAATTACGTTTTGCTCGATAAGGTGACAATTTTCGTTAAAGACCCTTCGTCGCGCGTGTACTTTTCCCGACGTTTTCTCAATTTCAGGCGTTTCGAAAAGGAGTCGAAGAAGGGCCAAGGACCTCGAGTACCAATCGGCTATACTTCTGCACCCTCTACGTCAAAGGCGCCGTCTTCCGGCATCAGCGTTAAAAGGGTAGGTGGGGTTACGCGGAACGGTTTTGCGAGCAAAGCCCTTGTTCGAATTGAACCCTTTTGCGTGGGCTGAGTAGGGGCAGGGTCGGGGCAGGGTCGGGGCCACGGAAGTATTTCGCAGGCAGCCGCGAATGATTTAATCCCCGAATGATGGACGGGCACGTCGCGACGATGATCTGCGTGCCGTGAAGTGACAAGTGGTTAGGATCACCTCGGAAACCTCGGTGCCGGAATGATGGTGGGTGATGTTCCGTGTACCGTGTACCCTGTACCGTATACCGATCCCCACGTTCACGGAGCTCCATGCTCTGCGCTGCGCTAACGTCATGGTGCACGATCTATCCGATGTACCGTGTGCTCTGCGCTCGACGCTGGATACACGCAACTCGGATGGATTTGAAACTCGTAGGAAGGAGGGTGCGAGCTCGCACCATACAAATCATGTTGGTATTATAGCGTCAAGCTTGGACTCAACCTGTCGCGCGAACGGAAACTCGATGCCGACGGGCTAATACTGATTTATCGGTAGTGCATCGGCCGTGCATTGCCCGTGCATCGCCCGTGCATCGCCCTGTTCACTTGCCTCTACGAAACGGCCCTACTTACGCAAACATTCCCCGTCCCTAAAAACGTGCGCACTCGCATTGCCGAGAGCTACCTTTTAATAAAGCTTGGACTTCCTACCTTTCGAGATGTTTGACAATATCTTCGTAGGCAGCTCGGCAGTTTTCCCAAACAGCCCCGGACCTGTGGAGTATAAAAAAGCGACACATGAGATACGAGGCTTTGACGATGAGGCCTGCGCGTCGGACTATGGAAAGACATTCGACCGTCAGACGAAGATGCGCGAATCGGTTAATTATAACCTCCCCATGGAAACGCTTGATTAAGAGACCATCTTTACTCTGTCCGACATCTTACCTCGCCTTTTCGTTTTTCGTTTACCTCGCTCCTTCTTATCCTGATTCCGAACGGAAACTCTTTGAAGTCGCTGATTAAAAACGATTTCACTACCGAATCTGGACCCTAACTAATTCACCGGATATCGACCGTTAAACGTTCTTTCCACCAGTGGAAAATGAAGTTCGAACTTGAGATTGATTCGGACGTATGCTAAGAAATGGCTCGAGATCAAATCGAGAAAGGTGGAAAGTGACCGGAGAGGTCTAGCGAGTGGAAGTGAATCAAATACTCGGACCCAGAGTCAGAATTGGAGGATGGTGTCGGTGGTTTTCCAGGATGGGGTTGCGTTGAATTAATCATATTCCGGTGTTTGTCGTGGCGCCCCCAGACGTAATCCGTCTTACCTCCCGATCTCCCTCCATCCTTCCCTCCTACCCCTAACTCGCTCCTCCTACCGTGATAGATTTGCATTTTAATTAAAAGCAAAGCGTTGAAATCATAATGCGAAACGTGCGGCGACGCCTCCTTCGTCTCGACGCTATACGCGTAGACGGACGCTCGGGCACGCTCTACCATCGGTTCAGGATTAGAAGGAATCACACTGACGTCGACTCTAAATCGCTTTTTCGAGTAATTCCTACGAACGCGAAGACTAGTCTGATGACGTCCAGCATTAATCGTCGCGAGTAGAATACAACGAGACGAATGGAGATCGAAAGGAAAGAGACAAAGGAATGGAGAATGGATGGAGGGAGGGCTCGGTGAGAGCGGATAATGGGACTAAAGCGGCTGATGCCGAATAGGATGCGGCTAATTACACGAGGTGGATGTAATCGAAAATTAAGGAGACTCTCCGCATCCCGAAGAGGGAGCTCCGTGGCACGGATAGGTTTGGCGAGAGTTAAACGAAGGGAGAGGAGAGGAGAGCATCTATTAGAAACGCGTTAACAAATGCCGGGGATTAGCCTCGATAGAGTACCCCTCTTGCAAGGAACGGGATTCTCTTTTGGGTACTCGAGGCTCTTAGCCCGCTCTCCGGGACTATTCCTCCTCATACTCTGGAATAAGCTGGAATCCACTCGAATAAGCTGAGATATTTGTCTGAAAACCGCAACGCCTCGAGGATTTGCCATCTCTCCGAGGGAAGCGAGGTACCGAGAGAGCTAGCTAGCTACCACTCGAGGGCCACCGAACATCGTAACCCTGTTCACTCTACGATACCAGGACTCGAGAAGTAGCACTGGCTGGTACTTCAGTTAAGAGAAAGGAGGACGAGATTCCCGAAATATTAGTCCGAGAAGTAGAAGTAAGGGTGAGGTTCTCTCGGGTCGCGTGTAACCGGAGCCGAGTAAATGACCTAAGAGAGGAAGGCGAACTGCCGAAGGAAACGGACTTCGATCGGAGAGTCGTCGAATTGGTCGGACAAGGAAAGGTACCAAGAGACAGAAGTAGAAGTAACGACGAAGGGAAAGGCAAGATCAAGCAGTGTCGCGACCCCTCGGATTTCCACGGCTTCGCCGTCTCTTCCAATCCTCTTAAACTTGTATTCTTTTGGCCTCGCTGGCTCTCCCTTCTTCTCGCCGAGCTCCGCGACGATACCGAGTTCGCGACTCTTCCCGCGGAACGACTCGAAACAAGTAAATCCAATTTCCAAATGAGCCACCGACACGGACGAAAGCATATCCACCCACCTTTTTATTTTCCCTGACTAAACAGCGAGGCAACTAAGTCTTGACGATTTCCATGGACGCATTCGAGAACGACGATCGAAAGGAAAACAGAAATGAAAGCAAAAGTAGTCAAAGTCTCACCTGGCGAGAGCTTCCATGTTGCTCATGTTGGGATTAACCTTTAAACCCTGCTCTGCTCGTGCCTGAGCTTGCGCCTGTAAATGGTGCGGTAGACTCGCCGGCGACAGAATCGCGGTGTGTCCTGCACCTGGATGCCCGCTGAGTTGCATGAACTGCATGTGTCTGAGATGAGTCGGTGGATGATTGTACCCGTTCGCTAGAAGCGGTGACTTTTCCATCCTCGGTACATCTACGAGAAAAAAGAAATGTTTCATACATAAGCATCGATGTAAGAGTATTCGAAAATTGTCAGCATTCGAAAGCAAGGACAAGTTGGGTGTAGGTCGATGGAGGGTTATGGAGATACGGAGATACGGAGGCATAATATATGCGTGGTCACGTTTTTTGATCGATGGGTCGAAGCTTCGGTTGGCTTCCCCCCTTGCGCGACGTAGCACCAGGACTACCAATAAGTGACGACGCGAAGTCGAACCCGACGTCATTTGTTACAGCAGCCAGTGTGCGCCACCGCTCATCGATAATATTCCATGTCTCTCGCAAAACTCGATCCAAGAATTATAAAGCACGAATCCACGAGGCATCGTACATAGAATCGATTTTCGTTCAACCGGTCCGGAAGACTGTATCGAGATTCTCTATCGTCTCGAAAGGAACACGGAAGGTGATACTGGTTGGCGAAGGAAGAGAGATGGAACGGTGTTGCTCGGGGAGGTTGGGTGGACCGATGCCCGATAGAGGGAGAATAATTTGTCGACGAAACGATGGAAGAGCATAGAAAGCAGCGATGGAGAAAAATGAGGTATGGAGGAAGGGATACGAAATGAGCGGTGCCTATTCATTACAAATTATCTAAATGGCAGTGATTTCGGCGGACCGGCTGGCCGTTTGACGAGTAAGTGGCGGGTTCACTAGTCAGTGACTGTCGGTCCACCGGTGGACGAATCGGTTGGCAACTACCTCGGAGAACACCATCCACTGGCTTGACAACCACTGTGGGAGCCGGCCCATGACCGACCCTAAAATTGGACTTATTACAACTTATAGACCTCGATTTGAACGCTCCGCTCAATAACATACATTATCCCCAATCCATATGATTTAATGAAATCCCTCTAAACTCTCCACTTAGCCTCAGTACCTTCTCGCGCACTACCCTTTTTTTCTCTATCTCCCTCCGCGTATGCGAACACTCGGCCATCGACGGAGAGAGAGCAAGAAGGGGAAGGAGGTGGGGAGAGGGAGAGGGAGAGTAAGAAATATTCGGGAAAAGAGAATACGTAACGGAAGAAGAGAGGAAGTTGAGGCAGACAAAGAGAGGGTGGAAGACATGACAGTGGCACGTTCGAATCGAGAGGGATGGTCAAAACGCACATTCGTTTGTTTTACGGCCTTAGCAATGCCCGGGTCGTCGGGCCAACGATACTCACGGCGCTAAACGCAAGAGCAGCTTCGATGAAGACATTCCTCGAACGGCAAGCCAGCACGTTTGGAACTCGGCAACAGGTTCGACAAACAGGATAGCATTCGGAAGTATGGAAAGTCTGCAGAGCATGGTATCCGAAGTAAGGGCAGAGGAGAATCATAGAGATTCTCCGTAGAGACGATAAAACGCAATTTAGGTTAAAGATCAGGCTCCTATAAGTTCCCGGGTTTAGATCGGCGTGGTCTCACTCGGACGTAGATAGCACTGGGTCTGCGCCCCTCTCGGACCTGATGAGGTGACAACCCATAATTATACGGACCGCTTTCTGTCTGGACTGACTGCAGTGGCATGCAGAGGAGAAGAGCCCTCCATCATACTTCTCTTCATTCTTCTCTCTCCCTTCCACACCATTTCGCTTCTCTTCTCTCCTTCATTATCCTTCGTCTTCCCTCTTCTTCCCTCTTTGCAGCCAAACCCCTCTCCCTCTTTCTTCCGACTTTACTCTTATTTCGAGGCACTCGTTTCTTCTCACTCCGCCCGTTCTACCTCTTTACGATTCCTCATCCCCGAACGGAGAAATACATCGCGGTTCTCTGCCGCTTAATAACGATACGCGTGCGTTTTCTTGGTATCTTGGAAATACTCGAGTGGAGGTGGGCCCATCTCGTGCCCGTAGGAGCACGGCGACGCTGCTACTTCTTTTCTCGCGTTAATTACAAAATGCGAGAATAAATTGCTAGACTAAACGAGTGCCCGTCGTTCCTTTCTTCCAGCGACGGACGGGTGAATCGTGGTTCCACCGAATACGTATTCGAAGCTGATATTATGCACCGCGTTTCCCCAATTTTCTCTTCGAATAACGAAAACACGTAAAGACTTTCCTCGGTCGTATTCGCTCGGCCAACCAACGAACGGGTTAAAGGGCAACGCGAAGTTATTTGAAAAACGATCATCACCCTCGTCCTTTTCACGTATCTATCCTCCTCTTCGGCTCTACGATTATTTTTAAGTACAAAGAAGGAATCGAAGGTCACGTAAGTACACTTCCGTCCTACGATTGTCGGCGTTGCTTGCGCTTAGAAACGTATATGTTTACCCTCGACACGTCCTCCCTGAAAACCCTTCGATTTAACCCTCGAACACCAACCCCTCCGGCTACGAACGGTGACATCCTGGCCCTTTAACCATCCCGTCGCTACTCGCCTCATCCTCGACGCTTATTCTCACCGTATCGAACTTCTTCTTTTGGTCCATCGAGAGGAAGCTTAGTTTATCCGTGTCCTTGATTAGGATTCGAAGATGTACGAGACGTAGAGTGAGAAACGTGCACAGCGAGTCGTTGGTTTGTCGGGCAACGTGTATTAGTACATAAACACAAGACGGGAAACACAGTTTCGCGCAGGAGGAATCCGGTTTTTCAAGTAATCGAGAGAGTCTAGGGAGTGAGAGGGCGAGGGGGTGATGGGACGAGCGGGCAGACAGGCAAGAAACCTAAAGGTAGGCAGCCATCGAGGTAGCTCCCTGCGTCCAGTCTGAAAAGAACAGCGAAGAGAGTGGATGCCATGAGTATGTACACCTCCTCGCTCCTCCTTTCTACGATCTTCTTCTTTCCTCGCTTTCCTCCTCCACGATACCCAATCCCAACGAATCGCTCCGTCGAATGGTGTCCGAGCGCATTAACGCTCTTTGCCTTTGACCAATTTTTCCGGACTTTACCTCTGACGTGGAGAGTTTGTCAGTTGTGTTTGCGAGATTTTCCAACGAGATTTTCAAGAGACGTAGTATAAACAGAACTAATTCTATGTCACACCATTTTTAGGTGCTCATGCGTCTTCCAAAGAAGGAGATTAAAATTAGACAAGATTTGCGTACGTTTTTGCATCTTTCGCCGGACAACGTGACGTTAGCGGAATTCAGGTTCGCGTGTTGTCAGCCAGGAGCGTTACGCGTTCCGGTAACGTCACATTGTACAGTGAAAGATGCATGAATCGATACTCGATACTCGAGTCTAATTTGAAAAATGGGTGTGGGGCATTGCACCTACAAATTGTATGCTACAGAATGAATTGCATCTGTATTACATTTCTCCAGAATCTCGTTGGAAAATCGTATTGTCTGTGTGTTATGTATTCTCCGAGTTTACTCGATTATCGTCGAACTCTTACGTACATTCAACGAACGACTGGGTTCAGTTTGTTAGAAGGTGGGGGTGGAAGCGCGAAGATATTGAGACATAGAAATCTTACGGCTGATAAACGAATCCTCACCCACGGATCCCACGTGAGAGTTACGGTCTTCGAAGAGAAAAAAAAAACCGTTTCTCATGGAACAGCATATAACGAATATAACGTACCGGAGAAACGTCTAGTTCTCTTTTCCGAATCCGTCTTCCTTTCCTTTATCTGTTTCTACGTCGTCCTTTGCTTCTTTACCTTTGGCGGGGCCTGATCGGGCCCGACCAGGCCTGGCCTGGCCCGACTGGCTACCTACCACGCGTCTTCTCGCGAAAGAACACTTCAGTATTTGTTCTTGGTGGTTCTTGGTGGTTCTACCCAAGCACGGGCATCATCCGAGGGCAGTAAACCTTTTGATATATAGTCGAAGCTTTTTAGAGTTCTGTCAGCCACGCCCACAATCAGCCTTAGTATTATTTACACTCCTCGTGGTTTGTAGTCGCTTGTCTCCCGCCTTTCCCCTTTCTGCCTTTGCTTTTTATCCTCCTTTCTTTTTTACTTCTTACACCGCGACCGGACTCCACCTCCCTTTATTCCTTTCTTCCGACTTCGATTTCCTGCATCCTAGACTTTCTTAGCTTTCTTAGCTTTCCTGGATTTTCTTTTCTTGGATTTTTAGGTTAATGCTGATTTTCGTGAAGGAATCAACTTCGAAGCGAAGATACGATAATCTCGTAAAATCAAAGAAGAACGGACTGTCGAAAGATGATTACGAATTTTGTCTCACGACGACGGGTCTGGCATGCACCGACGGCAACTCCCTTCGATGGTAAAGCAATCTCTGTACGCGTCGTATTTATTATTTTATCAGTGAAACAACGAAATCACCGAATTCTCTCTCTGCATCGTTTTCCTAATCCCAACGTTTCGATTTTACGTGAACCGGACTATTCCGGTCATACCTGTTGCATTTTTTCAGTTCCTTTCCGCTTTTTTTCTCCCCCTTCGTAATTCAAACCGATTGTCTCCAGTGAACGAACTTTCAATGTTCGGCAATCGATAACCCTTAAAGACACGATTTTTTAAAAATTGTTACAAGAATTTGTGAATGTTTATTTCGATGTGTTTATTTAAAGTAAAACGAGGAAAAACATTAACATAAAAGGTTGTTGCATATCTGCAACATTATGCATTACTTGAATTAACTGAATTGCGTTGTCCAATTTTCATCAGATACGCTGTTACTTATTTGCGAAATTTAACAAAATGCAATCTTTTGTTGGACACTTTGTTTCGTTAGCTGTGTAGCATTTCTGCAACTTTATGCATTTAAGGGTTAAACCTAGACGAAGTTGATTCAACGGCTTCGTTCCGTTGGAATATTTGTTAAAAATACGAGGGACGAAAGAATACACGTAAAAATACAAGTGAAAGTGAACCGTTGAGATTTGGCTGTGGCCGAGTAGAAAAATCGATGACGAGGCTAATCTCGAAGGTAAATCTTTGTTGCGAGCTAATCAAAACCGGGGATCGAGGATGGAGGATCGAGGATCAAGGATCGAAGCATCTGCTGGTTTGGGCCGAGCAACAACGGGCAGCATTGGAAGCATTGCAATAGACCGCTCGGACCTACCGAACCGGCTCTTCGATACTTTTCACGTGCTCATCGCAACATCGCTTAATCCTCTGCATAAACATTGTATTGTGTTTCCATCGGGGATGCTCCCATTATATCATATTTTGTTATTAATATCTTCTGACTGGATGAGCCCAGAAGCTGGTACGGGCCACTTTTGTGAATTGCCGAAGGTAAACCTACCGCTCGCACACAGGGACGCGCGGATGCGCGCTCGCACACACATGCGCGATCTTAGAAAAAGGACGCGCTTGGAAAGAGACGGAGCGAAAGGAAAATCGGCGATGATTCGACGATGATTCCGCGAATGGAATAATTTCGCGCACTCATTACAAGAATCGAAAAGAGTCAAGGTAAATACGTTACTCGCGAACGAAAGTTTGTCGGACAAACACGGCGGCACCGAGAAAATAAAGGGGGCCAGAAGGCGCGTGCTGCCGTGACGAGTACCTTCGACATGTAAACGAGCAGCCGACATTTTAGCCGCCCTCGAAACTAGACGTTTACCCCGACGTCGAGTGGGGAGGTTCACCGGTGAAAAACAACCACGATTCGCAGTGTCGGTTTTCATTTCCCGCGCGGGCTTTTTTTTCTGTTAACCCCACCCCCGAATATCAACTCCGGTGGTGTAAGAGCATGTTCCCCGCGCGGGTTTCGAGTGTTTTTTTGTTGTTTGCGTTATTTCTCACTCGCGCGCGTTTGTTGGTCATCGGGAGGGCGAAACCCGTGGAAAATATAAAAATGGTCTCGACCACGAGCGTGACTGCGGGAGGACAAAGCGGTGGAGCTGGCAACGGTGGTGGTGGTGGTGGTGGAGGTGGTGGTGGTGGCGACGGCGGCCCGGTTGATTCGCAAGTTAATTGAGCGGCTCGGCACTCAGCAGCCACTAACGAGTAAATTGTTGACTACCACCATCGAAATCCCACCTCCCGTAAAACTCACCAACCCCACCCCTCTATCCGACTCGCGTCGGAATTAGTAGAGATTTTTCGAGCGAGCAAACCCCTCTCTCTCTCTCTCCCTCACCCGTCCTCGCAGAGATCGTAGATCGAAAAACGGACAGGGAAGGTTAAATAGTAATTAAGTCGTACTAAAATTCTCTCCTGTCTCGCGCGCATCGAGCATCGTGCGTCGAGAGGCGGCACGAATTTTATAGCTGGTCTTCTCGGCTTCGCGTCCGTGTAAAACGTGTACGACTTCTATGCTACTTCTGGAATGTACACCAGCTTGACAACGCGATACTCGCTTCGTATTTTTCCTTCCTCTTTTATACCCAACCACCGACCAAAGAGAATGCAACTTTGTCGGGAACGCGTTAAATCTACCACAACGACGCCACTAAATATTTTATTGTTTCGCTTGTAAACCGCTCGGAAACCAACTATCCGCGAACACGTCTGTCGTCCAACCAACTCGAAACACCTTGGAAATGAATCAATATTTTCTATCCGCAAAACAGTTGTCAATTTAATAGCTAGAAAAAAGACAGTCTTAAACTCGTAAGGGAGGAAGAGCATCTATGTTCCGAGCAGAGGGTTGTTCGAAGGGAGGTGTGCGAAGGGGTTTGCTACATCGAAGACCAATAATGTCAGAGGCCTATTAGTCAGGTTTTATTGGTACACGAGCCAGCAGAGCTGGCCGAGCTGGCCGAGCTGGCCGAGCTACGACCGGCAACGGTTAATCAATGCTTTTATGAGCATTCGGCTGCCAGTATGCCAAACCGAACAGCCAACCACCCACGCGATTCCGCTATCCAAGTGTCGCAATTTCTCACCCCGAAAAATCTACTACCTCGTGCGCCCTCATCCCCTTAATTGACTTAGCTCGCGCGTTAATATACGATTCGGTATGCATTAGATCATATAATATGAATTGCGGCCAGCCAATTTGATTAACTACACTTCGCTAATCGATGCATTAAATAATTAACTTGGTACACAGAAATCCCTCGATATCGCTCGAGAATTATTAGTTTATTATTAGTTTATTATTAGGCGGATGCGTTAGCCGCAAACTCCAAAGAAAAATCCGACCAGTGATTCGGGGGTATTCGTAAATGTAGCATACCGCGTTCCCATCGAACCATTTAGACACGGCCCCCCCCTTTCGGTCCTATGGATCCAACCCCCTTGCGTACCCGTGGGCCAACGGCTATTTGTTTTTCTCATCGGTTTTAATTTTCTAGAGACAACATAGATGCGTATCGGCCGTCAGCGGTCCCGCTTCCATCTATCTAGCTAGCTACTACGTAAAACCTATACACGATATATATATATATATATATATATATATATATATATATATACACATATATATAAAGCTATTCCGCAGGCCATTGTGCTTCCTCTCCACCTTCCCGAATGGATGTTACGCTACTACTATCGGGATCGGATCTCGCTCGTTGAGTTTATTAATTGCGTTATGGGAAGTGCCGGTCACCTACGGGCCGAAATTGAAAAAAATATCGCTCGTATACTGCTGCCGTAACTGCTATCCGGAACCGACGTTAGTTTACCACCGATATCTCTATCGGCCAATCTGTTCGCGTTCGTTCTTGCAACTACGAATCGTCTGTCGGATACTAAACGTAAAACGGTTCTACTACTTTCGTCTTCTACCATTTATCTCGTCGACGTATCTCGGGAAGAAAGAAAAAACGGGACAAAAATCGCGTACATTCGTGGTGGACTATGGTGGTCCATGGACGGACCCGGGACTGCTTCGCGATCGGTGGAAAGGAAAGAGGGTTCAAATCGTAAAACAATTATACAATTACCGCACGCTCCTAATTAATTGGCTACCGTTTGAACGTTTACCCCGGCGAAACACGGGTGACTGCCGACTGCGGACTGCCTACTGCCGACTACAGTTACGGCTCACGAACGCCGCGGCATTAATTCATTAACGTTGCACCGTGAAACGTATTTGCCCGTAAAATTGGACGGCCGAGCTGTTCGCGAGTATTTGCTTAAACAATTTTCGAGCGACGATCGTCGCGGACTCACCGCGATGGCTTTTACGGTCTCGCGGTCTTTTTCCTAGTACAGTTAAAGGGCGAGGATAACAAACGCGTAACGCGTGTTGGGCCACCGGTGTGGATACACTGTCACTTCGGTATCGAGAACCGATGACCGGTCCGGTCGGATGGTCTACCGGCAACCCGGCACCGCAGGCCGCAACACGACGGTGCAGTCGCAGTCAATTTGCTCACTCCAAGTGTGTTTGATTCCCCTAATTAATTGATCGGTAGGGTCAGCATGGGTCAGGTTGGGCCACCGCGTATACGGATGGCAGTAATCAAGCGTGTGTCCCTGCCGGAGAGCAAGCCAGACCGGGCCAGACCGGGCCAGAATAGGCTAGGCCTCATTTCGTCTGATTTAGCCGCTAAGTTTACGCGATTCTATGCTCGCCCAACTACCTACCGACACGCCTAACACTCGCTACATCTACAAGAATGAAATACCTCGTTTTACAGATAAACGACGATATCGAATGTACCCTGGTGCGGTTATTCCTCTTACCAAATAGAGAATAACGAAGGATGGAAGGGAAAGAAGAGAATGGGAATGGAATGGAATGGAAGATAGCACGAAAGTAAGAACGAAAAGAATTGTAATAATTGAGACTTACCAAGATGACCGTTCTCGTAATAATCTCCGTTGTCCATTCTGTGTTTCTTGAGGGAATGCTGTGGATGGTGGCCGGCCGCGGCAGCGAGGTGGCTGGCCGCCAGGCTCAACCCAACGGAAGCTCTCTTTGGGGGTCTTCCTGGCCTGGAGCTGTACAGTGGTAGAGAGTTACTGTGGTTAGAGACACCTGTCATCGAGGTAACGTCTTACCCCGAGCATCGCAAGTCTTTACGACTTTCGTTCTGCCTCTCTTATATGACTATATTACGTTATACTTTGCAAAGAAACCATCTTTCTTTGCCCCCCTTTGCCGCTCCTTCTTTTCGCTCTTTTCGGAACGAAATCATTTGCGCTGGACGTGTGACGTTTCGAGAGAATTAAACTATTTCGAGAAACCCGATTTAAATCACCATTTATTATATCAAATTCACAACATTTCTACATACATGGCGTGCCATACCTTACCGTTTACGTTGGAACTTCCTTAGCTTCGCTGAGGATTAAGATTCTAGCAACATGATCCTAGCAATTGTTCTAGCAATTGCCACCTAGCTACTATGCTAGTTCGGAGAAATATGTAAATCGATTTTTGTCGGGTTCAATTCTTTTCCGTAGCAGCTTTCCGGCTTTTAACTCGTTCGACGGAGGAATACGACGTCCTTCCGTCAGTGGATCAGCCGTTCGACATGCCATGACCCAAGTCTTTCTTCCTCCTTGGTAGTTTGACTTTTCTTTATCTATCGTATTTCGCGACTCGCTTGTGAGACAAGACAAGAGAAGAGGAGAGAAGAGAAGCGGAGACGATGCGAGATCTCCAGACAATTCTCAGACACGGCCGGTTTATACGGCGTTGATCTCTTAAACCGCTTAGCTTCGGGTTACACCGAAAACACGAATGCACTCTCGAACGCTTAGAGCCGCATAATACGCACTTGTTTGCGTACAGGTCTACCGGTCTCTCGGACCGCCGATCCTCCGGTTAAATAACAGAGGCTTTCAAGCACGCGTTCCTCACAGGAATCGGTGAGAATTTTACCTTTCCACGGTGACTCTAATCGCGTCGCATTTCCGAGCGAAATAAATGAATTCGCAAGAGAGAGAGAGAGAGAGAGAGAGTTCCACGAAGATTCGTTCGAGCCGATTCGAAATCTAATGTCTGCGCGCGAGAGAATCGTGGAGAGGAGAAAGCGAGCGACCATAAATTGTCAATTTCGAAGTCAATTTGCCTGGGCTTACCAATCGGCTGCCGGTTAATTTCAAGGTGAATTGTGTCCAATATGGGTATATTATTAATGGCCCGGCGAAGGGGATAGGGTGCACTACGAACGGAGGGTTGCAACCCCGTTTTCGCGCACTGGTCGAATCTATCGCTCGGGGCTGCTGCCCCGATATGCTCTCGTATTCTCAACATTCCGGATTAAATGCTCTCTGATGTTCTTGCACCAGTTTTTCCCTTGGTGGAACATCGCGCCACTGCGGCTGCCGGTTCTCGCCGGTATACTCTTCCATCCATGAAGAACGGATGTCATTCCTGATACGTCGGTATCAAAAACAATCAGACGGTTCCTTTAACTTGACGTAAACACGTGTATTTCTCCTAATCTGTGACAACCGGTGAGAGCGTGCACGCATATCTAAAGGCTGTTCGTTACGAACATTCTCGCGCTGCATTTCCGGGCTGACGGAGAATCGCTTTTCTTCATCTCGCCTTCTGACAAAGAATCCACTGTTCCCACTCACTATCTTCCAGATGCTCGACCGGTTATCGTTTCTTCCTATCGTCTTGCCGTACGTTTCGAATCTCGTACGTCGACCTCCGAAACCGTGCCGTAGGACGATCGGTAACCGAGTTCTCTTTGCGATATTTGCGATACTCATAAGACAATGGAATGCTTTCAAATCGGTTCCCCGTCGATTTTAAACCGTTGCACATACTTTCCACCATTTTCAGTATTCGATTCCACGTCTTCCATTTGATTCTCTAATGTTCCATCACTCCCTTTACCTTCCCTGTTCCACCCACTTGTCTCATCCCCCGTGTGTCTTTTTTCAAAAGTGCCGAGCGTCGACAAGAGAGCGAATCCCCTCGTAATGCGTCGTCTCGTGCAATTCCCGTCATAACAACGACTTCAATTTTCGTCAAAAGTCTTTCGACGTTATCGTCCCGGTGGTCGTTGCTGCCGCCACCGCTATCGTCCTCGCCGGATCCCTTTTTTTTCTTTTCTTGGAGGTTAACGTCGCTCGGTCCTTCGATTTGCCGCTTTATAAACTCGATTGCCGGATGAAATCCAACAACGCCGAAGTATTTTCCAAATTATAAATTTTTACGAGCCCTCGCGCCCCACCCGTTCCTCTCGGTCTCTTCCTATCGCTATTATTATTTCCTACCCGAACGCGGACTCTTCTTCCCCCTCTTTCTATGCGTGTATACGTGTGTGTGTACGTGTTTGTATATATATGGAAAAAAGGAGAGTGGAAGAGAGAAAGAGAGAGAGAGAAGGAGAGGTGCAATCTCGTCACTCCGATTCGATTTGTCCGATTTCGCGCGTCGAGCGGCAAACAACGCGCTTTTTCCTCCCTTACGACTGTAGGTTACGACAATACCGCTCGATCGGCCACCCTTCCGAGTTTCGGCGATTATTACCTTTTCGTAGTGTTACCGGGCTCGAACCCCTCCGAGAATATACGAGGAAAATAATTCGAAAGGACTTTTGATGTCCATGTCAGCCGATTTCGTAGCGCGACGCGTAATAGACGGTCAACCGATTAAACGAAAGAAGAGGAACCAGTCGGAGAAAGAACGGAAAGGAAAGTTCCGCCCGGTTAGTCAGCGAGGAGTGAAAGAGAGAGATAGAGAGAGAGAGAGAGAGAAAAAAAAAGGAACGCGTTCTAATAACCGCAATGTAAAGTTGGGGTGCGTTACACAAAAGAAATCTTTTCTTTGGCGGGCGGGGTTTTGGGGTTTCAGGCTTATCCAAGTAATATTGGATTAAAACTTATACTTCTCTCTCGGTCGCAATATGTTATTTTTATTGCTACTGGCTTTGCATAATATTCGGTAGGGCGATCCTCCTTCTTCCTTCAGCCCGGCGACCGCCCTCTCCCCACCTACCCTTATCTTTCTTCGAGGCTAATTTTAATTTCGATGCCACGCTGCGTTGGGGAACATTACGATTTCAACGTACGGCTTACTTATTTATGTACCAAGGTTCTACCAGCGGCTTATTAGTCTCCTTGCTTCCTCCGCGCGAACCGTTTGGGAAACATTGCCCGAAAGAAATTATGGAAAATTATCGCGAGACTCCGGGCGCCGATTTCTTTGAGCCACGAGGGTGAAAAACCGGACAACGAAACGAGTGCGAGGAAGATCGGACGTAAAGAAACGAAGAATGAATGGAACAATATTTTCTCGGAAAGCGTTCGGGGATGGTTTGAGCTCTGTGTTCAATTTCGAGAACCCCGGGAACCCCCTGGAACCCTCGAGAACCCTCGTAAACCCGCGAAATATCTCTATTACCGAGTACCCGGCCTACCTCTTCCCCCCACTTACTAAAATCGAACTCTCTTCTCCTAGAGAGAACAACACGCGATGCCTACTAAACGAGCAAGATCTCGACAAAAGGCAATCTCTCTTCTCCACCTCTCCTCGAGCTAATAAAAATAATTGAAAACTCCGAGAACAAGCTGTCGGATCTCACGAGGATGGAACCCGCTGGGAAGATACATCTCCGAGAAACAATGTTTCATCAGTGAAATATGGAAAATTCGTCCGCACAACACATTCCTACTCGCGATCTAATGCCGATGATAATACCGATAAGATGTATTTGCAAGTGCCACACGCAACAAGGATTTCTCCGTGTAATCCTGGCAATCTCGACAACACGTGGCTACGAAGGAGTCTTCGGAAGGAGTAATCCTGGCAATTTGGACGACGGATTATCAAAGACGACGAAGCACCTACGGAGGAGCGAGAACAGGACGAACAGGACGAACACGCAAGAACACGCGAGAACACGTCGATCGGTGAACTTTGATTTCCCGTTGACGCGAGCAGGCTGCGCAAACTTAAGCAACGTGAAAACAGACCGAGACTGAAGTAGGGTAGGGTAGATTGAAGTCGCAGTCGCGTAACTGTCGACGGAACGAACGGCCACTCGGCTAAAATACGTCGACTCGTAAAGCGACTCGATCTCTCGAAGACGATGGTTGGCCAGCCAGGTTTTTATCCGTATTACTCTAGCAGGTAAGCACGCGCGTGAAAGGTCTTCGCGCTTCAGACAGAGAGTCAAATCCGAGGGTGAGCATCGCCCTCATTTCAATATTTCCACGATAAATCGAATCCAACTAGTGACTTTTTACGGCTGACCAGAGAATAAATAACAAAGCGGCCCCCTTCGATTTTACTGGCGCGAAGAACGTACCTCTCTTTCCGTTCCGAGTCCGAAGGTTTTACGAGCCCTGTCGAGCCCTGTCGAGCCCTGTCGAGCTGCCAAGGACTGCCACGGGCTCTCTCGACCACCACCCTCTACGACTCTACGAGTTAAGACGGATCAAAATAATAAGCACGTCGCAGGGACAGAGACCTCCGTCCCTTCAGCTTGCCGTTTAATCGGTTTAATCGCTTTTTGCGATACCGTCCTTCCTCGCTCATAATGCTCACCGCGAAATAGAAATAATTAATAACGTAATTAAGTCGAGAATATCATTCAAGTAGCCACGGACATCGGGTCGAACCAGGAGTAACAATAATTACGGTGTTATTTAGTTTCGAAAGACATCTCGAGATCCCATCGAGTTTCGGGGGAAATTCGGAAGTTGCAGTCCACCGATCTAAATTATAATGAAATATCAAACGTTTGCAATTATCACATTGCACCTGCCACCCGCTTTCGTGTTTCCGGCTCGTAACCTACCGCGCGTACCACTCACCCCTCCGCCGATCTTTCCTTCTCTAGAATACACGATACGTTTTAACGGTTCCCAACGTCCGCGATTACTAACCACTCTTTGGCGAAGTCGCAACTCTCTTTATTACTGACGGGGCTTACTACACGATTTTATACGTCTTTCCTCGATTCTCGTTGCCTACTTCTCCTCTTTCTTTACGCGACGGAAACGTAGACGAGATTTGATTTACGGTGTCCATGCATCGATGCATCAACGGCGTGTGGGCGTGTGGCCGTGCGGTCGTGCAGCCGTCCGTCGAAGGAACCACACCACAGGGAGACGAAGAGAGAAGGCGCGTGTGGACTGTCGGTTTGCGGTTGACCCGTGCCATGCCACACTCCGATACCTCTGCGGTCGGAAACTCGCCGACACACCAAGGCTACCACATCAACGCCAATAATAATGTTCATTCCGGTTCTAAGAATTCAAAGTATCATTCTCTCTTTCCCTCTTTCTGTTGGTGCACAGAAATCAATGACTTTAAGCGGAACAGGAATGAATATGTGTTACGATTTTTCGATCGAAAACCTAAACGCTCGAGGAGGATCGTAATCGATACTTCGGTCCACGCGAACCCGTCTAGAAATTTGTCGTCTCTCGACGGTGGAATTGCTGGCGCTCGCGCATACCGGCAGTGCGCTCAACCGAGAAAAAAGTACCGACTCACTCGCCGCGCGCGTAGTCTCCACGGTCTCGACGGTATACCGTGACAGTTTATTTGCGGTTTCCAGGGACGAAACGGGACGAAACGGGACGAAACGGGACGAAGCGGCACGGATCGAGAACGCGTAAGGGGATCCCTCGAAGTGCGATCGCTCCAAGGATTTTCGCGCCCTCGCGAAGACATCGGTCGATAGAGATTAATCGAACGTTCCGTCATCTCCTCGACGGTGATCCTTGGATTCGATCCTTGAACGAGTCAACGCGTTCGCGCGTTCGATGAGCGGCACGGTCACGAGACTGGAATTTATTCGTACGTCGATTGCGCAGGTTGGCCCTTCGTGTTTCCGTGGCATTCGATGGTGTGTACTCGATCGAGTTGTACGGACGGGAAACAGGCAAGTCCCGATGGAGTTAAACGGGGTGCTCCGGGGTTGTACTCTCGGTTGCTATATCGCGTTTCAAGTCCCCGACCATGGCCCCCTGCGTTATTTCGAGGTTCGAGAGCGCGGGGAGGGTGCAGGGTAGGCGGCAAGTGAGAGGGAGAGAGAGAGAAGCGCTTTATCTTAATGCCAAAATCAAATCAGCTCTCGCATGGAATTAGAGATGGCATTACAGGCTATCAGCGCATATGCACCCTGCACTGTATTGCAACCCCAAGCTAGACCCGATTCCACGGGCCACTGTTCCGTTACAATAGAAAGAGGAAGGGCGAGAACAATGAATATCGAGGGTAAAGCGAGAACGCGCACTCGCCGGATGATATTACCGAGCCCTTGTCCTAACGAGGAATCTTTCGAAATACTTCGAAAGACAAGCGCGATTGAAACCGACTTCGAACTCGCGTGCTACGGTGTTTATTCTTACGTCGAATTTCACCGAAGGATTGTCTGATCTTATTGAATCACCGTAGCAATGGAATCTATCATAGGGGATTACAATGAACGGGCACGTTAGATACTTTAGTAATTGTTCGCGCACGATATTGCGATGGGGTATACACGTTTTTTTTTCCGTCCGCGTCAGTACTTGGTTCTTTGAAAACTAATTTGGTAACGGGCGGGTTCTCCCTGGGGCTGCTAAGAGCGAAAGTTCCCGTGGTACGGTGCGCGGCGAACCGTTCCGCGACGAACAATTCAATTCTCTCTTTCCATTTACCTATCCGTTTGTATCAACATTTACATTTATATTTGAATAATGGAGAAAATAAAGAGGTACGGCATCGTTTTCGCCGGCCGACGATTTCAGGGCTCCTCTCCCGGCTATTACGCTTTTAAGCGTTCACTCTCCGACGCTGCGCGACAGGGGCTCGGAAAACTCGGCATATACACACGTATACACACACATATATATATACACACGCACCTCGGATAAAGGGGACAACTCAAAAAGAAGAAATTCACGGCGCTATCGCAATTTTCTGCTCCGCGTTCGACGGCGCTATTAACATTTAGATAAAGCTCGCGTTAATATTATTTCCTCGAGGTACCCACGTCTCTTGCCACCGTGTCTACCTTTCTCCTCTCCCCCTCCCCCTCCCCCCTCCGTGTCGCACGTGGAAGACGCAAGATCAGAAGTCTCGAGCGTGCGATTTCTTCTAACGACATTTTCATGTAAACCGTCGAAGCCGAGATTCGTGTTCCCGCGAGACCCGAACTTCTTCGTGAACGGTTATCGTTACGCTCGCGTGTGTACGCGCTTTAAAGACGTTCCGGGTGACGCGCGTAACTCGTTCTTGGAAGTAGAAGCATCCAATGGAACGTAAGAGCCGGTAGACTGGTCAATAGCTATTACGCGATGCCTCCTGGGGATGTTACGTACGAATTCATTTCGGAATAGAGTCCACTCTCGAGGGAACGGCTGGTATACTCACTCGCGACAGACCAATACGGACCCTTCTTTCGGTTCGATTCGATTCGATCGCTAATTGCGCGCGATCGCTTTCGTGAATTCTATCTCCTCGAGGATTTAGGCGAACGAAGAATGAACGAGTGAACGAATAAAACGGTAGACTGGTGGATCGAGCGGAGGGACGATAAAATAAGAGACGGGACTGGCCGTGACGAGCACGCGCTGGAATCGACCTAGGGTCCAGGTTTACGAGGTAGCAGCATATTTCTGGTAGTGTTCTGTTGTCAGGCCACCCACCGCGTACCACGAGCGATCGGCACAGTCAAAATAGCAGCCGAAATCATAACGGCCGATTGTCCGTGTTCCGTTGGTCTTACGAACCAGTAAACTCTTCCATTTCCTCTTCCTCTTCCACTCCCTAACGCTGTCTCTGTCTCTGTCTCTGTCTCTGTCTCCTTTTCGTTTCCCTCCATCTACTTTCTCCCTCGTATTCATTCGTTGCACCCTCTCGGCCGTGCTCGTGACATTCGCCACTGATTCTCCTGTACGATTCGGTTCCATTATCCACGGAGCATTTCGTCAGTCAGTTCTCGTCTTATGGAATAATTTCGATGATTAGATACGACGATGCGACTCGATCTCCTTCCGTCTTTGTCAATCTTCCAGCATACTTTCCCGATATCCAGTAACATTGTTACACGGGGGTGGAAAAGAAAAGAAAACGAACCTTTGTACTCTCGAAACGTCGCGGTGCCAGCGGCTAATGAAATCCGATCCGTTACCTACCTGAAACAGAGGAAAGAAAGAAATATTCGTTAGATAGAATGTCGAAGTATCGGTGGTGCGATCAGCGGGCGATATTTGGTAAAAGAGGAAATTGCGCTCACGCACGAACCCGAGTTAATACGGGAGAAAAGAAACAAAGCAAAGCCGACGGTAGGTGCGTTGATTTGTGGAAGGTATTCTTTGAACTCATAGAAAGTCGTGTTCTCGCTGGTAGCTAAAGAGAATCGATAAATCAGGATAGTATTATGGTGCCGCAGCTACTTTTGCCACCAACGCTGCCGCTTCATATTAGATCTCGGCGTGATCTTTGGCGCGCAAAGAGTAAGATTGTTTTGTGCGTTCCAGGCACTGGACGGGCTACGTTCTACGTTACATGGTCTACGTTCTACGCTCTACGTTCGACGCTTGCGGTCTGCGAGTTCCTGGGGATTTATATGGGCAATATCGAGTCGGGATTAGCACGATCGGACGGACTCGAGTCATGCTCCTGCTCGATAGCGGGAGGCTATTAGTGTCAAAATAAAAATGTGGCCGCAATATATGGCGGGAACGGTAAGCCCTCTCTTATTGCTACAGCCGCGATGATAGAGAAACTGGCCACCTATATCGGCCACCCTCGCCACCCTCGCCACCCTCGCCATCCTCTTTCTTTCTACCTCGAATCTTACGTACGGAATAACAGGGAGATCCGAAAGAATAACTTGAAACATCTAGATGAACGGTTTCCTAGGAAAGAGATTAAACCAGGACGAAGTAAGTGAGACGTTGAATTACAACCTCGTTTTCCTCCTAAATAAAGTGACCAACCCGGGGATCAAGGGAGGCATCGAGGGAGGTTGGTGCCGGCACCAAAAAGACCCCGACGAGCAATAAAACGCCCTCGTTGTCGACGGCCTGTCGGACTGGGCGCGAAAACCAGGGCCATAAAACTTAGAAACAATTGTCTTTTATCGTTTTGTTGTTATTTAATTTTCCCCCGGATTGGCCAGAGAAGGCCAATCGAGTCGACGAGATCCGACACCTCGGACGGAGCCCCTAAATAATTTACGAGTTCGTCCTCGCCCCTCTTTCCTTCCTTCCTTCCTTCCTTCCTATCAACTTATACACTCTCTCTCCCCCCCCCCCCCCCCCCCCATCATGTAACCTAGCAGTGTTACAGAAGAACTCCGACGATCTTGCGGAAGAAGCATCACGGAATCTCTGGTTTGAATCACGACCTCGCGATTTCGCTTTTTCGCGCAGGAAAGCAAATCGTTCGAAACGATTGCTCGGTAACCGCGTCCCGGTGTACCAAGCTCTATTTTTATATCCGCTCGTGCAGGAAGTTGTCCCCGTACTATAGGGGAGTCCCGTGTACACGAGGTCCCCAATGAAAATAATTATTAGCGTTAAGTGGATGTCGTTAGTCGGGAGGAGGAGAGTCCTCGGTGAGAGAGCGACAGCGTTTAAGCTCGAATTATGTTTGAATAATGCGCGAGTGCGCGGTCAACTAGCTTCGATTCGACGGAGGATGCGTATTCATTGACGGAACGACTTGATTTCATTGCGTAATGCTGGCAACGATGCACGCCTTGTTCCTACGTTTGCTGCTTCGTGTTTCATTTCGAGTTCTTTTCGAAATATTAAGAGACGAAGATGATGGTTTAACTTCGTGATAAGAACGTCTTCGAGGAAGCAATCGCATCTGGAAAACCCAGAGTATTAGTTCCTGGATGAGGTCCCCTTTGATCAAGCTTGCGAGACGTTTCTACCCATCGCTGCGTACGAGACCGTAATAAATAAATTCCGTGGGGTGGCAAACCGACGGACGTACGAGCGAACATTACATAGAACATATAAATAAACGGTTTATGTCCGGGGTCTGGACGCTATTCTTTCGCTCGTTGAATCTCCGTCCATAGTTTCGCCTAGCTTCGTTTTAATTGCTGATCCATGTTTGAATAACTTGAAGACGAAGCTGGAATGGTGGCGATCTCCCTGAATTACGCACCTGCTGCTCTTCCCGGTTGGCTCGATTCTTCTTAAATCAACAACCACCGGCGCAAAATCTCCTCCGGAAGCGCAGCCTTGTTGACACCTGCACTCCTTGAGAACGAACCCGAACCATCTTCCTGGCTCGCTATTTGAACGGAAACACTCGGGATATCGCGGGATATGCTCCCACCATTGTACCTTATACCTCTCTACCTATACATGCCCGTTGATTCTTCACGCACCAGACACCGCACGCACATTATTTATTCCTATCTCGTTGAGCACTCGTTATTTATTATTCGCGGTGATGGCTATGCAAACGAGCACCGGGAGTACGACTCCCCTTCTCTCTCTCTCTCTCTCTGTCGCTGTTCCGTTGCTCTATCCTCTGGCCGGAAAAACTATGAACTAGGAACTATGTATATATTCTATTCTATTTACATCCCCAATCCGATGTTCTTTAAGTACCTTCGTCTACCGAAAGATACACCGGGTATCTGCTTTTCCTCCTCGGAACATAGCCCTACTCAAACCAAGAGCCGGCAGGCGCCACTCGGGGACTCCAGATTCTCGGGACGAGGACCGTCGCTTCTTCGAACGAGATAAAAGGACCCTCGTTTTTCCGACTGTCTCAATGTGAATTCACTCGCGGTAGACTACGGGAGAGAGAAAGAGCGCGAGGGTGTTGGAAGGTGGGAGCGAGAGAGGAGGAGACTGTTTCGTTCGTGGAAAGATTCGTTCCTCGTTACACGCTGTGAGAACGATTTAACGCGATAGCGCAAATGGCTCTTTGTACAAAAACGACAAAGTTCCGGAGGGATAATTTTTCCACGGTAAAAAAATTCATCGTGGCCGCATTATCTCCCTCCTAGAATCGGGTGCTCGACTTAATTCCGTATCATTCTTTCTACCGATGTAATTATCTCCTCGACACACGGTGTACCGTAGGTCGCATTCGTTACGCGCATGCGTGGAACACACGGATAGCCGTACGAGCCGTTCGTACAGTATGCTGCGCGCGTACTTGTTCGCTCGGTTTATTCGTCGGTCCTGTAGAGCCTGTCGCAAATATGTATATCCTAGTTCGTTCGAGGAGCGACGAGTATCCTATCTCGTCACGGTCGGCAAAGCCAGGGCGACATGAGAACCGAATACGGAAAACCTCTTCTGTACACCGTATGCCGGTCCGCGTCTGCATGCGACAATGCACACCGTTGTTTCCTCCTTTTTACTCTAATCGAGATGCTCCTCTTTCGGTGAAACACCGGTACTCGGAGCGATACGCGATACGCGTTACACGGCCCTAGAGAGCCTTGTCTCCTCGAGTGCACCGCTCTCTTCCGCGAAACATCCACTCCCCGATCCTTTACAACTCCCTTCCCTCTTCTTCCCTCTTCTTCGCTCTTCTTCTCCCATCACGGCTCTTCCTTTACACGTACATCCCTTCCCTCGTCTGCCCGGTTCTCCCGTTTCGAAGTAGGATCGATAATAAAAGAGTGGTGTGTCTCGGGTGTGGGTCAAAAGCCCGGGGACAGATAAGACTGGCCGGTATTAACAACACGATCTCGCTCGTAACGTCGGAATTACAGAGGGCAATCGAAGCGACGTAAACGCGCGATGGATACGCTCGCCGACACGTTCTCTTCATGACCGTACCACACGTACTTCCCTTCCGTCTCTTCCGTCTCTTCCGTCTCTTCCTCCAACACTTCTCGTTCTTCCTTCACGAGAGTATTAGGTGAAATGGAGCCGGGAAGAGATACGCACACCTCTCACACTCCACCACCGAGGCCAGATACGATCTTCATCCCGACGAGAAAAGACCTCCGGAGATCCTCGCGAGAGGACTTAATCAACGGTCCGAGTGTTTATGATTTTTGTTATTGGTGTCGTATCTCGGGGGGTAGCTTTCCTGGATTTCGCATCTCCTCGCTCTCACACACCCCGCGACAACCCCCGCTTCCACTCATCGTGCTCGTTCCTCTTAACTGCCGCGAGCCGGATAAATTCAGAAATTTAGGACTCGAGTAAACTTACTCGAACTCCCAGCCATTCGCGAATGTCCATCAATGAAAACGACCGATGAGGGGAGTGGTAAAGGAACTTAATACATTGCCATTTAGTGAACTTTATTCGTGCAACAGAGTACATTCGGACTAATTTACTGGTTAGAACTGGAACACATAAATGGAAATCACAGATATATTCCAGAGAGATCGGTAAAAGGAGAAAGAGATAGATGGAGGGATGTAAGGAATCCGTGGAACAGGAAGGGGAATAAGAAGCGTGCAATCATCTCGATTGCTCTGTAAACATCTCCGAGCACAACGTTCCTCCTTCCTCGAAATTCCCTCGACGTCGAGACGCGATCGGTCAGTTATGTACGAGCGTTACACATGTTGTCCATTTCGTGTTCAAACAGCACCAACGACTATCAACGATCGGTTCTTTCTTCCGGCCGGTGTTCCTTCTTTGAAAACGAATCCATTCCCGCGCCTCGACATTCTCCGCTGCCAGTCGTAAACATCGTTCGCCCGACGTCCTAACCTCTTCGATCAAAGTATACAGTTAGTCTCCCGAACTTCGGCACTCACGGACGTCCTTACGTAACACGTGCGTCAGGTTGGTACGAACTCGAATGCAAAAACGTTGCTAGACTGCGGAGCACTGACAATCGCAGGTTAGAAAACACGTTTAGTTTAAACGTAATAAAGAAAGAACGCGGAAAAAACGAATCCGAATGAACATTAGAGCGGTTCTTATTTTGCAATCTCAGAAATTTTATCATCTATCTCCGTTAATTCGTTTCAATGCCAAGAAAATAAGTTCTGTAAAATTGAAATGGTGCCACTAGATTGTTGTTCATAGATTTACCTATTCAACTGGTAAAAACCATTATATTTAAGTAAATCTGATCGTGAGACATGGTAATTAACCCATTCGCTTCAGTCGTTGGATTATTTTGATTTCTTGTAGCGGAAGTAGCATGAAGATAATGAAGTGAATCCCGTTGCTGAACTATGGCTGATGTAGTATTCTCACAAAGAAATAACGGCACATAAATAAAATAAATATTTAATGCAGAAGTGGCAGTACGAATGGAAGCAAAACATTTCGGCTGGCAGCGAATGCGATAACTTTAACGATATAAATATGATATATCTTTCGTTTTTACATTGTACACTCGTAGTGTAGGAAAAGGTCACGTTATGGTCCGGACCAATAACTTGGCCGTGATCTCGGAGGTTCATAGAAGCGGTGGGGTTTGTTTCGGTGCGAGAGAGGCCAAGGGGGTCGCCAAGTTGCCAGCCTGTCTGACTGACAAGCTGACTTATGCAAATACATGCTCGCTTCGCTTGCCAGTCTGATTGTACGTACCAACGTAACCTGACTACGTACGTCGGCCCATTTACTCGCTTACGTACCATCTTACGGGGCCTTATTTCACGGCAATATTTAAATGGCCCCCCTTTCTTCCATTAACCGAACAGAATAATCGTTTTTCAACAACCATATGATCACCACGACGAACACGTTCACGTGGACGACTTTATCACTCACGTATCGTTTTCCATACGCACGGATCTGTTTTCAAAAATTCTGAAATCGAGATCGATCTCGGGAAAATTTGTGTTGGTCGTGAAACGCGTTATTATCGGAAAGACTTTGCATCGAATTTCCTTGGCGAGCGAGAGGAGACACTCGACGGAATTACAGACACGTTAAAATAGATGGTCGAATAGATAGGTAGTTATCCAAGGACAATTATCCAACGAAAGAGATTAACAGGGCAGAAATCCAGGCGATAACTATCGGGTTCATCGGGTGAGAGTTTTCCATGAATCTCGAGTTAACTAACGCGCCGACCAATAATTAATCGGAAGGGTCCTAACTCGTCGACGCGAGCTAGATGTTTCCGTTGGTCACCTCTGGCTAATCATAGACCACGAATCCGCTTCCCCTTGGCACTCGATTCCTCTTTCCTCCGTGTCCCTTCCTTCTCGCTTCTCACCCCCCCCCTTCCCATCCCTAGAATCCTCTTCAGCCTCTTCGAACCCCTTCGCACCCTGTGTATCCTGTGTATCCAGTGTATCCTGTGTATCCTGTGTACAACGGTGTCTGATTGTAATTACTTTGCTCAAGCACGCTGATTAAACTTCTCCGATGGCCAGTCGCCGACGATCCTCTTTCCTATTCTCCTTCCACTATAATTCCAGGTTTGCTTACGCGTTGCCAACTACTCGGACGATTCCTTCGTTCGCAAGATAGATTCTTTAGCGATCTTGCTCCGTCGAAATCATATTAGGTGTGTTCGATTTCGATTCGATTCTTCGGAAGATCGATTTTTTCAATCGATACTTCGGAGAATTATCGATGAAAGACTGGCAATTAAAGTTAGACTGATTTTATCAGATTTTATACAGTCAATAGTAAGAAATATAACATCTTCCAAAATTGGATGGCTTATATTTGTTAATAATTTTTAAATAATACGTAATAGATATAATCTGTTATTAACTAGCTTTGGATCAAATTCTTGCAAGATCGATTCTTTGATTTCGATCTCGCAGGAGAATCGATTCTTTAAAGAGAATCGAACAGCTCTAAATGGCATCCGATGCGAGGGAAATAAAAAGTCATACGACAATCCGAAGAGGGCGACCGATCATCGAAGCGGTTCCTCCCCCGAAGAGAATTTCCATCGGGCTCGCAACATTCTGACAGCTTATTCCGTCGGTCTGCCCACCTCCCGAACTGCCAACTGCCAAATGCCACTGCGCATTGAATCCGAACAATCACTCTGTCGCGGGATTGGAAAAGGTTCCTCGTCCGCGCGAGTCCTGACAGAATACCGGATTAACGCGCCCTCGTAATTCTCTCTCTGGCGTGCGCACGTCGCGTCCAAAATAGACCGATCGACCGCGTATTTACTGCTCGTTAAGTGGCAAAATTACACGACAGCCTACATCGAACGTGCCGATCTTTTCTTACCGATTTATTTCAATCGGCCGATTCTCCGATTGATTGTGATCCTTGAGAATTCATTCTAATCGGAAGTTTGGTATCAGGTTCTTACCAACGGTAGGCAGACCCTTCCGGGGGGAGAAGGGCAGGTGTGATTACGCGGAAGCGTACGACTTACTACCTTGCAAAGTGTCATTCCGTTGGTTGCACGATACGAACGGTGCAAATGGTGCAAACGGCGCAAACGACGCAAACGTTGCAAACGGAGCGCCAGGAATCAACGAGCCTTGACGACTAGCCACGCAGACCTGACCCGATCAACGATAAAACACCCGGTCTACCGATACCGATATCTAAACGCGGATCCACCGAGTTTGATCGATCGATTACAAATTTCTTAGGTAATTCATTCATTCTAATTTAATTGAATTTTTAATTTTTAATTGGATTGAATAACGATGTTAATTGAATTAATTAACGGGTGTTCACCCTTAATAATACAATTAGTTTGACAAATAATAGCAGCACAACTCGTGCAGAAATTAAATGAAACCGTGGCTGATAAAAAATAATAAGAACATAAAACTAATAACCAATAACAATTTCGCACGAGTTCCTACCGCAAAACCTGTGATACTTGCATTACGAAAGTAAATAAGATACTAATTCTATTGACAATGTATGCAGCTATATTTATATATTCACGTATATGTTTTAAAAAAATAAGGGTAGATGAAACAAAATTAATCAAAAAAGCAAAAAGTCTCAGAAAATGGAACCTTATCAATTTGAATATTTATATTAAATTCCGCGGACCCATTATTTTGACGGTTTCGGTAGTTCTAGTGTTAATGTATTGTACTTTTTAGTGTACGGAGGGTGTTTTAAAATTAGTTGACATAATGTAAGAAATCCATATTTCCATGTAAATACAGCAAGCCGCGGTAGATCGGTAGACTGAAATTTCTGGGAATTGGGAGTTTCGGAAAAATTAATAATCACCGGTGTATAGTTTGCAAACATAATAAGAACGCGACGTCGAGAAGCCGGCCAATCAGAAAAAGAAGCCGATGTGAACGAACCAGGTGCGCGAAACTCATGTCCCATGAGGGACCTTATCAACGCTTATTATTCGACTGGAGTCGAATCAATCGACGCGGCAAATAAGCCAAGCGCAAACACTCGAAAGTACGTTTTATTGCCGCGTAATTGCCATCCTTCGAAAACTTCACCGGCACTCGGAATACCGATCTAATGAAAAGATATCGATGATACGTTCGATCGCGAGTGATTCGACCGTTTTAAGTCCGCGCTTTCTAAAACGTATCGCGAAGAATTAACACTAGAACCACCGCCAATATATTCTGCTATATTTCTATATTCACGTATACGTCCTTAAAAAAATGATGCATGGACGAAATAATTTAATTCGATTTATTTATGTTCATTGCGCAACGTGAATCGCGAAAAATCTCAGAAAATGAAACGTTATAAATTCAAACATGTTGATTATGGAATTTTCATTTGAAATGTATACTCATCAAAAGTTGAGAACCACGAGAGCAATAATTGTAATTTCATTCCTAACCTTCGAGATAAGTGTAGATTCGAATGACGAGTTAACTCGTCATACCCAGTTAAGAGGTTAAACTCGTCGCTCGCAGTTAACATTGTACGTGCTGAAACAGTTATTATTTTGAAGGTGGGGTGAATGGTTTTCGATAGACGTTAAATGTCTCGTGTGAAGTGGTCAGCTGCGCAAGCCATTTAATCGTTTCCGAGTCGTAATGAATTCGATGATTAGGCGATTTTATTTCGAAGGAAGAATTTGACTAAAGTAGTAACTGGTTAAAGTAGATGGGGTTGGTTGCGCGCGAGGGTCCTACAAGATCGAGTTCTCTCAACTGCGAGTTGAACCGGTACGGTACAACCCTGGTACATTATTAATCGGTCTTACGAACCAGTTCGCCGGCGCATCGAGTGCTCTTGATTAATCGACGCCGGTCTCGCGATATTAATTAATATCCGAAAGTAGTCCTCACCCTCGCGAATCGCGACTTTCTCGGGCTACAAAATTATTTCTTTCTCGCTCGGAAATTCTAACCAAGAAGAGCGTCCCGTTCGATGAGGTTGAAGTCCGACTCATCTAAATTGGCCGACGATTTCCCGGCATGAGAGAAGTCGAACGAAACGAACTATCGATTTCCGAAGTAATTTTTCGGAAGCAGCCCACTCCCAGAGGATTCCGGTCGGTACAGCCGGTAAAGAGATCGCGAGCCGGAGGTTGGTAGTGATGAGCGGGAGTGAGAGGTGCGGAAGGGGAGAAAAGTATTCCCGGAAAATATTTCCGTTTTTTTTTTCGTACCACGGCGAGCAACGCTCGTCGGAGGGCGAGGATAGACTCTGCGATGGGGTGGCTGTTCTGATTTCATTAGGGCCGTGTTATGCGATTAATTAAGTCGCGAGTTCGAGGAAAAATAAGAGCAACACCGAATCGCCGCCCGGTTCCTCCGAGCCCTCTTTCTCCTTCGTCGCGTTCGTCTCGGTGGTTGGATCGACCATCTCGCTCGACGGTTCGACACCACTTCCTCTTTCCCCTGTATTTTCATTGGCTGCGAGGAAAGAGAGAGAGAGAGCTGGGAGAAGATTAGCAGGATGCGATCATAAACGAACAAATAAGGTACACTTCGAGATACGCTCGCTCAGGAAATTGAAAAATATCTGATATTATCCGTTTGAGTACTGAACGGCACGAACGCGCTTCTCCTGTTTCACATCGAAAACTGCCAGCTGATGTGGCAAGGAATTTCCATCTCAAGTTTTTAAAAGGTGATGAAAGCCCATACGTTTAGCAAATATCATTTATACATTCGTTTAAAGTACGATCCTTCACCCTTTGACTGCGAAAGGCGTTACATAAGAAAAGTCGTCGCAATGACTTTAGCGCGTTCCAGGAATTCGCGTTAAAAGGGAGTTTGCTGTATACACGCTCTATTATGTCCATTAGTATATAGGAATGGCGTGTATATACGACCAGCGAATTTTACTCGGTATAATACATTTACTTTTTTAACGAATTAATACAGTACGGAACATACTGTTATGTAACAATAATTCCTCGATTTTTCTTATTTTAATCGGCACAATTTAGTGTCAACTACTGTCACGTGAATATAGCATCGTAGGATATTCGATTATAATGCTTTTTTGTTAGAACACGTCAAAGGGTTAAAAAGGACGAGAGGGAAGTAAATATACTAGACATCTATGACTAAAGACGAAGTAAACGAAGTACAGTTACACGAAAGACGTCGAGCGCGATCGCACTGCTCGACTGCTTTTCGCACGGATTTTTACGAATGCCGTATATCACTGAAACGGTTACGTTTACGTGGAACACTAGTCGGTACGCGAAGTATCTCCGCGTGCAAGATGAGCTCTACTTCGTCAATGAGTTTTCTGATCGGCGCAAAATTCCGTAGCACCGCGACATCGTGGTATCTGCTAGAGGTATCTGCTAGCGGTGCGATATTAACGACGCGGGCGAGCGCGTTCGCTTTGTCAAGCGGAACTATAACTGAATTTGGCCCCGTCATTTTATGCATCAGACTCGCCATGCTGGTATAACTGAATTCGATGGCTAACGCAATTACGCATCTTTGCCCGCGCAGATATACGTCGCTCTCGATGCTCTCATTCCCGATCCCGATCCCGCTTCCACTCCCGTTCCCGTTCCCGTTCCTGCTTCCGCTCTCGTTTTCCCGTTCACGATCTCGCCAGCGATCCCGTTCACTTCCATCGACTATCGACGGTATACCGAACTTTACACCACACTTGCTTTAACTCCTAAAAGACACCGGTTATCTACCGTTTAGCAAGCAAAATAAACATCCCAAAGAATCCAGTTAGTCCTGCATCACGATTGGATCATTCGCGTCCAAGTACACGGAAGAGCACTGACAAAGACGCAACCCGGATGCGCAGTCGCGTATCACAGGAACGCGTGCACCGCCACTCAATCAGAAGTCATAATACATTTACCGAGAACTAATGAAGGCTCGATGAAAGGCCGGACACCGCCGGGACATTGGCAGTGGTACTCAAATTCAACCCCGATCCTACGCGACACACCACTTTTACTCTTGGAATAAAATCGTCTGGCCGATTGGAAAAGTGGATGGTTCAGTGAAAGGAAAGAAAGTCCGAGTCACAAATAAGCTCTTAGCGAGAAAGAAGACATCGTCGAGAGGGATATCTTTCAGTGACCGTATCAAGGGATGCCTGTAAGTTTGTCTCTTTCTCCAATCTCCTTTACTAATCCTCGAAAATTAAAAACGCGGGGCTTTTGCGGAGATTCGGTGAACGAGTCAAAGAGTGTGGTTAGACTGGGTCTCATTTAGAAGTCGAAGAGGTGAATGTATATTCATCCGCGCCTTGACGGACTCTTAGGAATATCGATGTTGTGAATAGACGTGACTTTTAATCGCGGAAGTCGAAGACGTAGAGAACGGTAGACGAGAAGAATTTCGGCGTGCGCCGAAGGAAGGTTTCCGTTTACGGAAAGGGAGTACCGGTTGGAGGTTAGAAAGGGCAGGCAGGGAGCAACATCTAAGACAATGAGATACGGGCCTTTGGAGTAATCCTCCGGGCTTCGTTGGCGTATCGACATTAATTCCGTTGCCCCCAGCTTTTAACCGGAACAGACGCACCCTATAATAGGCAAGTTGGAATCCAATCTTCAAGTTTGCAAATTCGATTCGGCCGTCTTGCGAGAAGAGCACCGAACGAACCAACGAACGAACGAACGAACGAACTGGAGATACCCGATCTTCTACAGCCGTTCGCCTTCGAGCCGTTTCTCTCAGCGTTTCAGTACGTCATACCGATTAACGTACGCTTCCTACGATTCCTATTATTTTTCGTTCTTACCGTTGCTTTTTACGAAGAAGATACATCTACGACGGGGAAGAAACAGTTCTCGAGGAGTGTTTCGGTTAGTTCGTGCCACGAGTATAGTTGTAGATCGTTCAAATTAGATTCCTTAGCTGGAGGGACGTCGTACGGCTTGACGTAAAGCCCGAATAATTCCCGACGAAAGGATGGTATGCTTCCACCATCCAACCTACTCCCTCCATCACCTCCCTCACCCTCTCTACCTCCCTCCACCGACCTGTTAAACCCGGCGATGATATGTATGTATATATCAACATGAACCACAGTTTGTCAAGTGGAAAGTTTATTCGAGCAAATGTACGTGACGCGGTAAAGGTAACGTTGTTTAACGTTCATCCACCCCAGGAGAAACCGAGCTCTACGTACGTTCCTAACACTACGCACCCTTCTACACCCCCTTCGTACCCCTTCGCACTCCTACGCAACCATCTTCCAACCCTACCAGCGCACATATAAATTTTCCTTAACGAACACCTCTCTCATTGAACGACAAAGAATGTCTTCTTAACACACTGTCTGCGGGAACCGTATTCGTACGTGTTTCGTGAACCGTCGGTAGCTGCGGAAAACGTATTGGTACGTTTTTAACATATCGTGGTCGAAACGAAATCCCCATGACGCGTATCTTTTTTTAACCGAACTAACGTATGAAATTGAAAGCCTTTGCACTGTGTTTCGACTTTATTTTATGTTATCTAAACATTCCGCGAAATATGTGTTAGTAATTAGAGCGATTTCCAGAAAACCCTTTCCAGCGCAGTCAATCGCGAAAAATGTCCCGTGCCACGCAAATTGATGCGCTCTAGAAAGCCCGCATACATGTGTTAAAGAACTCATTCGTTCCAAGTCTTCGTCGTATTCTTTTGTTTACGTTCCTTTGATTTTTCCTGACTTTAACTCGGCATCGTGCGATCAAAGGGTTTTGTAATAAACATCGGCCGATAACGGAAGAGGAAAGTTTCACAGGGTTGTTCCGCCTTCTTCTTCGGTGGTAAGTTCACGTTGAGGGTGCCGTCTCGAGAATGGCAGGGGCGTCCTCCTTCCACTATGCTCGCTGGCAGAAACGCAATAATTCGCAGGGTTCGAAGGGGTTGCGAGAGCATGGCATGCGCGTAAATGTAGTTATAAATAAATCTAGGAGCTCTTAATGGTTGCCGGTACTCGCGGAGTACGGAGTAAGCAACGTCGGCATCACCGAATAGCGAGAGGGTGCTTCGAGCAATTGTGAGCAAGTGAGACAGTTGCAGAAACGGGAGGTGAAGGAGAGAAAGGCAAATATGGAAATCGTTGAAAACAAAGAAGACTCGTAATGAGATATAGGCATTAATGAAAACGGACGGCACACGGTTTGCTGCTCTTTGGACTGTCGCAGCCAAAGTTATTTACATTTTGTACTCAAAATGCATTGAGTGTAATTACACCCCTGTACACGGTTAAGTTACTAAAATTGCGTGCTCCCGATCAAAACGTCTACTACAGAAAGGAACAATTCTTTTGATTACGTTCGTTGCTTCGCGGCCGTCGATCGCGGTCGGATAAAAGAACGGCGAGTCGCGAAACATTCGCACGGCAGTCAGAGAACTCGGTACTTCGCACGGTCTCGGAGATGGTATTAGAATGCTCAGTTGAGGTAAAAGCGAGCGAGCAAACCCGGGAATCGAGCTCGATTCCACCACCGTTAATTTCGCTTTGCGATTCACGTTGATGGATGGAAACGGAAGAATGTTGGAGAAAGAGGTCGATTAATCGGTGATTTCGCGGCTATTTATCGGGTAGGAAGACTTCCGTGCGAAAGGAAGGAGTAGAGCCCGCAACTGGGTTGGAGGGCGAAGACGTCGAAGGAACGACGAAGGGAGCACCGGTGAAATGAGTCGAGAAATTGTTCGAAAGGAATTTATCAATTTTCTTTGAGGGATTCTAATTGTACTAATTTGTCGGTTGCCCGGGAACTGTGGCCGATTCGTGGAAGCGGAGACAGGGGAATTCTAAGGTTTAATCTCGATGGAGGAGGAGGATGAAACTCTTCCGTACCAGCGCTCCCAATCTGATGATAAAGACGATCGGAAAGACGCGGGGCGAACATTCCGTAGCGAAGGACTACCAAGAAATAGTTGGCGAATAAGTGCGAGTGTACACCACGAAATATATGTACGATGTCGAAACGCGTCTACGCATTTCCTTATAAAGTGAAAGTGATAGCTCGGTGTGTGCGTATACACGCGAGTCAGAATAAAATGACTGAACCCTAGAATTGGGGCGACGAAAACCACGTGATACTCGACAGGAGCGAGTTTCATTTACGACCCCAACGACGACGTTCCATCGGCTACATATAATTTCTACTGATTCTTCCTATTATTAATACTATTCTTAATAGCATTACTTCTGTTCATATTAACTTTGATATTTCCAACAAACTTCTAATTGTAATCCTACGTACGTATCTCGGCAAGTCGCGACGTTGACGGTGTCCGTCGAGGAGGTGAGAGTGAGAGACAAGAGGGAGAGAATCAGGAGAGCCACGGTCGTTGGAAGAAAAAATCGAGAGCTCGGGGCTGATATCAAAGCAAGGCAAACAATACGGCTAGATGCTGATGCGATTGTATTATGGCTAGTGGACCGGTGATCCATTGTCTCGTCACGTTCTACCCACTCGGTTCTTTTATCTCGATCCCCAGAACACTCGTATCTCCCGGTATCGAGTGAGCATCCATCGAAAGTAGCACGCTCGCTCCCTCGCTTCTTCCCTCCCACTGCCCGCGACAGACTAGTGTAAACCGAATCCACCGTGGACCACGTCAAACGACGAACTAATCGAGAATAATTAGCGTGATTACTGTCACGGAAATTAGCCTCGGAAATTAGTTCGGAATCGATGTCCAGATCGAATGAAGTAATCAGGAAATAAAGCAACGAGGAAGACGAAACGAAAGACGCGTGACTCGTCCGATAAAATAAATGAAACCGGCGCGAAAGCGAAATTGGATACACGACCAGGCAGAAAACGAGTCGCCCGGCAAAATTTATTTGGTTTTCATTCAAATGGCCTCATCTCGCATTTATGTATTCCGTGATATTGCACTTTTTAAACTCGCCTCCTTTCATCGCGCGCCCGTTGGATATTAAGAGCCCCATGGCCCGCAGAACCCACCCCACCCCACCGTGCAACCCCAAACCCTACTTCCAACCCACACCTCTCTATTAGTCGTATAAATTTCCGCGGAACGATCTTAGATTCGTTTCCGCCTTACGAATACAAACTTCGCCGCGGTGGTTTCTTCCGAGAAACACCGTGATCGGTATGCCAACCATTTCTATTAATTACCCTCACCTCCGCTAATCCCCGCGCTTCCCCGTAACCCCTAATTCGAAATTACCGGCATACTTCCTTTTAACACTTCCAATATACGTTATCGTCGATGGGGGTATCCCCTACATTTACTTGCGCGATAACACTCAAATATACTCATCTTTCATCGTTTCACTTTAACCCTTTCGATACTAACGACGACTGTAGTCGCCCATAAAAATGTCGCATTAATTCATAACTTAGATTGAGCTGAGCATAGACTGTTATCGCCTTGTTTACGGAGTATTGTTATAATGTTATAATTGTTATAATGTTATATGCGTTATAATTGTGCCGTACAGTGTCAACGTATTCGTGGTTCGACGTACGGTGAAAGCATGGTGAAACACAAAGCCGTATCGAAGAGGTTAATTCCCACGTAAAATTTCGATCCCCGAAAATTTATTAATCTCATCGATGTTAATCATCCTGGAAATCGTGTTCGGAAGAAAAGTTGACTCATTGGTGGCAAACGGAAAATCATCGCCGATAGAAATCAGGAGCGATATTAGGAAGCGAGCTGACGATGCGATTACCGAAATAATCGGGAATAAAAAGGAAAAGAAGGGAGACGCTTGTGTTTGATCGTAGGCGTTGCTCGGTGCGTTTTTAATCGACTCCCACCCCGCCCGGGTTGCCGTACACCCTTCCCCTTCCCCTCTGGCCATCCCGTATCCTCTGAAATTCCTTCGGTTAATTACACAGATTTCCAATGCGTCCAGACCTCGTGGAATTTTTACGATTGCCTAACTGCTAGCCAACCCCAACGCGCGAACCTACCTCGGATTTCTACCACTGAAATATTCGAGGGATTTCATTTTATAAATGACCAAGCCTGTCCCTGCCAGCCGCACCTCGCTCGCTCTTACTACTCCATCGATCTTCCCCTTGCTTCCTTCTAACATTTTCCTACTTCACACCACCACTACCCCCCCCTTGCCCCCACTGCCCCCACTGCCCCCGACCCCTTTCACCCCTCCTCGGACATCGTGGAAATATAAATTATTTAAATTTTCCATTCTTCGATTGCACAGTAATCGACTCCTGTATTACACGGTTAATGCGTTACGCATTGTACGAAATTACCTGATGGGAAATTGGAGATATATATATTTTAGCGCGTTGTAGAAGAAGGCGTTGTAATATTTTAGCGCGTTGTAGAAGAAGGCGTTGTAATATTTTAGCGCGTTTTATGAGAATCGCCTTGTAGAAAAAAGTCGTCGCAATATCTTTAGCGCGTTGTAGGAGCTCTAGCTATACGCGAGTTACTGTATTTCATATTTCCGAACAATGGACCCGTTGGTTCGCAGAAAATCGCGCAAAATTGGTTTCACCGATTTTGATGTTTCCTTTGGTTGGCCATGCGACCGAAGGAAACGGTGCGCGTCGAGGAAGCTAATCTTTTCGTAAAAGGGTTTTCCACGACCACCTGAGAACCGCGCGGAAGTCTCCTCACCCGGAAGACAAGACTTAAATAATTCATTCCATTTTCGCCTAATTGGACAGTTTTATTAAGGGATGCATATTTCAGATGGCGTTTTTATTATGTCTATTGGGAGCGAAGCGTCTCCCATTCCGTTTGCCTCACTCTGGCAGGGTAAAAGGCGAAGACGAGAGGGGCGTGAATCTCTGTTGGCCGTAAGGGGGTTAAAAAAAATTAGATTTCAACCCTTCGAAAAATATTAGCTCGGCTGCGCTGGTGGGACGTGGGTGGAGATGGAAATGGAAAGACTAAGGGTCCGACCTCCGGTAACCCTTTTGCTACTTTCACTCCCGCGGATTAAAGTACAAAGCCGCAATATCTCGGAAACGAGGCTCGGTTCTTTCACTTTATCTCGCTTTAGCTTTCTTTTTATTATCTCGTAAGCTCCACGGAAGATTCGCCGAGCGTGAAACGTCTTTTCGAAATGGACTCAAAGAAGGAGAAACTGAAAAGTGGTTACCAACGTGTTACGTGTCCGATACACTACACGAAGCAGAGAAAGAAGATAAGGCCAAATGGCAATCACGGGAGTTGTATAAATTTTAATAAGTCTCATTCGGCAACCCTTTCGGCCCGACGAAATGAACGAATTAAAAGTTTCTTCCGTTTTAGTGGTCTCGCGGTCGACATTTCGGCTCGCGGCATGGCCAATCCCGCGACCATCACATGGAACGACGGAAGTTTTGTCATTTCGAAAAAACATGATGAGCCAGTCGGGAGAAAGCGTATTCGGCTGGCCAATGAATAAGGCATTCGCGCGAGCATGCGCGGCCAATGAAAATTAATATTACCTTTCGTGCGTCAAAAAAGATCTTACGAGTTAAACATTCGCTACATTCGCCTTTTTGCAAATCAAATTTACCCTTTCGCAGATCAAATTCACCTTAAAATTACAATAAAATGCTTATTTAATACCAGAAATATTTACAAACATTTAATTCATAAACATTTTTGGTGTTAAATAAGTATTTTATATTAGTTTTATGTCACATTGGCATTGATTTTTATTACAATAACACAAGAAAAAAATTTGCAGAAAAACTTAAGTTACAAAAGGATGAATTTGATCTGCGAGAGGGTGAAATTTGATTTGCAAAAAGCTGAATATGATCTACAAAAGGGTTAATTGTGAGTGCAAAACCTGTATAAGCCTCACAGTTAACAGGAGGGCCAATTTTGAAATGACATACAACTACGTTGCCAATATTCAATGAAGAAATTTCAAATGACGTAGAACTACGTTACCAGCATTCAGCTAAGGAGTTTGAAATGACGTAGGACTACGTTCCCGGTGGTGAATGTGTTGAGAAAAGGTCGAAAAACAGCTTTGTATCGAACGTCCTGAGAGGTCGAATCTTCTCGAACGAACTCCTAAGCACGTGTCGGCCTTAACGTAAGCACCGCTCCGTCCTTAACCCCTTTTGCTATTCGAGCCGGCTCGGAAGAGAAGCGTCGAGTAAGATTTCAATTAAAACAACCCCCCGGCACGACAGGGATTAGCAATACCAATCCGTTTCGCGACGTGCCGCGAAGCCCCGGTTATGACACGGCATAAATATCAATGTAAATTACCCCGACGTCTACGGATACCCGGTGCTGCGAAGGATATCCTTCGCCGAAGACACCAACCAGCCATGGAACAACCGGGACGACCGGGACGACCGGGAGGACGGGGACAAACGGGGAACCTTTATGAACGCAATCATCGTGCGATTTTGCATTTATGAGGTTTAAATTGCTACCACCTACCGTCTTATTGGTATCAACTTGCCGGGCACACGATCCTTACCTTTTCCCGAGAACTGAAACTCATCTTCAACCGACATTCCACCGTGAAACTTTTCCCAGGGAGAACGTAGAAATTGAACGCCTCTCGAAATATACCGGGGAAAATCGTATCACAAAATCATAATTAACGGAATTACGACGAACGTAACTAGATACTTTACCAGCAAGATGGGAAGGGTTCTGTCGGCTCCCGAAACACTCCCGAAACACTCCCGAAAGACCCTGAAACGTAGACGACGGAAAGGGAATTTCCTTTAATGTAAGAGACAACGAGGGTTACGAGATTCTTCTCCACCATATACGCGTATATCAATGAGTCTCCCCCTTTCTCATATTAACCGAACAACGTTGTCTTAATGAATTATATACTCCGAGGAGTGTCGGAGAATTTCGATACGTGAAATTCAGTTTAGAGTTTCTTTCCGACGCATCATCACCCGCGAAGAAAGACGTGGAGAGTTCGTGGAGATGCGACACGTTTTCGTGCGGATAATCTTCGACCGACGGAGCAACGGAAGCCGAAAGGAGAAGCTAATCCCCGATCGTCGTCGGGCGCAGTATGGTTGCTCGTTGCCGCGGAAGCAGATCGTGTGGAGATCTGCCGAAAGAATCGGATAAGAGAGTAGAGGCAAGGAACACTTTGCGCCGAGAAAGAAGAGATGCGAGAGGGCGTGAACGGAACTTTAATGGAGATCATAGATAAATCGGACGGCGGACTTTGAAAGAACTCTTTGACGGATTACGAGAAAATCCGATATATCTAGCCGTACGTTACGTCCGTAACATTCACTTCGTACGTTTCGACGGGACAACGAACAGTCCCTCGATTACCGGCTAAAAACCAACACCGTGAATCTCGAATATTCTCGGATACTTTTATCTCGATCTTCTTCACTTGCCGTCCGCCGTACCATTTTCGATCGGCTCCGTTAAAACCGTGAAAACAGGGAGAACGTGTCGGGGTGCCGAGTGAAGAGAAACCGAGTCGGAGAAAAAGAAGGCGTTCAACAAGTCGAATAAAAAAGCTCATAAATAAAGAGGAGGAATTCTCTCAGGCTGCTCCCGAAACGGCCTTCGTCCCCTCCACCCTCAGGACGCAATGGGGTCTCGCACCCTCTCTGCGTTTCTGCGAATGTCCCCGCGGACACCTGTTGCTATTGCCGTTCTGCTATCTTTCTCTCCCTTTCTCTCCCTTTCTCTCCCTCGCTTTCTCTCTCTCTCTCTCTCTCTCACGTTTCTGCTCGTCATAATCGAAAGAAGCAAAAGAACAGTCTTGGAAAGAAAACGTAACGTGTGTTGTATACAAAACCGAGTTCGGACGGAAAACGGAACTTTGCAGGGTCAATATCAGTGGATATAAAGAGTGGAGAAAAGTGAATTCGTGTTTCATATTGAAACTGTCGCAGACTCATCTACTAGAAGTACGGAAACCATCAAAATGACGGGTCAACGGAATTTAATAAAAACGCTCGAATTTATAAGGTTCCATTCCCTGATATTATTTATGGGTCAAGTTGCATAACTGACGTCATTAAATCGATTAATTTCTTTTCTTCCATCCATCCTTATCTCTGAGGACGTATTCGTGAATGTATAAATATAGCTGGATATCTAGCTATATATATATATATATATATATATATATATATATATATATATATATATATTTGAAAGAGGACACGTTAGTGTAGTTATGAGAATTAGGATTTAATAACGCGCCGTTTAAAGTTAGGACATCTCTAGTAACTCTGGTAGTAAATCAAAAAGAAGTTCATGCCGGGTTGCGGAGGTTCCGAGAGGAAGTCGAATGAAGAGCTCGGAGGCGTATCGTTCGTTTTGATCTCGCGCGTCGAGTCTCGAGATTGGAGTTTCGAAAAGGCAGCTGCTGATTCGTGATAAATGGAATCCAAAGAACGCGGCAAAGCCGGAGAGTATCGCGGTCCCGGGCTACCCGCTAATTACAGACTGGCCACCAACCGAATCAGCATTGTTTTAAACGTCAAACGTGTACGTGGAAACGTTTTCCTTTCCTTCCTAGAGAAACACGTAACATCCAAGAACATGAATCTCCGGTAAAAGCCAGTCAAAGATGATTCCTCCACTTGGAAATTGAAATAAATGAGATATCTCGAAACGCCGAGTCTACTTTCGGACTCGAATCATAAAAAGGTAAGTTCGTAATAAAAGCTTTCCCGCGGGGGAGGACAGTTCGGATGTTACGCCGTCTCGATTACAAGTTTTTATTGCGTTTCCATTTGGTTGGTAATCATGGTGGAGATTGTCTCCCGGGGAGTCGTCGGAGTAATTCCGTGAAAAGCGAAACTAGTAGCAGAGATTGTTTCTCGAGTTTAAAAAAAAAAGGAAGGACCGGGTAGAGGTCGCGGGGAGGAGGAGGGGGGGAGGGTGGGTTAGGGTGCTAGCGTGATCCGGGGCGTCTCCTTTTCTCAAGGTATCCGAAATAATTTGGGGATGCGTAAAATCCGGGCTGGGCCTATTTGGCAGGATAATCGGCCCGTAAGCGATTACAGAGAGGGAGAAATGGCCGAACGAGCGAACGGGCGAATGGACGAACGACCGAAGGGAGCCAAAACTCGAAGTGAAAAAAAGGTTTCGCTCTCGGAAGTAGAGAGAGAGAGAGAAGGTGAAAGAGCACGCGAGAGAGAGGGAAAGAGTAGCCCTCTTAGAAGAGACATTTGGGGTGCATTTGGGCGTTTTGTCGAAAGGCGTTTTGTCAGAAACCTCGACCACCCGTCGAGATCGTATCAGGGGGTGAGAAATTGGACGGCTCCTTACGCGGGCAAACGGGATGACACCCGCGGTGCGATTATGCAACGCGATCTTTCAGACACATCGCTCGAGCGTGGTTTCATGATGCACCGCGATTTTGTGCACCGTTACCTCTCAATCGGCAAAAATCGGAATACGGATCAACCCTGGATCTACTGTGGATCAAAGCTGCCGATCGTTTTCCGTTGCTGCCGGGTATTATCTCTCGCGCTTGATCGAGATATTTCAGAGCACTCCAAAGTATCCGAATGGTTACACCTTTCGATCGGTATATCCGTGAAAAATCGAAAATTTCGAAAAAGAAGTATAATTGGCTGGCCGTTGCAAGCGTTACCGCGTGGCGGTGACGGTGACGGTGACGCTCATACATAATGCATAATGCACGGAGCGTGCAGTATCGTTGACACGCGGTTCCGGACTCCTCCGCGAAGGTGCGACACACTGACAAACAGGTTTCAAACATGCGACTCGTCACGCGCGAGTTATGCGCTCGGCGACTTCAACTTTAAGGAAGAATCGTCGGACAAACGGTACCAAGTCCCCTCGGAGAACAAGAGGCCTTAATGTAATCACTAATTACCAAGCGCAACGGCAACCTTCACGAGTGAAATACCTTGCGGATCCTTCTGCAGTTGCAGCTAATCGCGTTCAACTACCTTTGCGTCGAAATACGACTATACGGCGCGAGTGAAATCGAGCTGGAAGAAAACGGTGAAATCACAGTCGTCCGTTGGAAATCGTCGATTCGTGACCGTCGGAATGAAAACGCTTGCGCAATCAACGAAATATTAAACGAGAGATTCACCGAGGAGAAATGTATCACGGTTCACTTTCACGATTGTGCTCGGAGCCACGTACGAGGCGCGAAACCATTAATGCAGTCTTAATGCATTAACAACGGATATATTAATGAGCGTGCGAGAAACGAAGTACATATTGTGCCGGAGCAAGGTAAGGAACCTAATTAAGAACACTGCGAGACTACCTCTCTTCCTGACCTTCGCCTTCCTCGCCTTCCTCGCCTTTTTCTCCTTTCTCGCTGCTACGAGAGAGTCACGCGATTCATTTTTAACCTCACTACTTCCTATTTACCGTATTTGCGAAATATTCATCCACACGGAATGCCGGATCTCTTTGACGTCCTCCGAGGAAACGGAACTAAAGATAAAAGTCTATCAAATCGTTTATCACCTTCGAATATTTGAATCGGAAATTTTCTTTGTTTATTCTTTAATTGTTAGGTGCATGCAAAAGTTTTAATCCTTTTTTTGAGCCTTCTAATAAAATTATTTTAAATTGAAATAGTTTCTCGTTGATTTATGTTGTTGTAAGGTTGATATTGAACTTTCTAAAACGTCATTTATTATTATTTAATCTGTCGCTCTCATGCATTTTACCATTCTCGAAGAACGGAACATCAGAAAAAAAGGAGGATAGTGGTAGATGTTAGATAGTCGATCGACTCGAGTGAATCGAGCAACAAACCGAAGAATTGTACTCTGCTATTTCTACTCCCACTCTTATTATTACCGCTGACGTTTGCTATCATTAAAACGTAATCACTGGCGTTCGCTAACCTCACTGATGCTAATTTCCTTGGTTAATTAATGCCGAGTCCCATTGTGCTCGCGTATACCTGCTGAAGCAGCCGATTACTCGACTCGTCCAGGAAACGTAAGGCGCCAACCGGCAACGGAAAACGGTAACGCAAACCGGCAACGCAAACCGGCAACGCAAACCGGCAACGGAAAACGGCAACGGAAAACGGCAACGCGAACCTGTACCAACCGCAACCAACGTTCGATCTCTGTTTTCTTTCGATTTCAATATAATAGACTCCCTTATAATATAAATAGCATATATATATGCCATTTATTTTTAAAATACTATCCTATTTGATAAAACATAGAAAATCAAAATTGGCATAGCAATAATCATTTGAAACGCGTTACATGAGAAGAATTCCTGTACAGCACGATTTCCTATAACGCAAGTTCATATAGCGCGTAACGTATTAACCGCATTATTGGCACATATTTATCAGTATGATCTAACAAAAACTTAATCAGTTTTTATTTCAGTATTATAGCTAACGCGTTGACCTAACGTAACCTAAAAATCATGTTTCCAAGTACAAGCCGGTTGCGATTATTCATCGAGAAGATCGAGGACAGCTGCGAATCGTGTCGCGATAATCGGCCGGAGGAGAAAGAAAAATAAAGAAGATCGGGTGGGTCTCGAAGTATGAAAGGTTCGGCTGGTAAAAGAAGAGAAAGGAGTGCGAATTCGATTGAAGTGCGTATGCCGCCGGCTGATAATTACGATGCGTTGCAAAGTAACGAAAGGGGAGAAGAAGAAAGGGCGGGAGGTGTTTCTTCTCCCGGGTCCTTCGATCTTTCGAATGAAGTGCTCTCGAAGGTGCTCGAAAGGGCTGCGTTTTGTCTCGAGTCCCGGACACGCTCGTCCTCCTTGTTTTTAGTACAGGGCCCTTTGCATCATCCTCCGAAGCCCTGAGTACCGTGATACTCTTCATTATCAAACATTAAACTAACCCATTCCCACGACAATGGATGTAGCAACATACTTCTTCGGACATTAGTTGTATTCTTGCGCTCGCCTCTCCTCGAACCAAACAATCATCTCGCGCACCATTCTCTTCGAGTTATTTGAAGAGGGAAGTGAATAACGAAAACGCTCAACGGAAAAGAAAAAACAGCTGTTGCCGCTTACCATACCGTTAAAAACCAAAACAGATTCACCGTTCCGGCAAACCGTGGAACGTACGCGGAAAATCGAGTTTAAAGAAGCGACGATTTCGATATCGAGGCAAGATCGGCACCCTTCGATCGCTCAATCGTCCGATCACCCGGCCTCGATTCTTTTGTACACTCTCGGCTGACGTTGCAACTTCAACCCCACTGTGCATTCGGACAAACCTTTTTTTAGCAAATTTAATATTTATACCGAATGACTGATGACCCTAATAAAGAAGCGGGGTCCCATTGTTCGAAAGGTTCGTGTCATTGATCGATACGTCGCAACAACTTCACGGACTTACGCACCCCGCATCCCGCACGCTGAGCCTATGGGAAAAGCAGCTTTTCGTGCCGTTCTTTGGGTGTACGGTGAGACGTGTTCCCGCGGTGTACGCGTGAATCAGTTAACGACATCGTATATTCTAACTTTAGACCGAATTAGAATGCCGCGTGGAAAGAACTAGAAAACCCGCACGGTAATCGGCGTGTCCATCGGGTTCTGTTACCTGCCGATTTTTCCATTATTTCCACGTTCTCCTTGCTCTTTCGAATCGTTTACTAATTTCACGTGAAATTTTCCTGCACCCACCGGCGGGGAGAATGAGAGAAGGAGAGAAGGCGAGAAAGAGGGAAAGAGAGAAACGGAGAAATAGATCCACCGCAGAAATAAAGGAAGATTCCCATAGCGAGAAGAAAGCAAAGTTTCAAAACCGACGAGGGTACTAGGAATCATTAACGAATCATTATCGTTCTCTCGTCGAGGCGTAGACCCGTGAAACAAAACCATTAATGATTTCTATTTGTATTCGCTCGTTGGTTCGTTTAGCCAAGAGTTAGTGAGGGTGAGAGGGAGAGGGGCCCGGCGGCAGGATGAGTTCGGGACCCGGGTCCCGAGCCTGGAGCCTCGAGTCCCGAACCCCGAACTCACCGACAAGTCCCTGGTGAGTTATGTGAGAAGTTTGCTTATTTTCGTTAAGCCGAACTCCCGCGGCGCGAACAAATCGTCCTTCGCTGCCGCTTCGAAACCAACAATTTCCTTTATTTCTGCTGGCTCGTGTTTTTTCTTTTCTGCTTTCACGGAAGAGAAATTATTTCTCTACCGTTTGCCATTGATCGCGAGGGCCTCGATCTCGCGTACTCCCTCGTCCATGTGTTTCGACGTTGCCTGAAGAAACACTGCCCGGCCCGCTAAGACATACCACGCCAGAGGAACGTTTATGGCGCCGCGAATCTTCCGCCCAACTATCTTTCTATTCGCGTGATCTCTACTCCCGTAAACATCAACCCTTTTTGCTCTTGCCACCAATTTTCTTCGATATTCCGACCATATTTACCGCAACGAGAAACACATGAACCCGTGAATCCAAACGATTCAGATCTGCCTTCGAGGCTACGTGAAACGGTTATTGTTTTGACGCTACATTGCCGCTCTTCATTGACGCTTCGATTAATTTATTCGATTTTCGAAACTTCTCATTGATTCACGTAACGTGTATGGCTCTCGAAGAATTTCGTGGCAAGACGGCTTCGCACCGTGGAGGATTGGCCCGCGGTAGCGGCCCGGACCGGCCCGGACCGGCCCGGACCGAACGTAACAGAAGAGTTAAGTTTCTATACCTGAATATACCCTCGGAGCCACTGACAGAAACCGACCCGCCCACAAAAGTAATCTCGACTTTGCTCGTGCAACAGAACCGAGTAAACGAGAGAGGAAGAAAGAGTGTGAGAGAGAGAGAGAGGGAAAGAGAGAAGCACAGCTGATTCATCAGCGCGGAATAAATCGAAAGACCGACCAAAAACAAAACGAAAGATCGGACTTGCTGTCTTACCTTCTCTCTAAGTAACCTCCTTCTCTTCCCGTTCCTGCCAATCACTCGGTTCTTCTCTCTCTCGTTCTTTCCCCTCCGAAACTTTCATCATTCTTCGGTTCTTTCGTCGCCTCCTCGATAATCGTGGACAAGGCCCCACCGATCATGGGAGCCACCGCATCGAGCCGAGGATTCCGAGTCGGAGATTCCGATTCCTCGGTTAAGCCTTTTTTCCTTTGCGGTATATCTTGTACGTCTCGATACATCCCGATACATCCCGATACATCCCGATACGCCCTCATCGTTCATATAGAAATTATCTTTTTTCTTTCATCTGCTCCAAACAAATCCTTTCATTTTATTCTATCAATTATTCCTGAGATACGAGAGGGAGGTAACCAATTATATCTTCCTGTAACCACTTTACCTTCCGCGGCACGGACGCTCGGAAATTTCGGAAGCAAAGCGCCGCGTAGCCGAACGTGAAGTCAGTGAAAGGAACTAAAATTGCATGGTGCGAGACGCGAGGCGCGGAACACGGGTATCGCGCGATAAAATCAAGAAGAGGAGCGCGCGATAACGAAGAAAAGGGTGGGCGTGAGGGGGGGGGGGGGACAGGCAGGAGAGAGGTGGCGAGCGACATATGTTTCCACGGGTAGACGAAGCCGAGACACCTCTTAAAACCGGTTCGACGTGTGTCTGACCCAGGCTAGGTCAGTTATTCAAAAACTGAAATATCGCCTCATTAACGGCAGCTCGTTTGCGAACTCTCTTATGAGAAAAGGAGAATACGCTCTTAGTTTTGCTCTTCTTTCGTTCGGCACCCTTCCTCACCCTTCCGCGCCCTTCTCCCCGTCGTGTCCTTTCTCACTTTAGTACACATTGAAAGACTAATTTTTCTTTTACCCTTTCTACCCTGCACCCACCCAATTCTATGATTCTCCAAAAGTAACGTACCGATAAATTGCACTAACCGCAGGCTCGCTACTCCGATTCTCCAATTTACGTTCCACTCGATTATCGTCGTTGGAAAAAACGAAGTTTTTTACGCGATCGGTCGCGGCAGTAGTCGATCGAGGAAAAGATATCGGGCGGAGAGGAGAGCGAGAAGTGCTGGCGGTAAGTGAAGGAGGAAAAAACGGAAGAGACGTAGCAAACGTATGCGTGCCACACGCGACGTGACCGCACGCGTTTGTAAAGATGGGCCTCTCGAGTTGGCTACCCTTCAAACTTCTATATGTCCATGTACGAAAGATCGGCTCGACATCGAGCATCGAGCATTTCTCTACCCCCCCCTCTCTCTCTCTCTGACACACACTCTTCGTCTATCTATCTGTCTGTCTGTCTGTCTGCTTACGAAGAAGGGAGAGAACCCCTTTGGTAGGTTGATTGACGCGCGACGTTACGCTAAACTCACCGGCACGCGAACCAAGCAAACGACTTCGCATCAATCTCGATCGAACTATTCTCCGCTGAGATTCGACGAAGCGAATCAACTTTACGGACTGGCCACGATACACTCACAACGATCTCCACTCTCTCGCGGGCTACCAGATTACAAGATTACAGAGGTACGTAACCCGGATCCTGATCGGTCGGGCTCGGAAATTTAACCCGGACTTTTCTTTCGTTTCGTTTCGCCAGGATTCTAACAACGGTTCTAACAACGGCTTAAGAGAACCGTCTGCCTTACCCGGGAAGTCTCGTGCGTCGTTTAATTACCGTGTGTAACAAGTTCGAGTGGCTGTTCCGTGCGCACGAAACCCTTCTCGAGAAAGGGGTGCGATATGCTTGCTGACGTCGAGTCCACGAATCACTCGAAATTACCGAGAATTACCGAGTACCGTTGCCCCTTCGTGCGCAGTATCTCTCTCTCGCTCTCTCTCTCTCTCTCTCTCTCTCGCTTTTCACCGTTCCATCTATCACCGCCTTTCATCGTCCGATACTCGTCTCCTTATATTTTTGCTTCGACCAATTTCCTTCCACGGTTCCAGTTTACTTTTGAAGAGTGAAAGAAGTAAACGTGAATTCAACCGTACAGTAAAACGGGTAACGTCAGAGGCGCGAAAGGCCGGACACGTCGAGATTAAGAGGACTAACCGGCGGGGTTTTCGAAAAGGGTCGTGCAGGGAAGAGCAAGGTCCTAACGAGGAGGGTGCAAGAGGGTGTGGGAGACGAGGGGAAAGTACTAGAGGGGTCTCCCCCACAGTCAGCTGTTTGAATGTAGGTCACCAGTGCGTATGAAATAATCGATTTCCGTTTGCGGGACGCATCGGTGACACAGTCTAAGGAATCCCGATGGAAACCGATAACCAATGATCGTTCGATCGATTGGAGAGAATATTGAATCGCCTTTGAAGTACACCGTCGAATTATCGGTTAAAGTCCTTCTTTTGGCTCGACATTGAAGGAAGTCACTGTTTCGGGATTTTAAACTGTCCCGGTGATTTCCTTTCGACGGAAAGATGGAAGATTGACGTGGATTATTTTTGAACTCACATAGTTCCAAGCATAATCTTTAAAGCACTTCACTTGATATATTTCCCCACTTCTTTCGGTAGCACACGCCTGGTTTCTTATCTCGCGTCGGACAAAGATATCGTCTCGTACCACTCGGTTCACGATTCAAGATGACTTACACGAAACGAGGAGAAAAGTAATTTGCGTACTTTCCGAGAGGAAGAAAAGACCGGAGAAAGAGCGGAAGGAAAGTAGAGGAAGGGCAGATGGGGGAGAGACCAGGCACGATGGAAGAGAAGTTCAGTTAATCCTTCTTGTTTGTCTTTGCATTAATTATCTAGAATTAAGAAGGCTGCTTGTCGCGGCACGCCGGTCTCCCGGATTACTCCCTTTATTATTACTTGTTGCAGATTATTAATTACCGGGAATTATGGGCAATGCTTGTAGGCAGGTAGGGTTCGTGAACGGCGGCGGCGGCGGCGGTGAAGGCGACGGCGGAAATACGAAGAAATTCAGCCTTCGGATTTGGCTTTCGATTAATTTTTCTTAAGGGAGAAACTGTTCCAAACGAGGGAAAGAAAACGAGTAAGTCGATGCGGATACCTTACCTAAAGACGTAGGTCTTTATATAGAAATTATAGACGACGTATATATAAGAAACAGAAGTAACAAGGGAGATCTAGGAAGTATATGTATCCGGATCAAAAGCAGTATCAACAATGGGATCCAACGAGCTCTTATAATGGATGATATTCTAACCGGGGCGAGTTCTTTCGCGTGGGTTACAGCAGAAAAAAGCAAAGGATCGAGCCAGCTGTCGTATTCGATAGAATCACGGCAAATCGGTACGCATTGACGAGATAATTCGACGAAACATCGGTGCTTGATTATCACCGCTCGGAGAGCCCTCGAAATGAAACAACGATTCTACTTTTTCAAGCGGCAGAAGCAGCAGCAACGGCAACCGTTTCTAACAGGCCTATTTGGGCATTCAGCCGATTAACACGATTAGCGCTAACGTGTATTTGTTTGAGTACAGCATCGAGCAGATTGAGCAAGGGAACGTAGAACTAGGAGCTGGAAGGAACGGACCAAGGAAATAAATATTAATAACGATGCCTCCTACTATCGTCTCTTTTTTCCTTTCTGTATTCTCTGGTTTTCTATCTGTCGGTTCTACAGCTCCGAACTGTATCCAACCACCGCTGACGAGCTTAGTAATCCCGCTCGAACAAATGCGTTTTTCTTCCCCGACCTTCCTCTCCACCGGTCTCGCTCTCTCACCGCGCGTCTCCGCATTGTTAGGCCCATTACTAACTAGGGAGCCAATTAATCTATGCACAATTTTATAATTAAACGGCTAATAGTCCATAGAATTATAGTCCAGGGCCGAGCGCACGTTCGCGCTCGCTTGCTCGCCTGCTAGCACCCACTCCCACGTATTCCGATGCGCTTGATGATTATATCTAAGCTAGCATAGCCTCGTCACCATTGCGCTTGAGTTCTCAATTAGAAAGAGCCGCGTTTTGCATAACCGACTTTGCCAATTTACCGAATATAGTCAAAACTACCGTTACCCAGACCTCACCTACGCGATGACTCCTCCGCGCGGATATTCCGGGGATTGATTTGCCGTAAGTTTTCAATATTAGGATACCGATCTTCGAAGTTCGTTAGTTGGTTTGTTAGTGATCCGCGAGGGCAAAGACGAGTAGAGCAAAGCGGGAAACGGCAGCCAACCGAAAGCCGAAAGCCGAGAGCCGAGAATCGAGAGTCAAGAGCCGACAGCCGGCAGCTAGCAGCCGGCGCCGCGCCATAAACCGCAAGAAAAATCCCCCTGAATTATCGGTGCGGTCCTGGATGCATGGTGTTGCATCGCGTTGCACCGATAGATGCACCACCGGGTGTATCCCTTTCTCGTACAACCGATGCCGGCTACCACCGTGTAACCGAACATGTATCAACCACGTAGCTATAGGTAGAGAAAATCGGTGTCTGCTGGGTAGAGTATAGTTGTCGGCGATGCCCCGGTGTATTACCATTGCCCCGTGCATTATCAGAATGTAACCATGTCAAACCAATACAGCGATGCACGCGACCGGACCGCACACGGACGCCAACCCGTGCACTCTTAATCATCCTATTTTTTTATCCCCCACACCCGCACTCCGCCGAACCTATCCACCGCTTTTTCTAATCGATATCAAATACCGGGGAAACAAACCGATTTCTTCCCTCGTTTGTTATCAGCCATAAAACGGTGCCCGGGATTCCTCGCAACACCGTCGATACAAACATCGAAAACGCTTGAAGTATTAACAACCGACACGTGAGAACCGACGGCTGCCCCAATTTCTATTTTACAAATGCAACGCGGATTAAGCTGATTCCGATCCCTCCGTCGGTCTTCCTCGTCTTGCCTTTGCGATCCTCCCTCACCTTCTCTTTCTCACTCTCTCTCTCTCTTTATTCGCTCATCGTCTCGCTTTCGTATCATCGTATCCCTCGACCCTCTCTCTTTCTTCTTCGCCCTCGGTGTCGCGCGTTGAATCCGTTTCCGTTGTGACTACCGGTGAGAGGTACTCAACGAAATAATATTGTCCGCCTGCCGGCGGAACTTTTCCTATTTCCACCGACGCTACGGCATCCACGGGAATCGTTTGTCGAAGAGAAATCATTGGTATATCAACGGCAATCAAGATATAATGTACGTCGATGAATGTGACTGTCATCGGATCAAGGGAAAGGCAGTTGAGTCGGTGGAACCGGGACAATAGTTTCGCGGATCAGAGAACGAATCCCCTCGTTCCGTTTACCATTCCGTTTCGTCTGCCGTCTGACTCGTGGGTGGGGTAAGCTTGTACTACAGCCACTTCTCTCTGTCTGGTCGGTGGGGACGATTCATTCAGAGAAACTGCCGTGAAAGGGACACCTGTTGGCGCAGGGACCCGTTGACAATTCTAGATAGAAGGGCACGTGCCGTGCCGTGACGTGTCGTGCACTGCCTTTACCTAAAATTCCATTTATCTCCTAACGAACTAAACAGCGCGAATCGTTGATTTGTTTTCCTGAAAATGTAACAGTTTCCACTAACGGAATTTCAACCGGCGCGATTGGCTACTTAGATGAGGATGGGCATGTAAAGCGGTAGATGAATCAGGCATCGTAAGAAACGTTGGACGTAATACGAGTATCAGTTTTTGAGGAACCGGTAGCACGAAAGTCGGCTTACCGAAGACAGAGTACTGGCCAGCGGCGACAACAGGGCTTATTAATACAAGCGTGGAATGTAGCTCCTGTTCAAAAGAGAAAGAGAAAGAGAAAGAGAGAAGGGATCAGCGAGCAACGTAAAGCTCTCGATGTTGGTAGAGTGCGCGGGCCCCTTCCTACGATCAGACTATATCCTAACCGCAGCATACACGATACCGCAGAGAGAATCGACTAATATTCATAGGAAAACCTTCCGCCTTCGATCTTCAAGGACGGGAATGAAACTAGATATGTTTCTTTGCAGAGCGGTCAGTCGGATCGTTGACCGAACGTTTGGTAAAAATCGAACAAGGCTTACCTGGCAGTAGTGCAGTCCCTGTAGAGAATGTCGAAATCCTTACAGCTGAGTAATTTGCATCGATTAACGCCTGGCTGGATCGCACCGAGTCCACGTAGAATTCGTACTTGCTCGACGTTGCACACCAACGGCACGATATCGAGCCTCTTCAGTTTTGTGTATACCGTGTGCAAACCGCCTACGAGATGTTTCAGAAACAGTTCAAATGCCTGTGGCAGACACAGCATCGTGTCCCCGGCAATGATAAACGCGGCAACCTTTTGTCCACGGTAATCGACGAGTTTGCATTCGTTCGCTGTCGGGTCGCTGGTACTGATCGGTGGAGGACTGTTGTAGGATCTCGGTGGTAAAACGGCATGATGCGCTGCCATTAACTCGAGTGGCGAACCATGATGGCCGCTCAGCATTCCACCGAGTTGGCCCAAAAGTCCCAAACCTGGTGGCGAGAGTCCCGGCATTCGGGGCACCATACCTAGAGGCGCACCGTGTCCACCCCCGGCTGAAAGTGGCGGTGGACTCAGAGGAAGGCCTTGCGGCGGAGAACCCCTCGACGGAGATACCGGTGTAGGAATTCCTCTGTGTTGCTGTTGCTGCTGCTGTTGTTGTTGTTGCTGCTGCTGCTGATGTTCTCGAATTTGATCTCGCAAATGTGCCTGTTGATGCGGAGGTGGTGCTTGCTGGTGTTGAGAGCCGTGTATCTGTTGCTGTTGATTCTGTTGGACTGACGGGCTGTGGGGGTGTTTAGGACTGCCTGTTATAGGACTGGCGCGGCTACTGTGATCGGATGAGCTATCCATTGCTCCGTGGTCCATCGGATGTCCAATCCCTCTCGTAGCTCTCACCTGTGTCTTCTCCAGTGGTCTTCAGACCCGCACTTGGTTTCCACTTGTCTTTTTCTCACGCCTGACGGTCTCAGGGGATACGAACTATCCGCTAGATAAGTAACCAGCCTGCTTTCAATCCATCATTGAATCACGATACTACTCTGAGAATCTTGCCTTTCTCTTGACAGGATCACGATCAAAATCACGAAAAGTATCCCACCGATAATGTCACTGTCACTTTAATAAACTACAGCGTCGAATGGAGTACGGTGGATGAAAAACTTCACTATGCACAAGCACTCGAACGATCGTGTCCATGACAACTGATTCGCCACACTCGAGAAACCGATCGACACTCTTCTCTGGAATCGTTGCTCAAAATCCACGAAGAGCAACGAGCGAAAACCCGTATGTCGTTTCGTACGCGTTGTCTCCCCGATTCGTGAAGTTTGCCCGTCTCGATAATGAAATCCATACAAAACTCGTTCACTGGACGCGGAATAGTCCCCGCGGCGGACGGAACGACGACATACGGTATCGCGATAAAATGAAACGTTACCGGTGCTCGCGAACTGGAGAGCCAAATCTAAGTAACGCAACGACAGACGAAGAACTATAAAGAACACGGGAAACTGAGCGGTGACACGCTCACTACGATGACCAGCACATTCACAACGGCAACGATCACGACGAACGATCACTGTTAAGTCGGCGACGGCAACGTCGACGGCGGCGACGACGACGACGACGGCGGCGACGACGACGACGACGGCGACGGCGACGACGGCGACGGCGGCGGCGACGGCGGCAGCAGCGACGGCGAAAGCGGCTGCGGCTGCGGCTGCGGCTACGGCGGTAACTCGCAGGGACGCACGTCGCTCGTTCTCAAAGTGGCAAACGTTCTCTCGGTCGAGTCGGGAGTATTTCCCTACCCAGTCACAGATGTAATAAATAAAAACATCAGTACGAGCCCGAGAGAACGGGGAGGATGGGCGTTTTGTGCGCGCGACCGTCTATCCGGTTGGCGGAGCAACCGACCCTGCGGATCTTCCTATTGGATGGTAACCTCGTACCGTCGACGCCTTTCGAACATTCCCCCGACGGACTCGTACTGCCGACTCGAAACCACCGGCCCCCACCACATCCAGAGTGAAAGAGACGCCCGAAAAAGAGAAATAGAGAGGGGACGATCGAGCCTCCTCCACCGGAGGACGTAGGCGACGCTGCCCCGACTACGATGAATCCGACTGGGGCTGACTAGCACACAGGGACACCCAGCGGTAACCCACCACCAGACGCAGACGCAACCGATCCTCTGCCCAGTATGATTTCACTTCTCTTTCTCTTTCTCTTTCTCTTACATTTACTCCTACCACCAGTCCACTGGTTTCTTCTTTTTCCTCGCGACTTTACTCTCCCTACTTCTACTTTACCCTCTACTCCTTACTCCTTCCTCTCCTTTCATCTCCCTCAAACCCTCTCTTCCACCGGCTTTCGCACCCTTACCCTTTTTCTTCTCTCCCTTCGCATCTCGGCTCTCCTCTCCGCTCCTCTCCTCTTCTTATACCGCTTCTTCGTGCATGATTCTACAACGTTCGTCACCTTTAGTTCCCGCGCCATCCCTGTTCCTGGAACGGAAGAAAATTTTTCTTTTTACCTACACTTTTTCAACCCTTGCAATTCATAGCTAATTCTCTCTCCATTTCGGCCACTCTCGCACACCGACCTTTCTCCTTCCCTGCCTTTCGCTTGTTCGTCGCGTAGCAAGATCCGCGAATGATAATATAATCAAGACCGTTCTTCGTACGAAGTTACGGATAAGCATGGAAAAAAAAGAAGACATTATAAAGCGATTTCTCCCATCCCGATCCCCACGAGGGAAATGGAAAGGACACCCTCCGATTGGTCTGCCGGTGGTAGCCCTCATCGGCCCAGTGACCCAGATCCATCAGGAAAGGCTGTCCGCGGCCTACATGCCGAACTTCGAACACCTATTCCACCATCGCAGCTGATCCAACTTGACCCCTGCAACCCCGAACGAACTCTCGCTGTACCTCAAGAATATCCTAACGTACCCTGTTCTCATACCTTTATCACTTTCTATCATCGTTCTCATATCGTAGAAGTACCTTCTGCTAAAACTTTTAACTGGCCTGATTAGGGTGACAATGGGTTCACGGGGAGGCATACACGAAGGAGGTGAGAAAAAAAAAATGATCTCGCGAGAGCGCGATCAATCGCGCGAGATCCACGTCCCTCGACGGAGGTAGCTGGAGACTGCGGATGGTCGTAAGGGGAGAGAAGAGGGAGGACGGGGTGGGTGGGGAGGAGGAGATGTGAAGGGGGGAAGGGGAAGGATGTTTGTCACGAACCAAACCGCGTCCAATTAGTGGAATTAATACCGGTCGGCTTTGGGGGAGCTAATGCCTCTGTGTGCATACCTACGGGTATGCGCGTCGATGACTGCACTTTCCTTGGTGCGTAACGAAGGACAATCCCGGCGTCGGTCGAAGCAGCTCGATGCGCACGAACCAATTGCTCTTCTCTCCGATGTCGAGCTACCATCATCGAATAACTCACGGCTTACCGATTCTTTCGCTAAATTTCAGTCCACGACCAGTATACTTACTTCCTATGCACGAACTGGCAACACGTTGCCACCTTTTCGATACGACGACTATCCGTGTCCGGTAAATCCGTAGAAAGAAGTGTAGCTAGGTGCGCGACGGCTGGAATATCTGCGGAGACCACGTTAAACGGCCGTGTAGATCTCGGAACCGGAAAATGTCGCTCCCGCTCGGGATACTTATCGACCGTTTCGATCGTCGACTATATGCCCGAGAATGCTCGACAATCCCACGATTTGCCACGTTTCACCAACTACGGATTCTCCGTTAAGTTAATTATATCCTCGTTTCCCAGCGACACCTCTATAAAAAGTAAACAAATAGTGGACTTGAAAGCGATGAAAAACAACGCTAATTTGCTGCTTCAACGAGCAATTATCCTTATTTGTGCCAGCCATTCTTATAAATAGTCGTGGATCTTCGTAGACGTGATCACACGCAACTAGGGTTCGGCCAAAGGGTCCTCTTACTCGATGAACCAATGAAAACAATTTGCTGGACGTTACTTCTCCGCTGTCTTAAGTATTATGGTAAACGATAACGGTACTGATAATGCAACGTGTAAAATGTCCCACGCTGGCATACGACGCGACGCTCTCCGTCATCCCTCTTCGCCATTCTGCCATTCAACCTAAATACATTAGAAAGCTCATTTAAATATGACACAATGGCGAAGCACAGCGCTATTCTGCTGCGGATCAGTTTGCTGCTCGAAATAATACTGTCCAAGGAGTATCCAAAGAAGGAATTCCAAAATCGAATGGATCACACGGTATTCGGAATTCGAGGACTCTCCGTCGATCGGTGAAACGACATTCGACTCTTTCCTGGCGATCCACGAGTCAGTTTCTTTTCTCACTGCCGAGAGTCCTAAAAAATAAGGCGTCATCAGCGCGCGAACTTCAGGACTCGCTACCGAAATTCTAACGGCGCGTCAATACTTTTCCATGGAAAACGCGGCGCAAGACAATCACGTTGACACCGCGTGATGGATGTCCTGCCCGGTGAAAATACCCCCCCTTTGGCCCCTTCAGCCCCTTCAGTTTTCCCGCCAATAAAGCCCATTGTAAATGCGAACTATTCGAAATATTAGAGCGCCTCGGTGGCGATTACCGGTCGTTCAGTCATCGCGCCTGACGCACCGTAATCCTTTTCCATCTTCCACCCCTCCAACGTTTTTTTCTTCTTAATTTCTCTTTATACCTTCGCACGAATGTCGCAACATCCGGACATCTGACAGCGCTGCCTTGCATTACTTGCGAACCGTCGAGCTCTTTCTGTAAATCAGCGGGAAAAATCAACAGTGACCAATATTGCGAACTTTGGAACGCAGCATCTTCTTGAAAGACTTGCCAACGTAGTCTGCTTTTCCAAGTTGTTCCGGATTAATGCACCAACGGGGACGTCGAGTTTACTTTCATCGTTCTTAATCCCTATTATGGTCGCACGCGTGGATCAAGAAACGCGGCCGCGGGGAATTTCGGGTTTTCGGGTGTCGGCTTGCGACTTTCGACTTTCCAGTTTCGAGTTTCGACTCGCCGACAGTGCGATGATGGATCGGTCTTTCGTGAAGGCTTCGGGGCTAACGATACCGAAGGCCAGATGCACCCTTCGCGCACCCTTTTTCAGCAACGACCACTTGCCACTGATTATCGATTGAACGCATGCACGCTGCTCCTACTACTACGCTTCCCTCGCTTTTCTTAACACGATATTCGAAAATCTCGGCCAAACCAAATTCCGTGTATTCCTCGGGTCCCCACTTACCCTCCGCTTACATGGAAACGATGGATCGAAGTGTTTACCTATTCTAGTAACTTCTCGCATTACTCGACTTCCTATTGACCAGTTACTCGAAATATGTGCTATCTGGTGGTTCTTGATAAAAGTGACTACCTCCGTGTGTACCCGCGGGTATCCGCGTGTACCCGCTCGCATCAGCCACTCGAGAATCTACTTTACTCTTTCACGGACCCGGGGAGAACAGATGTCCTCTCTTCAGATAATCCAAAGCTTTTAGGATAATCTAATCAACATCCTATAGAACGAGAAATACATTTCGTAATCGATGATTCCGCCTGCTGCCGCGTAAATGCAATACAAACCTCAACGGAGATAACGCCTTCCGGTCTCTCTCCACACTCTTTCCCATCCGTTCGGCAACAAGTTTTCACTTATTTCCCAAGTTTTACATTTTTCCCTTCCTAACCTTCTCTGCCATCAATTCATCGAGCTTTACTTCGAACTCTTCATCCGCGAGCCTCTGACAATACCCATTCTGGGACACGCACTACTTCCCCCTTTCTGACGCTTTATAAATAATAAATTCGCCTTGGCACGAGAAAAGGAAAGAAAGAGATTGGGGGCGGAGCGGAAGGGGGTGGGGGGGCAAGATACGCAACGGTCAGAGAAGGGTACATAGAGTGGGGTAATAAAGAGCAAGTAGTAAGAGCTCCGAAGTAACGTCCTGTGTCGCCAAGTCATAAACTGAACCCTAGGATCTCGGGCATACACTCTTATTAAAACGTCGCCCTGCATATTGACGGTTATTGATCACCTTTCGCGGAGCACACTGCTTTTACGTTGCAAGGACCTCCTTAAAAACTTCATACACCAACGATGTAGGCAACGATCCTTGATCCTGAAACCACGGATGAAGAAAGTATCTTGTTTCTAATTGGACGTGTAGTTAGAAATGTCACGTATACGACACTACGATACGCTCGGAGATCAACAGAATACCGTGAGCTGACCAATCCAAGGTTTCTATGTTGATCCTGGACCAATGGGAAACACGGAGTAATATGGTTTCCGTGAATGACATGCAACCTCGTTGAACTCGTTGTTAATGTCCGGTGAAAAGTAATTTTCGCGCGATTAAAAAAAGTACATGTCTGCTTAGATTTTGTATACTTCCTCTTTTACTTTGTATCTTCCGTTGGTAGCGGAATTCGTCTCTACCCACATCTTTATTACTTCCTGAATATTTGGTTCCTCTACCATCATCGGGCACATCTTCAAAGTGAATTTACACTGTTTAAGAAACATTACTAACTATGTATTATTTACCGACCAAGTCAAATAATTATACTTTTTCCGGAGAAAAATTGTTAATTTCATTCATAATAATTGGTTACCATTGTAGTGAATATTGTTCTGCAATGAAAAGATGAACATTATTATTAGAAATTGCAACGCACCTTAAGGCGGTAAACACGAAATTCGAGTGTGACATCGATTGATCGACGGTCGCAATAGTCGGTACCATTGCGCAGCCTAGCCGCGCAGCCGCCTCTAGGGCGGCTCGATCTCGTGGGTATATAAAAGCGCGCAACTACCGTGGACAGTAATTTGTATTCCAATCTGAAGGGGTACGATTGCGTCAAAATTAATTAAAACATTTTTGAATAATTTACGCGCAATGTTAAACATGCGATGGGCCGTATTTAATTACAGAGGATGATACATTCCATTTAAGATCAATTAAACCAATGCCCCGAATGAATTTCTAGTACTTCCTTCTTTGTCATCGTTGTTAAATCAGGCGTCGTAAAATACTATATATCTGAATATCGGTTGAAATTATAACCGACCGAGAAAAAGAAGCAGGTATTTTCTTCACGGATGGTATTTCTTTGTCGGCAAATGAATTTCGAATTTAGCATCTTTCCGTTTAGCGCACTCGCACGTATTACGAAGAAAACGGCCATCTTTAGTGCAATCCGTCAGGGCAGATTTATTTTAGATTGCAGGTAATCGTCGTTGGTGATATTTGAAATTGTGGCACCCGTTTTTGTTCCTCTCGTGTGACGTGCGTGTAGTATTGTCCAATGCGTACGAAATTAAGAAGATTATCGTGAATCACGAGCCGTCTCCGCTCTTTTTTAAGGGGTGAGACAAAAGTACGTAATCCAAATCTAATCCAGGTTTCTATCTAGTAAACAAAACGCGCGAGAGTAGGGATATCAAGCGAATCAGACACACGATAATCACAATACTGTCCGATGTCTATAACGTAAACCCTTTTTCATGAAGAATTCCTATAAATCGGCGAATTCGGGGAAGCCGATTAGTAGCGAAAATTTCCTTTCAATTCGATACTTGAATAGGGGTCGATAACAACATAGCAAAGATGGGTAATGCTGGGAGTAATCAAACAGTGGGACATCACCATCATCACCACAGCAGTACTACGAGTAGGGAACACCGTCACGCTAAAGAACATCCTCCACCATCGCCAGGGAAAGAAGGCCAAGCGTTTGTGTTTGATAAAAAACCCAGTCAGAAATTGGTGTTTCAATCATCTCACGAGGAGGAGGAACCGTACTATACCAAAGTATCGTATATGTCGTCATATAATTACTAGATAATTTTCAAAAATTCGGGATAAACAAAGAATCTTCGTGAACTCGTTTAGACGAGCCAGCTTGATGGAGATGACTTTGGTGCCCAACGTCCACGTTCCAATACCGTATCGGAAGGAACCAAAGTAACAGACAGTAAAGTATTGCCAACAGTTTTCAAATGGGAAGGCGGTGGTAAGCAGGTTTACATCAGTGGTACTTTTACGGGCTGGAAGACGTTACCTATGGTAAAGAGCCACGGTGATTTTGTCACCATTATCGACTTGCCAGAAGGAGAGCATCAGTATAAGTTTTATGTCGATGGTGAATGGAGACATGATCCAGATATAGTAAGAGAAATACTTAACCACTTACAAATAAGTACATTTTGAAAGCACCTTACATGTAGAGAACACATTGCAGAAAATTATCGATAATGGTATGGGATCCAAAAACAATCTAGTATCTGTCAGAAAATCCGACTTCGAAGTCTTTCAAGCACTTGCGAAGGATAGCGAGGGTATAACGAGCAGTGCTCAAACAGAATATGGTCAGGACATCCCGCCTCATAAGCCATGGGAGAAAGTGGCTGGACCGCCAATTCTGCCACCTCACTTGTTGCAAGTTATTCTTAATAAGGACACACCTTTGTCCGTAAGTAGATACAATGTAAACTTGCAAGTTTGGTAATATTGAAAATCTGAATTTTTCTTGCTATGTCATAAATGGTCCTTTGATTTCAGTGCGAACCGACCCTATTGCCAGAACCAAATCATGTTATGTTAAATCACTTGTATGCCCTAAGTATCAAAGATAGTGTGATGGTACTGTCGGCGACACACCGTTATCGGAAAAAATATGTGACGACCTTGCTTTACAAGCCGATCTGAAAATCTCGGGCCGCTCGTACTATTCTCGACGAAACTTAGAAGTTTTAAACAAAACCAAGCCTGCGAAGGATGTCGAGGGCCTATTAAATTTGCCATATTTCCTAGGTAAGGTAACCCTGATTGAAGTGTAATAAACGGAGGATATACTGACGATACATCGTTCACAATTTGTCACCGATGTAAAATACTGTAATTAGTATTTATTAAAATGGGATATTTTACATTAGTGTTTCATGTCGCGATTCATACATTTGCTTGATCGTTTTCATGAAATTCCACTCAAACAGCATTATCGGTCAATTCTTGTTGATACGCGTACGGTGCTTCGGATCTTGTCCGAAGGAAATACGTTCCCTTTGCCGTTTTGTCTACGTATTCTCCCATTAAGACGGTCTCGGAATCCAAGCAATCACCACCCATAAATCGATCCCAGGTATCACATTTGGTAGCTGTAAGACCCACCTTCGACGCGATACTCTCGGTGAAGTACAAATAAGACCGTCCGTGACTACATGCCTCTGCAAAAGTTTCAGGGTAAAAAAATAGATTTAATCATATTTTACCAGAAGCGAGAACCTCCCATATTCTTTACCCATCATTTCCGGGACACAACAACAGCCTGGCTGAACGGCCGTGCCAGCATTTGGATAAAAGTCGACGTCTCCCAAAGGTTGCAGAAATCCCAAGACACCGCCGCAGGAATGAATAACGTCAACAAAGGACGCATCCGTAGAATCCAATCGCGTACTCTCAGAAGCAAGTAAATGGAATCCTGGAAGGGCGGGATCTAGACCGGTAACACGACCTAATCGACCGGAAGCCGTGAAACTTCCGGCGTTTCCGGCTACGTGTGCTCCAAGAGAATGTCCTTAAAACAAAGGGTATTTTTTGCACTGTCACCTTTCGAGACCGTCTCGATCTATTATCGGTTTTGTCTAGGCGTACGTACCTAAAAAGTGAATATCTTCGGTTTTTGCACCAGTCTCCGTAACCAGAAAATCTATAAATTCGGCTGCGATTTTTCCTACTCTCTCAGTATTTTTCATTGGACCAAGGTAGAAGGTACTTGCTGCCAAAGGCTCCCAGTCAACGAGAATCACATTGTAGTCTTCGTGATTTACATACACTATATGCCGAAAAAAACGTGATTCAGACAGTGTTCTCGAAACGATCATATTTCAGTGCTCTACCTTCTTTCATATTAAGAAGTCCGGCGCTCATTGCGCTTGATTTCCATCCGTGTGTTATCAGTTTTGTCTTTTTCGATGGATCAAAACTCGAATCGGAAAGCACCGCAGTATTATTCGTGAATAATTGTATGCCGTTCTCAGGTGTAGATCTAAAATCGCCGACATTGTCGAGGAAGAAAAATATGTTATGCTACATCTGCTAGCGAGCAAATACTCGTTTGACCGAGAACACTTGCTAAATCTGATGAGTTTATGAAATACCGAGTGAAAAGAATGTAGGTGACTTGCGATCCATCGAGAATACCTCGTATTGAGGTTTCGCTGAACTTTAAAACAGCTACTTGCGGTTGTCCGTTTCCGTCAGGCATAAAAATCCAATCGTCCCCGTATCCATCGTACCTTTGTCGGAGACCGCTCTCCCACGCATGGATAACGAGGACATTGCGAAACAGAATACACAACGTGATCGTTAAATGAAATGTATTTGCTACGGTTATTTTAGCGAATCGCGTGCTTGACATCTCAAGCTTTCTTATATTAATTTTGGTAAAATTCTGTAAGAATCGACGGTTTACAGTCGGAAACTATTAGATCGAAAGAGCCGTCGTAGTCGAATTACGAGGGTTTCGAGTAGACGTGCCCCTTATAAATCTTAGGTATATCGAGAGAAACGGCAGATACCTCCTTCTTTCTTGGCCCAGTTTTCTACATTTTATCTCATACAACATATCGTAAGTGCGGAAGTACTACACAAGTGGACGGCTGACGATGCCACGGGCATTGTAATTATATTCAGGAAGGTGTAGGTTTTAAGCCCAATTAGTAAATAAAAAAACCGGATATTTTGGTATCGCAGCCGACTACGCATATTTGCCGATAAGATTATCGGCCATTGTACGCCGAAATCTGCTTACGGCGGATACAAACTAATCAATTTGCCCTTCCAGGTAGATAGCAAAGTCATATAGAGAAGAGTAAGGAAAGCTAGCTAAAAGTAGAAACGAAAACGAAGGGTGAATCTCGTAATACGAGCATAGAGTATATTGTCGTATATTATCGTACAGCATAATTCTTTAGAGTCAGCATATTTCGTTTGCGTTCATTTGGATGGCACCGGTGACGGCTCCTTTCGCTACCGTCAATCGAAAACGCCATAAAACCCGCGTGTCTGTCACGTTTAAGATAGCTCGATTATCAACGTTTATATACTTTTCCGGAGCGTCGCGCATTCTCTCTTCCTCCGTATTTGAAATCACTCGGGATTTCTTAGCCCTTCCCTTCTGCTTGCTCGTCCGTCTTGTTGCCTCTTTTTTCGTAAGGCGAGGAAAAGCACTGCTGAGTCGTTCCAAGTGTAGCAAGTTCAACCGTATGTCAGTATCAAGAAGACGGTGGAGTTCTCGTGGTACCATTCGGTTTCGCGTTCAGACGAGTCTAAAACAACAGGTTACCTTTGCATTCTTTGGAAACTTGTTATCCCTACAATTACCCACCATTCGTTGTCACGTTCTCGCTAAATTCACCGTCACCAAAGCACCCTACTAATGGAACCTCTGGAAATATTTTCCTAAAAATTGACGATTCTACATCGCTTTCACTGTATAGATTTTCACCGCGTGCACAGCACGCAAACATAAAGCCCATGGAGTGTCTTTTTAATTGGACACGATTTCTTAAGGATTCGAGCCGACGTTCCACCTGTTCTTTCGTACTACAAGTGTAATCGACAATCGTGGACCAAGTGTATATCGCACCGCTTAAAAGAATACCAATGCAGGGCATAAGTGGATCATACTTATTTTCGCGGATCACGGAATCGTAAACTATCAATTCTCTGGCGATACCACCCCAAACTGACAGTTGTTCACCTGGATACCTAAGGTCAAAGGAAAAAATAACAAAGGTTTTAATATCCTTTAGGACGCATACGCGCGACTTGAACTGCGCAAGATAATTATACGTCTCGCGATTATACCGTCGTTTGAGCGTCTTTAAAATCATTTTTGCTCGAGCAGCACCAGATCGAGCGCAGAAGAGGAAAAAGATTCCTGTGCCATGTCCGGACCCCTCGTCCGATCGTGTTATCTTCTTGAATGCTTGATCATACAGCCGTTCTATTAGATCAGACAACAATGGCCACCACTGTTCTGTCCCGAAAATATACGTGTCGACCCTTACGTTAGGAATTTCCGGTAAAAATGCGCACACTACCTTCTCTAAGTTGTGCACTTCTTTTGAATTAATTACGACGCCGTATGTGCATAGCATTACAGTATCGCAATTTGTTGGAGGAAGCTCGCAACGACAGCCTTAAGAAAATTGATTTACTACTATTAGATCACGGACGCCTACATTTCACCTTTATAATTCCAATATTAAGAAAAACGAGAAACGAAACTGGAGAACGTAGTTATATCCAAATTTCTGTCTCAACCTGCAATACCTCCTCTGTGACACGTGTGGGATGCATTGGTAAAAAGTAATGCCAACGCAGGTTTGATCCTTAAGTTCCTTACGGTTTGCGTCTGAATGGCGCAGAAGAGGAATTCGTATTCCTCGATCAGAACTACCTCCGGACCGCGCGTTACTTTTTCGTGATTAGCCGCTTCTAACCATGGTCTGCAACAGAAAGCGGTACGCATCGATGCACGTAGCATCACAACCGAAAAGATCTTGCACATTTTCTTGACCATTTCAGCTTTAACGACGAAATACATTCGCACCTACAAACCATCGAGGCCCTCGACAAGTCCATCCACTTTAGATATTGAAATATCATTCTTAAAACGTCGTAGGTTAGACACTCGTTCCAGGACTTTCGGCTGGTCTCGCCTCCGTCCCCGAGGTCCGTTTCGTTTTTCGCATTTTCGCGGATCTTCTTTATCGTTAAATCCCCCATTCACGCGAACTAATCTCACCGCACAAGAGATCTGTCTTAAACAGCGCAACAGGATAAACAGACCGCGGTCCGAATGTTTACGCTAAGTACAGTTGACACACAGCTGACAACAGCTGTTCACATCGTGAACATAACAACACATTCACCCCCTCCACCCTTTAAAGCTCTGTTTACATGTAGCAAAGGGTCCTAAATGTACCAAAAATGTTTCTGTTAATATGTGGAACTCTGAACCCGACCGAATTTCTTCTTCGGTTAAGTATTATGTGACGATTTTTAGAAGCGCTAGAAAATCCTTTGCGGGTTATGATTATGATATCCGGTTATATACCGATGTATGCGTATAATGTTCAATCGCACAGATCTGCATTGATCGAACTATACACCTATATAAGTAAATCCTACAGAAAACCAGAACCGTGTCTGAAAACAGGTCGGAACGGAATTCAACGGTAGCTATTTCTTTTTACTGATTAATCGTTTATCTACTCCGAAAGCTGTTCAATGGCGCTGGATATTAAATCATGCAATGTGCCCGACTACGGTAATAATCTTTGTCGGGTTTGCTTAACGTGGAACGAAAGTAATCAGCCCATCTTTGGCACGAATTATGAGGAGTCCGAGTGCGCGGAAGCCCAGGATTTTTTAGAAAAACTACGCCTATGCGGTGGAATAGAGGTCTGTGCTTTTTCTACGAGTTATATCACATCTCGAGAACAATCACCGATCATTACTCGATAATATACCGAAGTATTATTGTACTTAGATCAGGGAAAACGATGGATTGCCAACCAGTATCTGTACGAAATGTGCTATTAAACTGAACGATGCCCACGGGTTAAGACAATTATGTCAGAAAACTGATCTGCGTCTCAGAGAATTGTATGGCAAAGTTCTGTGCACAGACAGCCCTTTGCTGGTTTCCGTTTCCACCAAAGTAAGTAGTGAGTCAATGTGACTCTTACGATGCTGACTCGCCGTGACGAATTCTTTCATTTAACAGGATCAATCTTGCCAAACGGATTCCCTTGTTACCTCCTTTGATTCAATTGACAAAGATAATGCAGAATGTAATAGTGGCGATCACGTTTTATCGCGTTCATTTCCCTATAATAGATGCAGCAAAAGACTTTCTTGCAAGCCTGCTCGAAAGGCAGACAGTAAATTGTCTGACAAATCGAATCAGGAAAATGTTCAAATTGATCATGAACAAGCATCGTGCGAGAAAATCCTTGCGGGTAGGGAACCGTATAGGACGAGAAGGATGTCGGTTTTTAAGCTCGTAACGTCTATGGAAAATTTAAGAAATCACAAAGAGAGGCAAAGGCAGTACATAAAAAAAAGTGGAACCGTTAATCGTTTCGATACCATCGAGAAGGATGGAACTGATGGACGAGACGGTTCTCGCGCGACGTACTGTTGTTCCCAGTGTAATGGATGTTACTCTAGTAAAAAATCTTTAGAAAAACACGAATTAACTCACAAAGGAAAGCAATGTAAAGAATTGCACAAAGATCGAGAGAAACCGAAACCAGTAGTATGTAAGATTTGTAATAAAAACTTTAGGAAAATAGACACTATGGTGCGGCACTTAAATGTTCATAAGCGAGCCAATCCAAAGGACGTTCTTTCTATTCTCAAAGAAATTCGGGAGAATAGAAGATTGGAAAACATCTCCGAAAACCAAAATAGCGGGAGGATTGCCGCGAACAGTGTAAGAGTAACGGAAGAGGATGAAAAGGCAGAAGTAGTAGGAAGAAAAAATGACATAAAAATAGAAGAACGCGTAATGATCGGGGACGAGGACAGAAAGGAAAAACGTGATCTCAAAAACGCGCGGATGTGTATCGAACGTTTCGTTTCGCATCCATCAAAAGCAACCATCGACGATGCGACTTTCCTGAAAAACAATTTGTCTAATTTGTGTACACAATGTGACAAACGTTTCACGAGTCAAAAGTTGCTGGAAAGACACTCGTTAACGCACGTACAGAAGAGATTTGTATGCTCTGTTTGTAATATGAAATTTTTCCGACAAGACAGGCTCAACAGCCATAAGAGTCGATGCGGACACGACGAAAAACATGAAAAACATTCAGAAGCAGCAAAACCACCGGACGAGAAAACAGCGATTAAATTAATAAACAGTTGGATAAGGGAGGAACTGGATTCAGATAACGAAGAGAAACGCTTTCCCTGTAAAACTTGCGGAAAATCGTACGGTACGAGAAAATCATTGTTGAAACATCGGTCAATCGTCCACGACACGCAGGACGAAGAAACTTGCAAGTGCGGCAAAAAGTGCACCTGCACGAATAAACGCAAGACTCGTGAAAGACCAAGCGAAAAATCGAAATCTTATACTTGCGACGTATGTAACAAGTCTTTCGAAAAGGAAAGCAAGTTGCAGAGGCACGCGAGAATGCACGAGCGCGCGAAAGAACAGCAAGACGTGAACTTTAAGCGTTTCTTGTGTCACGTATGTAGTAAAACATTCCGACAAAATACTGGGCTAATGTTTCACATGAGAACGCACACCGGCTATAAGCCGCATGTCTGCAAATATTGTGGCAGAGGATTCACGTCGAATTCGAATTGCATCAATCATGAGAGAACTCATACTGGCGATAGGCCATTCGTTTGCCACTTTTGCAGTGCGGCCTTCGCAAAGTCGTGTACATTGAAAGCGCACATCACTACACATACAGGAGAAGCGAATTACCATTGTAAAACCTGCGGAAAATCATTTAGGAGATTGAAGTACTTGAAGGAACATAGGTTCACCCATACTGGTGAAAAACCGTATGCCTGTAAGATCTGTGGGACGGCATACAGCCATTCCGGTAGTCTCTTCGTACACGAGAAGAAGTGTAGAGCTCAGTATAACATTTATCCACCGAATTCCTACTCTCAGAGTCAGAATTCATCGACATTTGAATCTCCGACACTGACGACTTCATCGGCTCAACCGCAAATGCATAATTTCACCTCTGCGCCGCTACAAGTAACCAAAACATACTGTAACGTCGTACAAAGAATGAATCGCGAACCACCGACCACATCGCCTCTTACAAGCCAACTTGCATCACCGGTTATACCCAATATAGTACCTACTTCCGATCTTCATCTTCATTCTAACTCTGATACATCATCAACGGCGAAGAACTTCTCCCTCATCGGACAATTCTTTCCTTCTTAAGAGTAGGAAATTCGACTTTTCTGTGATCAATTCCTCGATGAATCTTATTGCAACTCGCCTCGATAATGTTCACCGAATCTTTCGAACTCTTCTATTATAAGCCTTCCGGCGATTATTATATTGGGATGAGTTATAAATAAGTTCCATTCGTTCAGGAGTTTTTTATTCACCGCCAAAGTTTTACGGAAGGAGAATCGACGAGTTGCTTAAAAAATGATAAGAAGTTATGAATAATAACAGTGAATATATGTTAGATTAAAGTCCATTGTAATTCATTTTATTGATGAATAAACTTTATTTTAAAAAACGGAACTTATTTCTGACTCAACCCAATAGATTAAATGGATAAGATGTAATGGGAAATGGTTGGATTTTACGGTTTTACAGTTCTATCTTTTCCTTAGAATTTCCCTTACTTTACGAGTTTCATAGGAAATCGTGCGATTGAGAAATTGAGGATTTAATAAAGGACATTTAATTCTACCAATTACTTTATTGGCTTATTCTTTATGCGAGCTCTTCGCGTTCAGTTGAAGAGCTAATCGTCGGAGATCGTGATTCGTATGGCCACTTAAAGGCCCGACGTTCAAACGTTTGCTGTATGCTTTTTCTGACAATAATCATACGTTGCTCTAATCGTTCGCTGTAAATTATAGCAGAGCCATGCTGCGTATATATACTATGTTTCACGCAAGCTTGCATCAGTCTCGGCCGAGCTTTCCTTCGTTTAGCGCACGTCTCCTCTACCATTCACTGTCGAATGCGATTTCTGACGCCATGATGAAACGATTCAGGGTTAGTATTTATGATGTACAGAATATTTGGAGTCTCCCCGTCACAGTATTATTCGCAAATTTTATAAAACTGTTTTAGTAAAATCATAAGCAATGTATAGAATAAACGAAATTGAATGGGTACCGGAAAGAAATCAATTATTGTTCAGATCTGTACTTTTATGCGCATAATAATTCCTTAGCAAGTTTCTCTCATAAATTACAGCGTTTATTAATCTTCCGCTTCCTCGGTCATTTTAAAGGTACTGCCAAGCGGTTGTCGAACTCGATGGTCCAGATTTAAGTATCCCGAGAGTTCAATCGTTCTTAGAAACTAATTAAACATCTACTAGTCTACATCTACTAGACTAACATCTTCTACGTCCATAGTCCGTAGAATATTATAATATTGAGTTGGTCCATAAGTTCGCGCGTTTTTCATTTCATATTGAACATAATGTATCTCGTAACAATTGCCTATCAGATATATATTCACGTCATTCGATAGTATTTGTTTTATTCTTGTACGCGACTGTTAAATAATAATGAAGAATATATATATTGTAGATAAATTCGTAATAAATATTTAAAAAATACTGAATTCATCACATTCAACAAAACCGCACGAACTTATGGAACAACACAATATTATACTTATATAGTGTACGATGATATAATGTTATGTGTTAGTAATATTATTTAACAGTTTATACTCCAGATTAAGTTCCATGTATTGATATTTTCAAGATACAATAAGAATGATTATTTTACTATAAATCGAAGTTGCATTTTATTCGCTGTCCCTTCTCTTGCCCCACCATTTCCCAGAAAATTAGCGTATGATTTCTGACGTTAACACAGAATTTCTCCGAAAAATTCCACGAATTTCACGGTCCGGGGGCGAGAGGGAGGAAATTGGCGGGAATGCACCCCCCTTACGGCGCCTTTCCCCTAAAAGTTAACGTGCCTTTTCCGACGTTAACGCGGAATTCCGCGAAAATTTAAGTTAACTTTGCCGCGTTGACGCCGGGAATCGGGCAAATTCGTGTTAACGTCAGATTTGGGCGAGTTAACACCGCGGGGAAAGGCGACGGAAGGGGAGGGGTTTCCCGCCAATTTCGCTCTCACCTCGCAAAATTGGCCGGGAAAATCGCAAAATTTTAGGGGAAGTGGGGTAAGGGGGACGAAATTGGCGGGAAGCCCCTCCCCTTCCGCCGCCTTTCCCTTCGGTGTTAACTTGCGTTTTCGTACGTTAACACAGAAGTCGCGCTACAATTCCACGAATTCCCCGGCGGTTCCAGGAATGTCACGTTAACGCAAAATGTTAACGCGGAAAATCGGCGCAAATCTGTGTTAACGTCAGATTTCGGTAAGTTAACAACGCGGGGAAAGGCGACCGAAGGGGGGTGTATTCCCGCCAAATTCGTGCCCCTCTCCCCGCAACCCTCATTGGCCGCAAAAGGGTAACTTAAATTTCTAGACTTTAATGCAGAATTTTGTCGTCAAAGGAAAGGAAAAGGTCTGAATTGTGAAGGCAATTTTTGCGTTTTTCTCTGTTTATTGCAACTCGAAAATATTCCTTGTACATCTAAACTTATATATAACATATATAATGCATTCTACACTGCATTCGCATGTATTCTAATACCAATAGTAACAATGATACGCTAAAAACATTGTACATTGTACACGCAATGTATCCTAAAAAGTATACTATATATATAATGTATGTAAGTGCGATGAAATACATTGTAGAAACATCGTATAATTAACATTATCGTTATAATTAATTTTTTCCTGGTCGGGTTTCGAAGCTTTTCAATGAGCCGAGTCCATTGGATGATTGCACTTCGAACAAATACCAAAGACTTTGTTAAGTCCATCGTTATTATAAAGTATTTACAAAGAAAATCAACGTGTACTAATATGCATATAATTATAGAAAAAATGTAGTTGTATAAAATTAACAAAGATAAGTGCAATGCAAATGAATGCTTTGCTTCATTTACCCACCCTGTACTTAAATGATAAGTCCGATGCATTAATCACTGCCGACGGCAAACATCTTTGTTTCTTGTCGTTTTCCGATGTTCGTTGCCACGTTTCACATTCAAATAGCAATGCATAAGAGCAAAGTACAAAAGTATCATTTCCATAGATTTATGTAAATACGAATATATTCGTGTTAGTCGACGCGAAAGTATATAGGGAATGGTGCAGCAGTGGTGGGAAAAAAAGTAATGGAGAACTGTGCGTGGCTGTGCAAGCTTTCAGGGAATTCAGTATATATTTCGTTGGCGATCGCGTTAAACAAGTACTCATGAGCATTCTTCAGATAAATATATATGCTGTACGTACTGGTAATCGTTACGTTGACTTGTTAGCGATACCGATGAGATTGAAGATTTCCACGATATGCTACGGTGAACGAACCCATGTGATACCGTGTCGCATGGTTCAGAGACTCCCGCACTTGTCGAGTAATAGTTCAACGTATTTAACTCGCCTTATCTCACCTCACCTCGTCTCGCGTACTTACGATTGCTCCTTACCGTGATTACCAAGCATTCGCATGTCATAATTGCATTCCTCTAAATAATGTTTTTCTTCTTATCCTAAGAAAAACATGGTAAGTGACGGTGAACAGTTAACCGGGTTTTCTATCGAAAACTAGCATGCTGCGTGGCTCGACTAATCCAAAAGAAATCTCGTTCGGTGGCGAAATATTAAGATCCTCGACGCGTCTCTTCCTTTCTGACAATATTTCGACAAACAACCAAGGGAACGTGATGCTTGTTATTGAACAAAGTAGTCACTAAATTGGAAAGCATGTGGCCGGAAATCATAGACCATTTAAAAGACGCCGCTCTGGTTGCAAAAATCCAAGAAGCATTTGGCGTCAAGATACACTACAGAAAATGTTTGAAAGATTACGAGAAAGAAGAAAAACCGGTCGAGGAGAAACTTGACAGTAATTCAAGTGATTATATACATTTTGATGGAAAAGAGAAGAAAAATCAATATAACGGTTATACCGTTATTAAGGGACGGAACTCTGATGAAGACGTCGGGAAGAAGAGGACAAATCTTTTAAACGACAAAGCGGGCCAAGATGAAATCCAATCGATACAGGGACCTACGTACGATGGTCCAAATTACACCATTACGAATTATTTTTGGTATTACTTATTTCTGTTTGGGACCGAATTAGGCGATGAAGTATTTTATTGCGCATTTATACCATTCTGGTTTTGGAACATCGACGGTGCCGTTGGTAGGCGAGTAGTTTTGGTATGGGCCACCGTTATGACCATTGGTAAGTCCCAATTAACTGCGTCCATCGTGTTTTACAGTCGGATTTGTTCGTGGGAAATCATGACCGTCTCAACAATTGTACAGGTCAAATTCTAAAGGATATTATATGTTGGCCAAGGCCTGCTTGTCCACCAGCAGTACGATTACAGAGCAAGTGGTCTCAGGAGTATGGGATGCCTTCAACTCATGCTATGATCGGCATTTCTATTCCATTCGGTGTAGTATTATATACTATGAATAGATATATTTATCCACTATATGTGGGGTGCATAATAGCATTTTTATGGTAAGTATTTATTTCCTGATTCCGGATACTATCTTACTCGTTACAACCAAACTTAGACTATACTTATCAATCTTAAAGGTGTGCGCTAGTCTGTATGAGCAGACTTTACTTAGGTATGCATACCGTGTTGGATATCCTGGCAGGTTTAATATTAGCTGTAGCACTAATGATTCCCCTTGTACCCTTGGTGGATGCAACTGATTATTATATAGTATCTAACATTTGGGCCTTAGCAATATTGGTTGTAATTAGTATAATTACCATCATATATTATCCCTGCAGTGAAAGATGGACACCAACCAGGTAAGACTATTACCTCTGCGAATGTACGTACATCTACGATAAGTTACAATGGGATACGATATGTCAACATTACTATCACAGGGGCGATACTACAATGGTGGTCTCAGTTACCGCAGGGGTTCATGTAGGGGCATGGCTTAATTACAATACTGGTGCGATGATCGCTCCGACATTACCGCCACCATACGTTATCATGTGGCCGTCCTACAATATGCTTGGCCGTATGATCCTCAGGACGACACTTGGTTTCTGCAGTGTGGTTGCAACGAAAGCAATTTGCAAGACCTTCAGTTATGCAACCATGTGTGCCATATTAAAAGTGAATTCGAAAGACCTCATGCAAAGCAATGACTGCGCGCAGAATTCGAATAAGACTCTCGTCGAACTAGTCTATAAATATATAACTTGCTTCATGATAGGTATAAATACGGTTTACCTTTTGCCAAATGTTTTTACCGTAATCGGAATCGAGCGACCGACCTTCTACACGGAAATGTAGGGTCCGCCCGAATTTCTCCTTTCGCGGGATTCTTTTATATACCGTGCATTATACTTGGAAAAAAAAGCAATCAGCATTCTGCCATAGTAGCTAGTGTTCAGGCTCTTGCCAAATAAAAGGCTTAATCTACATTGAATAAAATTCAATCATAATCGCGAGGCGACATTCGTATAGGAAAAGGAGACGGACGGATATTCAAGAAAAAAAATCATTGCACTATGATCTTGCAAATTCGTTGCGCACGAAAGCGGTAATTGTTAATAAAATATTTAAAGAGGGAACAAGTACAGCCTGTGTAACTGTTTTTTATTAAAACTATATTTCTTCGTTCCCCAGCGGTGCATCCACACGTAAAACCTACAAACGCCGGCGAGATAAGTGTAACATCGTTCAAACGCATTCAGAATTGCGCGCGTCAAGAAATGCATACATATCCTTACCCGAATATCGTTGTCTAAAAAGCTTTTTGCACTTTGCGGCTGTATAGTGCAAGGAAGCGAGATGTCGTACATCACTTTGGAATCCTCGATGCTTACGACAATGCGATCCGGATCAAGAAGCACCGTGACGTCTTTATTGCTGATCTATATCAATTAAAAATGCGATTAAGTCGTTATTCTCGCAGGTATTCAATGAATACAGCTTTTGCGAATCTTACGCCTTTTGGCATCCGGAATAAACCGATAAAATTAGCTGGGGCTCCTTTCGCCGGATGTCTCAACAAGACGAAGTTATTTCGCGAGTTGCCATCGATCCGTGAATGTTGAGTTTCCGGTAATTGACTTTGTTGGTTTACTACTTTACTCGATTGTTTTAACGGTAATGGTGCCGATATCTCTTCTACGAGGGTTTTTTTAATATGTTGTATCCGAGGTTCGCGATTTTCGATTCTATGTTGCTGCAACGCTCCCATTACCTATGCCAAAGTAGTGAAATGATAAAAAAAAACGAATTTCATCATTGTACATATGTAGTCTGTATCTAGTAGTTAGGCCTGGATAATCCAAACTAAAATCTCACCTTTCTATTTTTTAGAATCGTATATTCAGCGGTATTCATATCCTTATCGAATTTATTCGATACACCGTCCATGATAACCAAAATTGTGAATAACCAAAAGTTCTTTTTTTTCTGACATTTCTCGAAATATGAAGAGTTTATAGCTATGTCATACGCTAAGCAAGGGTTCCCAGCTACGACAGAGAATGTATGAATTCAGAATTAAATCTACCCTAATATGATTCCGTATAATTGACGGCAAAAAAGTATAACACCTTTATCGGATAGGAGTTTCTCGGTACCGATGCTCATCGGCAATGTAAAATTCGGTGATTCCTCGGATATTATTTCGAAGAGTTTGGCATCCGAGATATCTTCGGGCGGAGGAATTTTGTCCGAGGTACAAATATTTAAAAAGATCTTTTCCCCATCGTGAGTTTCCGCTTTCACACAAGCCCCTAAAATTTAACGTTCAACCCGCGACGTTGATTTTTACAATAATTCCGTTTTCGAATTAAATCCGACCGATCTTTTAGTGAACAAGAACATATAATTACCGGGTGTGGGCTGAACAATAAAATACGGTTTCGTTGATGTGTCATGTTCAAATTCGCGTGCATTATCCTGAAAATATTCGGTGTACATGAATCGATGGAAATATAAACATCGAAGGCATGATTCTTTTCTTAGCGGCGTAATCACTTACGACTAGTAGAAACTTATTCTTAAAATCTGAATCATCTATATCGAGAAAGTGCTTATCAGTCATTTTCTGTATTACTATTTTACTTGAGCACAAGGTGGTTTTAACCCAGTTTGCTTCAATTCTGTTGAAAACTGTTAAGAACTGACCCCTTCACACCGGAATTATTTGGGAATAGTCCACAGCTGATCTATATAATGTTAAAGATGTCGCTATATAAAATACACAAATATCCACATATATACACTCACGAATACAGGACAATGCGTCGTCGGCGGTGGTACCAATAAAATCCGCGCCAAATTGTATTTGCATTTAGTATTTAAAAACTACTTCCGTAAGAACGTTTTCACCATTTAATATCTTCCGAGAAAGGGACGGTGGCAAATCAAACAGGAAAATGGCGAAGCGTTTTAACTCCCTGGATGGATTTTCTCTCGAGTATGTGAACGGAAACAATACAGGAAATGGCTATATGAAATTTGATAGGATGGGCTCGTATTTTACGTGTATTTATTTCAGTGATTTGATGCAGAAGGATGGTATTATTCTGGAAGTCGGTGACGAATATCCGGAGCACTCCGACGAGGAACTCCCGTATTCTAGCGATGTACACTCAAATTCCAACGAAGCATTAACCCTATTAAATATAAATGACTTTGAGCGAGATGAATTGGAGGAGGAAGACCCTAAGAATGACAACGATGATACAAACGCAATGCTGTGCGCGATGAGTTTTGAAAAATTAAAAACAAAGATGACTGATGTGACAGGGGATGGAAGGGTGAATGGCATTTTATTCTAATCTATGCAGCACATACTTCTTTAATACTTCAATTTCATTAAACCAAGAGTTTAGAAGATTTTAGAAAATGCCATTCTCTCATTCTCAGGTGATGAAAATGGTAAAAGAGAAAGGAGTGGGTGAAATTGTGCCTGGTGACTCTCGGGTCACTGTACGGTATGTGGCATATTTTGAGTATAGCGATGAACCATTTGATTCCACATTCATCCGTGGAGGTTCTGAAAGCTTCCGTCTTGGTCAGGGTACTTTGATCCCTGGCTTAGAATTGGGTATCACCACTATGCAAAAACATGAAATTGCAATATTCATTATCCACCCTGATTTGGCTTTTGGAACGTATGGTTGTCCACCACGTATTCCACCCAATGAACAAATTTTGTTCAGTGTACAGCTAATCGATTACTTGGACAATGGATCGGCTGATACTTTCGAAAATTTATCAATAGAAGAAAAAAAATTATTTAGGAATGTCGTTAAACGAATAAACGCCGCGCTCGTAACGGCAAAAGATTGTTTTAAGAAGAAGAAGATTAGACAAGCAATGAGAGAGTAGGTATGACTTTGTAAGAACGAAAAATCAGTACTGGCAATATTCTACCATTTCTGCAGATACCAGAAAGCTGTTGATTGGCTTGAGAAAGCTGAATTGCAAAATGCCGAGGAAGAGGAAGAAATGAATAGATTACTCTCAAAAGCTTACAGCAATCTTGCCGTTTGTTACAACAAAGAGAATATGCCGCGACGAGCTTGCATAGCATGTAACAGAATTCCTATACGCACAGCAAAGAGCCATTTCAAGTATAAATCATTTTAATGCACACGCCAGTTTACTGTTAAATTAACCGTTTGCAAAAATCCGTCCGAGAAATGTCGAGCGGCGCGATCGCGATCGTCGGTTTTCGTGTAATTGTACTTCGTTTAGTTCGCCTTTATTCATAGATATCGAGTACGTTTACTTCCTTCTCGTCCCTTTCAATATGAAGGATCGCACTTCAAACGAACGTATAAAAAAAATAATATTTATTAAACGTATGGTTCTTCATCGCCATATTCGCATTTTTCGACGTGGAACAGAAGTGCGATCGCGCCGTCTGATACTCAAACGGTTAATGAAAAGACGAGCATTCGATTGTATACTGTTTTTATGCTACAGTCATGGCCGGGCATTGTTGAAAATGGGGGAGTATGATCGAGCTATGCGAGAATTGCAAATCTCACTTAGAATGGAACCAAATAATATTGACACTGTCAAAGAAATTCGACTGGTAAGACTCGCGTGGCGACTTGGCAAGGAAAGTATCCGAACTTTTATTTACACCTAATACATCGATTTTAGGTAAACGAAAAGCAAAGAACATATTTAGAAGCAGAGAAACGTCTATGGGGTAACTGCTTAAAGGCAAACACAACCGAGAAGGAGACTACGGTGTTTCAGAAGGCAGCGCTCGAGATGTGCAAAGCATTTGCGGACGATCCTGAATTACTCAGGCAACCGCTTCCGGAAGCATTAACGCCGGAAGAGGAGAAATATATCCGCGAAGTAGCAGCTGCCTTAGGTCTTTCAGTTACCGTACACAGAAGATACGACAGAGAAATAACGTATCTGAATAAAGTCAATTACTAGACAATCGTGATTCTGCCATATTTTCATATTTTTTTATCATATGAATATGTATTCGTACGTAATAAATAGAAGTTTATTATAATATTCGATAATCGTCTTTCACATACACTTTATACTTTGCGCATTACGACTTACTTTGAGTTCATCTCGAATTATAACATTTTCGCAGTACGTCCTACGTCGAGTTAACCTTTTAACATTACTTACTTCATTTTACAGCGCCTTCCTGCGTTCTGAAATTTGCTTAATTTCCCAGATAGTTGTGGGTTTGACAAAGCATTAAATAGTTTTAAGAGTCGCTTACGGAATAAATTAATCGGGAATCAATGGCTTCTCGGATTCACCGCCGAATCGTATCCTGTACTTACGACGCACCAGTTCCCAATCGACGACCGATTCTATTTTAGCCGAAACTTTCGTAGAAAACTCGCTTCCCAGCGAAGCGGAGTGTAATAAAGCGAATCGAGATGACTCGCTTTCCTAAACGAAGTAAAGTACTCTCCTTACGAAAATCGTTTCGTATGTTATAAAGGACCTATAAACTTACGTACCTGAACGAAGGAATGCAATCCACCTATGCCGCGAGGTCCCGCGAATGCGCGCATCACGTTCGATTTGCGATTTCTTTTAGATCGATTCATCAATTCCTTTCCAATATACGTCATCCAGGAAGTGAAAAGATTGAAAGGGGAAGCAGCGGTTCGCGTTCTTGAAAAAGAGAGTAGCACTTTTATGTTTTCTTTGTGCACGCTCGTTAACGAACAAACTCTATCAAAACCATAATTAATCCTTTGACTGCGAAGCACGTATATATACGTTCTCATATGTCCATGAATATATACGAAAGGCGTATATATACGACTTATACATTTTACTCGGTACCGCGCATTCTTTTTTATTTCGAGGAATTACTTACTTTTGCATTTTACGAATCAGTTTGCTGAGGCCATATTTCCATTCGACGTCGCTTTGAGATTGAATACTTTGATACGTATCGCTCATCATCGCGATCAATAGATTTATCAATACTATCACGCTAACCAGCATGTACATAGAGAAGGATACCTGTCGGATATTATTACGTAATTGGAGTTTATTACGTGCTCGTTCGTCAATTCTTGGCTGGTATTTATATTAACTAGCGTTCACCTCTACCTGACCTTGAACAAATAGATGATCCAGTTAGGTTGCATCTTTCGTTTCAACGCGATCGTGAAATCGTCCGTGTCCTTTTGTCCAAAGATAGCGAAGAAGAGGTTTTCCGTGATATCAATAGGATTGACATTCACTGAAACAATTTTAGTATATTCTACTGAATTCATCCTTCCCCGTTGAAGTATGACCGGCAGACGTATATTATAAATCGTATATTTCACTTGGGAAGATGCTGGGTATTCGTTTTTGTTTTCCGTTTTCCATTTTTTCTGTTTTTTTTCGATTGTTCTTTCTCGAGCCAGTAATTCTTGAGGGCAGGTATAGTGGGGTGGAAAAATGAGTAGAGAGACACCGCGGATATGAAGCAGTCGTTTTTATTTCGTTGTTGAAAATCGTAGGAAGAGAGGAACGGGTAGATTCGATTTCGGTATACGTTAAGTAACCGTAATCGTAATCGTGGTGATTTGGTTGGTTCGTCCGAGGCTCAGGGAACCGGTGCGGAGGAATTCTGGTTTCCGTTGATGGGCGAGGTAGTGGAAAGGAACATCGATGGTTCCTCAAGTGCCATCAGTGGATCCGCGTCCGTTTGCTCTTTAGATTCTTCCACGTGTTTCTCGGTCTTCTCACCGAACAGATCTCGATACTTTCGTCTAACCGCTTCCCAGTCAACGACATTGTCGATTCTGGCAGCGTTTCCAAAGGAGAGTTGACTACCGAGTGGACTTAAATGAACAACCGACAGTGCTACGCTATCCTTGTGGGCAACTTGGCTCTTTTTCACTTTAGACAGCCATTTGGCGCCCATCCTGGATCGTGCAGAGAGCACGACCGTGCCGTCGTTCCTCTGCAATCCCATCATGCGCACCAACGATGGCCGTTGCCTCTGCGCAGCTCGTTTCTTGCAGAGTTTGAAGAGGTAGCTGATCCAAGTAGTCAGGAGATTAAGCGGAGAGGGTGCCGTGGTTGTCCTAGAGATCGACAAACGACGCCCGATCAGAGTTACGATTTCTTTCGTCCAATTAGACGAAAGCGTTTACGACTCGAGTCGGATACGCGCGACATGCAACGCTCGCACCGGTTCTCGAAAAGACGGCTTTTAGGTCGGTTGCGTCCGACGATCCGTTAGCCGTCCGAGTCGTCACTGCTTTAGTTTTTTTTTGTTCGATCCATAGGAGCTTACCTGTGCATATTCCTAACCAGCTTACTCAATCCATACTTCCACTCAATGTCGGACTGTGCCTGTATACGCTGGTACGTATCGCTCATCATAGCGATTAGAAGATTTATCAGTACAACCACCGATACCAGCATATAAATGCCGAAGGTCAGCTTGAACAATACTTTGGTCCATTCGGGCTGCATGCTTTCAACCTTGAATTGCTCGTGCGTCGTCTGGCCGAAGATGGCGAAGAACAATAGCTCGACCGCAAGTATGGGATTCATCCTGACTGGAAATACGTGCGAACCATATGTTTCGTCATTATTCCTACCTCAACAACGAACGTTCCGCGATCTACACGACTTTCTTATCGTATCGCGTCTCCCGGACTCTTTTTTTTGGAAGTTTTCAGAAGTTTTTTTTAGAACGTTGGAACATCGGGAAGATGTTTGTCAATTGAACGAGCTCGAACGAAATCGAACGAGAACGGTTTTGGTTCGCGAGTTTGGTGATGGTTGTAGGGAGAAAGGGTTGGATGAATGTGGTCGTGGTTTAGGTGTTATGAGACGGATCATAGAACGGAAGTAAAGAAAGTTAGTGGGAGGTCAATGCGCTTGACTTTAATGGCTTCGTGAACGATTGGACCGTAGATTTTGCAACATAGAACATGGGGAGACTACTGGGCGGGTTCGCATCGGAATTTCTCGACGATACTTACATAGGATCGCGAACGGTGTCGGTTCGAGGTCGCAAACTCACCAACGATCTCGAAAGTTGTCGGTCGAAGTTATAGTTAAGAGTCTGCGCTCTGGTTTATGTATCGGAGAGATAGGTCACATAGAATTTTGCTCGTTAGCCGTGAGTTTAGGCGAGACGCATTGATCTAGCAATATATGATCGACCTTTTTCTAGATTTGTTCAGTGCCAATTCCCTTCCTCCTCCTCATCTTCTCTTTCTCTCTCTCTCTCTCTCTTTCTCTCCCTCTGCCACCTTGTCGCTTTTTTCTTTCACTCTTATTTTATGTTGGTGGTGTCGAAGTTGTACCGACTACCCCCGACGCGTTCGAGACCGTCGGACCACTTTCATCCTCGTTCTCGTCCTCCTCATCCTTATCCTCTTTCTCTGCTTCCTTTTCCGGCTCGTTACCCGTTAGAGCGAGATACTTTTTTCTTATCGCGTCCCAGTCCACGACGCTTTCGATTCTCGTCGCGGTATTGAAAGACAATTGACTTCCGAGGGGGCTCAGATGTACCACTGACAGAGTAACGCTGTCCTTTGGTCTGACCTGGCCCTTCTTGACCTTGGCCAACCACTTTGCACCCATTTTTGATCTGGGAGATAATCTGCCTGTATGTTGAAGGCCCATCATATGTACCAGCGAGGGACGTTTTCGTTTGGCAGCTCGTTGTCTGCACACCTTGATGAAGTATACGATCCAGGTGGTGAGCAAGTTAAGGGGCGACGGCGCGGTGGTAGTTCTGCAACACGGAATCGCGTTTCCAGCCACTCCCACATCGCAGTTCCCTGTCGGTAGTTCCCTCCCGTAGGACTATGTCGACGGATCGTTAGCAAGAGAGAGAATATATATGTATATATCTCTCTCTTTGTCTCTTCGGGTCCGAAGAGACGCGGTAACGAGAGCATGACGCGTACTCTAGGGAAGCTCCGAATGAAAGTTTCTTCGGCTTACCTGTGCATATTTCGGATCAATTTACTAAGTCCGTATTTCCATTCAATGTCCGACTGTGCCTGTATCCGCTGGTACGTGTCGCTCATCATGGCGATCAGCAGATTAATTAAGACCACTACCGAGACCAACATGTACACCCCGAAGGCCAGCTTGAAGAGGACCGAGGTCCACTGCGGCTGATTAGTCTCGACCTTGAGCTCGCCGTGGGTCGTTTGGCCGAAGACGGCGAAGAAGAGATACTCGAAGGCAAGAACGGGATTCATCTTTACTGGAAACCGAGGCAGACACACACACACGATTGTCTCGATTGTCTCTCTCTCTCTCTCTTTCTCTCTCACTGTCGAGAGCACTTTTGCTCCAGACACTCTTTTTTTTTTTGCTTCGTGCCATTACAGACTGGCTAATGTGGTGGAGATCACTATGTATGGATGCGGGTGTCTGTGTGTGTGTTTGTGTGCGTGGATGTGTATCAGACGCACAATCAAGACGAATAAACGAACGATCGAACGAGCCAACGAACGAACGAACCAACGATCGAATGAACGGGCGAACATGCTCATGCTTATACAGACGTTTGCCATGCTTGCGGATAACGCTGGATGCATGCCGGAATTTGTCATAAGCATCACAGGCTTGGATCCACGTCTACGTATCGTCCAAATCTTACAATTTTTAGCATTGTCCTGCATCGTTCCGACGAGAATGATTTCTCTCTTGTTTTCCCTTTCACCTATCCCCACCCTCTCCCGCTCCTTCACCCTTTCCCATTTTCCATACCGTCTACCTCACCCTGTATACCCTCCATTCTATTCTCGAAGTGAAGGCACACGCGGTAAGGAACACGGCCTCTATATTCTTCGGATTGTTTTCCAAATCACTCCGTTACCTTCCATTCCACGGAAGTTGCGTGATTAACGCACCGGTCACGTCAACGGTGCAATCGGCCAGGAGAGATGCAACATGCAGTCGACGACGAGGGCGACGAGGACGACGAGGACGTGAAGGACGTACAGCTTCCTTTCGAGGAGTGAATTTAATTTCGTCGGTTTTCGCGGCTTCTCGCGCGATCTTTCGGAACGCATTCAAAACGGCGAACGATCCGCAGGTTTGGTCAATACTATTTGCTGTATGCATGCAAGGGGACAGTGATCCCTATGCCGATCGCGAATAATGCGACGATAAGGCCTAAGCCAATCGTCGGCGGGCTCAGTGATCCAACGTAAAGATTGATTGGTCCGATCAAGACGATACGACGAAAATAAAGTGGCTCATGCCTACGATTATCCGATTGAGATGCAGAGACAAAGGAAGGCTGGGGTTAAACTCTCGTATACCGTCGCCTCCGTGATACGATAAGCCGCCATTGGTGCTCGCCCCCCTCCCCGAGATCCTCTCGAACGAAACCGAGACAAGCCGGGACTGCGATTTGGGCTGCGTTTAAAGGATCGATTCAAGGCAGTGAGATAAATCCCCTGCGGAAAAGTTTCAGGTTGGTAAATGTTTGATGTTGATTCGATACGAGCCTGAATCGCAGCACGGACGGATAGCAGTGTAAAAGATCAGTTTCTTTTTGAGTCGCATCAGGCAGCAGTCACAGCAGGCAACACACGCGCACACGTACACGCACAACATAAGAATGGACAAAACATAGAAAATGCAGACGGTTACGACATCGACAAGAATCGTGTCCCGCATTCCCATGTATACGTGCCATTGCCGTACATTTCTCGCGTATGGCGATATATAGATTATTGCGTCTCGTTAGAATTGTCGTTTGTATCGGGAAAACTTACTATCTCGGGAGTTATCGTCACAACACTCATTCTTTTTCTTGTACCGTCCGTAGCGACGAGGAGGCGCCGTTGATGGCGTCTCCATCATCATCCATTCCGTTACATTGGCCAACAAATCTATTATTGCAATTCAGCCGATTATATACTTGTCACCTACTACCGTATACGTTACTTTCCCACCCTCTTTCTCTCACTCTTTATGTGTATTTAGAAACGTATATCCATCCACACGCACATACACACATACATACATACGTGTATGTATAAACTTTGTTGAGAACCGCGAACGTATACGATTTTGATTCGCGGATAATTCGCTCCTGCGGGAGTCACGACGTGTGGCGGGAGCTTTTCCGAACATTCCGAGTATTAACGAATTCAAGCCTTATAGTAACTTAAAAGTGTTTTCGGTACCGTCAACAAATATTATACCTTGAATAATATGCGATTTTTGAGGCATCTACTAATTGTGACGTGTCATTACATGTATTTAAATTATATTAAAAATGAAAAGCTGATATATCGGGTAAAGGTATTTCTCGGAAAATATACAGACCCGCTTTATCGGCTGTAAGGTACTAAAAGGGTTAATAAGTAAAAGAGTGGACTACGGCAGGAAGGCTCGTAATTGAAGTGAAAATCGGCAGACGCCACAATAAACAAGAAGGTAATAGGAATCGGGGATCGTAGTTTCTAAGTGGTAAAGCATTAGGCTCGCGACGCGGTAGGTATTTTCTTTTGTATGGCGAAGTAAAACGCGGTCAAAGGTAAATAAGAGAATGGTAATATCTTGCATGGATAGCATGTGGACTGTTTTGGTACGATTCGGGGTAGGTTGAGTGCGCCGGTGGCCCTAGAGTGGCGTCCGATCTATCGGAGTAGTAGTAGGAGGATTCTCAGCTACTCGGCTACTCTTTTACTCGGTAAAAGTACCGCGAATAACGTGCATAGGACTTACCGTCATGAAAGGCGCTTTTCTTCTTTCTGTCCTCGATGCGCGCGTCTTGTATAGACTGATTCTTGAAAGCTTGATTCAAGGCGACGAAGTGCATCGAGAAGCCGAATACGAAGATAGCCAATACGGAGAGGAACCTGGCTAGATCCTTCATCAAGTTACCAATGATGATTGCCCATGGTCCGAATAGATGGTGGAATGAAAGGAAGTCGAGGATTTGAACGCAGGCCAACAGGAAACTTAGGGCGAACAGTTGATTGCGTAGGTAGAGCAGTGTCGGCCAATATGGGCGATGAACGATGACGAAGCCCATCAAGTGGAAAGCGACACCGAAGATACCAAAGAGTAGTACCGCCAACTTGATCCAGCCCAAGCCACTTTTATCGCTGGGATTGGTCAGTTCGAAGAGCAACAGTCCGGACAGCATAACGAGGAGGCACCACTCGTACCAATATGGCAGTAGACTGGGCCTTACCACTGGATATATAGGAATGATCCCGACTAGCAGTAGAAACACCATTAGATAAATGTGGGAGGTTAGGTAGGACATGAACTTGATGATTGGCACGTTATTGTACTTGTGCCCTAATGGCAGAGCAAAGACCACCCAGACCGGTGGACAGACCAGGAACGAGATGAATAACAGAATCGTTCGGAAGGCGTTCCAATTCAGGCTACCCTGCCAGAGTTCTTGGAGGTACCTCTGCACCACTGTGTGCGCGATTACTTCTTTCTGCTCGTTCTCAATTAGAACGTCGAGGAATTCAACGTTCCTTCGATCCATCGAAGTCAAAATCCTTCCGGCTGAATCAGCACCGGCTGCCAACGCCAGTAATTCCGTCGCCATGGATTCGCACTGTTTTCCGGCCGCGATCAAGTCCTTTGCTCTCTCCTTTTCTTTCTCCGAGAGTTTCATGTATATGTTCGAAAGTTTGGCTGCCGTGTCCACCGGGGCTGGCGACACCAACACGAATTCCTCGATCGGTTTGTTATTGTGGCTCTTGCTGCATACCATCATGTTGTAGACAAACTGTAAGTGTCGAATTCAATGATGAGAGTAAATGGAAACGTGACATTGTAAGCATTTTTGTTGAAAAGAGACCGCTGCGCTCTATGGTTTGCCAGCTGGGTATTCTAACTCATTAATGGTGGTTTGTAATAATTTAATAATTTACGTACGCGGAGTGAACTTTACGCAGACCTACCCTCTTGTCCTCCATCAAGGCATACGTGTCGTGTTCCTTTTCCATAAGATATTTGAGTACATCGTTGTGACCTTCGGAAGCAGCGAACCAGATTGGTGCACTGCCGAGATTCGTTTCACTTTTTGGCGAGGCTCCGCTTTCCACGAGTAGTTTTACGACGTCGAGATAACCCGCACGAGCTGCACAATGCAACGGCGTCCAACCGTTCTTGTCCGTCGCGTTAATTTCTGCTCCTTGACCCAGAAGAACCTCAACCATCTGATAATGACCATGGGTCGCGGCGATGTGCAGCCCGGTTTTCCCATAACGATCAGCACTGTGTAATAATTCTGCCGATCTGCTCAGCAGCAAACCCACCACGGTGATGTGGCCTCCGAAGCAAGCTAAGTGGAGCGGATTGAATCCGTTTTCCGTGGTCGCTGCCTCTACCTTTGACAATAGGTTTTCCCTTCATTTCCACTTTCCCATCATCTTTCCCTACTTCTCTCTCTCCTTCACCCAGTCTTCATTCCACGGTATCTTACCTGAACACCAGCTGAGTTCAGAAGAAGACGAACGACATTTTCGTTGCCGGAATAAGCAGCCAAATGCAGCGGCGTCATCCCCGACTCGGTTCCCAGTTCTCCAACCAGTGATCCTCCGGTTGGTGGATCCGATTTTACGGTGCCTGGTACGTGCGTAAGCAGCTCGCGAACGGTGTCTGTAAGAGAAAGAACCAACAGAAAAAAGCAGAGATTATCGATGGATTTCAGGAAACAGGAATCAGTGATCCGCATAGAAAAGAGTAACAAACTGATTCACCAGCTTGACCGAAGTAAGCCGCAACGTGAAGTGCTGTTACGCCAAGTTTTTTACTGGATATCCTGAGGGATTGGGAAGACCTCATCACTTCAAGAACCTGCCCGTGTCCATGTTGCGCGGCTAAATGTACCGCCGTGAAACCAGCCCGGTTCTCATCAGCACAGGATGCACCTGCTCTGACCAAAGCCTTAACAACTTCAGCATGTCCACCCTCCGCAGCGAGTTGAAGCGGTGTCGCTTCGGTGAGCTTGTTCCTCGCAGAAATAACACCTTGTCGGTCGAACTTCATCAATTCTTCGATCACCCGCACGCTACCCTGCATCGCCGCGATGTGGGCACAGGTGTTTCCGTCCTTAGTGCAGGCCATCACCAAGCTCGGGTGTCGTTGCAGAAAGAGTTGCGCCACCTCGGCATAATTATTCATCGCTGCCGCGTGAATTGGTTTCTGACCTTGATCATCAGTCGCATCTATACTCGCTCCAAGTTCCAACAGAAGTTTGCAGACCTCCAACTGGCCAGCTCCAGCTGCTAGATGAAGAGGAGTCTGCTTTCTCAAAGTCAGAACGTCAATGGCAGCTCCGTGATCTTGTACAAGGAATCTAACCAGATGCGTATATCCGTTCATCGCGGCGAGATGCAACGCTGTTCTACCGACTCGGGACTTTGAGTTTATAAAAGCCTTGTTCGCCAAAAGAGCATCGCAAACAGGAAGGTAACCATGCTCCGCTGCTAGATGAAGAGCTGATCTGCCTTCGAGATCAAATACGTCGACCCTCGCGTGATTCGCCAACAGGGTGGTGACCAACTCCATGTGTCCCCGATGAGCTGCTATCAATAATGGCGTCCATCCTACGGCACTCTGTCTATTCAACGCCTTCTGCACATCCGTCGCGGACATGCGACTGATCATTTCCGACAGTACTTCATTATTCCCGGCAAGGGCACAATAATGAAATGCTGATTCCTGCGCTTGTTTCGTCTGCAGCGAAACGTCCGCACCTCCTTCGAGAAGGGCACGGACCACCGCACGATCACCTCCCGCTGTTCCAACTTCCGTCGGTTCAATCTGCGCCGCGTAATGCAGCGCGCTCGCACCTTCGTTTGTCACACTGTTCACGTAGGCCGTTGCCGTCTCCACGCCTTTTCTCCCTTTCACGAATTCTATCAAGTGACGAACCACGTCGGCTTTGCAACCACGGCACGCCAGATGCAGCGGTGTCTCACCGTTCTACCAATGCAAAGAAAACTCACCGTACATCCACCGCATAAACACTTGTCTTAGATATTCTTACCTTCGATTTGAACATTGGATCTCCACCATCTTCTAAAAGTAGGAGCAACGTCGCGAGATTCCCGTGACTCGCTGCTACGTGGACCGGCGTTTGACCATCGTCGGTTACTAAATTTGGTCCCGCTCCAGATTTCAGAAGCATTAAAGCGCATCTGTCTCCATCCGGTACCCTTGCCGCTATATGTAGCGGTGTTTCTCTTAGTTTACCTCCTCGCACGTGCACTTCCGCACCGTAGCCCAACAGAGTTTCGACCACCGCGGGTTTCGCGTTTTCCACCGCAATATGCAACGCTGTATAATTGTCGTTGGTTGTTGCATCCACCTGAAGATTACCAGAAAAGTAACCTCGACTATTCGTTTCGAATCCATACGGATGAACGTATTCCAAATAAATAAAGAAGAAGGAAATCGGTCTCACTTTCTCTCCGCGTTGCAGGAGAGTACTGATAATGCCAACGTGGCCGTATTTCGCAGCAGTGTGAATGGATCTCGCGCCACGCTTATTCGGCATATGAAGATATACCCCTTTCTTGAAGAGCATCGTCGCGCACTCGGAGTGGCCGTTTAGCGACGCGATGTGCATTAAAGTCGAACCGTCCTTCGTACGCTCGAATATGCTGGCCTTGAATTTATCAGCCAGCAACTCGATTATGGATGCGTGGCCATTCTCCGCTGCCAGATGCATCGGCGTTCGATCTTGGTGATCGGCGATCGAGGCCGATGCCCTTACACCATAAAAATATTTCACTAATGTCTCGTCACCTTCCGCACTTGCTATGTGCAATGCTGTTTGTCCGTCTCCCTGAAATCGGACTTTGATTTACGTATTGAACTTGTATCTATTGGTTCATCGTTCCCCCGGGCCCCCTCCTCTACCGTACATTCTGCATGTCGACCGTTGCTCCATAGTCCACCAATATTCGCACCATATCGATGTCTCTCCGTCTAGCTGCAAGATGCAAAGCCGAATCACCGCTCGACGTAGTCGCGCGAAGTTGATCCGGCGCTTGCTGCGCTAAAAGTTCACGGCACATCGACTGATTTCCGGCTTCCACCGCCAACAGAAGTGGTATCTTTCCTTTCTGCAAAACGGACAACGGAAACCTTGGTGTGCATTTTATATTCGTTTGTCTGATTCTTTCCACGATCGAATTTTCGTATCGCATTTTTTGAACGACCGAATTTTCGTACGTGATTTATTGGCGACCGAATTTTTGTACGCGATTTTTTTGATGACCGAATTTTTGTATGCGATTTTTTCAATAACCGAATTCTCGTATCCGATTTTTCCTTTCTATGTACGGGCCATTCCATGTAAACTGGATCATTTCTTCCGAACATATAGGAATTGTCTCGCAATTCTTTCGAACGTGCTTGAAAAATATCGAAGGATTCTTTAAAGGAATCGAGGGAATTGATCGATTTCACGGGGGGGGGGGGGTCGTGACTGTGCAGGGGCAAACTAGCGAGTCAGCGTTGAAAGATTGGTGAACGTGATTGGGATTGGGGTTAGGGTTGGGGTTGAATAAACGGGAAAGCATAGCACAGTAGGAAAGTAACGAAGAATCGTAAGCGGCTGTCGGTACCAGGCAGTGATACTCCCTGGCTGACGGCTTCTGTCACGCGAGAAATCTCATAGAGAGTCCGCATCACTTGGTCGAACTAAAAACCTGTCGAACTAAAAAACCTCCACCCTCTTTTCAGAATCCTTCGTATTTGGTTTAAGGAGTTTCACCGATGTATTACTCACTCCGTCGACTTTTAGTCGGATATCCCGTCCGGCGGCCGCCAACAATGCTCGTAGTATCGATGTCGCCGTTCCCGTTTGCCTGGAGGCCACCAAATGAACGGCGGTTTGTTGTCTCGGCTAAATTTCATATGAAGATTTTAAGTAAACACGGAATCGTTAACCCTCTATAGCTCCATGTAACTTTCAACTCACACACTCGTCTATCCGTATCTTTCATTTCATTTGATTCTGTGTTTTAATAATAATTATAAAAGTACGCGCAACGATCGTCACCTTTTGCGGTGCGTTTAAGTAATAATTTCGTTACCATTTTCACGTAATGTGCCTTCGTTAGAATCGCGTTTAACTAGATTACGATTTCTTTTTGGACATAAATAAAATTGAGCTATAGAAGGTTAAAAGCTGTACGAATTTGTTGGTCAATCTAAAATATATATATGTACACTACCGGTCAAATGTTTAGGATCACTTGCTTCGTCTTCAATCTAACGTTTACTTTAAAGGTCAGAATGAACATTAAAGTAAACAATATAAAACCTTTGTCCATTTTATAATTTTACCATTAACATTAAACTATTTTCTTGCCACGCACACACATATTGTATTGGCACCTGGGTGTAATAAGATTTTGTTACCTTGAAAATCGGTCGATTCCGTTTATTGCTATCGGTCGGTTTTAAGTTTCCCCGCAAGAAATGACTTTACTACAAGAAGGTTGGCGAACTATGCGGCAAGAAACATTACGCAAACTTGTCGGGGTATGTGTAAAATATGTAAAATAGCAATAATGAAAAAAGGGGGATACTTCGACGAATCGCGTATCAAGCGAGATGTATAATTAATATAGAATAAAATATACGACATTTATACAACTCTTCTATCTTATAATATCAACGTACATCAACCTACAGATATATCCAAAGAAAAGTATCCATTCCATTTTAGAGACAAGATATTTAATAATTTGCTTAACGATAGTAAGTGATCCCAAACTTATGACAGGTAGTATATACATTGTATATCATACCCCTCCAGTTGCATATGGATCAACACCCCGTTTCGATAACAGCAGCTTGACAACATCCTCCCTCGAGTACATAGACGCGATGTGAAGAGCATTGTAATTGTCCTGTGGACAAACACATTGTTTCGTTCAACCAGATTTCTTCATGACCTTTGTACTCGAGGATCACTTAAATTCATTCCAAGAATAACGCACTTTACACCCCGAGACCCGATATACAAGTATACGATACAAGATATAATCTCGAGTAGCGTGTGTTGGTCGTCGAAAATCGAACAACTTTTTCGCCCTGGTCAGCCAAGGCTGACCGGCCTACTTGCTTACTTAATCCTTTGTGTTGGCCTTGGACCTCCTTTTCACGCAATCTCACCCACCTGCCCTTCCATTGGTGGGAGCTGGCCGCTCGTACACCACGGATTATAAGGAGATCATTAACTCTACGCTTTCCGTGATTTCATTACCACCCCTCGCTTTACAACCCTGCCTCCCCTTGCCGTCTATGAAACACTATATCGAATCCACCCCCGAGACTCGTATTACGTACCGTCTTCAGGATTCTTTAACAGAACCCGGATAACTCAAATGTGAGTCTTTAGAAACGTTACACTTCGGTCTCAAAACGTTTTGATTATTAAAGAAAATAACGGCAGCAGAACATTCAAAAAATTTTGAAACTTTGCACAAACTTAGAATAACTCATTCTAATTACGAAGCTATTTTTCGTGGTGTACATAAACGGTTTAAAGGGGTGAAATTATCCGTGAACGAATAAGTGATTTTTTCTTTTACGGCTATTATCCCGGAAACGACAAGAGATATTGAACAAAATTAATTCGCAATTTTTGTGGTACTTTGGGTACTACAAAAATGCGTTATGATATTTTCAAAAAGATGTTATTTCCTCGACGCTGTTTGAGTTTGTTTCTATACAAGTTTTGAAACGTTTTAACACTAGAACTACCAAAGCAGTCAAAATGGCGGGTTCACGGTATTCAATAAAAATGTACAAGTTTATAACATTTCATTTTCTGAGATTGTTCGCGGTTCATGTTGCACAATGCACATAAATAAATTTATTAATTTATCAATCATAAGTTCTCCCCGTTTTATGAAATCAAACGAACTTGATCTTTTTTTAAGAGAAATAGTTTGTATTCAAACAAATATTTTATGCATTATTTCATATATTATTTTCTATAAACTTTTTAACTGCCTTTCAACTTCCTGAACTGCATTTGTTTCCTTTCAAAGAATGAATACATAAACTGTGTCATTGAAAAACGGCGGAAACTTATGCACATATTTCATATTTCTTTCACCCAGCCTTTTTTTTAAGGACGTACATATAAATATATAAATATAGGGGATTATATCGCGGTAGTTCTAGTGTTAAATATTCGCTGTCAAACGAGTTACGAGTTAGGAGTTACTTGCGAAGACAGGATACTTGCGTTATTTCTTGCACCCACGTCGGCGCCCAATTCGATCATCCGATCCAGAAGTCCTGTGCGATTGTCCTTGACGGCGTACATCAACGGTGTCATACCCGTCGTCTGAAACTCACAGAAATCCTTTCCTGTTTAACCCTTTCACTACCAATTTTATATTCTTAATATTTGAATTTTATTAATATTTGAATTTATCAACTCATTAGATTCACCACTTAACGCGCAGCGACGTGACATACTCGTCCACGCCTAACCGTCGTAAAAATATTCGTCGACGTGTATGTCACGTCCATCGCCATTATTAATTGATACAAATATTTTTATTGGAAAATATAGTTCTTCTTCCATAGAAACTGGAAGACGAAAACCACCAGGATCTCTTAGACTAACCGGGAGACATTTTCCAAAAATTTGTGCATCCCCCCAAAAAAATGGAGCATTAAGTGGTTAGACAAAAACCACGGATAAAATATTTTCTGTCCTTATGGACATATGTGTCCCATTAGTAGCAAAAGGGTTAAATGGATCTAACTATTCCCAGGAGTCCAGAGAGTAAAACTATACAACAGTCTCCGCGACTTTTATATTTTAGTGGTTTGCATTCGAAACTTAACACAGTTGCGTGATTAAAAGCATGGCAATCGAAACTAACCGGGTCCATGAGACCAGCCAGAGGTGCAACCACCACGGAACCATCCTCGGTCGCATTTTGCCCGGCATTTTGGTTGGCATTTTGACTAGCATTCTGACTAGCCTTCTCCAAAGACTTAAGCAATTGGTCAACCGGTGCCCATTCTCCGCGAGCGGCGAGTCCAAGTAATCTTTGAGCAGCTTCTCGCGCCGTGGACCCCGCCGAGCTCGGTTTGCTCCCTGGCTGTTGAGATGAGTCCGTGTTCGGTCCTCCGCCGCCATTACTTCCCGTTGACGAGGATCCGGTGACGTCATCCTTTCCAGACTGCGCGGGACTCTCCTCTTTGCTCGAAGGAGGATTTCTTTTGTCGTCTCTGACGGTGCTCGATGATTTCTTGCTGTTGTTGCTACTCATTTTACGCCATGTTTCTCATCGCAGCACCCGCACCAGGATTCCCTTACCGCGTTAGATGATACACTTTAGTACCCTATTGGTCTCCTCGATTTAACGCGTGTCTTCTTTCGTCTCGATATTCCAAGTGGTGAACATTCTTGTATTTACCTCGTAGACTCTCGTCTTGCAAAAATGAAATGATATTAAAAACTAGATCACCGGCTGCGATCTTAAAAGACGTCGTCGGTTGCGCGTCGTGATGCGCACCTTCGTTACTTTCATCTAAGCCTTAGATAAGGAATAGTGAAAGACGCACTACTAATGTCGGAACGTACCGGTCGGTCGTTTCGTTCAGACGATTCTGAAGACGCCAGGCGGGGGTTGCTGAGAGTGCTGCTCGTGGAGGGTTGCTTACCACCCTCGAACCCGCTCACGGAGCAACATCGACCAATCCGAGAGGTTGCACCGGAGAAGGAGGTGGTATCACGGAGGGCGATACTTGCTCCGATAGTCGCGGCTCGCGGTAACTCCAGCTACTCGAATCGCTATAACGAATAAGCTACCCCCCGATCCGGAGCCGGGGCACCGGGTTAAGAAAACCACCCCTCGGTCCGGCTACCTTTACTCTTCCCCCTCGTAGCCTGAGTATATCGTAAACTCTACTGCCACGCTTACTCACCCTACGGCACGCGACTTCCGGAACGGGCACGCCATACACCTATCTGGAGTCCACCCAACGAGTCCACCCGTGGACTCCAACTCAAACTCGAACTGGAACGGGGACTCTTTTTAAAGCATTTCTTTTCTTGTCGAAGATAAAGACTTGACACCTAAATTGGATTAATTTGCATTACAAGATTTTCGTACGTCATCGAATTCATTAAATCAAGTACATTCGAGTCTCCCTTTATGCGTATCCTTTTAATTCGATGAAAAAAAGCAAGGCAAATATTTAGATATTTATTAAACGTACGGGTTTTTATCGCCTTTTAATAACTTTAGATGGAAGTTCCTTGCTACATCCGCTGGCATCTTTCGACGTGGAACAGACTCGTCATTTTCACTGCTTTAATAATTCTAGAGTTAAAACTGGTGTAGAATACTTAGAAGTTTGAATTTTGTATGTTTTGCTTCCTGCAAGATCTTAGAAACATTGATTTTTAGAAAGGAAATCATCAATGTTTCGGGTCACCAGTTTGCGACGCCTGGTCTAAAGTCTACTCGACGGTATTCCGGGTCGGACAAAAACGAAAAGTACTTTGACATGCAATATATTGAATAACTGGAGGATGAAGATGTTCTTTATCAGCAGGCGTAAAGGTCAGCGCTTTATCATGAGGTTGTCATTATCATGAACGTGGTCTGCCTAATCGGTAGGACAATTGTGTAAGCTGCTTGAAGGAACAGTGATAAATGTGCAAGTAGTCGGCAGTCATCGGTGGAACGACGTTTTCGTCGCATTGCAGAGGGAACAACCCGTACACTCTTCCTTATTCGTGTCCACCTTCCGAGAACTAACCGCGATCAAACGACGATTAATTATCCTTCGAGTGTCCCTCTCGTTCTCTCTCTCCCTCTTCCTCGTTACCCTTTCTTCGCATCTCCGTCTCCCGACGCATCACTCGCAGTCGAAGTACGTTCGCAAGTTTCCGTTCGACGCATCTCCGACGCGCATCTTCGACGAAGAAAAACCGCTGGCCACGGATTAAATGAGTTGACCGTCTTCATTGTGTCTAATCACTAATCACTAATCACTAGAATGATTCGCTTGGCGCTTAAAAATTCAATTTTCTGGGTTCGTCGTACCAACGTAAAGTCAAGTTTCACTGTTACCCGTTTCAACTCGTTTAATTCGGTCCAGCATGAACATATCGGTAAGTGATTTAAATCGACTGCGAGTAAAGGTTCGAGATTTCCAGTGTCAACGTGACGTTCCGATGGGAAAACAAATGTGATATGGATTTTAGGGCAGGAGACAAATGTAGCTCATATTCAATGTCATTCGGAGGTGCCATTGCTGGATGAAACAATAGGCCAATTATTGGGCAGGGCTGCTGAGAGATGGCCGAATCGCGAGTACCTTGTTTCCGTGCATCAAAATCTTCGTCTAACTTTCTCGGAGACGATGAAACGCGTAGATCGATTGGCTGCCGGCTTGAAACAGTTAGGCTTGAAACAAGGAGATCGACTGGGTATTTGGAGTCCTAATAACACGGAATGGTTACTTGCATCGTTAGCTGCTTCCCGAATTGGCCTGGTCGTAGTCGCAATTAACCCGGCCTACCAACTCGACGAACTTAAGTACGCTTTGCAAAAGGTTTCTGTAACGGCAGTGATATCTCCCGATCGTTTCAAGAGCCGGAACTACACGGAAATGTTGCTCGATATTCAACAATCCTGTTCTTCTTTGAAACACATTATCATCCACTCGGAGGCTCACGCGACGTAAGTTAGAACGAGTTTTTCTGCTTAACCCTTTTAGCACCTTTGTGCCGATATATCGGCTTTGTGGGTTTGCCGAGAAATACCTTCAGCCGATATGTCGGTTGTTCATTTTTAATGTAATTTCAACACATGTAATGACATGCGGGAATTAATATTGGATTGGTCACAAAGTTCGTGCAGACTTTAACTTATGAGTAAAAAACGGTTTTTATTCAGTTTTGTACGTTTGCTTAATCTTCTTTATGCGATAATGCATCGTCCGTTTTGACTTACAATATTTTCTTATCTTTTGAAGAACTTTGTAATTCCGTGTTCTTCAAAGCCACTTCATTTTGCCGCGAAAACTGACACAAATCGCACGAATTTTCTGGCCAGTCTAATAGGTATCTCAAGAAACGCATATTTTTCAAGATACTTTTTCACGGTACTCGGAAAACTTATACGGTACTATAAAGGTCAATCTCATTTTAGATTAACCATTAAGCCGGTAACGAGATTTTTTTCAATCGTGGTTAGGTCGATCTTATGGTATTATTATGTTCATACATACATACATGGTACAAACGATACGAAATGTAAACATAGGGACAAAATAATACGTAATCGATTACGAATGAATCAACGCTTGGGGAAAATTTACTTAGAACGTCCGTGTAGCATTATTAATGCGAAGAAAGCGTGCGCTTATGCGTTCCAGCGCATATTCTTGAGAATAGTCTCACTTTCGTGATCGAGGTGTATCGCGTGCGATAAGGGGCCCGGCGATTCCTCGTAACTCGAAGGAATTAGGTCAAGAGCGGTGTGTCGCGGTAGGAAAATCTGTATCCTTTTACCGGTCGTGTTCGGCCCAACCTATCCGCGAACCTAACCCAGACCTCCGTGAAGAACGTGAAGAACTTGACGAAGCAAAGCTTCGTTGCGTTAACTCCTCGAGGATATCGAGGGCAAAATGTTCGAAGCTGATTTAGGGTGTGGCTAATGATTCGATATATTAGAGTACTCCGGGTGGTGTCTCAGAAGCGAATGAAACAGGGTCAGCAACGGGGTGATCCGGTCTTTTTAACGATTGACAGGCTAATCTCGTAATTCTGCAAATTTTGCTCGATCATCGGTTTGATTAATAATCCCTGGTACCGCGAAAGGAATCACCACCTGCAATTAGGTTAATGTCTGGCTGCTCCACCTCCTCCGTACTCGTTATTAACACTAAAGCTACCAAAGCGGTCAAAATGACCGGTCTACACTTTTTATTAAGATTATATATAATTCGCATATAACGCGCATATAATTCGATCCATTAATTAACTCGGATCCTCCATTCGTAATTTCTGTATAATTAAATATGTAAATATAAGCGAGTAAATATAAGATCGGTAGTTTTAGTGTTAAACAACGCGACCGGTTCATCGATGTATGATCGATCGGTCGACTAAACCGAGTACAGTCGAGTCTATTTAACGCGTCTCTCTTTAATACGATTTTGAAGTTACGCGGTGAAGCAAAAAAGCAAGAAAATATAAGTGATCCAAGAAATCTGGTCAACTTTAACAGCATAACGCGCTTATTCATTTATTTTCGTTCTTTTTATGTCTTTCTACTGGAAATTAAGAAAGAAGAGAATAATTCCCAAACGCGACTAAAGTTCGAATTTAAAATCTTTTAATGCATAAACAAAACAGAACAACGGAATACTTGTAAGTTATCTCTTTTGTGCTGCTGGTATCTCAACAAATTGTCCCTAATTTCATAAAGAAAGCTATATGATTTTTTCGCGGATTTCTGTGGAACGTATCTACCGCATAAAAAGAGACTTGTACTTTGTGTAGCAGCGGCACGCGTCGGTTCGCGGACATCGAGAACCTTGCTTCGAGGATCGAGGTCGAAGCAATTGCCAGGGAACAGGAGAAGATATCCTGCTACGATGGTTGCAATATACAGTTCACTTCCGGGACGACTGGCAAACCAAAAGCTACCCTGATTTCCCACAAATCCGTTTTGAATAACGCGAGGCAGGTAAGTCTCCGGAAGCATACCGGTCAATTTCCATCGTGTACATTCGAATACGAATGAATTTTATTCCTCGATCGATCGTTGCATCTTTCAGGCTGCGTCAAGATCGGAATTAGACACAGAACGCAAAGTCTGCCTGAACGTACCGTTATTTCACGCCTTTGGTCTAATAATGGGTCAGATCGCAACGCTCCACGCCGGAAGTACCGTCGTCGTCGAATCGCCAACCTTCGATCCAGTAAAATCACTAGAAGCGATGATTCGTGAAAAATGCGACGTGTCTTTCGGGACCCCAACAATGTGGGTAAGCAATTGTGCGGAGAATTGTCCCAACGTTGCAACGTCGAGAATCCTCGACGCGAAGTTGACTGTCAAGTTGAAACATTCACGCTTACCAAAACACGCAGATTAATCTGATGAAGGCCCACGAAAGAATGCAGCCTCCTACGCAGAGTCTCGTGAGTGGTATAACGGGTGGTTCTCCAGCGCCACCGGAACTCTTCAGGAGGATCAGGCAGTGTTTCCGATTTGAAAACATAAAGGTAATCTTTTGCCGCTTTCGGTGAAAAGTGCAAAATCCCTTCTGAAATCGGTTGTCTTGTACCGGGGTCAGTGACTCATGGCGACTCGGAGCTAACCGCGAGTTTATCTATGCGCATATCTTCTCGTACGTATGCATGCATAAATAGAAATCCAAGGAGAAGTTCCGTTTCGCCCTCGCGATCAATAACGTTGACCCTTTCGTTCCACGGTGCCAACCGAATTGCATCAACCGTTCACCCGGCATTGATTTCTCTCACTGATTCGATTTCTTCTCGACAGACGATATACGGTCTCACGGAAACGACCGGAATAGCATTCCAGTCGATGCCGGGCGAAGACAAGGCCCTTACGGAGACCACGGTCGGCTATATCTCCGACCACGTAGAAGCAATGGTAAAGAACATCCACTCTAAACGATCTTGCGCTGAAAATAGGGACGAAACGTTAGTAACAGAGTGAATAACCGAGTATCATTACGAATTACGAATTACGAAATTACGAAATTACGAAAAGATTGTTTTATCAGCATCAATGAATGCATGCGGACTGCACGTTCAAGTGTTCGAATGATACGTGTGCGGTAACATTTTGTTAACACCCAATTTTTATCATTTTCGCGGAACAATTTAAGGTCGTCGATGATACCGGTCATCCAGTGGCCTTTGACACCCCCGGCGAATTGTGGATCCGTGGATACTCGACGATGATGCGCTACTGGGATGATCCAGAAAGTACCAAGAAGACGTTGACCTCGGATGGTTGGTTGAAGACCGGTGACCGATTTGTCCTGCAGGCGAACGGCTACGGACAAATCATCGGGAGGAGCAAGGATATGCTGATTCGGGGAGGTGAAAACATCTTTCCTAAGGTTGGTACTTTGATTTGCACTGGTTAGTGTCTTTCGTAAGTATTGGTGTCTTTTGCGAAATTATTTAAGTGTGCATATAAACATGAAAACCTCTTCACATGAATTATATGAGTATATCATTGATATAATCAACGTATATATATTGTTAATAAATGCATATGCATCGCTAATTGAGTTAATAATGCGTAATTAATATAACGCATATGCGTTTTGTTTTTACTCTTTTTTTATCGTAATTTAAGTGTGCCGCGGAAGATTAACTATAGGTTCCAGTGTTCCGTGAGATAAAAAAGGTTAAAAAACACTGGTATATAGGCATGATATGCAGCATATATTAATAAATGACAAACGATGTTTTGTTTCGACCCATTCGCAGGAGATCGAGGACTTCCTGATGACACATCCGGCGGTTCTAGAAGTTCACGTGATTGGCGCTCACGACGAGGTCTACGGAGAAGAAATTTGCGCGTGCTTGCGGATCCGCGACGGAACCAAAATAACTAAAGACGACTTAAAGAATTATTGCAAAGGCAAAATCGCGCATTTTAAAGTGCCGCGTTACATCGAATTCGTGGAAGAATATCCAAAGACCGGAAGCGGGAAAATCCAGAAATACCTCTTAAAAATGGCGATGGAAAAGAAAGGGATCATACCAACCGCACCCCCTCGATCCTGATATTTCCGTTCGTAGAACAAAATGTTTTTACCGGATACTATACTGCCGATCAGCAAGATGCCCTTATCAAGTACGAAGGAACTCTGCCGGAAGGCCCTTTCTGGGTTCGTAATGGTTCCACAGGTTTGCAGATGACGCTACTAAACTAGTTGGTACCCTTGCCCGCCGAGAACCCTCGGCAAAGTAGGTAACTAACTTTAGCCCTTCCTAGTTAACCTTACCTTGAAACCAGTGTTTTTTACGCGAACCATTTTGCCTCGAGTCGGCTTATCGAGGCTCGACATTGATGCCAACCAATTATAGAGGAAATGATTTTTTCGAAGCGAACGAAGAATTACACGTATCGATTTGCAGCGTGCGAATATAATATCCCTGAAATTAAGGCACATCCTTATCGTACATCCATCTTGTTGTACCGATTCAGTCCAAAAGGGCTCCACGTTTGGCAGTTTACCGGTAAACCGAATATTAGGGATGTTAAGTAGGAAAAAAAGGGAAAATCGAGAAACGTGACAGGTTAGAAAGATATCGGGCTGAGAGTTTGGGGCGAGGCGAACATTCCTGCAACAGCAGATGATCGTGATTGCAGCTGCTCACCCAAAGAACCTGCACCTGCCGTCTTCTCGTACAACCATCGGCATCCACCAAATCATTTCCAGATCTTGCTTGATTTTACGTTCTACCTTTTTCTTCGCTAAACGACCAGCCTCGCTCGGCATACAGCGTGGCCAAATAAATTTCACCATCTTAACGATATTTTTCAACGTTACTCGTAACTCGAACTTTCCACTGATGTCGACTCAATTCTCATCGAAATTATCGAGTTTCGTAAGGTTGTTTCATTGCAAATACCTAGTTGAGTGGAGGAAACGCATGCGGAAATTTTGTCCCCCACCATCAAAAGCCGGCGAACTCGGAAAGCGAAGCTGGCCAACTCACGAATGGACCGGCAAAAGAGACAGAAGGAGAAAAAACTATCCCTGGATCGCCGCCAGCAGTGAAAGAACCACCGCTCTTCCTAGAAAATGTCAATGGATTTTCCAACCTGACCTGCCTCTTTCTTGTTTCCCCACGTGGTTTTTCCCGAATTTGTCCATTACGAGGTCCATCACCTCGCATCCCCGTTCTCTCTGTCTCCCTCTTTTTTCCTCCTCTTATTTCTCTCGATGAAAATCTGATAAAATCTTAGGAGACACGATGAAATCCGGGGAACTGGTCGAACGATGGACAACTGACCATCGTGATTTGGGGCATACCAGATGAATATCCACATATAGCATCGTTAGCTCTGTTGAAAGAGGAGAGATGCCCAAATAAAAGGGACTGCAGCGGAGTTGAGAGCACGGCAAACACTCGAATCCACCGGGTGGATCGATGAAAGATGAAAGATGGTACATCACCACGGTAGCCACTGGAACGAAACTGATTCTGACCAGTCGGAATCCGATGTCCACTCTTTAATCCTTTTCACTATGATTTAACTCGCGATAAAGCGTGCCATAATTAAATTCAACGTCCTTGATCAATCATACAGAAGCCACATTAATCTTTCTTTTTTTTTAACACATTATTTAACGGATTTTTATAAATTTAATATCAAAAACTAAAAAAAAGAAATCACGAGCAATATGGTTTGTATAATACGTTCGTCCGTAAAAGAGACTGCAATAATGTGTGTGTAATTTATGCAAGCGCATACGTAACCACTGAATCACGAGCAGCACAATGTTTGGCCCGAAATCCGTACCACGGGATCTTCAAATAAAGTTCTTCTTGAATTTCAAATCTTATTAATGCACAATCGAAACAAAATAACTGAATGTATGTAAGTTACGTCTTTCGTGCTGTTGGTATTTAAAAAAATGGTCCCTAATTTGATCAAGAAAGCTATATCTTTATTTGTGCGGTTCTTTTATGCGGGATTCTCTGACACGTATCTACTGCAAAAAAACGAATTCGACCGTATATTCTTTGACCCTCTTTTCTTCTGTTTCGTGACGTAAGAAAAATACTTGCTATGCTTTTTCTTCCTGTCACTCCAGTTTCACGAACGGGGGACGAAAATTCGTTGGAATTAGAGCTGCCTGAAAAATTGGTGGTGCCAGGGAACGTAGGGAATTAGGGAAAATAAAGAGACCGCTCCGGGCAACACTGAATCCTGATTTCATACCTGTTTAGTTCCGAGCTGTTACCGAGTACTCCAGGCTATCTTATCCGCGGAAAATCTCGACGTCTTTTTAATTAGCAGCATTTGCTCGTTCGGTTGAAATGCATCCAAACGCTATGCATCTCAGAATTTCGGGCGACGTTATTTTATCCTCGATTAACGTTCACCGAGTTGCCACGCCACTGGCACCAGCACCAGCACCATCGTCAGTCTCCTCGAGAACTTCTTTCTCCTCGAAATCTATAGAACCATCCATCCACCCAAACGATAACACGTCTACGCGTCTACGTTTCAACGTAAATCGCTGCTAATTCCGGGGTTCAATGATCTCAAGAGGCGAAAAGTATTCGGGAAAGATGTTGAATATTCCTGGGATACTCGATTCGTTCGGAATATCGTGAAGAAGTGACGACAAAAATTCTCGTGGAAAACCACTGCTTTCGCGTTGGAGAGCCGAGTGCTGACTCTAAACATTGACGCACGTGGAAGCCGCGTAACGAAGCTCTTAAATCTCGTTATCGAGTGATTTCGATCTTACTCCTAGTTATCTTGACCCTTTTAATTTAACACGTTGAGTGTAACGTGGAAATCCGTGTTATGCGATACCTCGCGATACGCGTACGTAAGTCTATGTAATGAATAAAAATATCACTGTTTAATAAGTGCTCTACGATATATTGGTTACTTTACATCGTAACGTTAAAAATATTGAACATTTTACGAATATTAGTGATATACTTGATTCGAGTTTTAGTAATTATTTATTAATATTGATTCGAGTTTTAGTAATTATCTAGTAATATTGATTCGAGTTTTAGTAATTATTTAGTGATATTGATTCGAGTTTTAGCAATTATTTAGTAATATTGATTCGAGTTTTAGTAATTATCTAGTAATATTGATTCGAGTTTTAGTAATTATTTAATAATATTGATTCGAGTTTTAGTAATATTGGTCACCAGGGACTCCCACGGCAATCATAGTATTAATATTCATTTCTTTATTTATATTTTTAATATTGATTGATATTTGTATAACATACTTTCTTTCGTCAAGAAACTGTCTCGCCGAAAATATCCTCGCGAAAACCTTGGTTGCCCAGAGGGTAGTTGGTTGAAAGAACTTATACGATGCAAGGATTCTTTCCTTGCGCCGAGAGCCGTAGCGGCGTAACGAATTATTTCGGGAGAAAAGAAAGAGGCTCCGTGAAAAGAAAGTAGAGCCGCGCACCTAATTTTCCTCTTTGACCGGGACTTTTCGCGGAAAACTTTCTACTCGCTCTACTCCCAGTGTTTTCGTCGGTGTTCTATATATAACGATTCCCGGGTTGCGCGGACTGTGTACCATCGTACTTGCACAATATACGTGCGTTAATTTACTCCATTTTACCGAGCGCGGTCGATATACATGGTGCCAAGTTATTACGAAAAAATGACCAACTTTAGGCAAGTAATATTGTCGATGTTTAACACGTTGACCGCCGTTGCTGTCACCTGTGGTCGCTGATGCCAATATTACTATAAAACTTGAATCAAATATATAAGCCGTTTATTTAGAAAGTGCCCTAAGTCAATTTTCATAAAAATCAGGTTAAAGCATAAACATTAACTTAATTTGTTTTAAATGTACTTAGACCACTTTCATAATAAACGGCTCACATCGACAATATCCGTAAAATTGTCAATATTTTTCATATTACGATAACGATGTAAAGTAACCAATATATCGTCGCTTAAACAGTTTTATTATTAGACGTTATATAGACGCTACGGACGTAGCGCAACCTACGAGGTATCGCATAACACGGATTTCGATGCGGCGATCAACGTATTAATAAAGCATATGGTTGAAAGTGTTAACCCAAGCCCGTTCCAGAGATCCAACGATATACATGAAATCGAATGGTCCACTATTGTGGCCCATACTTTATCGTCCAATGGTCTATTTCCTCGTGAACCATTGGCCCGTGGTGCGATTTAAACGTGATCTTGGGAAAACGTATATGCGCAATGAACTTGCGCCCCAAATGCTACTGATAATACGAGGGGTTCGCTGATAACTTATAGCTCGTGCCACAGTGGCGCCCCCCCCGCAGTGCAGGATTGCCGTGTGCCACGCGTGAAATATTTTTACGCACGTTTTTCAGGGCAGGTTCAATCGTTTAGAAGTCCCCGTCGATATGTCAAATTTCATGGCGCCTGAAAAATAACACTCGATGAAATTCCTTGATTAAGAAGATGGGGCGAATGGGAAGGCGTTCTCCCCTCTGACATAATATCCTTTGTCGGCCTCGCAAGTTAATCTCTTATATAGAAGTGGCACGCTTCGTGGTCGCATCTGGCTACACTTGGTTTCGAGGGGGTCCGCTGATGCGATGCCTACGAGTTGGGGTCCAAATGCATTATCTACGGGGGTGGGAACCCTCGGCAATGGCTCCGTAATGGTTCACCTAATGTCGATAGATAAATATTCGAATGAAACTACTTCCTTGGAGTCGATTATTCTTCGCTAAATATCCAAGATCAATTAACTCTCTGCATTCGAGGAAGATTTAGGTTATAAACCAAGACTTTTTCTCAGAATTATAAACGCCGTTTTTCTGTGGCAATTTAATCTTATAATATAAATGTTGTATGTTCAGTTTGTTAATTCGGTTTGTGTGACAGATAGAAGAATTGAATTCTGAATAAACAACCGGCGATATATTTAGCTATATTTGTATATTTATGTGTACGTCCTTAAAAAAAAGGATGCATGAAAGAAATAATTATTGTGCAAAGTGAACGGCAAACAATCTCGGAGAATGAAACATTATAAATTTGAATATTTTGATTAAATCCCGGGGATCCGCCATTTTGACTGCTTTGGTAGCCTAGTGTTAATTATCGAAACATTTTTATCTTTTCATTGACACAAATGTTGCGATAACTCTCACTAATTTCAGATTATTTACTATTATTGTTATTCGTTTCGATTATAACTCTGCATTTCTGGACTGCCATAACTGAAATCTAATTCAGTGCCGCTACTTTTCCCGGCCACCATTTTCGTTCCGTACTCGAGATACTACGGTAAACACACACGCCTTCGATTAATGTAAACATACTCCCGCGTACACGGCAGCCCTTCCGTTCCCATGATTCCGCGAACAGGTCTATGGTTGCACGATCGGCATTAGGGTGACCGGCCTCGGAGATCCCTCGGGATACACATTGGATTATGTATCCCAACTGAACGTCGTGAGAAACAGCTTCCAGTGGCTAGTGCCGCTGGGACGGTCTTTTCGCCATTATGTTTTGTCTCCGAGGGAAAATATCCAATCGATCCCAGGGTATCGTGAAACTGAAGTAAAATGTCAAACGAGCCATTGCAAATATCATTGCCCCCAAAACTACAGAATTCTATCAGAACGGTATTTTGAATTTACCGTTCCGCTGCCAGAAGTCAGTAGACTGTAATGCATCCTATTTTGATTAATACAGTTATGATAAAATATATAAAAATTGTGTTTCATTTACTCATTAAAAAGCCGACATTTCATACCCGACAATCTAATAATATCAAGGCTGGCATTCACGAATTACGTTTACTTAATTAGACGTTAGCGATATTAAGGTTCCATTGATCCGTCCAGTCGAATAATGTTAGTCGAACAAAGCCGAGGGATTACGAGCTAAAGGCATCTCCCGAAGGAAATTCGGCCCGAGGAGAGAAGGGAGTCGATAATAATACCAGTAATATCGCGAGAGATTTTCCTTCCCCCATCGTCGGCTTGATTTACGTTTGTCAGCGTGTGCCTTTCGGATTACCGATGCAACCTACCCTACGATATTCCGCAAGCTCCTCTAACGACGATTATCCATCGAGTCTCTTTCTACCCAGATAAACAGTTCCACGCAGCAGGTCCCTAAAACACCGCACCCTCTCCCTAACTCGAACTACTCCGCGATTCGGGCGCCGTTCCTCTCACGCATTCGTTCGGCCACCCTCGTCTACAGCCTGGGGACGACGAAGGGATAAACGAGACACGCGAAACAAAACAAAATATAACGCTCGACCCGAGGAATACGAAGGGTTGAATCGCGAGAAGAAAAACGCAGGTTGTCCTGCGACGTAGAGTCATTCCATTCCAAGTTCACTTTGCACTAAGTGTGTACTTGGATTTCGCATTTCTTGCTCCGACGAGACCCGCACTGAAAGCGCTCAAAGTACCGTGCCGCGTCGTATCCATTGGTATTCCATCTCTCTGCCCTTTTTCCCTCCTCTCCCTCGTTTCTAAACGAACTCTCCTGCCCTTTTCGACTACCCTGTTATCGTTCATCGCACCACGAACCGCCCAGTCTTCTAAACCCTCCTGGCTAGTCCAGACCTTTGTCCTTTTCACCCTGTCAAGCCTCGGTTTTCTCCGCAACTTTTCACGGTGTTTGACCAGAGTTAAATATGTAGTTTCGAATTAGACCGTCGCAAAATCGCTGTCGCAAACCGTGCACCCGTGGCGCCACAAACGCACCTCGCCACGAGGCTCTCTTTTTACGGTGTTTTGGAAAAATGCAGTTCCTTCCTCTTATTATTTTGCACGATTGCGATTCGATTAATAGTCGAGGTTTGTTTAACCTTTTATTTTTAACACAATAAAACTAATTGAGTCTTGGCAGGGTAAAGTAATATAATATAACGAACAATTGCACGGCACTTATTTGTCCCGTAACGCTAGGAATGTTGCAACGTAACAGTTTTCTTGAATTATTTTATAATTCATTTGTTATTTATCAGATTGAAGTGAACATCATATTCATTATATTGTAATATACTTCATCAATCTTTCCAAACTGATAAACCTTTCTTACCTTCAAATGTGAAAGTGAAATACGGAACATGCAAATAGAAAATCCACAAAAAAGCCGTCGCGGTGAACGTGTTAAACCTGTATTAAATTATTATTTGTAAATTATTATTATAATTCTACATTTCCACCACATTCAATCTAATAAGAGTATTATTCTCGAACATATATTATTTCCAAACATTACACTTTTAAAAATGCCATAACCTGTATGTCCACGCCGGTAGTTTTTGCCAGACGCATCTATGCGTCTATAGTCCACATCGATAGCTTTCGTCGGACGCATATATACGTCTATAGCAGTCAAAGATTTAACGAGTACTCCAAGCATGCGAGTTAGGATAAGGATCGGTAAAATTGAAATAAATCGGAGATTAAAACTGGTGGTTATTATAAAAGGAGGTGCGTGACGTTAGGTCACGTGGTTTCCCTGTGCTCCGTGCGACACAAGTACCACGTAGAACACCAATCAGGAGACTTAAGTAGACCCTACGGTTTAAAGGCACGATACCGTTCCGATAAGCGGCCTCCATGGAGGAAATAAATTCGACTTTCGTAGATGTCGAACCGCCTCCTGGAGGCGGTTCTTCCGTGAAGATCGAAGAGCAGGTTAAAAAGGTAGGTTTAACTTGGATTCATTCGTGGAATCGAACTTTTTATCGACACTTTGCCATCTTTACCGATCAGATATTCGGGCGAAGTTTACCGATGACAAATCGCACCTTGACACTATAGTCCTGGTATATCGTGGACGGCTGACAGTAAATACCAATTAATCTTATCGTTAATTAAAATCACTGAAACAACACTGCCATGTGCGGCTACCACCGGTAATTTCCATTTAATAATTCTAGAATCCACGTTACCTCGTTCTGTATTCAGAATTCGATAAACGGAGGACAAGTGCGATGTCTAAATATGAATTGTATCTAAATATGGCTGCTTCCAGCGCTCTAATAATAGGGGTACCAAAAAGTAATCAATTCGGGAGTGGAGAATTCTGTTGCATCGAGATTTGGGAATTTGATTTTTTCAAAAAGGGATTTGTGGAAGTGGGAGATAATTGGTCAAGGATCATAGATAACGATGACGATTATCAGTTCAATATGAAAAAATAAATGGGGTTTCATAAAGTATGTGAAAAATAATTATTAAAAATAATTGATTACTTTCCGGTACCCCTAATACAATTATTTGCAATTGAAATAATTTCCCGTCGCTATTTATTATTATTAGACGACAGTTTCAAGACAACTGTACGAAATTCGAAAGCTCCGAAAGACCAAAGCTTTTGCATGCACGTAATATATATTCGAGTAAATCTGGAATTAAATAAAAACCATTAAACGAGGGAAATAATCGAGTAAGAAATCTTGTTTTTTTTAACTCGATCGATTATCTTTTTTCCTTTCTTGTTCATCCATTACATGTCCATTACGTCTGACCTATCGGGACAATGAGATAAACCCTGACCAACCTTGGGAGGTGAGTTTTATGAAACTGCTAATTCAGTTCTCGAGAGGATTCCCTTCGGTGGTTCTTCGAAGGTTTCCCAAGTGGGCCAGGTTTAGCGGATGCCAGGAAAGCCAGCTTTACTCTTCCCACTGCATCTTCCTCATAAATAAAGCGACAAAACAAAACATAGCTCCGTTCCCGGCAGCAAAAGAAAGCTGAAGGAAAGTTGATAATGGAAATACTGACGAGATCGGCAACACTAAGTGCCGGTCGCGCTAAACAAATGCCGTTGACAAACCACCGTCAGACGACTAACAGCTAGCGCTGTAGGTAGGATAAGGAATCGGCGAGAGAGGGAGAGAGAAGGAGAGAGGGAAGCCTCGACCTCGTTCCAGTAAAGTTCAACGGACTTGCGGCATCGAATCTAACAACGAGAAGCGCAACCGGGATTTGTTAAATTCTGTGGTTGTCGTGTGTGCGCAAACTTCTTTTTTCCAGAATCCCGAATCTTTTTGGTCCTCTTCGCCGTAGAATTCCCTTGTCGAGCCACCGTGAAGCCCGAGCTGTGACACGGTCCCTGGATCTGTTCAATAAACCTTCGATCGCATGGCCAGATCCTTGCGCCTCTTTGTTCTTCGCCTATTTTCTTCTCCTATTTTTGTTCGACTCGTTTCTTCCTTCTTCTTTATCGCGAGATACCGTGACCTCGAAGAGATCGATTGGCAACTCTTCGAATCATAGACCAGGAGAAAGTACGAAGAATACCCACGTATAGCTCTTCGAGTGGTTAGCTCACGGGACGAGTAGAAAGAAGTCCGTTTCCAGTGGTTGGTAGCTATCGAACCGGTAGAAAGGGGAAGTTTAAACGTTAGTGCTTCAACCGAAAGGTAAATGGTAGTTTCGCGGTTGGGCGCACCACTGCACCTGTCGTCGGTTATGCGTTCCCCGGAAATCACCCTCCTCGAAACCGTTGCCACTTTAAAAACCAGGCTTCTACCTTCGAGGAAAGGAGAGGAGAACCATTGCACGTTTGATCGAAGGATCAATTCGAGAATCATCAAACCGAGCTTGTCCGATATGGACAAGCATATAGTGCCTCCCACGCAACACTACTCACGCAACTTTGGCTCCCTTTCTTTATCTTGATTCTCTTTCCCGAAGGTGTCTACGGACGAGAGGTAAAGGCGCATAGGCCGTGCGAACGGAAGTCTTGGTCACGGCTCGTCGGCCCGCCGTCGTTCCTCTCGCTTCGCAACAACTAACCCTCTTTTTAAATCTACGCTTACATTTACGCTCTTTCGTTCCGACCGACCAACGTACTTAATCCGAATTCATTTCGGTCCACCTCTTTTCTCTACCAATCTGCTACTCTCAATGCCAATAAAAACCCCAGCGGAGCTTCGAAGAATCTTCTCGGGTCGACCGACAAAGGTTCCACTTCATTATCTGAGAGAACTTTGCTCTCAGAAGCTTAGCATACTAACGGCACGGCACGCGTTTCATTCGATCTCCGAGTTTCCGCTCTTTCCGGTACACTTCGCGGCAAACTTTCCAACCGACGTTCAGCATCATAGGTAAAAGTATTCGGTCGTGTCGGACGGAGGCGTCGGGACGTGGATAGCTCTATTCGTGGAATCGAAAAATAGTGTGCGGTAGTCGTGCTCGAAAGGTTCGAGGGTAATCGGTTTTAGAGGTAATCGCGTTTACCGGAATTTCGTTTTCCTATCACGTGGAAGGATAACGGGTAAAAAGAGTCGGAGTCGAGTGAACGTCTGGGGAGTCGTTCCGTAAAATCTACATAAGTGCGGACTAACTCGACGGTAACGCATCTCAACGTTCGTTTTCTGTATTCCTTCTCTTTTTTCTCTCTCTCTCTCTCTCTCTCGCTCCATGGATCTGGACTGACTGACTAACCAAGAGACTGTGAATCATTGGGTGACATTAGAAAAAGTTCAAGAGCCAATGCCACTTACTTCTAATATCAAAGGAGACATTCTACCTTGAAATAGTCGAAACACTCGACTCACTTATCTGTCGTGTTTGAGATTCCGTAGGCAGCAGATATTCACGTAGCGATACCAGACCAGAATAGTCGAACTCCACCGGAATTTCAACCGAGTACCTGAAATTCTTAGACGGAGCCGACGTCCGGCATATTATTTTGACAAAGTTTTTTCGCCGATGGAAATGCAGTGAAACAAATTGAAGTCATGCGCAGCCACGGGCTTCTCTTCTCTCTCCCCCCCTCTCTCTCTTCCTTTCTCTGTCCGCCTGTCGTTCGCCAGGATGGTAGTAGCGGGGACCGGTAGGTTGTCGGGTTGAAGGTTCCGCGAGCGCATTTCATCGTGGACTATCAAGCGGCCAGGTAGATCGTAATCCGGCGAAATCCTTGGGTTCATATTTGATAGTTGGTATGTGTGGTGCCGTGTTGTCGCGCATTTTCAAAAGTAATGAGAGCGCAATCCGATAGAAACAGTTTATCCGAGGATGCGCAGAACTTTGGAGATACGTTCGAGAGCTGTAGTTGAATTTTATCGGGTGCGTAATTAATGAAGTGCGTGGAGGTATGTTCAAATGCGAAAGATCTCGCGAATGGGTTGGAAAGAAGTGAAATTTTTCATGAAATTCACGGTGCAGTGTATGTGTGACTATCTCGAAGCGAGGAGAGGAAAGTAGTTCGGTTTTGGTGTTTCGAACGATCTTAGGATGCCTCGCGTTCAAGAAAGAAAGAGAGCGGGCTGTTCGAAGATCGGGTGGATTGTCGCAGCGCTGCTTGGAATCATAGGTGAGTCACTAGCCTCGGAATAATACGACTCAACAGGTTCCTCCAGTTGCTACTCATCGTTCTCGGAAATACTTAGATCACGGGAAATTTCGAGTTTTCTTTCGTTCCCTATTTACCCGCGAATTCAACGAGAAAGTTTCATTCGCAAATCGCCAAAGGAAGAGACACACGCTTACGCGCCTGCGATCTATCGAAAGTCGATTTACTCTTCTCGATGTATTCTCGAACGGCATTTTTCTTTCATTGTATTTAGTTAGGTTTCCAGGTAACCCGGATCAATTACGATTCCCCGAGAATCGACGAATCGACGTTCGCCGTGAACACAACGGTTAACGGACTTCGAAGTACTTAACCTAGTATGCGGCCAAGATATACGTACACTGTTTCTTCGTCTTCTCGCACACGATATTTACGACCTCGAGATTTCAACAGGCTTCGCACTAGTTGCCTCTTTACGATCGATATTATGCGAATAAGAAAACCGGCCGATAATTCTTGAACTCCGATCTCGGTTCCCGCGTCTTGGCGGCCATTAACTGCGCGCCATACTTGCGCCGGAATCTGGAACACGGAGCGCAGGAGAACAGTTTGCTTGGTGGGAATGTTTTCTTTTTTCGCATTCGACAAAGAATAGAGAATAGTACTGTTCCGGTATCGTGAAATCGATACACTTATAGGTTCTCCGGTAGAGTAACCTGCACTATCAGCAGTTCCAGTTAACAAGAGTTTCCGATGAATAAAAAACGAAGGAAGAAAGCGAGGAGTAATTGATCTCTTTAAATCTATGGACTTGTAGTCCTCCGTCCAGCATAGCGAAGGTCCCTAACCTCTAACTTTCCTTTGAGATTTAAATGCTTCGCTTTTCGAAGGGAGATGGTGCGGGGTGGAGTCTGGTAGCACGGCGTACGTTATACCAAAATATTCGCTGGCCATCCGCCAACATCGAGACGATACTGTCTCCGTACCGTTTCGCTTTTTATAGCTCGCCCTTCCTAGATTTATCGGCCACGCTCGTATTCCTGGATCGAAATGGCCGGAGACACGGGAACGTGGCTGCGTTTCGTCGATTCGAAACCGTAAGCTGGAAAAAGGGCAATCGATGCTAGACCGGGATATCGGTAGGTCGGTAGCCAGCCAGGCACACGACTTCTCGAAGAGTATCACGCGATTTCACAATCATACTGGACATGTTGGGCCAACATGCTCCCAGAATCCTTATCGTCGCGAGCAAAGTGAAATTATTCCACCCGAACAACCACTTTCAACCCGTCCCACTTCCAATTAAAAAAGGCCGCGCGAAAACGAATTCACGGAAGCCCTCTTTAACCTCTCGCCTTATAATATCGAGACAGAATCGTGGTACGGTTTTCGGGCCAAACTCGAGTGGCACGAGCCCTGCTCGTAGTACAGTTTTCGGACGAAACACGTGAAGCACGAGTCCTGCTCGTGGTCCAGTTGTTACGGATGCGCTTGCATAAATTAAACATACACTTTTCCGTCTTTTTTATGGACAAGAATGTAAATCATATTGCTCGTACTTCTTTTTGGTTTCTGAACTTAAATTTATAAAAATCCTTTAAGCAACGTTTAACACGTTCGTTATTTTTCCAATTCCCGCAAAATGTAGTACAAATTTGTTCTTCTATACGATTTAAATAAAACAGATTCTAATAAACGTGAATTAGAATCTGCTTTTCCAAGTTGTTACAAATATGCGACGTTGGCTTGTGCGATGTACAGCGTTATTATTTATTCAACAACAACAAACGCAATCCAACTACCGTCACACGTATGTGACGTTGGTCGCGAACGTGTTAAATCAAAAGATTAATATGGCTTCCATACGATCGAACATATGGCCAGTTGCTTTTTGGTTCCATCGCACTAGCAACTTTGAGCTTAATTATACTGTCGCGAATTAAATTATAAGGCAAGGGGCTAGTGTCACCTTCCTTTGGTTTCTCCTCGATTCGAGCGTACCTGAAATTGATCCACGCTTTCGAAGATATCGTAAGTTAAGAGGAAATTGTCACCGGTTGCTAGAGTTGGCCATTATCGAGAGAAAAGCCGACAAACTGCTCGACTTCGCAACGAAGCATTTCCTACTATGCCATTAACCTCCAGCACTCATATCCGTAGATTCTCACGGGCCGTTTAAATCGTCACGAGTCTTTCGCTAAAAATATCTGCTTCCCACGGAACGGTCAGTGCTTTCCTTTGGATCGGTTCGCGTTCCTCCGAAATTGCTTTATTACTTTATTTCAAGCAATAATACTGATGTCCCAAATGCAAACCTATTCGCAAATAATGCTAATAATCTGATCGCCAATAAAATAATCCTAATAAAGTTATCCCAGATGATTGTTTCTTTCAACCTTGAAATTCATCGAAATTCATCGAAATTCCGTTCGTTCCTCCAAAATGATTTTACATAAAAACTGATGTCAAGCTGATGTCAAAAAATATGCGCACCTGTTCAAAACTAATAACAATAACAATAACAATCTGATTCGTTACCAAAATAATCCTAGTAACAATATCACGAATGATTGTTCGCATTCTAACACGAAATTCATGAAGTTTTTTAATGCCTAAGGAAAAAGATGAAAAGGCAAGTTACGTTGTCGACGAGTGGCGGGCACGTTTTCAATTAGCGACATAATTACGAATTTGATGGGAATACGCTAACGCAAGCGTGCAAGGGTTCACTCATTGGCGTAATTACAGTCTCGATGTTTATAAATGTCCATACATTAGCTACGTCACTGTTTACACAGCGCTCTCATTTTCGCTTTCATCCACGGAAATTTTTCTACGATCCCGTGGCGAGAGGGGCGGAGGGGGCAGGAGGTTGCCGTCAGCCGGATACCGCGGACCAGCAGACCGAAGGTCATTTTTTTCAGAAAAACCGTAGGGCAACATCTGCCTAGCATATGGAAAGCGAGATGGTCCGAGCCGGAACAGAGAATGCGTTCGTACATTCGCTGCATCGTGCTTCCGAAGAGAACTGATAAGTTGAAATATCGCGGTTGACATCGATCATAATTGAAAACTGGGGGTGGCAAAACCATTTGATGGATTCGGTCGTAGAACATGGTAACTAACAAAAAGTCAACTTTCGGGAAATCGATTTGTAAGGTTTTGAGGTAACACGTTGAATGCCGTGGGCGTCACCGGTGACTGACGATACGAATATTCCTGAAATTCGAATCAAGTATATCGCTAATATTCGTAAGATTTGCAATATATTTAATGTTACGATAACGATGTAAAGTAACTAAAGTATCATAGGATACTTTCGTATACCACGGATTTCTGTCCGTCAGTTAACGTGTTAAATACTCAATTCATTGATTAAAAAGAGACTTGACTGTACTTCGAAGAATTCCAAGCAACGAACACGGCTATGACGTTCAAAGATTCATCGAAGTCTGAAGGTTTCGTGGAATACTGTAACGGACGTGAGTTTGCATCATAGAGGCCTTACGATGAACGCAGAAGACCCACAAAACGGTGAAACATCGTACAGACGACTCCAGCCTCGATAGACGAAGTTAGCACGGCCTCCTATCTTTCTCTTTTTCAATACGTAATCATCTTTCCTCATGATTACAGCAGTGCGATGAATAATTCTATATAGTTCATCGTAAGCTCTGCCCACAACTCTACGCACGCATCTTGAAAAAGCATCTTGGTTTCTTTTCAACGGAAACCTAACCTCTCCCTAGTCCGCGTATATGAAAGCAACATCGAAGACTCTACGAGTAAAATCTGTATGCACGCGGAAGAAGTTAAAAAGAGGGAAAAGAAAAACTGCCCGGATGAGTTTGCTCCCGCGATAAAGGTTTACCTTTCGTTAGACCGAAGTGTCTCCTTGGTTTCACGAGAGACTCGTGTAACAACGTTCTTCACGTAGACCTGGCTTGCCTGCTTGCCCTCCCACTTTCCCGCCGCCATACTCCTTGCCACCAACGATCCCCACTACCTGAATACCAAACACCCTACACATTCCGAGTGAATCCGAACAGTCTCTTCTTTGAATACTCTTGTCTCTCCGAATACTCCTGTCCTTCGTAAACCGAATAAATTCTCAGATTTCCTTTCCGACGAGAAAATCTCTTCGCGCATCCTCGCGTCGTTTCGTAGAATAAGGAAAATGGCGGTAAGGGAAATCGTAAGGGAAATACTGAGAAGGTAGAATAGGTAGTTTGCTTCGCTAAATAAGTGCACTTCACCGGCGCGGAGAATTAACCTTTGCACTCGTGAAGCGACTCTCAGTAGCCACTCAGTTTATTCCGGCAATTCGAAGGGCGACTAAAAGGCAACATTAAAATTGAATCCAGTTCTTCGTAATTAATGTTTAATAACAAAATATAACTGGCGGAAAGTTCAATGCCGCATTGCAGTCGCCACTGGAATTGCCGTAATAAACTGAATGGCGAGTGAGGATCGCTTTTATAGTACCGCAAGAAACTAAGTGGCGACTGAACGACGCCTCTCGTATTGCTGCAATAAATTGCGTGGCCATTGAAGTCGTCTTTTGGATTGCTGTAATAAATCAAGTCGCGTTGGAGAGTCGCATCTTGAGTGCAAAGGTTTGAACCTGAAATACTCCGCATTTAAAGTGTTAAAGACGTATTCATAAATATACAAATATCGTTGAATGAATTGCCGATCACACTATACTTCTAGTTTTAAAGATGCGATTTGGTGGTTCGGTGATTCATAAATAGAGAGTTGGAGGTTTTTTCGAAGGACATTTTCCCGCGGTGGGTTTCAAAGTGGCTTTAGAGTTGGAGGTGGCCCCAAGGGAGAGACGATACGTGATCTAGGGGCAAACCGAGACTATGGGAGATGAGGTTCTACGGAGTAGGATTACGAGATTGCCACGGTAGAAGAGGATTATGAGAATACCTCGGGGAAGGTTCAATCTCAAGGGCGTTATGCTTTCCACGATCTCCCGCATCCTCGTACTTCCTCGCACCCTCCACATTTACGGACAGAGGACTCCTCCCTCTTTTTCTTACCCGGCATAAAATAACTGCACGACCAGACTTCCTTTACTTCCTCCCATTTTCACGATAAAACTTTGTATACTCGATTTCCTTTTTCTTCCACATTTCCCTTTATTTCCACGCGAGAATGACGCGCGAAACTTGCATCTGAACTTGCAGTTTAATTCGAGACTTAACAGAGTTGCCAACAATTCTTGATTCAATGCGACACTACAAATTACTCGTTGCTTCAGCGTGCATAGAACGAAGAATCTGTTACGGCAAGGTTTTTCTTTGGCTTCGAAGCGATCGTTGATAGAAAAAGGAAACGCGTTGGAAGGTTAATAGGGGGGAATTCTCGGATTGGCAAAGTAGTTACTGTTCTGCAAAGTTACTCGCCGTTATCCGACCGTGAACACTGGAGTCGCGTAACGGCGCGCGCAACGATTATAAACCGCGAGTTCTCCTGAAATTTCATCGGGATAATTATGTACTGGTTATGTATCGATAAATAGTAAGGTTACCATTTCGCCAAGCACGTGAAGCGCGCGAGTATCGAAGTGCGATTCTTTGAAAGAATTCGTTATTTCCACGCTGCGTCCCTCGAACAATAAGCGTCGGTGTGAGCCGAGAGTGGCAAAGCTACTTGCATTCTCAGGTGAAACGCGTCCGCACGGAAACCACCAGAGAGAGAGTCTCGGAGAGAAGAAGAGAGAACGACGCGAAAAGGCAGATGCGAGGGCGGAGGGGTGATGGTGAGAAGGGTGGTAGATGCAGGTTCTCCCGAGTGGAAAGAGAGAAAGAAAGAGAGCGAGGAGTGAGGGGGCGACGCGAGGGAGCGAGCAGGGAACGAAGGGATCTGGCGAGAAGGTAACGGAGTGGTAGGAGCGGCAACCGGCTCCATTCGACTCCATTGGCGCAATCACGAATATTCGATTGTTTTCTGTTTTCGGCAGCAGTCTTCGTAAAAGATATTTAAAATAACACCTTCGCGTATAAAGTACCATCAAGATCAAGTCCCCGATAGAATCTGCAGTATGGCATGATCGGACATTTACTATGTAGAAGGATTATTAATCAAGAGAAGTGTGAAAGAATGAAGTCGAAGGGTAGTAAGTAAAATTTGGTAGCAGGGAAAAGAAGTTGTTACTTCGAATTGAGTAAGGAGCACAGGCGTGGGTGAAGAAGCTGACGAGTTTGAAATAAAGCTGAAATTAGAAGGTAGGTCCTACGCCTGTGAAAGAAGTGGGACCGGTGTGACTGGTTCGCAGATGCGAGAACCACACTGCCGCCACCGTCGCCGCCGTTCTCGATGTACTACGCCAAGACAGAGACTGGTAGACTCGCGATACTTTCGAAATCAAATTCGAAATTGTTCTTTGTATGCTAGGACAAACTGAATTCTTCGCGAGGAAGATCTTGCTGGCCTATCTCTGCTCTTTTCTCGCTTTCTTTCTCGCGTCACCCAGCACGTTATTCATCCGGAATGAAAGGCCTTCCATGGGACTGGTTTTCCCGTACTGAGAACATTTTCAATTCCACGTATAGATACATATACTAAAGCATCTTCCGCTCACGCGTTTCTCTCCGACTCGTGGAAACCGTGCCGGAAACTCGTGCAACAGGTGTTACGTGCGTACGGACTTTGAACTAGTGTTGCTTCCACGAAATGCTTCTCTTATTGTTAAAGATACCCGAACCGTAATCCTTCGTCCGAAAACATGGACACGCGCGACACACGGACACAAAATAACGTGTGCTCGGAGATTTGCAGAAGCGAGAACGATCTCCGTGTACTCTTACCATCGCATAGACCGTACATTACTCTGCCGAACCGCGAAGAGGGTTAATTTTAGCCTTTCGCGATCGTCTCTCGAAGGAAACGTTGAACTCCAGACCTTTCTCCCCTCCCCTCCCCTCTTCACCTCTCCTTCCATCAGCATCCACCCTTTTCTATCGCTTCTCTCTTTACCGATTCAACTTTCCTACGTGCATCTCTGTCCCCTTCGTTCCGCTTTTCTCCCTTCCCTTTCTACTTCCCGAATTCTTCTCTCCCTAATCTTTAAACGATTACGAGAAATTATGCATTCTTTCGAAATAAACTACCATTTATCCTCCCCGCTGTTCGGAGAGTACATAAACAACGATAGAACCGAATCGTGGACCAAAATTTTCATGCTGTCTATATCTTATCAGTCAAAGTGCCAGTGGCATGGTTGAATGCATGGCGATAACCACTTTTCTTCTGTTCCCCCTTACTTCTCGAGGTAGCAGCGAGTTTTTGTTAGACGCGAAGCTAATCGCGAGAGAGCAAAGAGTCGTTTCTTCGACTCAAGTGATACGAGGAGAATGAAAGAACTCCTTGTTAGAATCACTGTGCCTCTCTGTGTAAGTTCGATTCCTGGTGCCACTGCAAACCACGAACCTGTCGCGCTCGCCGTCGGCAAACAAAACAACGTAACGTCAGATGCGTGCGTACGCGGTTTATCGACACGAAGAATATCGCGGTTAGACTTCTTCGGTCACTCTTCGTTTTCTCGGATAATGTCACCGATAGTTACATATATACACGGCGTTCACTTCTTCCTTGTGGGATAGATTTTTTCGAAGGTTTCGAGCGAACCACGCTCACGAACGTATCAGTATTCAACTAACGGTACAACCAAACACGAGACTCTACGCCGGTCGTGTACTACGCGTACCGCCTTTTCTTTCACTCGTGTGTTGGGAAACCTTGATCGTCGGAGACGTATTTTTTCATGGCTCGATCTAATTCAAACACCTATTTCTCCATATTCTTCATTCTCGTGTCGAAAGAATTCAGGAGACACGTTCCACGCTTAACACTAGAACTACCGAACATATACTCATCGTCAGTTATGCTCGCACGTTTGTTTATATATAAATTATAGCTGGAGGATCTATATTAATTTACGCATTCAATTATTTACGTTATATATATAGAATAAAAGTATATTAAATCTGAAAGAATGCGTTGTGGTATATTCAAATAATTTCACTAAAAATAGCAACCTAGTTATTTTGACCCCTTTAATAGTTCTAGTGTTATTACGTACTTAACACATTTACGACCACGCCGCGGAGGAGAAATTCTTGCAACAATCCGTGCTTTATTATTCTTGTATACGATTTAAATTTAATAAGCGTGAATTTAAATCTACTTTTCCAATGTCTTACAAATATGTGACGCTGTCTTACACGATAGACTGCGTTATTATTTATTCAAGAATATACGAAATTCGGCAACCGTCACACATATGTGACGCTGGTCGCGAACGTGTTAATAAAGTCTACTTATTTTCAGTTCGGCGTATTAATGCCACGAAGAATTTCAAGGGCGATCGTGAAATAAGCAACGGCTAATAAACACCGGCCAAAGAATCAGGAGCTCGCAAGAGTTATTAGTAACTTAGACATTTTTCACAGCTGTGTACATATTGATACGAGCGAATACTAAATAGCCAAATAGACTAGCAGCACGTATGCATTGCTTCAGACGATCAGTTTGACTACCGTTCGAGCCGTATACGTGTATTTATTCTGAATCCTAATTAGCCATAGATTCCATCGTTATTTTCGTCATAAAGGGGACAACAGAGAACGAGGGACACCGGATCTACGGGCTGACGATAATTTTCAAACGAATGCGAGCGGTTCCGTCAAACAAGATTCTTAGGGTCGGTCCCCACAGTAATTTTCGGGGGAAAAAATGTAATTAGGTCGGGAAATCGTAGCGGACTGAAAATTAAAGGCCAAGTAAAAGTTGATAGATGCGAGGATGGCTTACTTGGGTTCGAACAAGGCCCACTACTACGGGCCCCGTACCGATCGTAGTACAATGTTGCCATCAGCTCGGTAGCGCGTTGGGAAACGGAGCCAGCATCGGAGAACTGGCATCACTGTCGGAGGTTCTCGGTCAGGTAGTGTCGTGAACCACAGGCACGCTCGAGAAGAAGGGAGAATCTCCATGGATTCGAAAGGTACGAAGGCATGCTCTCGGTCACCGGCACGACCTAAGGATGCGAAGCGGTGTTGCCGAGAGTTTCAGGTTCTCGGGGACCATCTGCTTGCCCTCAGGGCCCTTAGATCATGGATCTTTAATGCTCGCGTGACTCGACTTTCCGCTTAGGTCGCTTTTCATCTTGAACGTTTCTTCCTCCACGTACATACATCTATATATCCGAATTATCTTCACATGTTCTCGGTTCTTTTGGAAATGAATTCTTTATTTCATACCTTAATCTCAATCTGTTTTAATGAGCACACGACCTCCATTCCTGAAAACATAGGAAATGCAAACCGTGGTCAAGTGGTTGCAAAACAGCTCGCGCGCACGATGTACGATGCATCGCGCATTGCTCACCTAACGAACTTAATTCTCGTCCACCGTGCCGCGACCCACGGTTCCACCTACGCTGTGTACTACGCTTTTCCATTAGTATACGCAAAGAATAGCGTTTTAGGGGGAAGGAGAAAGAAAAAGAGGGGGAGGCACTCCGGTGTGCGCAGATGCTCGAAAATTTGAGTCAGGTAGCCAAACAAGCCGAGTGAGCGCGAACACCTGCTTGGGTCCTTCCATCCGAAAACTTACCATTATGTCTTTTATTCTCCTTCTCTTGAACGTGGCAGAGCTGAGTTTCTTTTCGGAATAATTCTTGCGACCTGTTCCCATAGGCATATAAAATATTCAAAATGAGTAGTATGAATATGGTTCATTACGAAAATACGACGTACGTATTTCCGAACCAGGACCTACCCCTACTCTGGAGTATCCGCGTCGTTGGTTTTCGGTATGCAAGTAGGACGACGTTGGATTTTTCGTAAATACAAATGATTAGAATAAACATCGTGTCCGTAACAGGTTTCCTCGGTAAAAAAATTTGAGCAGCCGGTCGGCTGAAACGTTTCGGTGTTCCCGTAGGCCTAGCTCACGGCAGGAGGAACCACCTGCCGCTGAGCTCGCCACTGGCAAACATCCCTTCTCCTTTCTTTCTACCTCTTTCAATCACCGCTTTCTCTTCTTCGTTTACCTCGTCTTCACGACGACCGACTGTTAGCTCCTTCCATCTTTCTTCTTCCCTCTCCCCCTTCTCACTCTCTGTCTCCACCCCCCTCTGCTGTATTCTCTTGGACGGTTTCTGGTTTCTTTAGCTCTGACGTTTCTACCAACACTACACCACCATCACGGGGTAGTGGTAGTAACCACCACCTTCGTTCCGTCGGTAGTTCTACCACCACCATTGCCATCACCACACCACCCCACCATCGCCATCGTCGTCCTCGGTCTTTCCACCTCCGAGAGAGCCGCTGCATCGAAACGACGACCGGTTTTACGTTGCGCTCCACGCGTAGCGAAACCGAAAGAGGGGACGGGAGAAAATGGGGAAACGAAACGGTGGGGGGTAACACCGATGGTTATGCGACCCCAAGCTCAGTCATCGTGCGACCATGTTGGACTGCGTTTATGTTATTTTTCTATCGGCCAACATTTTTTCATTTCACCTTGTTTCTACGAATTTGACCTACAACTAGGGTGGTTTGCGCGTCTCTTCACCCTCTCCGTTTCTCTTTGGACACCCTCGGCCGTTTTACGTTTGCATCCACCTTGGAACAGTTTCTTTTCTGCAAACGTGTAAATCTATACAGGTTGTTCGCATACACGTGAAATAGTGTTCAGTGTTGAGGAAAAGCGTACGAAGATTTCACCGAGGTAAAAACCTTGCGTATTTCGTGAATCGACGGCATTCTTTGAACACGCATCGAACGGCTGAACCGTGCAGCTCGGCCCGTTCGAACCGAGTCCGTTCGCTTCGTTGGCTCCCTGTCGGGACAAAGAAAGGAGTGTCGTACGGTGGACAGCTGCAACGTGGCACACGGATTTCAGAGGAAAAATATCTTCATCTTTGCATCTCCGTGGATTCGGGTGTTCAGGATTAGGAAAAACGCAAGTTGTAGCAGCAACAGCAGTGGCGGAAGCATGAGGCGGGCTTCGGGCAGCGGGTTGTAACGTGATGCTGGTTGACAAAGATGAATCAAGTACGAAGGGACCAAGGGACAACCGCGCAGATGTTACTTTTCCAAATATGAAGTCGGGAATCCAAAAGAAAAGTTCTCGAGTCCATTTCATCTAAGAGTTTTCATTCTCGCGGAAGTCACCACGAGAATGACACTAAAACTGTTATGGATATTGTTTATAAGAGCTTTTTAACCGACATTGAAAACGCTCGTAATTTATGGTAATCAGATACTCGCAAATCTACTCGAGGGAGAGAAAATGGATAGAAGAGAATAAAAGTGCAGATAGTGGAATGCATTGTGGAGTGGTGAAAAGTGCTTATTCGAAATGATCGGTCGTGCATTTTGACGGAAGCATACGATCCGCAGTGTCGACAGTATATAGTAAAGCAATGCGAGTGACGTCACTGGTTCACAGTGAAAGTCGTAGCAACGCTGATTACGCGAACTTCTGATCCATTCGTTTACCGGATGCTCGGATTTAAAGATATTTTATTGTCGAACGAATAAATTCGGCGGCCACGAGGGCTCAAATTCTACGAATCTACAAAATGAATAAAAATATCCAATCACGGATTACTCGACTATGGGGAACTGCGATGTACTCTTTGCTACCGCTGCTCTTGCTTCTCTCATCCGGTAAGTATTTGCGCGTTCTCCAGCGCGACATATTCTTGCTAAACGGGTTTTCGTTCGAAGGAAAACCTGGCTGCGGCTCGTATTATTTCAAGTCCAGAGCATCGAGTCTCCGCAGCACGAATCTGTGCACGAATATGTGCACGAATATGAGCACGAACCACGAGCGTTCACTCTCGCGTAACAATATACTCTGACTGTTACTAAACAGTAAACTATGTAAATGCAAAGATCGTGCGTAGGAAAGTTGTACGTAACCTTGAGATCGATAATTGGATAGAATTATGAGTCAGAAAGTAGAAAAGTCGATGAATAACTAGAGAATAGAGATGGTAGGGGTTCTGTGTTTGATGACAATGGAAGGAGAAAAGATGTGAGGGCCGAGCGAGGGAATGTCTTTGAGTAACTTGACGACGAGTTAAACCGGTGGTCTTACCGTTATACGACCTAATGACACGAGATTCGTTGTTACGCGACATCGAAATCCTCGATTTAAACTCGAACGATCCGATAGCATTTGGAAGACGAGAGCAGGCGATTGAAAGCATGTGGCTCGAGGGTTGCGAAGTGGCCCAATGGGAAGGGAGTTCGAAGGGGACTCAAGGGCTGGGGCAGGTATTATCGAGCCACAGTGTTGTCGCCGTTGCCACTTCGTCCCTTTTCGAAGCTTAGAATAATTGCTACGCGTAAACAAACAGATCCGATTCCCAATGTATATGCAACAGTGCTGTAAAATTCGGGAGATGTATAAAGGGACGTTCGTTTCGTTGTGTTTCAGGAAGTACGCAGGGCCGAATCGAGGAAACGCAAATGGATACGCATGAGGGTTCGACGGTACAGCTGCAATGTCGTTTCTCCCCACCGAAGGAAAACGTAACGTGTTTCTGGTTAACGCATACGAACGACAACCATGATAACGCGGCGATCGAGAATCGTTCGTTATCACCGAACTACAAGGTGTTCATGAACCTCGAGGAGGGTCGTTACGATCTTCAGATACGGAACGTTTCGTACGAGCGGGACAACGGTAAATACGAATGTCGGGTAAAGGTCAGCGGAACGGGGATGGATCTTCACAGAAAGTACATCACCCTGACGGTACTTCGAGCACCGGGACCGCCGTCGATTTCACCGACGTCCGCTGCCGCCACCGAGGGTCAAAAACTTGAGCTTCAATGTAACACAAACGGCGGTAGCCCGGAACCGGAAGTCAGATGGTACCGTGCCAACGAAACCACCTTGCTTCATTCCGGCCGAATTTTAACGGTCGAACCAACGAAGGAGGACGATCGCGCGATCTTCCGCTGCGTCGTTCGCAATCGAGCGATGCGAGAAGGCGATATGTTGAACGCAACGGTGACGCTCGACGTGAATTACTTTCCGCGCGTTACCGTCGGCCCGGAGAATCCTTTACGCGTGGAGGCAAACGGCACCGCTAGCTTGGTCTGCCGCGTCGACTCGAAACCCGTCGTTGGAATGGTGCGTTGGTGGCGTGACGGAAGTTTCATCGCCACTAGCTTCCAGCACGCGATACGCAGGGTTGCCTTGCAGGATGCCGGGAAATATACGTGTCAGGCGGACAACGGTCTTGGTAAAAGAGGTGAGAGTTCGCTTCTCCTCGACGTACTGTATCCACCCACGGTTTCCATCGAAGGAGATGCCATGCGTATCGCTGAGGTCGAAGACACGTTAACCGCCCACTGCAACGTTTCCGCGAATCCTGCACCGTCGGTGATCGAGTGGTTGCGCGAAGGCAGACCGGAATTTCGGCAGATCGGCTCGATACTTCGACTAACACGCGTTACTGCCGATCATGCAGGAAATTATACGTGCAGAGCGGTGAACACGATACACCCATCCGGTGGCGAACGAAAAAACCATTCGGCCATGGCTCGCGTCACCGTTCGTGTTAGACACAAGCCGGGTCCCGCAAGAGTCACACCCGATTCGCCGGTAGCAGTTGAGGGTTCCAGAGTGATACTGACTTGCACGGCTAGTCCTGCTGGTTATCCCGAGCCACAGTACAAATGGTGGAAGGAAGGCGAAGCTGGACCAATCTTAATGCCCGCCGAGAATTCCGGTCCTAGATACGAAATCGATTCGGTGCATCTCGGAAGCGAGGGAACTTACAAATGTCACGCTATGAATGAAATTGGCAACGGCGAGGCGGCATCCGTCAATCTGACCGTTCATCAGCCACCCAAGATTTTAACGAAACTTCAGCCGCACGTCACGAGAAAGTAAGTACTATTCCTCTTACTTCTCATTGTTTTTCACCTTCCCAGTAGACGGCTATTTTTCACCACAATTAATACAACAAAAAGACAACAAATTCAAACGAATCTTCTATTTTCCACAGGGTTGGCGAGTCATCGTTTCAAGTGTCGTGCGTCGCACAGGGAAAACCACGTCCAAGTGTACGATGGCTGAAGGACGATCTGGAATTAACCGCCGACGAGAGATTGTACAAGGTAGTAACGACTGCTTCCGAAGGTCACGGGAACGTGATAACCGTGAATTCAACGTTGAGCTTCTTGGGTCACGCCAGACCACAGACCGACGAGATCATAGCGAGCGACCGTGGCAAGTATACTTGCGTCTTCGTCAACGAGGTGAAGAAGGTAGAGTCCACGATGATGTTGAAAGTGGAGCACGAGCCTATAGCTCTCCATCAGTACGGCAAAGTAGCGTATAATCTCCGAGAGACAGCCGAGGTAGCATGCAAGGTTCAAGCCTGGCCAAAACCGGAGTTCCAGTGGAGCTTCGGTACAAATGCCGCGAGTCTTCAGGGATCTTCCAGCGATGGTCACTACGAGATCACTACCACCAGTGACAATTACGACGTGTACACTTCAGTCCTTAGAATAACGAATATACGCGAATTCGACTACGGTGATTATAGTTGCCGAGCGGCGAACGCGCAAGGTAGTATTAGCTCGAGCATAAGATTGCAACCGAAAGGTGCGCCGGAAAGACCGGTGAACATAACCGCCATGGATATCGGTCCCACTCACGTGGCTCTACTTTGGGAGCTGGGTTTCGACGGTGGGTTACCGATCACGAAATACTTCGTCTCTTACCGACGAGTTGCGGGAGGGGATGAAATAGTCGCACCAGATTGCGCGGTTCCAAGAGGTCCCGCTGGTCAGTGGCTCGAGTTGGACTGCCGTCGTTCGAACCCTTGCAATATCACCAATCTCGAACAACATCAGACGTACACCTTTAAAGTCAAGGTGTACAACACGAAGAATCATTCGGACTATTCGGATGAAGTTACGGCTACCACCGCGGTAGCTAAGATACCTACGCCACTCAGGGTTAGCTATGACCCTGAGAGTGGAACCCTGGCGATCAACGTTGGTGCGACTTGCTTGACACTGGTTGCATCTATCGAAAAGTTCGACGGAGATTCGGACATTCCGCAATGGCGAATTCTTGATGAATGGCCACTTGAGGTGTTGGGTAGCGCACCGACTCAGAGAGAAGGAGTATTGGATGATCCTGAAGCTACGGATGCTGTTGAACCCAGATTGAGGGTTAGGCTTTGTTTGAAAGCAGACCGGCAAAAATGCGGGGACTATGGTGAAGCGGAAAGTGAGTAACGTTCGATCGCACGAATTTCTTACGCGATCATTGGTTTTCCTCAACCGATCCTTTTCTCTGTCAACTTGATAGTTGGTCCGTCCTATATCGCACAAGCTGGCGCCCTTGCAACGCCAACCTTGATAGCTCTCGTGGTAAGCGGTGCAGTCTTCCTGTTGTTTGCCGCTCTGCTGCTTCTCTTTTGTCGATGTCGCCGGAAGCACACAACCAAAGCCAAGGACTACGAGATGGATTCCAATGCGTAAGTCTACCAGTAAATAAGGTCATGTTTTCCATGACCACTTTTTGTCTTCAAGATCTCTATTATTAATTCATACGTTATTCTTTGCCCTACGTTGAAAGCAGAGTGCGACCCAGTCTCGTAACCGGAAACGTCCAACAAACACAAGCACCACCGCCTTACTACGCGGAGAACAAGGCCCTCGAGCACAGTCTCGATCACGCCCTAGCGATGGAGGACTCAAAGAGTCCGGCGTATTCTCAACCCGGATACGGCTACCACCAACCAAATCACAATATTAATGGTACCAACTTTCTATTCCTCACCGACACATTCTTGCTCTTCGAAATTTACCAATGAATTAATGCAATATTCGTTGTTTCTTGGCAGGCGTTAACATGGGATACATGGACAACAGTTATTCGAACTCGAATAACGGCGGCTCCGTAAATTCGCAAGATTCCATCTGGCAGATGAAATCCGCCGCTGCGAACGGTGTCGGCCAATCATATGACTTGGCCGGATATGCGACTACGGAGTCTGATTATCCAACGCATCCGCATTATTTGCCACAGCGGGAGGATTACCGGGAAAGCCATAATCTCAGCCGGCAGCAGTTCTGCTCGGAACCATTCGCAACCGTCGTAAAGTCACAGAAACACGTGGGTGAGTAATACTGAACCTTATCAATGTTGAATAAATTTCTACGTTTCATCGTCGCGTATAATAACGACTTACTTCTTCTTGTATGTTCGTAGATTCTCCCTACGACGTTTCTGGCTTACCGTATCAAGAGAATTATGACGAGGATGCGAAACCACCTCAGCAAGTTAGTCTGTCGTATGACGAGAGTCTCGAGTCAGGTTACTCAACCCCGAATAGCCGTGGTCGGCGAATTATCCGGGAGATAATAGTTTGAGATCTGCCTGCCGGCCCGAGGGCCGGAACAGCGCGCACCACTTGGCTATAGCACCAGGTTCCCTCTACTTCGTCCTGCCATGGGACGAAGACGCGACAAACTTGCTCGTGTCGCCATCCCCCAGAGATTATAATTGAAAGCCCGGTCGTTTCAATGGCTGCGATGTCAATGGGGGAGTCTGTTGTGCCAATCGTTGCGGACCAAGTACCCAGCGGGAGAACGACCAAGAGAAATCTGACACGACCGATCGCGGAACCGCGATCCGTAGTCGATATTTATGGATGTAATCCTGGCCGAACGTCTTTCACGGAGATCTCGGCGATCGCCTTATCAGAATGCGCGGCCGCTGCTCTTCCAATCCCGCATTGTCAAACGTACAATGAACATTCATCGGAATGCTTCTTCGTTGAAGATTGCGAAACAAAGGAACGTGACGGTCAACATGGACAAGAGTCGTCTTACCCGGAATTCGTGAGAGTCGTTGCCACACCGTTCTTCATAGATGGTGACGATGACTCCGGTCAACTGGAAGTCGCAATATTAGAGGATTCCGGTGATCGAGCTTGGATCGATTCTTTACCATCTGTTGTTACTTCTCGACGCTTTGAGAATTCTGAATTCATAGATCCTGTGACTGGACAGCCTCGCAGAGTTGCGCTGTTCAACAAAGTATTCTTTCTCAGCTGAATTGGTCCGTTAATCGTTGCCGTGATATTTCTAGTAGGATGGACAGAATTAATTCCGAAGTATCAAGGTGCGCGGGAACATGAAGAGGAAGGCACTAAACATTGCGGCCGGCACTAAATTCGGACGATTCGAGGATTTCACGAAAGACGAAGATGGGTCGTTAAATAGGTCTACGAAGTTTCAGCACCACAGCGATATTCAAACTCTCAGTGTGATAATTTTGTCAAAGCAATTGTGAGTCAGAGGATGCTCCGTCATTCCTCTCGCGAGAACAGCGATACGAAAGAGTCACCGGTAGATCGTCGGGTTAGTCCGATGTGTATTATATTTTTACATAGTCTGTAAGTAGACGCGAGAAGAGGAACAGCAAACTTAATATTTACGGAATTCGCGAAAAAGGCTGACGATGCCACAAGAGGCCATATCTACGGATAGAAGAAAATGTGCGCTCGTGAAAATATAAGAGGGCCAAAGGTCAAATGTACACGTCACAGCGGTCCCCTGAATGGCACGTCCGTCGCGCGACCATGTTCAGTTATTGCTCCCCCAAACATTCCATGAATAGTTCCCTGGGTTCACGGAAATTTTGGGCGAACGAAAACGTACCGAGTCTAAAAGAAGCACTTGAATTTTTGTATTTTTATATTGCGGACGATGCCGTCTAGCAAAAGTGACGGGCGATTCCATGTTTCTGCGACAGAAATTATCTCTACGTTGTACATAGGTGTATGTACTTCAAGATGCTGCGCGACGCGACGTCACGCGATAAAGAATCCCGAATAATAAGTAGATTAACGATTCCTATATTACGAGTTTTGAATGTCGTATGAAAGGAGCGCAGTCGAAGAGAGAGAAAGTGTAGAATGCAATTTCGAGCGATTCCGAGTAATTCACGGATTGTAAATAATCTAGAGTAGCTCTCAAGCGGTACTTAACGTGAATCAGAGACTGTTTCGATTCAGCCCATGCTAGCGATGTTTACCAACTCAATTTACGGCGATCTTCGTTTGAATTCTTATTTTTATACCGTTGAAAAAAAAGGAGACTGTTCTTAAAGCGCGTTCCTTCCCTTCTACTTCTGTGATCTCATTCGTTGTTCGTTCAAGCGTCGCTAACTTGCATGGAAACGATACGCGAGCTTTCTTTCGTTAACGATTCGGGACGATATCGCATTTCCACGAGAACCTCCCTTTTCCTCGGCGCGTTTCTCCCCTCTTTCACTTTACTTTTAACTAACATATTCCTAGAAACGAATTCCTACATTTTCATGTCCCAACATCTATTCTCTTGTAACTTTTGTCCTTTCCCTCCTCGCATCATTACCTCCTTAACCTCTCCCGCTCGTTTTTTTTCGAGAAATGTATATCCAACATTGGCATCCGTGTCCATCGACACGTGTTGGTTATCGTCCAATATATTTACGGCATAATTGCAAATTATTATTTGTACAAATTTTACGTTGCAATATAAAATAAAGCGTCAAAAAACATCTCGGTGGTCTTACTTGGAACCTTTACCTTGAACAAAGATTCAGAATCCTGGCTAATATCTCATTTTGTTTTAATAACTTATCTAATACAGTTATATTTATCTTATATCATCGCCAATAATTATCTTTAAAAAACAGTTCGAATCCTAACATTAGAAGTAATATTTACGGGGTGATATGAGTGAAGAGAAAGGGGCATCCAGAAATGAACCGGTCACGAGTTATCTCGTGTTTGCACTTACATCAGTTTATCCAATTTACGAGGCTGAAACTATACCGCGACTATTATTTACAAAAAAAGAAATGAAATACGAAGAATTCCTACTAAAATAGCTAGGAAATGAATAACCGATAATTGCAGCAAAGCTGGCATTTATTTAGATGTTTTCACTGAGCATTAATCTGCGAAAAATTGCCTGCTGCACGGAACAATTTCGGCGTGAAATCGCTAGTCAGCAAGGTGTTAAGACACAGTGGGGAATCACTTTACTTTTTTTATCTACGAATTCTTTACCAAAGTCTGATGCATGCGAATAAGTGAAACGAGGTGAACAAGAGTGTAGTGAAAATTGGTGAGAGAAGGATACACGACGCCATTGCCGTCGCCGCCGCCGCCGCCGTCTGCGCGTTTTCGTTATCGACCGGAATGAGGATGAGACAGCGCGGCAAAGAGCAAGGCGCAGTCGCGCTTTGGGCCGCGAGTTGCTCCGCGAAGTGAAACACTCGCATTTTACATCGAGTAGAACGGAGTACAAAAGGCGTCGTTCACCTTTTCCATTACCTCTTATCTATCAATCCCTTCGGGTTCTTCTATGCCGGAGATTGGCAACGGGCTGCGTTCGCAGCATCACTCGGAGGATCGTCATAACTCGCGAAAACAATTTCAATAACGCTACACTTCGCCGCGTCCAGATATCACGGATTTTCGTTATGGGGAACCTACAAAGCGAAACTAAGAAGAAGTCGAAGAAAAATCGAGATACCTCCGAGCAGCCGCCGGGTACAATTGGTAGTGGTGTAATCGTTGACATCAGTATCGAGGATCATGGAGGACCTGGGAAGATATCTCCAAACATACGTCCTGCTACATCAATCAGTCACCTATCCCAGAAGTCGCAAGAATCACAGAAATTTACTAGCGAGAAGTTACGCATCTCGTATCATGCCAAGAGACAAGCACCGAAGCCACCACGGACAAAAATTCAGCACCGACAGGTTTGTTCAACCGATATTGATCCATCTCAATCGATCGCGATCCCCTTCTCTTCATCCTTTCCTGATCGCTTTCTCGCTCTCTTTCTTTCCGTCTCTTTCTATCGTACGGGTATACCTTAATAAATACATTGTCGAGATACACGAGTGTGTGACGAAAGCTTCCTGTTTCGAACGAGTCGGCTTGTTGTCGCGAAAGAATCGGCGAGCGTCTACACGGGGAAATATAAGTTTAATGTTTTTCGACAGATCGAGTCGACTATGTCGGGCGAAAAACCGGCATTGGGAGATGAAGAATGTGCCGATCTCGGTGATGAATCTGCGCTGCAGGAGCAGGTTGAAGAGCGGTACGATAAACGGTGCAAGGTGCGGTCCGAGGGGGCATGCGAGGCGCGGGCGGAGGAAGAATCTTCAGAGAAAGAAAAGTCGACGGAAAAGTTGAGTGAGTCGGAAGGTAGGGAAGAAAGAACGAGTCTGAACGAGTCCGATGTCAGAATGCCGGGTGGATTGATATTGGCTGTGCCTACGTCCACAACTGGCCAAGGTCCGACTCTACTTGTAACCGACTCCTGGCGATTGGCTAATAAGAGTATCGTCGTAACGGAGATACCGACTCCACCGAGCAAAGATTCTTCGAGCGACAGTGTTTTCACGGATCCCGAGGAACAAGCTGCCGCATCACCGACGACTACGGTTCACGAGCCTGAGACAGTCGACTCCGTCCCCGACAATGAAACAGTCCAATCGACGACACCCTTCACTATCTCACGACACAGGAAAATCACCTTATCGTCCACGAGTGCAATTCTTGGTAAGGACACACCTGAGACGTCCTTCGACGTTCCAGGACATCGTCGAGTATCCCTGTTTTCGATCGGGAAATCTAAATTCATTGCACGTCTATTCACCTTGAAATTACTCTTCAGTCTTTTGTAACATTAAAATGCATATGCGTATATGGAATAAACGTGACAACTAACCCTTTGCACTCGAAGAATATTTCGGTTATAAACGAGGATTTATTGTAAAACGTTCTGCGATCTCGATTGACGAATTATAATATAATTATAATATTATATTATTACTATTATAATTATAATATAATCATATTATAATTCGAATTGTAATATAAATCTTATATATTTATTTTGTTAATTCAGTTTGTGTGACAAACAAGTCTTGAATTTGGATTGAATTACTGCGAACGCAATGTCGTCGCTGAGACGCCTACCGAGTGCGAAGGGTTAATTTAATGAAATACTAGCGAATGGCGTAAAAAGCGTTTCGTTTGATCTTCTCAGTGTGGTATATTTATTTCAAGAGGGTATCGAGAGTACGAGTGAAATAAAAAACGCATTGTTCGCAAAAGTGATGACGGAGAGGCGACACAGTGCCGGCGAAGCGAATCGTGCCGTTAGCGGAATGGTTTTAGGAAGAGTCGCAAGTTTTACGCTGGACCATGCAACTCGCGAATCAAAATGCAATGCCGGAGTCAGAGTGTTCTTTCCTCGAAAATTAGAGGGTTACACTTCTCTGCGATCTAAAGGTGATTATTGTTGTTCGATAGCTCGAATCGGATCGACGGACCAGATGATATCCGTCAGTTCACTTACCGAGAGAAACACCCGGCTAACCGCGATAACAGCCACCCGCGATTCCGAGCACGCGCCTGTATTTGTTTCGCGATAAGAGTTATCAGAAATGCGTCATGGGATTTGGATATAGAGTGTTTCTCGTGAGTTCCGCGACTCCGACGTTCACGGGTCACAGCGTACACTCGATCTCACGATCGAATTGTCGCTGGCCAATCATACGATTCAACTGTTTCCGGATCGACTAACTAAACTAACAATGTACGGCGCGGTTATCGTGAACGTCACGAGCCAGCGTTAGAACTTGATTCCTCCTCTCGTTAGAAAACATTTTTTCAGACGGCCAGTCTGTTGATCGGGTGATTGCGGCGCTTCCGGAACGACTCATCTCGCAACTCTCCGACGAGGAACTCGAACAACTTCGTAGGGACATCTGTTCGCAGCTGCTTTTAGGGGACATTCCTTGCATACCTCTCGGCATAAGTCCTTCGCACGATATACAAATTCCGGTACGAAATACAACACTTCTCAGGTTACTGTGTCTTCTTAAGTTCACTTCACTGAGGTGGAAATTATTCTAATTTTTCTGGATGGTCGCTTTAGATTATGAATCGAGTCGAATCGAAGGACTCCTCTTGTACGTCCCAGGCAGAGTCTCCCCGCGTTTCGTCCATGGACTCGAAACCATCCCAAGAATCCGATACGGCTAAGGAACTTGAAGAGCACCGAAAAGAGTTGGCAAGTTTGAAACGCGAACTGGAACGCCTTCGTGAACTCCAGGAAAATACGTGTCAAATTATCAGACAGAGTATAGCGACTCAAACCTCTCCAGTTGACACTGCCACGTTCATGGATACTAAAGATGTCGATCATAATTTGGATGCTACGCCGTCTATAAAACCATCGCCTGCGACTGAGTGTTCTTTACTACGGCCACAAGAAACACCACCGATTCCTCCTCCGCCTCCACTTCCACCACCTTTATCACCGGGATCGGAACCGCCTCCTCCTCCTCCTCCTCCGCCACCGCCACCAGAACCGAGTATGGAATTACAATCTGGTTCATCTTTATCATCTATGTCTGAAGGGATGATTGTATCAAAGTCAGAACCACCTGCACCACCGCCGCCGCCACCACCTCCACCTCCACCCTTGTCGATTTTTGGAGCCGTGACTGAAATATCTTCAGGTCCGCCTCCACCACCGCCAATGCCAATGCCAATGATAGGAATGGCAGTGGAAGAATCATTTCCTCCGGCTACTCTTGTTCCGCCACCTCCACCACCACCGCCACCGATTCCGGCAGGCTTGATACCATCAGCATTACAGGCACCGCCTCCGCCTCCGCCTCCACCTCCACCACCACCACCGATTCCAACAGGCCAGATACCATCAGGATTGCATCCGCCGCCACCGCCTCCTCCTCCACCACCACCGCCGATTCCAACAGGCCAGATACCATCAGGATCACACGCACCGCCTCCTCCACCACCACCACCGATTCCAACAGGCCAGATACCATCAGGATTCCACCCACCGCCTCCTCCACCTCCACCTCCACCGATTCCGACGGGCCAGATACCATCAGCACCACAACCACCGCCACCACCACCACCCCCAACTGGAGCGGGCCCGCCAGTACCTCCAGCACCACCACCATTAAGTTCTGCCCCCGGTGCAAGTGGACCAACTCCTCTACCCGCGCCTCCAATCGGGGGTTGGAATCCACCCGGAAAAGCAAGTAAGTATGATACTAATAATTATATTCTGCGATTGAAGTATAACTATAAAAGTGATAAGAAGGAATGAAAAAAAGAAAAAAGATAAAGTAAATGAGAGTTCTCCAGAATCTCAGAAACACAAATTAATCATCGGTAAATTTGATGGTCAAGGATATTTCTAATAATAGTGGTTCGGTAATAGACATGAGGAAGGAGCCGCTATATCCGGAAGTACCTATGAAGCCACTCTACTGGACAAGAATCTTAGTGGGTACCACGGTAATTGCGCGCGCAACAGGGGAGAAGACGGAATCGCCGGTACAGGTAATCACTGCGGAACAGACAATCCTACCAAGTTCTGGAAGAAGGGATAAAAAACGATAGGTCTTCCTATAGGATACCGCCCGAAGAAATATTCCTCCAGACGTCTCTCCTCGTAGGTCCCACTATGGATGGAACTGGAAGAGGAGAGAGATCTGGATATGCAAGAGTTCGCGAATTTATTCTCGCGGCAGGTAACCGACAGGAAGCCGGTCAGGAAATCAGACGAGACGATAAAGTCGTCGAAAGTGCAACCAGCCAAGATACTCGACTCGAAACGGTCAAAAACCGTGGGTATCCTAGAGAAGAGCTTACACGTTGATTTCGTCGAAGTCGAGAATGCGGTGTACAACTTGGATACAAATGTCGTTAGTTTGGAGGTCCTTCAACAAATATACGCGATCGTACGTAAAATTCGTTCATTTTCACTTTCGTTCCGATTCTTATTTTGCGCCCCGATTTACTTACGTCTGATTTCGTTTTTGAAGCTATCGCGTTTTTTGTGGTACACAGAGACCCACCGATAAGGAGTTGGAGGAGATATCAGCCTTCGAAGCAGCGCATCCGGAAATTCCATTGGATCGGCCGGAGGTCTTTCTAAAGAAGTTGTCGGGAATCAAACATTTCTCAGAGAGAATAGACTGCCTGATATTTCAGACAGAATTTCAAGATGCTATATCGTCGGTTTCCTCGAAATTGACCAATTTACGTACCACCTGCGACTATCTACGAAACTCAAGCTCGTTGAAGAAATTAATGGCACTAATTCTGACTCTCGGCAACTATATGAACGGCGGTAACCGAACCCGTGGTCAGGCTGATGGTTTCGGACTCGAGATCCTCAGCAAACTTAAGGACGTTAAATCTAACGTCCCTGGCATCACTTTACTCCACTACGTAGTCAGGGCGAGACTCGCTCAAGAAATCGATCACAATTTCGAGGAACCACTTCCGTTACCGGTACCGGAACCAACAGACATCGAAGCAGCCTCGAATATCCGGTTCGACGATATCGGCAAAGAACTCGATCGACTAGAGAAACAGTTGCAAGGTGAGCCTACACTAAAATTGTATTTTCTCGTCCTTATTTAGGTTGGCTACAAAGTTCGTGCGGTTTGCATGTCTTTTTTACTAGGAAATGAGACATTTTTATTAACAGATTTACGAAGCTGTCCAACATAAGGACAAATATTATAAGTCAAAACGAACAACATATTATTGAACAGAAGATTAAAAAAAATATACAAAACTGAATAAAACTCGCTTACAATTTACATGTTAAAAATCGCACGAACTTTTTGGCAAACTCAATACTTATCGATACTTAACTTTCTTTTCCTTCATACCGATAATGTCGATGCACAGTGTGCGCTGAAAAGTGCAATCGCGTCGTCGAAGCATCGAATTCGATGGCCGAGGATCCCTTCAAGAAGAAGATGGATTCCTTTTTTCGCGAAGCAGCGACCGAACTGGCCAGCGAGCGAGAGGGTTTGCTCGAAGCTAGAAACAAATTCAAGGCCGTAATGCAGTTTTATCAATATGTTCCTAAAGGAGCCTCTTTCGATACTGCGGACCCCAATGCATTCTTCCTTCTCTGGCTTGGCTTTTCTCAAGACTTTAAGGTACCTGAATCTTCCTACAACACGAATCTTGTTTACGTCAGCATTGTTACTCCGCCAGATCTCGAGCATAAATATTCTTGGCTTAACAGGATATTTGGAAGAAGGAGCAACAACGAATACGAAAGGAACGGATGCAGGAAATGCGCAAGAAGTATCAAAGCAAGAGTAAGGTCGAAAGACTGAAACTAAGCGCTACCGGATTAAAGGCGCGTTTACAAAAGTTCACGAGTATACAGTGAACAGTCGAATCATCCGGCGTGTCACCTATGAAATGCGCTTTCGGACTAGCACTACTTTTGCCAGCTTACACGATTTTTGCACAACCAAGCCATCAGCATCTTTCTTCTACGAACTCTTTGAAAGGCAATCGAAGAAAATTACCGATGTAAATAGCATAGTACGCTTTTCGTTATCACGTTATCACGTTACTTTGTTTCTTCGTTACTTCGTACAAATTGTAAATATGATTTATCGTTAATAAATATTTTCTACGTTAAATCGTATATGTCTGTCTTCCCATCAGCATCTTTTTTCTACGAGCTCATCGAGATTCAATCGCCCGAAGAAAATGACCGATGTAAATAGAACAGTACGCTTTTCGTTATCACGTTACATTGTTTCTCCGTTACTTCGTACAAATTGTAAATATGATTTATCGTTAATAAATCTTTTCTACGTTAAATCGTGTGTCTGTCTTTCCATGAATTATTCCAGAAAATTATACGGAATCAGAAGCAAAAGAGGTGTGGATTGTTTATCGGAGAATAAAATGTCCTCCAACAGATAGATTTCATCGAATGCGTGTGCGTTGCATATATTTTCCTTTTCGCTTCAATTAGTAGCAATAATACAGAGAACTTTTAAGAAAAGCGCAAACAAAGATTAACGTTTAAGAATAGTTAATGGATTAATCGCATCGCATGACGTTACAAAGTTTCAGCGACCTCTGAATCGCGTTAATCATATTTAAAATATAAAAAAATTGGAAATGCCTTTCGTCGAATATTGTCCGGTAGTCCGAATATTCTTCTGACAAGGATCACCGGCGATCCCATTCTTTTTGTTTGTTTTTGCGAACACAAATCTACGATTGCGTCGTAACACCCGCGCTGCTAATCCTAGCGTACGTGAATTTGCAGATTTTCGATAAACAATCGGAAAAATGAATTTCCTCGGAGCGGAGCGGAACGAGCGAAGGAATGCCAGGGAATATTTACATCGTGTTTCACCTCTACTCGAACGCTCGTAGGAACGTTTACCTCACGCTCCGATCTTATTATTTCTATAATATTTCATTTTTCATCATCGCTCGGGCTTTCTCCTTGCAGCTTAGATTTAATCGGTCAACTGCCAATTACTTCTTCGCATTATTTATCATAGTAAAACACTTTTTCCTCGAAAGTCTTTCTTCTTCGACGAGTCGCCGCGTATTCGATACGCTTGTACTCCAACTCCTAATACCCTCTCTTACATCTATACAATAAACACCTTTTACTTTTCATTACTCCTCCCAATCTTCTCTCTCTCACACACACATATACGCACGCATCCATTCTCTCTCTCTCTCTTTCTCACTATTCCCACAAATGATTAATTCGCCAATGTAAAAGTATATAGTTTGATTTATATTATCGCTATACGTAAAGAAACTTAATAACAAGAGTGTCAATCAATAGAACGAACAGAGTAAGTTGATACATATAACAGTATGCCCGGTTACACGCGGAGTAGTCAACAGACGTACGCAACGGACTACGTAACTCTGTACGTATTAATATCTCAGCGTATCGTCGACTACCTTTCGTATTTGTTTTCATTCCACGCATAGTCGGGTGTATTAAATTAAGTTATATTTCGATAACGATCTTCGCTTTCGTTAACATTGTGCCTATGCATTTTTACAAAATATCTTGATATACCAGTTAAGCTCTGTTACTTCATACGAACTAGTTGCTTTCCGTGAAAAGAAAGGAAGGGAGGAAGAAAGGATGACAAAGTAGCGCGTGCACGCACCGTCTTCCTTTCTTCGCGGTGACTACACTGGACAATAGAATAATATTAACGTTGAAGGCTTCATGTAGATACGAGGTCGTCGTCGATTCGGGTGTAATCGGCTCGTTCGACTACAATCGGAATGGTGCGCGTTGATCGATCGGCGTCGGTTTACCACGACGTGTGCCGCTCGGTGTCATCGTCCCTGTTGCCGATACCGATGTGTCCGAGGCACCGGAACTCTTCCTGGCTAGCTTCAAAGACGGAGGCAGTGGAGTGCTGGATCCGCTGGACGGTGTCCGTGTTCTATATCAAATTCCAATCCAATTGTTATTCGTTAGAATTTACTAAAAAAATTGTGTGTTCTGCACGTCACAAGCGCGACAATAACGTTTTACGAGCAATATAGGCCATCGCGGGGACAAAAACGTGCCCCGATTGATATTGCACTCGGGAAATTACACTCTCCGAAGGTAAGAAAGGAAATACTGTTTACCTAGCTTGTTTAACAGCCGATGGGATATTAGTTGCTGAGTTTGTGCACATCGAGCTGCTCCTAGCGTTAAAAAACAGATGCACTCGATTAATATTTCAAGCGGTACTGAATTAAGTGCTGATCCAGTGAACCTCGAAACACAAACACACACCCGCGCATGCATGCACCACTTTATCTCACGTTTATGCGATTAAGCATTCCCGGATGAACGTAAAAGCAAACTTTAGCTTTGATTCACTACACGAACGACTGGTCGGGTTTGTTGGGGTGTGCAGCACCCGCCATTATGGTATCAAAGGAACTTAGTGTAGTTTGCGTGCAGCGTACAGAAATAGAACTCAAATGAAAACGTTGGGCGTTGTGATAAGCATTCTTTAGGTTAGTTGTCAAAATAAAGATGTGCGGGATACAGAAAGAAGCCAGGATAGAATAGAATTCGGCCATACCCGGCAGAGTCCGTAGAAACTGTCGAGTGGTTGCTTTGCGTTGAATGAGTCGACATATTGCTGGTCGTCGATTGGGGGGATTTTATATCCGAACCCACATAGACGGGAATCCGAGACCGGCTAAATCACCATGATATATATAGATCAGTAAATCGAGGGGAATTAGAATCGTCGGACTTCGGCATTGAAACACTCGAAAAATTAGCGCCTTAGTTAAAGTCAAAAACTTATTGTCACATAGGTATATCATTTTCGCCCATAATTGTAAAGGGTCTCGTCATTACGTGATTGTTACGTGAACAGTAATATATGAACGAGAAATTTGTAATATGTTTTAGTGTTCAATCCAATCAACTTTTTTTAAATGGTGAAATTAATTAAATTTAATTAATATGACAACTAGGGCATGGATGCATAGAGTTGGGCGCGTCACGATATCACCAATTTTGGTCCTAAGGAATCCAAATGGATGGTAGATGACGCATAAACATGTTCTAGGACCATTTTGGGTCGAAAGAAGTGGTTTAAAAATTTTATCTGGTCAAAAAAGGGGTTGATCCGAAATCGCAAAAATGTAAAGGGGTATACCTTCAAAAATCGTCAAAAATCAAAAGTCGCCAAAATCAATTCTAACTGACCCAAATCGATGGTATATGATGTATAAACATATTCTAGGACGATTTCTGGTCGAAAGAAGCGGTTAAAAAATTTTTATTGGTAAAAAATGGGTCGAACCCAGGTCGAAAAAATGTAAAGGCGTATACCTTCAAAAATCGGCAAAAATTAAAAGTCGCCAAAATCACTTCTAAACGGCCCAAATCGATGGTAAATGATGTATAAACATATTCTAGGGCGATTTCTGGTCGAAAGAAGCGGTTAAAAAATTTTTATTGGTAAAAAATGGGTCGAATTCAAGTCGAAAAAATGTAAAGGGGTATACCTTCAAAAATTGGCAAAAATTAAAAGTCGCCAAAATCACTTCTAAACGACCCAAATCGATGGTAAATGATGTATAAACATATTCTAGGACGATTTTGGGTCGAAAGAAGCGGTTAAAAAATTTTTATTGGTAAAAAATGGGTCGAATTCAAGTCGAAAAAATGTAAAGGGGTATACCTTCAAAAATTGGCAAAAATTAAAAGTCGCCAAAATCACTTCTAAACGACCCAAATCGATGGTAAATGATGTATAAACATATTCTAGGACGATTTTGGGTCGAAAGAAGCGGTTAAAAAATTTTTATTGGTAAAAAATGGGTCGAATTCAAGTCGAAAAAATGTAAAGGGGTATACCTTCAAAAATTGTCAAAAATTAAAAGTCTCCAAAATCAGTTCTAAGTGACCCAAATCGATGGTAAATGATGTATAAACATATTCTAGGATGATTTTGGGTCGAAAGAAGTGGTTAAAAAATTTTTATTGGTCAAAAATGGGTCGAATCCAAGTCGAAAAAATGTAAAGGGGTATACCTTCAAAAATCGGCAAAAATTAAAAGTCGCCAAAATCAATTCTAACTGACCCAAATCGATGGTATATGATGTATAAACATATTCTAGGACGATTTCTGGTCGAAAGAAGCGGTTAAAAAATTTTTATTGGTACAAAATGGGTCGAACCCAGGTCGAAAAAATGTAAAGGGGTATACCTTCAAAAATCGGCAAAAATCAAAAGTCGCCAAAATCAATTCTAACTGACCCAAATCGATGGTATATGATGTATAAACATATTCTAGGACGATTTCTGGTCGAAAGAAGCGGTTAAAAAATTTTTATTGGTAAAAAATGGGTCGAACCCAGGTCGAAAAATTGTAAAGGGGTATACCTTCAAAAATCGGCAAAAATTAAAAGTCGCCAAAATCACTTCTAAACGGCCCAAATCGATGGTAAATGATGTATAAACATATTCTAGGGCGATTTCTGGTCGAAAGAAGCGGTTAAAAAATTTTTATTGGTAAAAAATGGGTCGAATTCAAGTCGAAAAAATGTAAAGGGATATACCTTCAAAAATTGGCAAAAATTAAAAGTCGCCAAAATCACTTCTAAACGACCCAAATCGATGGTAAATGATGTATAAACATATTCTAGGGCGATTTCTGGTCGAAAGAAGCGGTTAAAAAATTTTTATTGGTAAAAAATGGGTCGAATTCAAGTCGAAAAAATGTAAAGGGGTATACCTTCAAAAATTGGCAAAAATTAAAAGTCGCAAAAATCACTTCTAAACGGCCCAAATCGATGGTAAATGATGTATAAACATATTCTAGGACGATTTCTGGTCGAAAGAGGCGGTTAAAAAATTTTTATTGGTCAAAAATGGGTCGAATTCAAGTCGAAAAAATGTAAAGGGGTATACCTTCAAAAATTGGCAAAAATTAAAAGTCGCCAAAATCACTTCTAAACGGCCAAAATCGATGGTAAATGATGTATAAACATATTCTAGGGCGATTTCTGGTCGAAAGAAGCGGTTAAAAAATTTTTATTGGTAAAAAATGGGTCGAATTCAAGTCGAAAAAATGTAAAGGGGTATACCTTCAAAAATTGTCAAAAAATGAAAGTCGGCAATTTCGCTCCTAAATGGCCCAAATCGATGGTATATGATGTATAAACATATTCTAGGAAGGTTTTGGGTCGGAAGAAGCGGTTTAAACATTTTTGCGGCCAAAAAATGGGTCGATCCAAAATCGCAAAAATTGTCAAAAAATCAAAGTCGCCAATTTCGCTCCTAAATGACCTAAATCGATGGTAAATGATGCCTAAACATGTTCTGGGACCATAGTCGCATTAAAGAAAAATAGAGTAACAAAAAAAGCAGCCACGTCCGACTCATAGCTATCCCCGCTTTACCGTATGTGTTAAAGCGCATGAATAATCTTTACGTAATATTTATTAATTAAGACAAAGACAATCACCAGGACGACCAGGATGATAAGGAAGACACGGTAAGGCCGTACACTTTAACCAGGTAAATAATCCACCACCATTAACCCCAACATTAGTATACCGAATGGTTTCGAAAGAGATTAGATTTCCCGTAACCTTGCGAGTTGTCCGACAACAAGCATACCGCCGTTTCCCGAAACCGTAACCCGTGTAGATCAGTAAGCTAAGCGAAATACTTTATTGGGTAACACCGTAATCGTTAATTTGGTTTACCTGATCGGTGTTCCAACACCAGTCAGGGTGGGAATGCTCGAAGCTCTATGGATTGTGCCGAACCTAGAAAAATGTTATTAACCACGTTTGTCAACTATCGTTAAATGAGACGGAGTTAAGTGTCTTTCAAGTGATTCTTTATTCGGTCGCAGAAATATCGTCACTTTCGACGGTGCGGTGCGATGTCCTTCGGACATTTTCTGTTTACTATCTGCCTAGGAAGCATATGGAGGAAGGATAAAAGAGCGTCGAAGAGTAACTTCAAACGGGATTTCTTTCGATTCCTATAACGTGGACAACCCGTTTTTGCACTAATAGAAAATTAGTATCCAAAAGTATTTTCGCGTTTATAAAGGGTACGAAATCGAAAGGAATTGTACCGTAACAGTGATAAGAAGAATTAAATAAAGATCGTTTCGTGCGCATGAGTATTCTCAGGTATTCATACGTTATTCCTCGAGCAGGATTCGTTCCTCTTGAATTCATTAATTCACAAGGCAGAGGTGGTAAAACCATAATCCACAAATCTATGCGATCTTTACGGCATTCCGAGTTAATGGAGAGTTTATAATTTCGGACATTTTCGTCGTTGAAAGGTTGGCAGGAGGACACAAATCATTTACGTACCTGGACGAAGGAACTCCACTGGCCGGACTGACGAGGCCGGTGGGTGTTCGGGGTCGCGAGCTCGCACCGTTTACAGGCGCTGTCAATTTTCTACCGGAAACGCTGTTGTGTCGACTAGACGTTGGCGTGTTGCCGCTCGTGCCCAATCCGGTTCTGCGTGGTATGCGGCTCAAATTGCTCGAATCGTCTGGAACGCAATCGCAAAATCCAAGTTCAAATTTTTAATCGAAAAAGGAAACTTCTAATATGTTCGGTTAACGCTAGAACTATAGAAGCCGTCAAAATGGCGAGTCTGCGGAATTTAACACTTTGCACTCGAAAAATGTGGTCTGGTAAAAATGAGTTACTTTCAAACACATTTTAAAATTAAGTTAAACTTAAATATTAAATATGAATCTTAATTAAATCTTACAATATAAATTGTATGCGTTTACTTTGTCAATTGAGTTTCTGTTACGACAAGTAAGACATGAATTTTAATAGAATTGTTCAAAATGCAGTTAATAAAAACATTCAAATTTGTAAGTCTCCATTTTCTGCGGTTTTTTTCGGCTCAAGTTGCATAATGGACGTAATTAAATCAATTAATTTATTATTTCCATCCATCCTTATTTTTAACCGTTTGAGTGCCAGCCGGCGCTCCTCCTTTTCCACGTCGAAAAATGCCAACAGATATAGTAAGGAACTTCCATCTCAAGTTTTTAAAAAGCGATAAAAACCCATACGTTTAATAAATATCATATTTTTATACGTTCCTTTGAACTGCGATCACACTAAAAGCGACGAGAAAGAAGTAAACATACTCGATATCTATAAGTAAAGACGAAGTAAACGAAGTTCCATTACACGAAAGACGACGAGTGCGATCGCGCCGACCGGTATTTTTCGCCCGTATTATTGCAAAAACCCGTGGCACTCAAAAGGCCAAGAACGTATACGTGAATGTATAAATATAGCTGAATACTTTGTCCGTAGTTCTAGTGTTAAACGACTGTATTATATTCACGAAGAAAAGGTAGGATTCCAATACCTGTACTGTCCAGAGATTGCGTCGAACCGTAACGACTCGGGGGTTTGCTGCCTTGTCTGGAGGCAGGTCTGCTTCCAGGTCTACTGGTTGGTCGGGATGCAGGCCTGGACGCGGGTCTGGACGCGGGTCTGGATGCTGGTCTACTCGATGGGCGACTTCCTCCTGAGGGCAAACGAAAAAATGGTTAAAACCGAATATTTTCCAAAGGTCTTCGAAGAGGATGATTCTAAAAAGATGTTCGTATCGTTGCTTACCCGGAGTCACCGTACTCTTGTAAGGCGTACTTGTCTTTCTGGCAGATCCAATTCTGAAGGAACTTTCGTTGTCGCTCAAACTATCTGGCGTACCAGCGCTCAGAGATGATCGTGAGGCTCGCGATTGTCCCATAGGCACGCTTCGAGCACTGCGTTCTCTCACCTACAGATATTACAAATGATCATATAGTTAGGAATTTATTAGTTTCATAAAGCAGCTCGCAAAAGCATAGATCGCAATCTATCGTCTCTGGGTCGAATGCTCCTCGGAGAAGCGGAGCCGGAGACGGTGGAGGAATCTAAGTGAAGGGGGACAAGGAATAGGGATAAATAAAGATACGACAAACTTCGGGTGTCTGGATGTTTTCGTGGCTCGCGTTCTCCGTCTCCGCAATTCTCTCGAGTAGCCCGTCTCTTTCTTTAACCCCGCAATCTTGCTTTTCGTTAAGTAGCTCGTTCGTTCGTTTACGATGTTTCAACGCCACCAATGCGAATTAACTAGCTGCCAGCCGATCAAAGAAAAGACGATAAAAAAAAACAATTTCCCACGAAATCAATATAATAATAGAGAAGCTGAAAGTTCTGTATACAATGTCCATGCAAACTTACCATGAGAAGTTGGGAGAGATAAAGTAGCTTATGGTGATTCGAAGTATCTCCGATGAACGCCACTATGCACGCACCAACGCAGTTAATAGTGTATTATATTCTAGATATTTCGATAGTTTCAGAATATTACAAAATTTCTGTATCACTCTGTCTTTTTATTATTATTACCGTTTACGTTCGTCCCTAAAACTGAATCTTTACCTCGGACTAACTTTGAACGTAAGTTTCGTGATAGGAAGGAACTTTACGGAATGATGTCCAAGTAGAACAGGGAGAGTATCAACTGATTTAACGATGGAGGGATGATAAAGAAATATATTTGCGTGGGGGAAAAAGGGGAGGAAAAATGTGTGGTGTATCCGGTTTTGATGCTATGAAAATTCTGGCGGATTCCGTGTTTACTTCCTCAGGTGAACCCTTGCGTCACCATCCTGACAGGGGCCCAATAGGGACTCTAAGTAGAACTTCATCGAAAGTTGGTGCTCGGCGCTCGATCGGATATTTTCTTTTCTAGAGACATAGCGTGCAACCTCCAAGCCACGTAACCCACAAAGAGAGAGAGAAAGGGGAGAGAAAAAGAGAAAGAGAAAGAGAAAGAGTTCGTGTGTTTTAGCACACCAAAATATTAACTCTAAGAGGGCTACTAAGATAGTAGATAAGAGTGCTGCTACCGCAACGACGATAACGAGGAAGAAAGCGATGGCAAAGAAAACTAGAAAAAATAGAAAAAATGAAAACAGAAAACTCGTCGTTCAGGCGGGGGCAGCGAAACTTCGCGAACCGGCGAATCAGCCGGGCGACCGCAGGTCTGCGATCGCAAAAGCACACACACGCACACGCAAATCAATATCAAAATATGTTTAATCCGGCAAAGGAACGACAGCAACGATAACACAAAGTAGAGAAATGTATCTTATTTACCCAATGATAAGAGGGGGCGTGCATGTGGAGGGGATACGAGCACGGAAGTTCCTCCTTTTGCCTCAAACTCTCAAATATCGGCGTCAGCTGGTTCATAAACTCCTCCGCTATACCAGAAACGAAAAGTTTAGAAGTAACCGTGCTTGCTCCAAATTCCTCACACTCACAAGTTCACAATGTTCCGGTGCCTGTATGTGGGGAATAGTCGAGCACAACGGAAAACGAACACAATTCTGAACTGTCGAGATTTCTTGATTCATCGAAATCCGTGCCATTGCACCTTTTAAAACTGGTTGGTTCGTTCCCACGTTTACTTTATTACGAAGGGAAGTAGATCGTTTCAATTCCTTCGTTCCCTTCGAGGGATGTTTTACGCCATCTACTTTCCGCCGGCGGGACAACATCTCTCTGAATGACCGGAATATGGTGTGGAAGGGAAATCAAAGTGAAACTGAAAAGTCGCTATCGCGCATTCAACGTAGGTCCGGAGAGGTCGTTTGACGCTCTATTCGCAAAATATCCGAATGATGCGTCACTAAAAAACCGTGTGGAAAAGCGATTGTCGGTTAACGCTTACGGATACCCTGAATTGGGAAGAAGTCCAATGGATGGTCGATTTATCGGTGATCGGGAATCGTGAATCGGTAAACTGTCAAGGATCAAGGATCGAGGATCGCGGTTTTTTTTCCAAAGCGTAAAAAATATCTCTCAGCTGTCTACTTGTACGGAGCAGGTGCGAAGACGTCTAACGTCCGATAAAACTCGTGAAAATTTGCATGCCCATGCTTCACCCGTCCTTACAGGGCTATCTACCTTGAGAAACTAAATATATTTACTAGCACGAAACGCCTAATGATACTTACCGCACAACGGAAAAGGGTAGCCAACATCTAGTGCACATCCAGTGCAGACATTCTCACAGGACAATAGTCCCCACCTCTTATACTTAGTCGCTTGAAATTCAGGATTCGAAATTTGAATATGTCTCATGGTAAGATGCAAAGGAACGCATTTATCGGATCAAGCCGATTTGAGCGAGTATGTTACGTATTCAATCCGACGCTTGAATCTACAGGCCATTTCGTGCGAGAGCGATCAATTCCATCGACATTTCCTTCGTTTTTTGTTATAACAGACATACCTTGTAACCAATACAGTACAATGAATCCATCCGAAAGAGCTTCAAAAAAACTTGGCAGCTCGATTCGAACATTTTAAGAATTCCAAGAATCTTCTTCCGAGAGAGCACATTAACCATCATTTACCACAACGTATGTCTTTCCGAATAAAACGATGAGACTCGTCGAAAGAAGTAATCGATTTCACGTCGAATGAACCGCAGGCATGAGCGGGGCGTTCAAACGAATAAACGAACGATCCAGCGATTCGTCGTAGCGATAAACTAATCTAGATCTAATGCATGTCTATGCGTAAGGAGCAGTATGATCGGCAAGAAAAATGGAGTGATCGTGATTAGCGACCAACCCGAATTTTCTTGGCGGAATGCCGCGATATCGGAGAGACGTTACCTTGGTGATCGGTCCAGCGTTCGTCGAGGATAGCTGCGCGCGCTGAAGTGTCGAGGTCGGGCTTGGCTTGGATCTAAACGCCGTCATTGTCTGGCTCACGCCGTCCGCCAATATGAATTGTTCTCGCAGCTCGATATTCGTTCTTCCTTTGGCTATAGTGTGTTGCGTGCACGCAGTTAGAAAAGGAAGGCGTTACAGGATTTATGCCGGGGATTCAAGGAGAAATGCCAAAAGAATTTTTGGTTTTGCGTAATGACCACAGACAGACAGACAGAGACAGACAGATAGACAATCAGACAGAGAGGGTACACGATCAGAGGACGGAACATGGTTTCGTTCGAGGAACGAAGTAAAGGATACTCGAATCAAAGCGGTTCGATGGAACAACAACGAAACGTTTATAGATATACGAGATCGCGGTATCATGCGAATTAAAAGGATTTGTTGGATAAAATGTTTTGTTTTTTATATATAGGACAAATAAAAGGATGAAGGAACAGAACAGGTTGGGGAAGAGAAGCAGAGAAAAGGGAAGAGAGTGAAAGAGCAGCAGCAACAGCGGAGGCGTACACGGTTTGTTCATGTGCCAGTGTATAGTGGGGGGAAAAAAAGAAATCAAAATATACTTAAAAAAATATATACACACATATATATGTATAATGGAAGAAAGGATTACGAGGTGTAAAAAATAGATTTGTTGTACGAGGGTCGCATAGAGATAACTTCCAGGAATAGCAACTATCTTGTTAAGCATTGCTTTCGGTATACGATACTAGATTATGGTACAACTACATTCCACTTTTTCAGCGGAAGGAAGTTGCACCAAATTATCAATATCAAAGAAGATCATATCAAAATCTAGAAGAAGCGTTCTCTCTTTGATCCAATTGAAAATAACTAAATCGCGTACAAGCACGTTAGGCAAAGCAACGGTACAAGAAAACGAAGAAAAGACACAGAGAGTGGAGGGGAGTGGAGATTGGACAGAGAGAATGAGGAAACGGACACGAACGACAAGTAAAGGGTGGTCCTCCAAAGGAACGCATATGTTCATCGTGTTAGTCTAATGGCTTAGATTTGAACGATACACAGCTTCAACCAAAAATTATTCCGAAGAAGCAGGCTCACGTATATATACATATGTACATACGTAGATCCGTTAATATGTATTGATATGTATTTATATGTATACGCACACCGACACACATGCGTAGAAGCCGTAGAGACACGGCGCGCGCGTACGATCATGCAGGATGAATAAAAATGATAATTTCATGACCCATACAATAGCAGCTGTGATCGTGATTCTTCGATTAACATGTAATGATTCGATTGACAATTAAATATCGATCAATTTAAAATCCATCTTCGATCTATGGCTCGCATATGGGTCATGAGATAGTTAGATCCCAAGTAAACAAAAATCCTCACCGAGCGGACACCAACCCTCGTGTTGTTCCGGTTTGTTAGGGTCCGGTATCGGCATTAGAAACACTTGACGAGTTAATCACGATTTAGAGAGTTTAGTTCGTCCGTTAAGAAAGACAAGAGAAAGGCATGCAATATTTATATTTCGGTTTGCACATAAATCGGGAGTGACGTTGGAGAAACACGGGATGTGTCGGGATGGATTAGACCGTTTTGGCGGATGAGGGGCGGAGGGAAATTCAGTTAACGTTAGTACTGTACTGTTAAGTAACGACCTAGTAAATTATACTTTATCTATCAGCGAACAACAGTTCTCGCTTCACACGGGGTTCTTTTGAGATTGCGTTAGAAAACACAACGTATGCGCAAGATGCGGTAGTTGTTTATCGATGATAAAATACACTTATCAAGCGACGGTCGATACCTGGTTACTAGTTTTATGGTAAACCCGACAAAAAATTCACAGTATACGTGCGCACGGCCTTTCTTTTTACCGACCATCGACGTCGATTTTTGTATCGGTTATTAGTCACGGAATTATTCTACACCATGGAATATCGTACAGATAGGAACGAAATTCATTCTCGTTAAACACGAAGAAGATAGATTTAGTAAACGCTTCCATTTCCCTTTCGTTTTTTTTTGGTTCTAGTGATTAGTGACGATCGAAAGAGTGGTAGAGCAAAGTGATTAAAGAAAGCGTGGGAATGAAATGAAATCAACGCACTAGTACTCGGGGTGCAGTTCTTTGGAAAGGAGTGAGGACGGGACTCGTATTAACGCGAGCAAGTTCTTGCATCGAGTAGATACCGTTCTTGTTTTTCGATAACGTATCGAGTTAAATAGCAAATTGGGAATCGATTTCTCTGCGCATTTCAGCCAAAATTTCATGAAGATCGTTTCTTCTCGACTCATTCGGGGACATAAAGTAACGATTAATCAAAGTGGAAGGATGCGAAAAATACTCACCGCGACAAGGATCGTTCTTTAAAAGAAATTCATCCAAAGCTACCCAACCACCTCCAACTCGTACCATCACCGTTGACCTCAGTATACGCACTAGCCGCAGTTTCTGGCTGTCTCCGAACTGTAAATAGTCGCGTAACGTTATTCGCTGTCCCAGAAATATTTGTCAACACACAATCCAGTTTTCCTTACCCTGTATTTTCCTTCACCGACTTGGAACACTCGGAATTTCTGTCGACAAGTACATAGCATCACTAATCGTTTCACTTCGTCGTGTATCTTGTCGGTGTCGTTGTAGGTGCGACGTTCTTCCCAATCCGGTCGTAATGCTGCAATGAATTCTTTCCAGTCTATCAATCCCTCGCCGTGTCGATCGAATAGATCGGCAACAGCACCCATCTCCAATCTAGAGGTTTCGAATTCTGCGGAACGCAATGACATTTAAAAACGACCAATAACAAAGGTAAACATAATAAGAGACGATAAGAACAAACATAACACTGACTGGTATTCATGATTCCTTGAATAAAGTCTTCCCGTGGAATCAAGCCGTCGTTGTTTTTGTCCATCTTCCTGAACAAGTCTGTCAGTCTGGATTTCTTGTGATTCATGAACTTCAAGAACTGTACAAAAATGTTAATTATATCTAGTACCATCGGGATTAACCCTTTAGCTGCCACGTTCATCTGCTCGGTCCATGTGAAGACTGCCAAGGCAGATTTGATATTATGCTTTTAAATAGCTTTATAAAGAAGAAAATGCCGATTTCCTGGAAGAATTGTTTTGCAATTCTATCCTCATCAGAGATAACGACTAAATGTGAACGAAAGTAACTTGAAATCCGGAGAAAAGATAATCTGAATGTAAACGCAGGGCGCCGATACATCGGCAGTCTTCACATAGCCGATAAATCGGGTCGCTGGTAGCCAAAGGGTTAAAATTCAGAAATGAATTATCTTACCCTCTTGCGCCAGTCTTCCCAGCTGAAGTTTGCGACACGATCCAATTCTTGAATATAATTATATTTATCCTGTAAACGACGTTGTCTTTCCCACGCCAGCATCCAAACGTGCCTCCATCTATCCCAGAGGATTTTGACCCTCGGACTTCGGAATTCCGGCTCCGCACCTTTGCTGCTTATTGATAAACCATCAATATTATTCCCTCATTTCAATAACATTCATCATTCTTTTACTAGCCCTTTCCCTTGCCCCTTCCTTGCCCTTTTAACACGATCACAACCACCGCAAAAATAACAAGCAGGCATATAGTATCGACTCTTTTTTTTATCACTCTCTTTCTCCCTCTTTCTAGCCAAACTAATACGGCAATACATGTATGGAGACTTGTAACCAACACAAAAATTTGTAAAAATGTCTGATATTGCCATAAAAGAGAGAAGAGAGCGTAGTAGGATAATCGGTTGGAATAAGGATGGGCATAACGAACCTTCCTTTAGGTGGGAAGCGTGGACCAATGTGCGGCAACGAAAGATCCGGTGTTCTCTCACGACTCGGGCTGGACCGGCTAAACAAGAACATGCTAAGTCACATCACTCAATACTTGCACTAAGAAAGGGACGACTGGACAGTTGAACAGATGTATATCCGTGCAGCAATCATTTTGTCGCACAGCCTTTTAACACATATTGTCAAACAAGGCTTGATCTGCCATTTTCATTCACCCTTCGTTACTCTCAAAATCCAAATTAATCTACTTCAGACGCTACGGGACACGACACAACTATCGCATGCTAACACGAATATACCCGGAGTATGTCCGGCTTCAGAATCACCCATAAACCATCTTCGACTTTCTCTCCTTCTTCTTCTCCTCTTCCTCCTCCTCCTCTTCCTCCTCCTCCTCAATGTTTTTATTCTAGTTTTTGTAATTCGGTTTTAACACATTCGCAACGGATGACGCATATTTGAGTATCCGGCATTCTTTACCAGAACCTGGATAACTCAAATGTGAGTTTTTAAATATAACATAATATTGTTTAGCAAAATTCAACGAATTTCTCGTTACGCGCATAACTTCGGCTGAAAATACCACGACGCGAATATGTTAATACGATGGAGCTCCAAGGATGTCTCCAGCTTGATTTTGTCAACTTGTACTTTGCAATAATCATACCATGCGGACATAACGCGGCCGATACTTACGCGTGCGAATTTCTAACGTTACGAACTCAAAAATAACAAAGCGACGCTTGAAAGAGCTCCGAGGAGAGCTGTGTGAAAAGTAAAAAAAACATCGAGGAAGAGCAGGCGAGCAGATCGAACGAATAGAACAATATTGTATATCCACCACCGCGAACGCGACAGGCAAGACTTGGTCGGTTGCGAGTAAACAAATCAATGGTTGGTAGATGTAGTTTGGAAGGTCAACAAATCGAAAACTCAACCACTCAAAATCTCGAAAGCTCGGGGATTTGAAAACTGGAAAATGATGAAAGCCAACGGAAAGCGTAGTGTACGTACGTTGGTGCTGGTGATTTAGCCTTCGATATCTTCCGGGCGTCCTTTGTTGGCTTGACTTGTCTCGCTTTACACACGCGATCTACTTCGTTCTGTCTTTGACTGGTATTTTCCATAAATTCTCGGTGATCAACGATAAGCATCTCCAGCGTGGCACGCTCATCTGGCAGTGGCTCAGCTTCCAGAGCGTTTAGAGTATTCTCCAAACCTTCCAACCAAGAGAGCAACTCCTCCAGGAGATTGTCGAGATCCTAAAAGTATCAGGAGAAAGTTAAGAGTAGTGAAACTTGGTAAAAACAGACAGAAGTTATTGCTTTAAGTATCTCACCTGAAGACCGCGCATGTGGTTCTCGAGCCTTTGATTCCTCTGATGAGCCCAGGTTGCTACTTCTTCCCACCTGGACTGAATAATGGTGATCCAATGTTTAATAACAACAGCACCATCAGGATGTGCTTTGTGCAATACACTGTGAGCGAGTTCCAAGGTGGTATCTTTCTCGTATTCTTTAGCGCGCAATTCCCGGAGGAACTTCTCGTGTTCGAGAAGTTGATTCTTACTCTCCTGCTCGTCCTCCGGCAGTTGCCCGGCAAACCTTAATTTCATTTCCGCATCGCTCAGCCATTCGAGCAAGATATGAACCGCTTTGTGCAGACGTTCTGCCTCCCTCAAAGCATCTTCCAGATGTAGACTCTTGTTCGATGTTAATCTTGTAACTGTCACCCAAAGATTGTTCAATTGGGAAAGTTGCGAATCAATGGCCGATGCGTCGTCCGGCGTTGCCTTGCCGAGTAATTCACGACCCGTTTTGATGACCGACTCCATTTGCGAAGCTCTCGATTCGAGATCTTTTTCAAAGGTTTTATGCTGCTCCACCAGATTCATCACCGTGTCTAAATCTCCGTGAAGCGGTCCTGTATTCGATAACTGCTTCTCTGCTTTGCTTAGCCATTCGAGAAGCGCCTGTATGGCATCCTTGAATTGTCCTGAGAACAGCAAGGCCTCCTCCAATTTTCTTTGACGGTCCACACACTTGCCGCACACCGTTGTCCACTTGTTTTTCAGTTCATTCAGAAGTTCCTTCAATGCGTACTCATCGGTCTTCGGTGCTTTGTCCCTTAAACTCTTACCGTTCTTCATGGTAGCATCGTAAGTTCCTTGTTTAGCACTGAGGGCTTTTTGGACCTCGCGATGCTTGTTCAGTCGAGACTTTATCCTCTCAGGATCATTACCACCGAGACCATCCGCGGCAACATCATCCAAAGTTCTCTCAGTTTCATCGAGCCAGTTGATCAAACTTGACCAAGCATCATGGAACTCTCTGGCTTCTTTATATCCATGATCCAATGCTCTCGTTCTCTCCGCCGACTTTGACACGACTCGCTCCCACCTGTGTTGTACACTGATCAACAAGTTCTTTATCAAAATAACATCTTGTTTCTGGGAGAAGTACTTCAGATGCGTGCCCTTCTTGTCGAGATTCAACATGGTCTCCCGATGAACGCCGACATCTTTCTGGAAAGATTTATGCTCTTCTATTTGAGAGAGTATCGTTTCCATTACCCTCGAGACCGGTTTCAAATTCGTCAAAATCTTTTCGGCATTCGTCAGCCAATCAACGAAGGCTTGCAGAGCATCATGGAATTCAGTGGCTTCTTTCAACGCAATCTCTAGCTTGATCTTTTTATCACTGGCTCGTGCTGTCACACTGTCCCATCGTTGTTTCAAGCTTCGAAGATTATGATTCAATCCACCTGCGCTACTCGAATCAGCGCGTTTCAAATATTCTTGTCCCTGCTGAAGAACCGTCTCCACTTTCGGACGATTCTGCTCGAGTTCATTGTACACCTCCATGAAACGTTCCAGTTGTTCGGATGCAGTTTCCGGTAGACCACCTACCGGTTTCGATGCAACTATAGTATTATCCACGTCTCCAAGCCAAGATAGAAGATCTTGAATCTCAGCGGTGAAAGATTGAGCTTCACGAAGTGCATCCTCCAATTCTCGTTGACGATCGGCAGCACGTTGGAGTAAGTCACGCCAACGGCGATTTAATGTTCCCAATTTTTCCGCGGTTGTTGAAGCCTCCGCGGTTCCCTTTCCATCCTCGATTATTTGTCTGCCAGCATCATTCAAGGTATCCACGCTCGTCTGATGTGCTTGTATGTCGTTTACCAATACTTTTAATTTCGCTAACTCTATTTCGATCACTTGTGGATCGCCGGCTACCGCGCGCAAATTATCCAAGGTATCGTCGGTTTTCTCGATCCAAACCAGCAACTCGTCCAATGCGTGTTGGAATTGTCCAAGTCGCAACAACGCGTTCTCCAATAGCCGTTGCCTTTCCACGAGGCCTCTCAGTAATCCGTCCCAACGTTTGTTTACCGCACCTAGCGGTTCCTTTATCGCTGCTGCTTGCTCCGACGTCGTTCTCTCCGTTAGTTCCGTTGCTTGCCTATACATCAGAAATATATTACTTTACATTTGTAATAATCGAGTCTTTCTCTCCTGTACTTGTCTTGCTTTCCCTCGACATTGAAACAAGTACACCTATACATATCCACAGTCAGTTCGAATGACGTTTTCATACGAATAGAGAACAATAACGTAATACAATCAGCAATACACGTATAGGGAACACTACCGAATAATAGTAAGGGTTGTTGTTTCACCAAAAGTTATCAACCAAATTATCATCCTTTGCTGCTAGTATGCTAGTGAGCGAGTAGTTTGATACAACCGAACTACGGGGAATTGGAAACCGGCTTGGAATACAGTCGAGTCTCTTCTTATGCAAGTCTTTTTAATGCAATTTTGAAGTTAGATGAAAAAGCAAAGAAACAAGAGCAAATAGGTGATCTCAGAAATCTAAGAAGTTTTAACAGCGTAACGCACTTATTTCAACAAAACTATCAATTATTTTGTGTGGTTTTTTTATGCGGACTTCTGTGGAATGTATCCACCGCGTAAAAAGAGACTTGACAGTATATTACTACTGGTTCGATTAATAACCGCTTCGTTCTTCTTCAGTGTTAAACCTTCGAGGACTTCGTCATCAACTGGTACCGTTGACCCTTTCGATCGTCCCTGGGTTGATCCCGATGTCAGTGCCTATCCAAAGACTGATTAGAATCGAGGCTCTATTGTTTTATCGGGTTGAAAATATTGGAAATGGTAGAGGTATTATTTTGTCGCGGGGGATAACGTTGACAGTGACAATGACAATGACAATGACGAGGACGAGGACTACGACGAGGATAACTAGAAGAACGGTACAACGATAACGGCGACATCGACATCAGCATCAGCATCGACATCGACTATAAACGAAAATATTGAGTGGAAGGAGCGTAGGGATATTGGTGTATCTATATGTTTATACTGACAGCAATAGTAGTAATGGTAATGACACATATTTAAAAGTTGAAGCCATGCTCTAACTACTGCAGCAGCAACAACAGAGACATGTTGATGACTTGCCTTGTGAGACTCCTATTGTACGTGTTCAGGAACCGGCGCAGAAAAAGAAAGGTCGTGATTAGAACCGCAGCGTTTTTTCAATAGTATCTCGGGAAAAAAAAGAGAACGAACGTGTCTAGAAACCTAAACGGGGCAAAGGGAACAATGCGTTGCACTGAACTCTTTGCTTCGAGAAATTGGACTCTACCGGGAAGTTCAATGAAGAGAATTGATGTTCATTGAAAATCGCGCGTTAATTGTTACCTGTTCAAAGCTTCGACCTTCACCATGTGTGGATCAACTTCGGCTTTAAATGCCGCGAGTTGTTTGATTTGTGCCTTTACTTCGTCGATGTCACTTCCCAGTGGTCCCATTCGTGAAAACTTCTCTTCGGCTTCTTCCAAGAATTCCAGGAGGTTCTGTAAAGTCTCGTGGAACTCCATGGCTTTTTCCATAGCGTCGATCAAGTTCTCCTCTCGTCTTGCGTAGAGGGCGGTCACGTTGTCCCATGCTTGATCCAAGTCCTCAATGTGCTTCCTGACTTCCGGTTTGTCCGGTTCGCCGCAGAGACCCATCAACTCGTGACCCGACGCGCGCACTTGCTCTACGTCCGGCTTAGTTTGGTCGATCTCTTGTCGGATTTCTTGCAGGGCGACTTGTTGTTGTTGAATGGCGGCAGGTTGTGCTGCCGGTGGTGCTTGTCCGGCTAATGCATCCTGTAGTTCCCTCAGGGTGGACATAACACCGTTCAATTCCGACCAGAATTTCTCGGCAATTGCGAGAGTATCGTCCAATGTGTGGCCACGATCGGTGGTAGACTTCTGCACGTCCGTCCATAATTTATTAAGTTTTTCCAGTTTGCGTTTGATATCCTTCACCGCTGGATCTGCTCGGTTGCCTGCTTTACTGATGACATCATCCGCGGCTTTCTTAACGGCGGCAAATGCCTCGGATCTCTGCGTGATATCATCCATCAACGCTGCATTTTCTTCCATTTGATCACGCAAACGTCCTGGATGTGCGCTAACCGGTTCGGCTGCTTGCACTTGGTCCGCCGTGGAAGACAGGGCGCGTAACATTCCCTCCAATTTGTCCGAGAACTGTGAGGACTCTTGAAGAGCTTGTTCCAATGCTTGTTGTCGACTTCTTAATTCTGTCCTAAGCGCAGCGTACCGCGCAGTGTCTGCTTCCAAGATGTCCTGCACTTTCAGACCTTCCTCCTCGTTGCAAAGTCTGATCAATGCTTCCCCAGTCTTGTTCAGTTTCTCGACTAAAGGCTTGTGTTCGTTGATACTCTGTGTCAGCATTTCGTTCTTATCCTGTTGAGCAGCTATTAGATCTGGTCTAAGGGCAGGCATCGGTAACATTGCAACCTGCTGTTCGGCTTCCTCGAGCCAACTGACCAGGCCGATATGAGTATCTCGCAGATGCTCGGCCAATGGTAATGCTTGTTCGAGAGCACCCAACCTATCGCCGGACAGGGCTGATACCGTTTCCATGGTTTCTCGGAGATCTTCCATCTTGTCTCGTATCGTCGACGTGTCTTCATGCTGGGCATTTTCGCGTATCACCTTCTTCGCAGTGGAGATAACATCTCGTACTCTACCCTTTTGGCTGGATATATCATCGTTTAATGCCTTATGTTCTTTGAGTTGCATTCTGATTATTTCCGGTTCACTGCTCGGTGGTTCGGCTTCCCTCAACTGGTTATCCACCTCACGGAACCAGTCAAGTAACTCGTCAATGTCACCGATAACTTCAAGAGAACGTTGTTTACTGAGTTGAATACGTTCAGCTTTCCTTTGTATTTGCTCGGCGATCGCATCAAATCGTCGATTATCTCTAGTTACGAGACCCTCGATCGTCGCAGCGCCTTCACCCGGTGACAATTGTGAGAGTTGTGGACCAACGGCATTGATTTTATCCAAGACAGGCCTGTACTCCGATATCTCCATTTCGAGCCTGATAATTTCTTCCTCCCGTGGTTCCGCGGATTGTAGAGCAGATTCTGCCCCCTGCATCCAATCCATTAAGCGATTGTGATTTTCATGGAATTGTTGTACCAATGGCAGAGATTCCTGCGCGTGCTTCAGCAGATCCGATCCGCGCGTAACTAAATCGTTGAAACGCCTTTGCAAGGAGTCCAACTTGTCCTTCAACTGTAAAGCTTCATCGCTTGAAATATGTTTCATTAATTCCAATCCGCAATCAGTGGTGCTGTCGACTTCTGTTTGACGAGTGGATACTTCTTCCGTTAAATCCGCGAGGTCTTCCATTTGCTGGAGGAGTTTTTCAGTGTGAACTGCCAAGATGCGATACTTCGATAGTCGTATTTCCATGTTTTCCATCCAGGCTTGCAAATCCTGGTAAGTCAGCACTAAGTGACGCAAACCTTGTCGTGAACGTTGTAACAAACTATCCAAGGCTTCTGATCTCTCAACGAGCACCGCGTACCTATCAGCTACATCCTGAAGTTTATCAGCCAATGCGCTAGCTTCATCTTCACCTACCAATGCCATCAACTGACTAGCAATTTCGGTAAGTTCACTGAACTCTGCTTTTCTGGAGAGAATGTCGTCGTGCAGTACATCGTGTTCGGCGACACGTTGTTGAATCTTCTCCTCGTCGGCTGGCACTAACTCCATATCCCTGATTCGTTTCTCTGTCTTTTCAAGCCAGATCGCGAGTGGTATTAATTTATCTTGGAACTGTTTGGCGACACCCATTGCCTGCTCGAGCGCGTCCATTCTCTCCGCGGCACTTTCCGTTAAATTGTCGAAACGACCCATCAGTTCGTTCAGTCGCTTCTCAATTGTCTTACGTTCCTTCGCGTCTGTTCCAGCAGCAACCTCTTGACCCATGCTGTACAGAGAGGACATGGAGTTTTGTCGATCCATCAGCATCTTCTTCAAGAACTTTTGCTCCTGCAGCTGTGCCTTCACCACCTTATAATCCGACGACGGTGGCTTTTGATTCGACACCATTTCCTCCGTATCGGTCAGCCACTTTTCTAAACCATCCAAAGCTTCTTGGAACTTGCCAGATTGAAGTAACCCAACGTCAAGTTTACGGTCTCTTTCATTCAGCTGAAAAATATTCGAAAAAGTTACGCTTGTGTTCATAAAATTGCCGTTCCATTCGATGTAATATTCTTACGATTACTAAAGATGTATTACGAAGTTCTCACTTACCCTTTCTTTAAGGTCGTTCCACTTTTCGTTCATTTTCTCGACATCTTTTTCAATGTTGGTGGTACTGACATCACGGCCGGCTGTTTGGACGAGTGCCTGTCCAAGATTGTTGCATCCTTCCACCGCACGAGCGAGGGGTTCTATTTTATGAAGTTTCAAGGCTCTGAAGTCCTCTTGCTGTGCTCTAATTGATTCGACTTCAGATCCGAGGGGTTTGAATCTTCTCACTTGTTCGTTCGCCTCATCGATCTCCTCCATCACGCTTATGCGTGCCCGATAAAATTCTTCTAGCTTATCAAGAGTGGAATGCAGCTCATCGTGACGATCGCGAGATCGGTCATCGAGTTTGCCGATTTGCCGTTTAAGGCCTGCCACTTGTTCTCGGGTGGCCACCGCATCCGCAGCGAAACCATAATCAACAAGACGCTCGCCAAGACTTTCGAGATCGGCGACTTCCTCGTACAAACGATTTACTTTACTCATCACTTTACTCGTTTCTTCTATCTGTGATCGAACTACTTTGATCTCTCTGCCGGATGCTTTCATTGTATCCAAGTCCTTCTCGAGATTCGTTAATTGCTGGCTGATTGTCTTTGCCTGATCATTGAACTGCGCCATTGCAGTTGCTGCACTTTGCAATTCGTTACAACGATCGTCTAGTTTCGCCTGTAGATCGCTTATTCGGTCATTCATACTATCCACCTCATCCTGTAAGTGGCTCGCATCGACACCTTGTTCGTTAGCTTGGTTAGCCAAGTCGTACGCCTGTTGTTTCACGCATTGCAACGGCTTTTTCAAAACACCGGTTTCTTCTCGTAAACTCTGCAAAATCAATCATCAAATTATAGTACAGAAGACAAGCTCAATTCCAAGATAACTTACCTTTATCCTATCGAGAAGTTTCGGGTCCTTCGCGGCTCCGCCAAGCGCATCGTGAGACGCTAACTTGTCTTCGCACCGCTGTAATCCGTGTTGTAAATCACGCAGATTTTCATTCAAGTCCATCAAGTGTCGTGCCGTATCTTCCAGTGACTGCGTTCTTGCTAAAAGATCTGGGGAAACAAAAATGGCATGTTAATTGGATTATCCCTTCATATTTCCCTTCCGGTGAATGTCTGTATTTATAATTTCCGGCGTACCATTGTTAAGTTTATCCCATCTGGTTCTCATGGCGGCAAGTTCGTTCTTTACGCTTTCCTTGTCGATGTCGCATGCACCCAGGAATGTTTCACCGAGAGTCTTATTGTTTTCGAATTCCCCGGAATGCTTCCAAACCTCGTTTCTGAAGGAGGACAGTTCCTTTAATTGTTTCTCGATATCCTTGCGTTTTAAGGATGCTGGTTTCAAACACTCTAGCCTGTCTTCTGCTTGTCTGAGCCACGGCAAAAATGCATCCTGTGCTTTGTAGTATTTCTTGCAGTGTTCCGCGCATGTTTGCAATTTGGTGTGTCGATCGAGGGTGTCCTTTTTCAAACGATCCCACTGGGACTGCATCTTGTCCAAATCACGGTGAAGCGAGCGATTCTCCAGTTTCTGAGAACGCGCAAGTATGTCGCGTCCTTTGTTTAATAACATGATCACTTCGTGTTCCTTACCCATTACGTTGCGGTAGATCGGCTACAAATAAACGAATTAGAAATTAGAAACTAATTATCAGGGAAATGATTACCGATCTGAAAGAAGTCTATAATAAATGTGGCTTACTTCGTGATGATCGAGTTGTTGCTGTAAGATATCACGGTCGGCCGATACTAACAATTTCTCGGACATATTGCCAAGCTCGTCAGCGAGCCAACCAAGTGTTCTGGTGCAGGAAGCTTCAAACTGTCTACCATCTCGTAAATTGGCTTCTATCTCGGCCTTCTTGTGATCCAACTTTCTCTGCAGATTCGTATACAGTTTTCCGACGGCTGCGATTTTTCCGTGAATCTCTGACTTCGATGCAGGGTCGCTCAACACCTCGCAGAGTTGTTCGCCCGATGCTTCGGCATCAGCTAACAACGGTCTCTGACCCTCGAGCTGTCTCTCTAAATTCTCGATCTTTCGCAGTTGATCTTCAGGGTCCTTTTCGAGAGTTAATTCGTCAAGATTGTCGGAGATACCTTGTAACGCATCCCGCAAACGGTTCAAACTGGCGTCAAATTCTCGGCTGGTATCGACAGCATCACCCAAACTTTGAGCCCTTTCGTCCAATCTACTCAATTGATCTGACCATTTTTCTAATATTACTTGAAGCTTGACACTCGTCTTCTGCCCCTCCGGAGAATCGACAGATATCACCGCGAGAATGTTTTCACCTATCTGGACCAAATGATCCAACTGTGGTTGCTGCGTACGGAATTCTTCTCGCAAGACTTGCACCTGCTGTACTTGACTAGCAACCATTCTTGGGTCAGCCGATATTGGTCCCAAAGCACTCAACATTTTCTCCTTGGAGCCGAGCCAGGAACCGAGAGCTTCGCACGTATCGTAGAAGTCTTTGACTTCTTCCAAAAATCTGATTCTCTCCTTGCATCTTTCACTGAAAGATCGCCATCTACTGATAACATCTTCCATCTCGTCGTTCAACCTATCCGCTCCTTCAGATCCCTTTTTACGTCTGACCAGTTCGCGCACCTGCGTCCGTGTGCTATCCAATAACGATTGCTTCTCATAAGTTTCCTCGATCACTGCCTTGATTTGCTTCCCAGTTTTGTCTGCTTCTTCCTTCGTGCTTGGCATACATTCCTTTGGAATTTGTCGTTGAACCTGTTAAATGATGGAAGAGAAGAAAAGAGTATAAGAATCGTTAAGCAATTGTTTAGCTTAAATAGAGGGTGTTTGATTAGCAGCATCTTCAACGTCACCTTCTCCAAGAATTGCGAGAGAGTCTTCAGATTATCCAAATGTTTCCTGAGTTCTTCCTTGACATTGTCCAGTTCAGTTTGCCGATCGGTCAACCGAACACCCAGCAAACCGTATCGGTTATTGATCTCTGAAAGCTGTTGTTGAACCGGTGACAGATCCTCCAAATGAAAACCGTCTTGGCTCGAGCGTCGACTACTGAATCCACTGCTACCACCTGGAGAGACCGGACTTTGAGCGGCGTACGATTTAGCAGGGGACGGTGAGCGACCGTCTTGCGACATTCGCCGTACTACAAAAAAAAAGACAGAGACAAAAAGTCAGAGTCCACAGACACGGACTCGTATTTACGCAAGCTACGTCAACGAAGCGCGATGGCGGGAACAGTTATAGATATTCACTAGCGGAGAGTGAGAAACCGACGAAGGATAATACTGTGCAGTCTGGCACACTGAGAGGAAGAAAGGGGGGCAGAAAATAGCTATATGGATAGAAAAAGCAAATAATTACCTGGTCTCTTAGTTGGACTGGCACTACCACGACGACGAGTCGGACTCTCGGTGCGTTCCTTGAGTAGACCGTCGTAAGCGATACCCAGATCGTTTACCTTGTCCACGGTATTTCCGTAATCCCTGTATTCTTTCTGAATCGGTCTCAGTTCTTCCGACTGTCTCTTCAATTTATCCATGTTAACGGCAACAGCCTCAAGCCCTTGTACCTTGTTTTCCGTTCTCGTCAGCCAATCGATTACTTGATCGCGTAATTTCTCGTAAGCCGTCAGTTGCTCCGCTCTTGATTTACTTAACCGTTGTTTCTCGTCAATTAAATTGTTCACTTCTTTCCACTGGGATTCGAGAGCTTTGATCTTGTCTCTTATAGGAGCAACATCCGTCACGTCTTTCTTCGAAATCAAGTTCTTTCCATTTCGGATCAGATCTTCAAAGTTACCACGTTGGTCTTCACGCTTATCCATTAATCCCGCCATTTTGCTTTCGTACTCGGTTACTTCGAGTTTCGGGAGGTCGCGGGATTCAAGGGCTTCGATCATGTGAGCGTACCATCCGTCGAACTTGGATGTTTCCAGGAGGAATTCGTTGAGAGCTTGACCAATCTCTTCCAGGAATTCACCGCGTCGCAACGATTTCTCCATAAGTTTTTCATACCTGAATTGCACGTCTTTTAATTTTCCTTCGATACGTTTCGTTATGCGAGCGTTACTCGAAGTCGAGAGCAAATCTTGCGCGCTGGAAGCAACCGCCTCGACGCTCAACCGGTGGCTATCTAAATCTGCCTGAAGAAGACGTTGATCCCTTTGTTGTTCCTCCAAACGTTCTCTCTGCAGGCTGGCCGGTCTTTGAATATTCCTACGAGTCGCATAAGAAATGAGTAAAATCTTTATTAACCCTTTGCACTCGAAAGGACTAAACCCAGTGGCGACTGAGATTTGCCTCCGAGTGCAAAGCGTTAAAAATACTACAGGAAGGTATTTCTGGTAAGAAAGAATAGAATATGATGCAAATCATATCCACACGGAGGATTTAATGAATCGATCTACTTACTTAAATTGACTTTCGATGTTGTTCAACCAGTGCACCAGGCCGTCCAACGCATCCTGCACACCTTGGCTTCTCACCAAAGCGGTGTCCAATTCCTGACACTTTTCAGCAACCGCGTTAGAAAGTTGCCTATACTTGTCTTCCAATGCTCTGGCAGGTTCCTCGAGTTCGTTGATCTCCTTCGGCGTGATTTGTCCATCAAGGGATCTCAGAAGTGCATCGATGTTCGTCTTCACGTTCTCCACTAAACGTTCGTTTGCCAAAATCTCATTGTTCAGTGCCTTTGCTTTCGCCAATTGATCCTCGACCTGTTTTGGTTCAGCAGCAACTGCCTCGGAAATAACTCTGTGAACCTTTGGCTCGAGTTCTTTCAGCCAGTTCCTAGCTTTCTCCAAAGATTCTCGATAATCTCGTTGTCTTCCACCGAGGCCGGATAATCGGTCGGATAATAGATTCGCTCGCGAAAGAAGATCTTTGTACTGCGCGGTGACAAGCGACACGTCGCCTCTCACCGGAGAATCCTGACTCGCTACAGGTTCCTTGTGCGGTAATCTTTGCGGCAAACCGGTGCGGAAATCGTTTAGCACCTGCAGAAACTCTTTGCTCTCATCAACGAATTTTTGCGCGGCCATTGTGATAAATCGAAGATCGGCTTGGTGAGCTATCACGTCGCTAATAAAATCGCGCGTGCTATCGGTACTACTCGTCAATCTGTTCAGATCGGAGAGGGATTGTTCTTTGTCTTCCAAGATACGTCTGGCATTATCCAGCCAAACCGAGAAGGTGGATAATTCGTTTCTGAAAAATGAAGAAGAGAGAGGAAGAGTTAGTCGCGGGAACGCAAAACAATGGCCATCGTGAAATATGAATTTGGAATTGAAAATGGAATTGAATTTACTTGAATTTCATGAGTTCGTCTCTAGCACCGATTAGTCGTCGAACCAATCGCTCCGTACGATCTGAAGCTCGGTCGAATCTCGTTTTCAATGAACGACCATTCTTCTCCAAACTCGAAACTTCCTCAGTTGACAACACGTTTCCACCGGTTAGCACGACTTGCCGAATTTGGTCCAAACATGAAGAGACTGGTCTCGCATGGGTATCGATATCTTCCTTTATTTCCTGTAAAATGGTAGAAACTAGTGCTTAGTAATGTTCAGTGTCACCCTTTAACCCTTTGCACTCAAAGGCGAGTCTCAGTCGCTACTCATTTTATTGCGACAATTCGAACAGTGATTAAAATGCGACATTAAGATTTACTTCAGTTATCGGTGATTGAAAATTCATGAACAAAAAATAAGCGGAGTAAATCTTAAAGACGTCTCTCAGTCGACACTCGAATTACATCAGGAAACAGAGAGTGGTGACTGAAAGGCGCCAATCGAGCGGGTTAAATTGATAAAACTCCACCGAAGAATATTCCAGTATATTTCACCTTCATTGCGTTTATCTGATTCCTAAGGTCATCGATCTCTTCTCTAACGTTGTTTTGATTCGCCAATCTTTCCTCGATTTCGGTGATCCATTGAAGTAGCTTGGTGCACGTTTCATCGCAAAGCTTGTACTTTTCTTCCACCGCTTGCTGTGATAATTTGGGAACAGATAAAAGTATGGATCATCTTTCGGATGAGAATAATATTCTCAGGGCGAGCACGCAAATTAAAACTGTTCGAATACCACCCACTTACCAATGGTGGCCATTCTTTCTTTCTCTCTATGTGTGTATTTATCTCCAAGGATAAAAAGGTCGGAGGAACGTGTAATTAAGCTTAATATATTATATATGTAAATAATCTCACGCATGCAAACACATACACACTACTCAAACGTAACGTACGAATAAATCGAGTAGATCGAGTAAATCAATGAACAAACGGAAAAGTAAACGAACAAGTAAATAAGGAATTGTAGACGGTTCAAGCAAACAGACGGTTCAACGAACAAACAAACCAACAAACAGACACAGCAAGAAACCAGAGCCTTTCTTCTTTTGCTTTATATGCGAGAACTGCATACTCTCTGTCTATGGTTGGTTCTCATATGCAGTTCGAAGCGTACGCGTAGAGCTCAAAGATCGCACCGATAAGAAATCAAACATAACGGATGTACAAAGACTGAAAAAACTGATTAGAACTGATGACGATAGATGCGGTGGCGATGATAACGATGAAACCCTTTTATGCGGTGAAAAGAGCTTAGGATACGCGGGGATCGTACCCAGCCCCCCTCGGAACCGTATAGCCCCTAAAAACTCGTGCTAGAAACATAAACAGGCTCTCGAGAATAACATAATACCTGAAAAAAGGAAAACTTTTGAGTGCAACAATATCATACACCTCTAACGTAGTCGATGCATCTTGGCAAAGAAATAATAAACCTTCCCCGGAGCCGTTACGCGTTATACGTTAGATTATTATCAAACTAACGTTCGCGCTGGATGTACATTTCTGTTTCGACAACGTCCGCCATGTTATCTCGCGTTCCCATCCCGTGCTTGTCTTTGGCTGCTGCTTACTTTTGCTTCTCGAATGCAGACAATAACGCTAACCGGTTAATCGATCGACGAATCGATCAAGCACAAACACAAGAAAAAAAAACAAACGATGCCCAATTAACGTTGTTGATTAATCGATGAGATAGAATTAGCGCTGCCGATGCGATACCTAATTAATGGATTTAATGGAGTTGTAATGTTTTTTGCGATTTGACCAGATGGACGCAGGAGAAGCGAGACGCGAGTTCCCACCCTGGACACGTGGAATGACTCGTTAGTGACTCAAGCTGATTATGTATTAGGAAGAGACGGAGAATGATTGTTTGAGAGATCAACCGATGCATGATACTCGGATGACGCTCGGATGAGATAAAGCATAGAGGATAATCGAAGTATCAACTTTCGATTACTCCGTATCCATGTGGTAAATTAGCATGCACTGATTCTTCACGAATACCGCGTTAGAGCACGCTTTTGTCGAGGGTAGATTCGTATTAGCCCGTGAAACATGCCGATTACGATCGTTGTTATCAACGGAAGAATGAGGCGCGAATTCGATGGATGGTGATGGAACGTAATCGCTGACGACCACACCGTCGTCAGTAAGTTAGGCGAATTAATCGACAGGTCGTCTGCCCGCGAACGACAGCTGGAAGCGTGTTTTGGCAAGAAATATCCAGAACCAATCAAGTCAAGCTGTTAACAAAATCAAAAGTAAACAAAGGAACGAAAAGGCAAACAAAAGGAGAGAGCACAAGACGGAGGTGGGAGGGAATGTCGATGGGGATCGTTGCGGGGGAAATGTAATCAGGTGGAAGAGAGAAAATCAGCGGAGAATGGAGAGGAACGAGGAGGAACGGAATGGAGTAAGAAAGAGTATCACTTACCCTAGCTTCTGCGGTGAGAATATAACCCTGCTCCAGGGCCATCGCGAAGTCAAGACTCTTGTCCGATGGAGGTTGGATAAACCTGCCAGTCTTAGAGTCTATCCTCCCGCTATTTACGGCTTCTAAGAGGCTAATGATTTTACCGGTGGAGGGTTCTTTTACCACGGTACTCGAAGGATCTAACGAACCCGAATCGATTGCCTCGATCAAGGTGAGTCGGCGGGGATGAGTACGCCGGCGATTCGAATCCGATGGCAATGGGACTACGAAAGGATCATCGAATCCACCGGACGCGGTATCGTAAACTCCGAATTCCAACGCTTCGATAAAGGAAATACCACGGTTAGGTGTGATAACCAAACCAATCTCGACAGCTCTCGAGAGACTGTACAACTTCGATGTCTCTGTATCCAAAACGTTACCCTTCTCTCCGTCCATCATACCTTTGCGGAAAGCTTCCGGCAATTGAACAAGCTTTCTCTTTTTCATATCTTTGATCAAGACGGAACCGGGATCGAGAATCCCTAGATCTATAGCCTCCTTCGGAGCAATCTGTTCCGAAGTTTTTGGATCCAACAATTTACCTGTCTCTAGATTCAAATACCCTCGATCGATAGCTTCCTCGAAACTAATCGGCTGCGATAAATACACGTCTGTATTTCCAAACCGTACTATCCGCGATGCAGCGGGTAATTTTGGTTTTCCATCAACACTAAATTCGAGACTTCCCCGTAGATTCGCCTCGATCGTTCCATCCGTTAGCGCTTGGTCAATTGTCGCAAAGAGACCGGTCGATGGATCTCGCATGACCGAGACACGGGCTTCGATTATTCCATGTTTTATCGCGTCCTCCAGAGTACACTCTCGACAGACAGGTTCCTCTTTGCGTGCAAGATTTTGTGGACTTTCGACGGTGTACTCGGAAGACTGTTTACTGGATGCCGGCTTTTCATCAATGCTTACCAAAAGACCACGCTCGAGTGCAACGTCGATGCTGTACGGCCGATTATTAGCACGATCGAATACGCGACCAGTTCGTATGTCGATTCTACCGTCTTCGATACCTTTCGAGATCGGTGTTATTTGACCAGTTGTTGGGTCCTTCAAGGCAGTCGTGTCGGCATCTATGAGGCCGCATTCTATCGCACCCATCAAATCCTGATTCTCGTTAGTCCTAGGATCGACAAATTTTCCGGTGTCGGGCTTATAAAGATCACATCGCAAAGCCTCTTCTATCGTTAACGGCACTTTCGATGGTACAATAAAACCTTTCTGTTTGGCTTCCTTAAAGTCGATCGAGACTGGTCGGCTTCCAGTTACAGTTTCGTCCGGAGTACGAACCAAGTTGTATGTTCCACGGACATCGTCAACGATGCCAGCAGAAACGGCTTCCGGGAGAGGAAGATACCGACCGGTTTCATTGTCTTTGACAATCGAGACTCGAGGATCGACGAGACCAGACTCGCAGGCGTTTGCGAGGGTAAGCTTTTCATTAGCTGTAAGACGCGCAAACTTTCCGGTTACAGGGTCATAAATGTTCATCGTTACCGCTTCGTATAGATCGAAACCAGCAGTCTCGATGTCTACGATCAGGCCTAGGTGTAGTGCCCGCGAGAGAGGAATAGCGCGATTCGCTGTTCCAGCCTCTTTGAAAGTGCCAGCTCGTCTGTCGACTAACCCTGCGCGACATGTCTCGGCGAGTGATAATAAGCGTTCGGCACGTTTGTCGAAGTAGCAAGGTAAAGTGGGACTGATCAGGCATTTCCTCATTGCTTCATGTAAAGTGATCGATCTTCCGGTAACGGGATCGATAATACGACCCGTACTCTCCTCGTAGAGTCCCTGATGAATAGCTCGCTGCAAAGACACGGGAGCGCGATTATCTACGATCAAACCAGACTCATATGCCTCTCGTAAAGAGATCTCCATGGATGTACCAGCGTCCTTCAACTTGCCACTAGTACCATCAATATAACCAGCTCGAATGGCCTCCGCCAAAGTGACGCCATCTCGGAAGCCAGTTCTACCAATGTTCACAGTCACATAATCCGCATCTATTAAATTGACTTGCACCGCTTCGAGTATCGTCAACCAACTACCAGTCTCCGGATTGAGGAAGGTGTTTCTTCGCTCGTCATAGATGCCCTTCGAAATAGCCTCGCTGAAGGTCATCGGTCGTCGCGTCTCAAGAAGCAGCCCGCGCTCCAAAGCTTCCCGGAAATCGAGTGACCCTCCACTCTCCTTGCTGAGGACGGTTCCGCTCTTCGTATCAATGATCAGCTCTTTAATCGCATCTTCGAAGGTGATCACCTCTCCGTCAGCGTGTCGTACGATAGCACTAGTCGCGTCAATAACACCTGCCTTGATAGCACGATCCGTGGGAAGTTTTTCGCGGGTTTCCGGTACAGTGAATCGACCGGTACTCGGATCATAAAGACCCTTGAAGATCGCCTCGGGCAGAGAGATCTTGCGTTTGGCGGGTACTATGAGACCGTGCTCATGTGCCTCGGTGAAGGATAGAGCCGTGCACGTTGAGGGATCAATTGCCGTGCCAGCTTTAGGGTCTATCAAACCTTGCTTTATAGCTTCCCCTAATGATATTATATCGTTTGTCCTCGGATCCTTTACGGAAGGGTTATCTTTCCCGATTAGTCCAACCTCGACAGCTTCTTCGAGACTGTACGCTTTTCCGTCTATCACGAAAACACCTTCCCTCGGTTCGTAAGTCTGATGAGCCAAAGCCTCCTGCAAGGACCATGGCTTCACGGTACTTAAAATATAACCCTTTTCAAACGCGACGTTCAAAGCCATCCGATGCGGATAAGTAAGTTTCCCTTCTACGAGATCGACCAAGCCGATTTTCTCACCTTCCTCTAAATTCACCACTTTCTCGGTCCTCTCGTCTCTAAGCATAGTAGTCTCACCATCCACGTATCCGATTTCAAGACTGTCTTTAACGGTTCTGTGTTCAGCAGTTGCTGGGTCGAACACCAATCCGCTTCGTGGAGAATAGTACTCCCTCACGATCGTGTCAACCAATGATAAAACGAATGGCCTAGTAACGATCATACCTCTGTCCAACGCTAGACTCAATGGTACCAGTGCACCAGTTTTGCTGTCGCGTAAACTGCCGGTATTCGCGTCGACTAGTTTCGGCTCCACGAACATCGCATCCTCCAATGAAACGAACGAACCAGCTTCCGTATCCTGGCATTCGCTGATGAACGCGTCCACTATGCCTCTGCGCACACTCTCTTCCAAATCCAAAGGCTGTTTCGTCAAAGGATCTCGTATTTTTCCTGTACTCGGTTCATAGAGACCTGTTCTAATGGCGGCTTCCAAAGAGATCGGCTTACGAGAATGTGGCACCAGAAGACCTTCGCGGAATGCGCTGGCGATATCGAAATTCGGTTGGTTTACCTCGAGGATATCCAGCAGAGGAGTTACCTCCGCGTCTCCTTTCCCATCGCGAACTTCAAGTGATTCCGCATCGATCAGGTTCACTTTGATCGCTTCGTCCAGAGTCAATGTTTCTCCCGTTTTTGGATCGCGAACCTGACAATTCACCGGATCAAGAATTCCATACTCGACAGCTTCTTGCAAACCGATCTTTCCTGATAATAACGCTATCTGCGCAGCACTTAATTGCAACTGTTGTTCTTCAGCCTCTTCCTCCTCCTCCGTATCACTTAGCTCATCTTGCGGAACTTGCACGATCAAGCCGAGTTTCACGGCCTCTAAAAATGCTATTCTCTTGCCAGTTTTCGATTCGACCATGTATCCCATATTTCTATCAACGAGAGGCTTACTGATGGCTTCTCGAAGAGACACGTATCTTTCACCTTTAAAAGTAAGATCCTTCACTTGTACGGCATCAGGGTCAATGATGTTACGGTTTAAAACGAGATCGCTGAACGAAATTGCTTCCCCGGTCCATGGGTCGATAAATCTTTCTTTTTCTAAGTCAAAAATCCCACATTCAACTAGATCTTGAGCAGTCAAGTCTTTCGTGATATCGATTACTAATGTATCCTTCGCTTCGTCTCCCGCTTCTTCTTCTGGATACTCCGACGGTTGTAACAAGGACGAAGAGGACATTGGTGCACTGGTTTGCTCCTCTTTCTCCGGATGCAGTTCTTGATTTGATTTCTCTGAGATCTCTGAGATCTCTTCCATCTCTTCCATCTCTTCCATCTCTTCCATCTCTCGCGGATCAATTGCGTCTTTGTAATCCACATATGATGATTTTGGAGTGCTAGATTTGGACTGATCCTCCGACTTTAGATTAATCGCATCGATTATCGCTTTGCCAGCGAGCACGGGAGCTGCAACGGCAGCCAAAACACCTATCTTTGCTGCTTCCTTCAAGGATGCGAGGGATCCATCACGTTTCTCGTCCGTCGTTGTTTGCTTTATTGAATCGACTGTATTTCTTTGTACTGGCTTCTTTGTTTTGACGACGCCTTCCCTGGCAGCCAACTGCGTGTCTTTATCCCGATTGTTTGCCGGAAGCAGGTCAGCCTCTTTCAACTGAGGAACCACACTCGGGGATCCTTGTTCCGTTTGCGCAACATCCTTCGTGGATTCTGTAACGTCGTCATTCTGAGATGACTCGGTCAATGTAGGTTTCAAGTGTCCCTCGGTGGAATCGGGGTGTTTGTTTTTATCAGAATTGTCAAGAATACTTGTCACGATCTCTTTTTCAGTGGGCGTTGTGATCTCTTTTTCAATACGCCTCGTGATCTCTTCTTCAGCAGCCATCATGCTTCTCTTATGAGTATCAATATAAGTTCCTCCACTTGTATCCGTCGAATCTTCTTTCGACGCGTCGTGGAAATTCACCTTTATATCGTGTGTAGTAAATTCCTTTTGCTGTTCAGAATGCTCCTCCACGATTTCTTTTTCAGCGGCTATGATGGCATTCTTATGAGGATCAATATAACTTCCTTCACTGGTATCCATCGAATCTTCTTTCAACGCGTCCTGCAAATTCACCTTTATATCCTTTGTAGTAAATACCTCTCGCCGTTCAGAATGTTCCTTCACGATTCCTTTCTCACGAGCATCATCCATCTGTACAATATCACCGGTATCGATATTCCGTACTTCCCTGGAATTCAGGAGTGCATAACCTGGAGAAATTTCGAGTTCTTTGGTGGTTACGGTATGATGAGACGTTATCGTTTGCGTTACATTACCGGTGGCAGGAAGATCGGTGCGCGAAGTGTCCGGAGGCTTAACGATCAAAAGACCGGATTCGATAGCCTCGAGAATAGGAACAGGCGTACCAGTGGTTGGATGCATGAAGACACCTTTAGCTTGATCAACCAAACCTGACTCGAGTGCCTTCGTGACTTCGATGCCATCACCGGCAGTGGCAGCAGTGTTGGCGGATGCATTGCTAAGTGTACTTGGCAGTGACATTATAAAATCATCCCTTATGGCATCTTCCAATGACAAGCGCTCGTCGGTGATGGGATGTCGAATTACCTTACCCTTCGGGTCTATCAACCCCCGGCCGAGAGCAACCGGAAACGTCATGCCAGCCGGAGGGATGCCGGGCGTACTCACAATCTCTCGCACTGCTTGTTTTACCTCGAAAACATTACTCTCAACAGCCTTCACTAAATTCAAACTAGCACCTTCGCTCGTTTTTACGAGGGACTTATCCGCATCGACAACATTTTGGACGATCGCGTTCTGCAAGGTGTCCGTGCGGCCATCCGGGCAGACGAGCGAAGACAGTGGATCAACTATCTCGCATAGGATCGCTTCGCTCAACGTGAGATGAACACCAGTCTCCGGATGAACAATCTTGCCTTCTCGGGGATCCAACAAGCCCTGTTTGTACAACCCGGGAATCGAAAGACTCTTCGCCAATGGTACCAACATATTCGCGCTTTCTGGATCTAATATACCGCGTCCATATGCCTCGCCGATATTAAGAATCTCGCCTCTCTGAGGGTCAACGATCTTTCCTGCCTCCGCGTTGATCCTTTTACTTCGTAAAGCTTCCGTCAGTGTCGTCGGAAGTTTTCCCTCTTCGTTCGGCACTTGACTCGTTAAAATCTTTGCAGTCTCTGCATCGATCAAACCACTTTCCAACGCTTCTTTCGTCTTTACAATTCTCTTTCTCATCTTTTGTAATATTACTGATTTAGCTTGTTCCTCGTCAGCGCTCTGCGACGTGGACTTAGCTGTTCCAATGGTCACTCTGTATTTCGCCGTTGCATCCTTGCCTGACTCCATGTCCAGCGACGGGCTAGCAATTTCTTTCGTCACATCCGTCTGCGTTATACTTCCGGTGGTCACAGTAACTACATCATCGTCAATAGTTTCCGACGAACGAGGTATGATAGACACCGAACTTCTATGAAGAGATTCTCCAAAGGACTTCTCCGTTTCCGGGGAATGTTCAGTTTCCTCGTTGGCAATGATTCCACGCTGAATAGCTACTTCTCGAGGAATTTTTTGCCCGCTACTTGGATCCTCGACCATCGTATTCCTAACAGCTTCAACGGCTGCCGCCGCTGCTACCAACGGTGAACCAGCAACCGCTACGATCGCGAATTTAGCTGCATCCAATAGGGATATTTTTCGTTGACCATCAACCGAATACTCACCAGTTTTAGGGTCGAGTACACCACGATCAATGGCCTCGGTAATACCAATATCTTTGCCACTCACTGGATCTTTTACTATCACGGATTCCTGAGGCAGCGTGCCATCTTCGAGAGCAGCAAGAAGCCCCGATGATTTTCCACTCTTTGTAGATATTACTAATGCTGTGCTTGGATCGTAGATAAGTCCTTGCGCCACTTCCACCGGATCTGGAACCAACAGATCCTCCGATACTTTGATCTCAGTTTGTTCCGATGGATCCTCGTGACTCGTCAACTCCACTCTGTCTGGTTCCCCGGATACTTTTGTTATTTGAAGCAACCTCTGTTGCGTTCCATCGCTGTTTAACGTATTACCTTCCAGTATTATCAGACCTTTCGCGATGGCTTCTTTCATGGAAATCTTTTGATGCGTGTAATGACCGGTGGAATCGAGTATGTTTTTCTCAAGACTACGCAACAATGATACTCTCCTACCATTATTTGGATCAACGACATAACTAGAATTTGGATTGATGATCTGAAGTTTTACACATTCCTCGAAGGATACAAGTCTGTCGGTTCCTGGTATTATAAAAAGCCCGGTAGCCGGATCAAATAACCTTCGCTCTATGGCCTCGGAGAGGGTCCATCCGTCGGCGGGTAATTCAAAGACACGCTTCCCGGTCTTTTCCGGAGTGCTATCTTCCGGTCTGTAATTCGGTGTTATATCAATTTGAGCATTGCTAATCAGCACGGGTGACTCGCCTTCCAAGGATCCTGACGTTTCATCAAAGTCGCGTTCCACAGATACTTTCTTCTGCAGTGAATCAGTTGATACAGTCACATTGAAGTTATCTGAACGGTTGAATAAACTGGTTTCCGAGGATATTGGCGAGCTGGTATTCCTCGGTGAAATTTCTCTGGTAATAATAGTTGTATGGGTTGCAATCACCTTCGGGGTGGAGTCCTCTCGCGAAGAACCGTGGATATCTTTGGTTTCCCGTTTTTCGGAAACTTCTCTAGGTACGAACTCCTCGGTGACATCCATGGGATCAGCTTGAGGGGACACCCGATATTCCCTGGTGCGGGTTTCAGCCATCTTTGTTGTACTGACGTATCGCGTGGAGGTCTTGATGACGGTTTGCGTGGTAACTGTAACGTTCAAGAGGCTCGTCAGCAATGCAGCTCCGTCAGGTGTTATTAAGCCACGTTTAATGGCATTCTCCAGTGGCACCGGCTTTTTGGTGCGTGGGTCCAATAAAAGGCCTGACTTGGGGTCAAGTAATTCTGCAAACACAGCCTCGATAACGCTAATTTCTCGGCCAGCTTGTACAATGCCTACACCACGGTGAAGCATCTCCGATAATTCCGGTCTTATACATCCACGTTCCTCGGCTTCCCGCAAAGACACAGTTTCGTTCCCAGATCTGGTTGCACCTGCTTCCGCACGACTTTTTAAATCTACGATGTACGTACCTCCAGCTTTCGAGCTTATTAAACCCTTGAGGAGGGCGGCATTTAAACTTATGAATTCTCCGGAGAGAGGATCCTTAAAGCCGTCTATGTCGAATATCGTCTTCTGAGAGAGCGAAGTCATAAGACCCTTCTCAACGGCTTCCGAGAGCTTTGATTCCTCGTTAGTTAAAGCATCGTGATAAACTCCATCGGGTGTGATTAAGCCACGGTTAAGTGCTTCCGAAAGCGTGACCAAAGCGCCGGTTTTCGTGTCGAGGATCGATTTAGCGTTATCCGTGTCAAGGACACCTCTTTCGATCGCCTCGGGCATCGTTAATCTAACGCGATGCGTTGGGCTCGCAAATTTTCCATTCTCATCGATCGTCCCAGCGTCGTAACAGTCCTTGAGCGTCATTGGCTTAATGATCAATCTTCGTCGACGCGCCTCCTTCAACGAAAGCTTCTCCATCGACAGTCCGTGCATGTACTTGCCGGTCTTCGGATTTAATATGCCCTGAGTGATCGCCTCGCTAAGAGTCACTTTACGATCCATCCTTGCATCGACAATTTCCCTAGTGTTAGGATCTAAAATACCTCTATCTACCGCCTCATCTAAACAATAACTCTCACCAGTGATCCGATCGAAAACCCGACCAAGCCTATCGTCCAGGAGACCCTGAGCTATCGCGTCCGAGAGTGTTATCGCGCTCCTCTTTATAGTAACCGTCACGTCCAACTTAGTCAAATAGCCTCTCGCGCAAGCTTCCTCCACGGAAATCGTTTCCCCGCGACTCGTAACAAGCTGACCCGTCACGGGATCCAAAATACCCTCTTTTACCGTAGCATCGACAACGCTAACCCCGACATCGGAATCCACGCCCTCCTGGCTAATTACCTTCGCTTTATCACCGAGCACAGCATCCCCCTTCTCGGCGTCGAAGATTTCCCGTTGTATCGCCTCGAGTAGCGAAACCCGACGACCATCGGCGTCGTCGATACCGCACGGCCCTAACAAACGATCAGCCAGACGCGGCTCTATTATCTTCTCCCGTGCCGCTTCCTCTATTGACACGCTTCTCATCTCACCACCAATGGAAGTCGTTATTCTACCGTTCCTAACATCCAATATTCGAAGACTTATAGCTTCGCCCACTGTCAACACTTTCCCGGTCCTCGGATCTACGATACCCCTAGCCTCAACCACGTTCTCTCTATCTAGACTCTCCTCCGCCGTCTCTATTCTCTTAACACTCCTAATTTCACTAAATCGCATACTGCCACTAGTTTCCGACCGACGAACCTCTTCCTCCCTCCTCTGCCTCTCCTCCTGGACCTTCATCCGTTGACTGCTCTCGTTCCCCTGATCAACGGCATCATCGGCAATCTGCCAAGTACCGCCCATCCTTTCTGCTCCTTCCGTGCCTCTGACGATACTAATCCTATCGTGTTCCTCCCGGGATACATTTTCCAAATCCTTCTCTTCTCTCTGAGAACGTTCTTCCGAAACACGCGTGCAAGTCTCCTGCGAACTACGAGTATTATCTCGCGAGACTGACGTCTCGTTTCTTTCGCTTCTTTCGCATTTCTCTTGCCTCTGAGAGCTGTATCTGTTAGAGTAAAAAGAGTATTAAAAAAGCAATTGATAAAGACAAGTAGGGCAGTAAGTCGTTATCTTGTTATGGAATATACTCACTGTGACTGAGCGTAGTGTGTAGTAGTCCGAGTGTACCGTTCTTCGCAGGTACTGCTCTCGTAGATATTAAATTCGGTGCGAAATGTTTTTAAGGGTCTTTGCTCTTCGAGAATGCGCTGCAACAGAATTCAGGAAAATTATTCAACGAAACAGCGACACTTTGTTTATCGGTTTTTAAAATTATCGGTAATTATATTGGAGCAATTATTACATTGGAGCAAGAACAGGATACCAAGAAGGAAGAGATAAGAATTTGGAGAATTTACAAAGTGCAACTTTTATGTTAGACACCTTTGAAATTCGAATTCGAAAACGCGTTCGTTTCAAATATTCGGGTAGTAAGGAGTTGACAATCTGTATCGTAAACACGCGAGTCGAAGGCGATTTGGCATTGAATCATTTCGAAATTGAATGTCATTAAAAGAGAAACTATCTAGGAAGGATTGAATCATCCGGCGATTACGACAAATCATTTTCCCTATTTTAAGTACGGATGACGGTAACGTCTTACATCATGCGGTCGTAACGCACCTTTCGCACAACTGTGATTCCTGGCATCGTTGAATGCTTCCTCGTACAAAACGCTTACCGTCCACGAACATCTCTTACGAAATCCCACATACTTCGAAAGTACACTCACGTAAACGACGTAAACGATGTTAACGAGTTTCAACAACTTCACTAATCTCCCGTGTGACTTTTCTATCTTGTCTGATGCAAAAGCCTCGCGGCGGCGGCGCCGACGCCTCCGCTGCACCCTGGTATCGATCCTGCGCGGCGACGTTCGACAACAAATTATTAAAAGTTTCTGCCTTTGGAAATAGTGCGCGACAACTCTTCCGACAGAAGTACAATTCCAGTATTCATTGCACCGGTAAACTCTCGAGATAATAAATGATAAAAACCTTGTTGTCGAACCCACGGGAAAGATAAATGTCACCGAATCAATGGCGCGTCTCGAAGCACGGACAAGTTTCTCCGTCTCGGCGAACCGACGAAAACTTACTACGGAACGATTCACGTTAGGAGGGCAACTATTCGCGTCCCAGCACGCGACTCATCGTCGAATGTTACGTTTCACCACTCGAAATAACTTGGACGCACTCACACACCGCGATAAACGCGATATAGGAAAAGGAGGTGAACGACGGTGGGGGGAAAGTGGCACGTGTTCGAAAGCGTGATAAAGCAAAATAGTAAAGGAGACTCACCTGCAGGGACGCATCGTCGGGGTGATTTACCGCGACTTGACCGACGCGTTGCTGAAGAAGATTCAGGAGGGTAGTGTATCTTCGATTAAGGTTATCGAGCTCGCGCGCTACGTTATCCACCGTAGCAACCGAGTCTCTACGCTGCTTCTTAATAGATGCGTCCAACGACGGACAGATATCATCCAATTGTTCCTTGAACGCCCTGAGCCTTTGTCCATAGATCTAAGGGTTTCGGTTAGTCCGTTACGGTTAGTATATTAGACGGGTGTAGATGTGAACTGTTGCAATCGCGTGTGCGTTTTTGGCCACCGACTGCCGGTTGCACCGATAGCGATCAGTTACGCTGGTGGCGTAAAAAAACCCTTTTGCAGTTCAAAAAGCAGCAAGTAACCGTAACCATTCTGCCAATTACATTAAAGCGTACTAATGTGTAGTAATTGTGTTTCGTTATGTGTCAGCCGGTATATTCTTGAAATTCGAACGACCAAAGCCCCTGATTATTGACGACTGCTCAGAATTCTGGCAGCGCCGAGTATCACCTTTTTCAAATGTAAAGCCCTCGCTTACAAACACCGTTATCCTTCAGATACACCTTCACTCTCGATCGAGTCTACTTTGCATTTTTCAATTTAAACAAGCGATGTATTAATGCGCGAATTGATATACATTAATGAAGGTGCACAGAAAGCAAAGCTTCGCGCTTAAGATCTCGGCATGCAAGTAATTGAGTTCAATGATCCTGCGAAAACGCTTGAATACACTTGCAGTTGAAGATTCATTGATGTTGAGCGATGTCGTTTATCTGGCAGTACCTGTCGGACAAAAATCAAGACACACCGACACGAAGTATGCGATAAACCAAACAAAAGCAATCTGAAGCTGCGCAACGACTCGGGCACATCCTGTAAATGCATTCCAAGAGAACGATGTGGAATATGACGTCCTGAAAATAAGGCATACATGGAAGACAACCAAAGAAAAATATCATTTTACCGGTTGTGAACAAGAGCTAAGCGTAGGCTTCCGAGCAGAGAGTTCATGAGAACGAGAAAAGAACACGAGGAATTCTCGTGAGTACCATCTAGTGATCATAGCAGAGCTCGGCGACGAGGAGAATGTGGGAAGTCCCCACGTGGTGTCCAAAATGCGAGAACTTACCCGAGCGAGCAATTTATTGATGCGCCGCAAGTAGACAGAGACTTTAGCATGATGTGAGAACGTGTAGAAATTCGTAGAATCCAAAGGAGTAAGAAACTATACGCAAGACTCACGCAAGATCCCATTCACGCAAGCGTTCACACCGTAAGCTAAGGCTATATAAGGCTATTTAAGGCTATTTAAGGCTACCTAAGGCTACCTAAGGCCACCTAAGGCTCGCGAATACCCGTTCTTGCAGTATCGCGACTCAGCTTACCTTTCCTTCGCGTATCAATCTGCCGCCCGTAACGTTCACCGCTTCGATCGCCGGAACCCGATCGACCACTTTGCCCAGTAGATTCTAAGTGAAAAAATTCAATGAAGAACGAGCGCAAAGAAATCAATGTGAAGAGCAGAAGGAGAAGAAAACCACGAATTACCTTTGCATTCTCGAATTCAAGTTTTCCGTAAGATTCCTCAACGAAATCAACCTCGTTTCGATAAGCTTGTTGGTATTGCTGTGCCAATCCATATGCTGTCTCTGCGCTGCGAAGTCTGTCGACTAACTGACCACATACATTCGTCCATCTTGCGTTCAGTCGGTTTACTTCAGCATCCAACCTATCCATATCGCTGTGAGGACCACGATGACTCGGTCTTGATTTCTCAACGAGGCGCCTTGCATTATGAGCATCTTCGTTTAATTGATCCATCGCAACTTGTTGCTGTGCAATCGCATTCTGCAGAATCATTAAATCCTCGAGAACGTTTTGCAACCCATTCACGTCGGATGGCAGTTCATCGAATGAGAGCAATTTAACTTCGAACTCGGATATCGCCTGAGTATTTTCTTCGAGGCTGGACAACACGATCTCGACACACTTGAGACGCTCGATGTATAAATTACTGATATCCCATATACGATTCCACTTGCTTGTCACATTGTCGAGCTTGTTTCTCATTGCCGGTGTTTTCAAGGTAATACCGCGGAAAGTTTGTTGCACACGGTCAACGTCCGGTGCTAGCCTTTGGAGACTCTGCTCGTAGTCTTTGTGCTGCAATACTAAATGTTCAAGACTATCGAGATCCCGCGGTAACGGTGCGGCGATGCGCGAGTATAAAATTCTCTCGGCTTCCTCGAGTGCCTGTTGAAGAGCTGAGATTTGCTCGTTAAAGATCCGGCCAGCGTTCTTTGATTCCTCCTCTGCTCTAGCGCGTTTTTCCAGGTCATCGAACAACTTATTCACTTCTGCCATTTCCCGTTTCAACCTCCTTAACTGCGGATCCGCTGGATCCCCTTCGGACAACAGTTTCTCAGCATCCTCGTTGAGAGCTTTCCTTATAGCGGTACGCTGATCCTGACCCATTTCCAAGAACTGCGGCAAATCCCATCCTTTTACTACTTTAATGGTTGCAAATATCATATTCTGGCGTAATCTGAGTTGCTTGCGTTGCCAGAGTGATACACTTCGATCGTATTGCCGGCGCAATCTTTCCGCGGCATCTTGCGCTTCTTTATCAGGGGGTTGTAAAGCAAAGCAGACACCTTGAACCGGAGATTCGACACCTTGTTGATTCTTCACGCGCCACTTCACTCGGCCGGAGTTGTCATACAGCGTGCACTGTTCTCCCTTCTCGATGGACATCTACAACGAGCAATATTCGTAGAGAAAAATGACTTTCACCGCCACTGGGTCGCATTGTTTCAGATACTTACATTAACTTGCTTGTAGCTGCAGACACACGTGACTTGCAGCGGTCGGGTAACAGGTTGTCTACGTTGTTTCATCGGCACAATATCTTTCGCTTGTTCGACCAATTTCTGAATATGATCACCGTAGCCATTCAGTTCTTCACGCAATTCTTGCATACCTTTCAGTAGACGCTCGCCTTCGTCCAACGAGAAATCAGATTGCGAATAAACGGTGTTTAGTGTCTCGTCGCGCTTTGAAATCCACTGCTCGGCCTGCTGGATCTCGCGGAAGAACTGTTGACTTTGAGCGGCGTGCTTCAAGTGGACTTCCAAACAGAGAGTCAACTGAAGCAGCCAAGCCCATTGACTTTGCATCGCGGACATGTAAGCTTCGATCGTCTTAGCCGCCGGATGGTGTTGAAGTACGAGTGCCTCGCCACGATCTTGGACCGCGGAGAATTGTATCTCGCGCTTCTCCAAGTCGCTCATCAACGACTGTGAAATTACGAAGAGCGAAATTAACGATCGATTTTTTGAACAAGTTCAAATTGCCTATTATTCAGCGGACTCTATATTCGAAAGGATTCTGTCTTGGAATTCTCAACTAGATACGTATTACGAATTATTTACCTCCACACCGGATCCGTACGTTCGCTTGAGGAAAAGTTGAAGTACATTTTATAAAAATGAAAATATGTATCCGGATAAATGTGCGAAAGCTTGGAAGGGAATACAAACCTCGTAATATTGTTCGATGCTCTGAACATTTAGGTTCTTGTCGCTCCAGTCGCGTGTTACTTCCGTTTCCTCCTTAGAATTCAACCATACTAATTCACCGGTCGCGGATTGTATAAAGTCGTGTAAAGTATCCAAATCAGACAGCCTCTTGTTAGAAGCCGACAAAAGCTCCGCGTATAACTTTTGAAGGGTGGTAAGATGTTGACTATAAAGTATAAGTTCCTCTCCGTGGAAATTGTTCTTCGCCTGCACGCATCTCTCCAACCTTGGCTGAAACATTTCGATATCCTTGTGCTCTCTTTGGTGAACATCCAACTCATTCTGAACACTCGGCAAGTCAGAGCCATAATCCGCTTCTTGTAAGTGTTTCAATATCACTTTGCACCAGTCAATGCAATCGTGCAGGGTACGGAAATGAGGATTGGTATCGACCAATCGGGTCTCGTGCACTGTTGTTCGGTGTTTCGTTACCACGCGTTCCTCTACCGGGAACGATACTGCCGAAAGTGGCTGTACCAAACGTTTGTGTAGAAGCGAACGTAACGCAACCCATCTCTGATGTAATTTCTGCACTCTGGAAAAGTATTCAAAACCGTTTAAATCGTGATTCGACACGGATAAACAGTTGTCTCTATTACATGACAATCAAAAAATCCCATCGACTTTTCTATGATTACAAAATATAAAGATCAGCTCGGATCAGGTCGAATGGAAGCACGCAAAAATCATCTGATTTAAGTCTGGATTTTTTCGATTATCGAATTAACACATTCGCTACTAGCCATGACATATGTGTGACACGCCGGTTTGTTTCGAGAGCCCAGCGCCACGCATATATGACGGTAACTGTTTACTATGTACTCGTCATGTAAGCAAATTAAATTCGCTTTTAAATTAGCAAAAATAATGATTCGTTCAGCCTAGCGTCATATATTTTTGTCACAATTTGAAAGTTGCCTATTATCCACATTTACTGTGTTTTAACCCTTATCGCTCCAACCGGCAGTAACGCTGCCAAACGCAAGCCAGCGATCCACTACTAATTCAATCAATTTTATTTAATCTGCTTCAGATTCTTTAAATGTAATATCTAATAGCCTTTTATATTACATATTACATTTATGCAAGAAATGAATATGGACAGTAGTGATAATGAATTTTATACTGAAAAATTCCAAAATAAAAGTGAACGAAATTGGAGTGATAAGGATTAAATATGTAGAAGCAAAAATCTGCAGTATATTGCGCAGAAATCCGGAAACGTGCCATGGCGGTAGCGAAAGTGTTAAGTAATACCTTTTGTGAAGTTCTGCTGCTTGGCCGTATCTTCCTTCCGTAAGAGTATGTATGTCGGTAAAAATATTTTGTATCTGAATCTCGGTATTGCGAATATCCTGCTCCAGCAAGTCTACCGCGTGCTTCGCTTCCAATGGATGCAAACGATCTAACCGTCGTGCTTCATCCTCGACACGTCTCTCTAACTCTTCCAATCGATTGTCGGTCGCCTTCATCTCGCGGTGAACTTTCTCAGCGAGTCGTTGCAATCGTTCGAGGCTACGTAAAAGAGAAACGAATAGAACGGAAGCAGTGAATCTACCCGTGGACATTATCGCGAATGTGAAACTTTTCCAGCAGGCGTTGAATGCTTGAAAGCGAACAAAGACCAATTTCTCACCGTTTAATCTCGTCCACTATAGCTTGCTCTCTTTCTTGATGAAGCATCACCAAACGGTTCCAATTCTTCTCGATTACTTCGATATGTAATTCAGGCTCCATGTCAACTTCTCCTACCGCTTCGAAGTACTTCTCGAGATCACGGAATATATACGTTAATCTCTGCTTGTCTCTGTATCGGGGTGGTACTTCCTCGTTCTTAAATTTCGTACTATCGGTTGCTAGTTTCTTCATTTCGATCAACGTCGGAGGGAAGGCTCGTTCTTGCATGAGACTCATCTTCTCGCGAATCCATTGGTGAAGAGAGTTCGCCAATTCACGATACTCGGCCGATCGTCTCTGTGCTTCGGCGTCGTACAATGGATGAATAGCAGGTGGCTCCGGGAACACGTCGTAGAGCGAAGAGATGTACGTTATCAAGGACTTCTCATCCGGTTCCGGAGTATCAACATCTGTCGATAAATACATAATCATGTATATAGATATATCTTAAGAATCTGTATATCTGAAGCATCGCCAATCAGCGATATCTTCTCGTACGTCCTATTTACACAGATCATATTCGCCAAATGATCGATCTAGATCATTTGCAAATTAAGTAAACCCTTTGCACTCGAAGGCGACTCTCAGTCGCCACTCGCAAGGCATCCTAGATAGGTGTCCGCCTCGAATTTCCTTCATTTGCACACATGTTGTGGTACTCAAGAAACTAAACTAACGTATTTTGTATATCTGCGCAATTTCGGGGTAAACAAGTTTTTGTGTGGAAAAGGAAAATTCAACATGGGGTAGTTTACCCTTAAAAAACAAACCCGTCCGAAAAATTAGAATTCCATGTTAGATTATTTGTGATAAAAAATATTTTTCATCCATTAAAATTCAAAAGAGTTTCTAATTTCTATCAAACATTTCAATTATTCTTGGTACAAGTCATATCTTTGAGCGGGGGTTTCACCCCTTTAAACTGAAGTTACGGGGATATAAAAAAATACGTGTCGCATAGTTTTTTGAGTACTACAACATATGTGAAAGCGAAAGAAATCGGAGGCGCAGAACTTCCTTGGATTCCTTGTGAGTTTATTGCTCGAACGGCGATTAAGATGGCGACATTTCGATTTAATTCAGTTCTCGGTGATTTAAAATTCATTAACGAATAAATGGAGTAAATCTTGATGACGCCTCTCAGTCGCCACTGGAATTACATCAAGAAACTGAACGGTGAGGCGACTTTCGAGTGTAAAGGGTTGATATTAATAATTGAAAAACAAGTGTATCGTAATATCATATTAAAGCAACACTTGTTCGTCTCGTCTTCATCCGCTCGTTCGTTCAACCTGGCAAACACGAGCATCTAAACACCGGAAGAAGTAACCGCTCCCAAAAACCTGTTGTCTCAGCCGGAAATCCTCTCCTCCGAGTGTACTCGGAGCGCAAGTAACTTTCCTTCATTTCTAATTACGAGCTCGCGACCGTCTCTACTGCCAATTGGCTTGAACTCGCGAGCAAGAGGGAGCGAGAAAGGAAGAGAAAAAGGGAAAGAGAGAAGATGGCGGAGACCGGGAAAGCGCGTCACGGTGTCCGCGTATCGAGGGGAAACAGTAACGCAGCCTTGTTTTATCCAATTTTGAAGTAACAACACAAGAAGAACTGTTCCACGGATATATATTCCTAAATATCCATCTACGGAATATTTTCGCGCGTAATTACAGATATGATTAACCTTCTCTCTTTATACTGATATTTTAAGGTTAACCCGTAAATAGAATATAAAACCTCTGACCATTTTATAATTTTACCATTAATATTCAACTAGTTTCTTGCCACGCAGACACATATTGTATTGGCACCTGGGTGTAATAAGATTTTGTTAGCTTTAAAATCGGTCGGTTTTAAGTTTCCCCGCAAGAAATGACTTTACTACAAGAAGGTTGGCGAACTATGCAGCGAGAAACATTACGCAAATTTGCCGGGGTATGTGAAAAATATGTAAAATAGCAATAATGAAAAAAGGGGGATACTTCGACGAATCGCGTATCAAGCGAGATGTATAATTAATATAGAATCAAATATACGAAATTGATACAACTCTTCTATCTTATAATATCAACGTACATCAACCTACAGATATATCCAAAGAAAAGTATCCATTCCATTTTATAGACAAGATATTTAATAATATGCTTAACGATAGTAAGTGATCCCAAACTTATGACCGGTAGTGTACACAGGGTGCATTCACACCCCAGTCCACAGAGAAAATTAATTCCATCGGTAATGTAAATGTGGTCATCGTAATAAATAAACTCTCGCGTTATAAGATGGCTAATATTACCTTCGGGATCGAGAAGCCTCGTAACGCCGTACTCGCGCTCGGCGACGTGGAAGACCCGATCGAGCCGTTCTCGTGGCTGACAAGCACGAGCACCTCTCCAATCTACAAGATCCGGTCGATTTCTGTGCAGCAAAGCACTGAAAGCCAATCCATCCCTCCAGGAACCAGTAAAGTCCGTCACCCGTACACCAGGATAACGTGCGGTAGATCTTCTCGCCCATCTCAGTAATGCTTCTCGTGCAGTCACATTTGGTTCTTGTCCTACCACTATGTCGGATATCTATCGAGACAAAATCACATTCCGATAATCAACTGACGTCTGACCAACCAGAGATAAACATAAGATCGAGAACGAAAGAAAACATAGTAAGACAAAGAACGAGAGGATGAAAGAAGAAGTGTAAGGCGAAAAACGAAGGAGGAAATGCGAAGTCGTTGAAGGAAAAGACGAAGCGAGTGAAAGAGAAAGAGAGGGAGCCGAGAAAACGCATTCCGCTTTCAAACTGATCTCCTCGACTGAACGATGAACTTGCAACCTCGAGCTCGCGCTGTTGTGAGTCTGAGAAGACACAGGCGTATGAAACATCTGGAAGTTACGCTTACCCGAACGGTTTTCGGTTTTGGCGAGTAACGATGAACGGAGTGTACAGCGGTGGAAGCAGCATCTTGCAAGTAGCCGGAATGACCGCGCTTCATCAAATCCTCCGTCATGCATCTCTCCTCACCACGCGTTAAAGTCGTCGTTTTACGTACGATTCGCGTCACGATACGTTTCGTACCATTCTCACCGCGCCTCGACGTTTTCGTTGACTCGATCGACGATCCTAATTTACGATCAATTAGTTACATCTCCAACTAATCCGTAAGTGCACGATGCACGGTTGCGACACTTACGTCGATAGTCGGCTGAGAGACGAGCACTGAAAAGGATTCCCGGCGGCGTACATACTCGACGAGACCGGCTGATGCTCGATAATTGTCATTTCATAAATGAAGGAATTTATTCGAACCGATTCGAAAGATCGTATCGATGGAATACTTCAACTGCATTGCATTATACAAGGAAGCCGATCTCGTCGACGATAGATGTGCACCGGTCGAGACCTTTTCTACTCGCAAACGATCAGCGCACAGTTTCGCATACCTAGAACCTCGGTGGAGAGTCTCCGTTTGGTGTAAACCGCTTGTAAATCGTCGCCGGGCAAATTGGCCGATGTCGAGGGATCGGTAGCGACGACGTTCTGGCGAACGTCATCCTCGCGCGTGCCTTGCACGAATAATCGGCCACCCTTGCTAAACCGATACATCGACATGTTGTTGAGCCGTCAGTGGAATTGCTTTCGAAAGTCTACCATAATCCGGTGAACGTTTGATCGCGGACGATCTCGAATGCTGATTCTCTACCGATGTTCTCGATGGTTTGCTCTCGGATTAGGCTAGGTATCCTCGAATAAGTTTGATATCCAAGCGAAGCGGATGATCGTTGCCCTCGTAATAGACCGGTTGTGTTTGTCGCGCACCATTGAGTTCCCACCGGGAACGGAAGAGGGGACACGGCCCGTTGCCTTGTGGGCGAACGGCCCGTAGTGGGATACCGTGGAAATAGCGGAGGAGAGCAAGGTGTAACGGTGGCAGGTATCGAGGGATAACGGATAAGAGAGACTCGGGGTATCGAGAGTAGGGGGAAAGGAGTGAAAAAGAGAGAGAGAGAGAGAGAGTAGGGAGTGCCGTTCAACGGAAAGAGGGGGCGATATCAGTGAGTGGATTTTCCAATCGCATCGAGACGATCATATCGAACGAGGAATTGCACCGAAAAAAACAAACTTTAGACACACGTCAAAGACACACCGGGCGCGCGGGTCGACACGGTTTCGTCACCGCATCGTTAGATCCGTTCTTGACGACTGGCGGTGCCGCGAGACGCGAGACCGACACCGATCCCCACTTTCCTGACTCGGTTCGCGGCTACCGATTCCACCTGTGGGGGGCGCCTCTTTGCACACCTTCGTGCTCTCTCCAACTCTCATTCACATCGTGCTACTCCACTCTTTCACCGTCCCCTCTTTACACCCACACCCCCTCTCTTTTCTTTCGTCGCTCTTCTACTTTCTCCTTGTTTTTACACTCTTTCTCTCTTTCTCTCCTATTCTCGACCCCTCCACTTCACTCTGTATGTGTCTCAACGAGCCTCACGCTAAGAACGCGTATGTATACGTTCTTCGTACGCACGAAGAAACGAGTGTCCCGCGTCGTATCCGGTCGCCAAGTCGTTCGAGACGGGGTACGCGCCAAAGTAACGCGAAATCTACACAGGCGAGAGAGGCGAGTGAGAAGCGCGAACCGGCGAGTGGGACCCTCCCACCACCGACACCTTTGAGTCTTCCGTCCGACGGTTTCACCGTAATCGTCATCGTCCTCGTCGACGTTCTCCATTTTTTTAATACCGACAATCATTCGTAACTGTCAGGGTCATTCCAGCGGTCTTGTTTTAGCGGAATCACGCGTGCGCTTAACGTGCACGGTCGTCATCCGTAATTCCATCATCGGCAATGAAGAGCCCACCAACGTGCGTCCTTCTCCGGGCGACGCAACCGATCGCAACCGATCGCAACCGTCACGTCCTTCCTCCTTTTCCTTTCCCAGAGATTTTACGATTCACGGCATGTCTGTTGAGTATGACACCCCACCATTCGACTGCTTTCCGAGCATTTTTGCTTTCAGAAAGGGAACGTAAAAGCCACTTATGAAACCGTGGTTAATGTTATGTATGTTGATTGCGGACACGATTCCGAACTCGGCGAAATATGTATATGAATATTGAATTTTTGTGAGAGGTAATCGGAACTCCTTTAACACGTTCACGCCGGTATGTACCACCGGTGGTACAAACGGATCTAAGCTACCTGAGATAGCTCATCTCATCAAAAGTCTTTGAATTCCAAAACGAATAAAAAGTGAAATCATTTTTAAACCACTTTTCAGTTATTCACATTGATTTTAAATCACGTTAAAAGTGGTTTTTTAATTTCTAACACAATGCTGCCCAGAGGAAAAAATGCAAATAATAGAACCGCCAGATACAGCGAAATATGAATTACAGAGTCGGTATGAACGTGTTAAGCTCGAGTTATCAATAGACATTAAGAAATTGGAGCACGACTGGGAATTCGGAAAATTAATAATTCAGCGAAGAAGATAAACGTCAGCGCAGAAAAAGAAGGGAAATTGAGTTCGTGGTATTCCTTAGTAGGAGGATCAACCGGTGGTTATGACATCATCGCATCCGCTTGGCTACCGAATGAACTCGCCGTCTACAATGATTAATAGTGGATATGAAAGGATAACGTACATATGTAGCTCCGTCATTAAAATCCGACAAAAAAGTATTCAGAAAATCTTAGTGCACCATGCGAAGAACTATTACGCGATATAAATAGAGTGGTGATGATAATGCTTTAAAGTCCGCCTCCTCCCCCTCGCCGTTCGCGATATCGGCCAATATACGAGTAATCTAACGGCGGTGTTGTGTCAACAGAAAAATAATAATATTTCTAGTCTTTTCAGGGAATATGATCAGGATTAGATATCGATCAATTCGTGGGAACACTAATCGAATCTATCGAGAATTACATCACGCGGTCTTCGATGCGGTAGATACTTCTGCATTTGGCAAGCTACTAGTAAACGATACTATTATCGTAATTGGAAAAACATAAGAGCGACGCTTTGCGGGAAGCAACAGAATTCCGCCTACGTTTGCCACTGAAATCTACCTTCGATCAAGTCCCACGCGGACCACTTTGCCGCAATACCTTTTCCGCAACGTCCACTTGGCTTACCATAAGCGGCGATATCCATTGCGCCTCGAGAGCCAACGAACAACTGTATGCCATTCCATATTCATGAGTACCCGCCAGAAAAACACTATACATCGAGAGGGAGAGAGAGGAGATCCTCGCACCACCAACGGAATGCGTTGTCCGAATTACGGATGCAAGCGCAAACAATCAACAACTGAACGCTCGGTCGAGAACATTCACGAAATTAGATTCGCGGCGTCGTCTGTCACTTACAAACGGTTCGGGTAAAGTAAACCATATAAGTGTAATACACTTACCTTGCGTCGCCACTTCTGCGGCGCAAAACAGACAAAGATTTACGATTAACTCAAATTTCGCAGAACAGGCGCAATCGTTTGATAAATCTTGCCATCTACGTCGTACGCCTACTCAGAATCCCTACTTTTCTAACGTCATCGATCATTCAATGTTTTTTTGTAAAGCAACACGAGTTATCCATTTACAGGAATAACGCACGAAATGCGTGATTACCAGTGAATGTAATTAGCTACTTGTTGAAGATCTTCCGGATTACGATTATGAACATTACGCGCACCCTTTGCGGGAGAATGCGCGCGCACATACGCGCATGCGTACACTCTTTCTCTCTCCCTCTTCTTCTCCCGGCTCGTAAGGTGTAAGATTCAAACGGCGATGCAAAATCATGGAAAGTAGAGAGATGCGAGTACTCACTTGGAAGTGGAGGATGATGGTCCATATCAAGCCAAGAGTAAGTTTCGGGTTACCGTCGACGATATCTTCCGCGCGAATATTAACGAGTTTGATCTTCTTGTATCGCAAGAAGTCGAGCGCCATCTGCACATTCTGCAGCATGTGGAAACGCATCCGGCCTCTCTCCCGTGGCTAAACATCAAACCGGATGTCGATTAGCGTAAAGATGACTCGAGTCGAATCGAGTTCGTTCAAAGATATTATACTTACAAGATGCTCCCCCGATAGCACTTCCAGGAGAGAGATAAGGTTGTGCCCGTCCCGCAGGTCTTCGAATAAATCTCCGACATGTCTGCTTGCCTGCAACAAAACACAAACGGAATAAGAATTGATCGAGATATGTTTTTAAAGCACACCTGCTGCAAACGAAAAACAACTAAATCAAAGTCATGCTCGCAGCCTAAATGCTGGGAAGATCAAAGAAAATGGTGAATGAAAAACATTGGATATGGTCAACCCTGTACCTGCAAGATTTTTCGTAAAAAAGTCGCGTGCTGGACGGAATTAAAGGGTGCGTATAACGTGTCGGTTACAAGCATAGTGATAAGTATCATAATGTCCTTTCCTCTAAAAATATCCATTACGAGGTGAGCCTCGAAAGGTACAAATACGTGTACAAACATTGGTCTCTTTAGCTAAACAAGCACAATAGACTTCCATTCGCAAATGGTTTGCCGTGGTGGTAAACTTTTGGAAGAAGTGAAAGAAAAGCGGAGAAAATACTTGGCATGCAAACATTTCCATAATGAAACGAAGAAATGAAAATGCGTTAATGTCACAACTAATTAACCCGTGAACTTACAGTGGGAGAACAGCATGGCTGGTTGTTGACTAGAACGCACACGTGCAGACACGTGTAAGTCTGGAAAAAAAGATTGATTTCCTAAAAGCATAGGAATCTCCGAGGCGTTTCTATCTCGCAGCGAGTAGCTACAATGGTATGTTAGATTGACACTACTGGAGAGGGATAACAGACAGGACATACCACTCGAAATCCTTTGCCGCTTACGAGTTATTCTCAAGTAGAATGAATAAGAGGTATGCTGTGCATTGGCGTATGCACATCACACACTCTTCTTATCACTGTCCCTATCCCTCTGTTTCTTCCACGGAAGTCGAGACGAGTGGCCACTTATACTTTATCTAACGTACGCGCCAAAAACTTTTCATCTTTTCAAGCTCTTTTTCACGCCCCGACTTTTTGGCCCGCGTCGACTCGAGTCGATCCAACAAATCAACCCGAATCGACTCAAGTAACCACTCGACCGCACCCGCGTTTTAACACTAGAACTACCGAACGTATACTTACTTATGCTTATCAATTTGTGTATATTAGGTTGGTACATAAGATCGTGCGGTTATCATTTCATATTGAATGCATCGGGTAACAATTGCGTATCAGCTGTATAAGCCACTCAAATGCCAAAGTGATTAACTTCACCTTTTGAAAATTTGCCAATGTTACTGCCAAAGTGCATGAATGGTTAATGTTTCATAATTATAAATGTTCTCTAGTTTTTCTTTGCTGATACATTGTAGATTAATTCGTATTAAATGTTTGAAATAAACAGAATTTTCCATATTCGGCAAAACCGCACGAATTTATAAGTTACGAATTAAATTAACGAAATATAAGTTAATTAATGGATTCAATTATTCCCGTAATGTACATACTTATATAAAATAAAGGTATATCAAATCTCAAACAATTCCCCGGGGTATATTCGAGTAATATAACTAAAAATGTCGCTAAAGTAATTTTGACTCCCTTGGTAGTTCTAGTGTTAATACAACTGAAGTCTCGACCCTCGAGCCCCATCGATATATCGATATATCGAACCTCGTCGATATGCGTACCTTCACGTATTTCCAGTGCTGCGAGATGCATGAAAGCAGAAAAAAGGGAAGAAGTTTGATAAGACGAGAAAAATAATTAGCGTCAGACGATCGTGATAAAAATGCGATTGCACCTACGTATTACAAGTGCGGGTCTCACTTCCTAGCGGGACATTACGTAACTGACATATCACCGATACACCTACGCTTTTACTCTGCCGCCTCCCCGTGTATTTACCAACGGTCTATTCCATGATGCACACTCCTTCATACAGTCGTACCTTCCTACCTTCCTTACTTATTGCCTCTGTCCATTGCCTTGAGGTGGTAAATCGGGAACGTTCTTTGCAGGAGAACGTTTCCGAATAAGGTCACGCTTACAAGACCAAACGTGGGCGCTCGCGCGCGGTTTCAAGGAGGTAGGTACTTCGGAGAACCACTACTCCGAGTGCCGACTACCGACACTCCAGTCACACGAAAAACACGGCATACAACGTGTGTCATACGATGGCTGCCATCCGTCAAAACTAACTTCTGAATATCTGAATGAATGTACTCAAAAATCTTTGATCCACGATCCAATATCCAATGCGTGGAAAATTATATGGACGAATATATTAGGTTATCCCATAAGTAATGTCGTTTTTGGACTCTAACTTTAAGTGCAAATTTGTTTGGAATGAAAAATATTTATCTGACTAGTTCGAACACGCGTTGCGTATAGTTGAAAGAATACTCTTTATGGCAGAAAAAGAGATGTTCCTATAATCGTATCCGCGAAACATGATAAGAACATTTATATATATGGTGAATAAAAAACATTATTTATGGGGTGACGAATATTTAATACTACAAATCTTTGATCCACGATCTACGATACAATATGCAATGCTGCGATCCTTGAATACCTGGCTCGCAGTATTACCATACTCGAATAATATAAAGATAAACATTGATTGGGATTGGTGCGGCGCCGGAGCGAACTAACCCTTGCATCAGCCTCTGAAGAGAACACATTGGTGCGTTGGCGCGGCTGATCCGCCGATAAACGAACAAAAAACTAGGAAAAGTTGGAGTGCCGGAATGCGGTACGCGGAATGACGGAACGATGCCAACCTACGATAATTATACATCGACGTGAGATGACTTCATCCATATACGGTCCTGACTCGAACTATTTCTGGCGTAGCCAACGAGTCAAGTAGAACAGATTGAATTCGGAGAGGCTCCATGAATCACTTTCGAATCGTTTCTTCGGTAATAATAGGGCCACTTAAGTACGATGCATTACCACGCCCACGGCTAATCGGGACGAAAAAAATGAGAATAAGAAAATAAGGAATACATTGTTCCGTGGTATTATTTTTTCCAGGGACTTTGCTGAGAGCTTGCATCACTGGCTGCTAAACTGGACGAGCTTCGTTATGGATCAATATTGTTGTAACTTGTCAGGTTTGAGTACCGCGTGTAATTGTACTTCGTTTACTTCGTCTTTGCTCACAGATGTCGAGAACGTTTACTTCCTATTCGCCCTTTTTAATGCGAGGGGTCGCACTTCAAACGAATGTATTCAAAAATGATATTTATTAAACGTAAGGGTTTTTATCGCCTTTTACAAACATGAGACAGAAGTTTCCTTGTCACATCCCCTAGCATTTTTCGTAAAACGTTAAGGAGTTGACTTTAGAGAGAAGGTGAATTCTAGGCCACTTAAGAAATGCACCCTCGAAACGAGTCTAAAGAAACGTCGCGTCACATGAGCTCAAGGCTAACGTATCTCGCGTTTCGAGCATTGTTCGCGGTCGCATGCCATGTCCCGCGTGTCTCCGATCCTCCTCGCCGTTTTACCGTTCCTCCATGTTTGTTTTTCGATATCTAAATTCTGACGTTTCAATCTGAATCGTTTATAAACCGAATGTCCCGAAATTTCGTCAACTTCAATCATATAATTTCCAGGTAATTCTTCCATGTTTATTTTGCGATATCTAAATTCTGACGTTTCAATCTGAATCGTTTATAAACCGAATGTCCCCAAATTTCGTCAACTTCAATCTTATAATTTGCAGGTAACCCTACCGTTCTTCCATGCTTGTTTTACGATATCTAAATTCTGACGTTTCAATCTGAATCGTTTATAAACCGAATGTCCCCAAATTCCGTCAACCTTCAATCTCATAATTTGCAGACCATTTTAGGTCTCTCAAGTATAATTAGGACCAAATTGAGGAAGTCGTTCATAAAGGTCCACCATAGAATCAGATTCAATTAGAAGTACCGGAAAGTAATCAATTATTTCTCACATACTTTAAGAAACTTCATTTACTTGTTCATATTAAATATTACTCTACTAATAATCCAACATCACGATTGACAGTGATTGGGATAATATATTATCAGTAGTAGAAATTACTAGCCGTAAAATCAATTATATGATAGCCGTGAATATCATTCGAAAAGAAAGTATTAGGGGTACCGGAAAGTAATCAATTCGGGAATGAAGAAGTTTTTCGCATCGAAAGTTCGGAAAGTAATTTTTTCAAAAAGGCAATTATGGCTCTTGAGGATCGTCGATCAATGATCATAGATAACGATGGAGATTATGTAATAGAATAATTAATATTAGAATATGAACAAGTAAATGGAGCTTCATAAAGTATGTGGAAAATAATTGCTTACTTTCCGGTAGCTCTAATATTGTATTTTTGGAATGAATCCAACGTGCATCGCGGAGGATGCACGCAACGACGTGACACAGGTGAGACTCAGGTGAGACTCAGGTGGGACCCAGGTGGGACACGGTTGAGCAACAGTTTGGAGGGGAGTCTCCTTACGAAATAGCCGGTTGGACTCCGTTGACAGTCACCGTTTACGCAGCAGTTATTTCACGCATAAGACGCATAAGGACAGACAAACAGAAACGAAAATCAGCCCACGTTCAATCCGGATCCGAATCTATTGGATTCAACCTCTGCCATTCCTCCTTTCCCTTTAAACGCATTCGCTGACAGTTCAAATCATTTCATTTCATTCGTACGGTAATACACGGTTTCCATATAACGCGGTACGAATTAATCTGATTTTTATTTACCAATACTGAGATTATTGTAACGCGATACGAATTAATCTGATTTTTATTTACCAATATTGAGATTGTTGCAATGCAACTAATTCCGAGTTTCTTATAACGCAGTTTCCATATAAAGCGATACAAATTAATCTGATTTTGATTTCCTAATACTGGCATTCTTGTAACGCGGTACGAATTTACCTGATTTACATGTACTAATTCTGAGTTTCTTACAACGCGGTACGAATTAATCTGATTTTTATTTACCAATATTGAGATTGTTGCAACGCAACTAATTCCGAGTTTCTTATAACGCAGTTTCCATATAAAGCGATACAAATTAATCAGATTTTGATTTCCTAATACTGGCATTCTTGTAACGCGGTACGAATTTACCTGCTTTACATATACTAATTCTGAGTTTCTTACAACGCGGTTTCCATACAACGCGCTACGAATGAATCGCATTATAGGACGGCTGACTGCATTGCCATTTCTGTTTTATGTCCTTGTATTTATCTAAGCGCCATTATTTCTTTGTGAATATAAAGTATCAACCATAGCTTACCATCAAAATTCACTTAATTATCTTTATGCTATTTAATTAACACCACGAGTATACTCATGGTTGGCAGTGATACGTTGTCTAGCATACATTTCCAAATCATATTCTAATCTCATTTACCATCCCCTTTCAACTCCTGTAATCTCACATTTCTAAACCAAACGCATTCACTCACGCATTCCCATGCGTGTACGTACTACACGCATGAAAAGCACACGATTCTAGTTGAAATTACGTAAAAGTATGGCTTACCTTCTTGAGATGCTTGTTTACCCACTTGGTGAAGGTCTTCTTCTGTATAGCGTCTCGTTCGTCTGAAATCATAAGACGGAACGTCAAAAAGTCCCGTGGAAAACGTGCGTCATTGGCGACATGTATAAAACAAAGAATCGCGCCTTTCTCCTAAAATCGGAAAGAACTCAAGGCATATCACGCGACCCTTTCCCGTTCCCATCTCGTGCTCCACCTTATTCGGTAATGAATGTCAAAATTCGAGGTGTGGGGGTGGCTCTTTTCGCATTTCCAAGGAACCTGCGATTCCAAAACGGTCGCTTACGTAGCTCCAGGCAGGCAAGCAGGCATGCAGCCAATCAACTAGGTAGATGGATCGGTAGGTAGGTGGATAGGTAGGAAGGTAGGTAGGTTGCTAGGTTGGTAGGTAGGTAGGTAGGTAGGTAGGTAGATGGGTAGGCGAGCAGGTAGACTGACAGCATTGACAGTCATAGACCGATCGAAAACCAGCTAGTTATGGACGAACTAATATGGTATGTATACCGATTATTTTGAAAATAACACTCCCAAAGAATTCATAAATACAGAAGCACGCGTCATCTTCCAAAAAAGTGGTCCTCCTCTTGCATACGAGATGCAAGGTATTTGACGACGATATTTTTCCATATCTTTCAGGAGGACAAGTATGAGAAACTTTGATTCTCACGTGTTGACAAATCGATAGTAATATATGAGTAGCGCTTAGTTTACGTTTCCCTGATTAGAAGAATAATCGAATTACGAGGAGAATAATACTTCAATCTACTAGCGTAACGTAAAACCAATAAATATTTTCGTCGATTCATTGACTACGGCAATTGAGCTCGGAAATTCTGGTTGGCTTTTTCGGAAGAGTCGACTGAAAAAGGGAGAGTGTCGCTTCACGATTACGTCAGACTTCACTTCGATTAGATTAGATTAGATTAGGCTATTCAAATCAGATGTTATTAATATAGATATTATAGTAGTCAATGGTTTCCATTCGAAGGATGAACGCAACGTATCTATCCTTGACTACTAAAATCAGTAGATAATAAGAATATATAAAATCAGTAGATACGCCCGGTTATCCAGTCAGCCCAATTCGCAGGACAACTTCAGCAAGAACAATGATAACAAGAGTTAGCGCTATTTTTGGAAGAGTGGCATACCGAATAAAAGAGCGGGGGTATCGTCGGAGTGGATCAGATTGGAAAATCAGGGAGCGTTAAACCATCCTCCGTCACTTTCTTTCGCGAGAAACGCGAAATAAACTGGCGAGAACCGAGTAGTTTCGTACTGGCTGGGTAAAACTCGCTTTCGAATAAAATCGATCAACCAATTGAGGGCAGTCGCGCCGCGGCTTTCCTAATAATAACTAAATCGATTTTAAGCACGCTACGGCATAGGCAAGTGTTAGTCAAAAAAATCTAAAGCCATCAAAACGTATCAATCGTTAATAGTAATAAGGAAATAAACAAATAAAATCAAACACATAAGCGTGGCGAACTCTTCTCTCAATGTCCTCTCGGGTCTTTTGACGAATTGGCTTCGTCGAAAGAGACACCGATTACGGGCCTCTCATTGATTCGACGCGCCTGTAACGTTACTTCTTGCTGTCAAGGTTTCCCCTTCTCGAAACAGGAACCTTAATTCATATCGTCTCGTCCGTTAACAGTCAAGGCCGTTATTCCAAAGAAAGTAACATCTACGAACGATGTTTCGTTCGCGGACGAAAGGGAGTGAAATAACGAGAGAGAGAGAGAGTGAGAGAGAATATGGCGCACGTGATAATATCTTCAAACAGCGATCAAACTGCAATGAATTTCTAGCAAGACCCGTAGCGAATAGCGGCGTGTAGCGGGAGCTAACGTGACTCGTGTGCCAAGTCATACCTCTAGACCTTAACGAGTTTCGAGGAAAATAGATTAGTAAACTAACGTGAAGCGGTGGATAATGGTGATGAGTAACGCGAAAGGAACCACCTGGTCGAAATAGGGGTAGGGGAAGGTGGCGGGGGAAGGCGGAGGAGCGGTAAAGTAGAATGAAAAATCGGGATTTTGCGATATTCCTGAGGATCGGCATGCCAACTCTTCACCTACCGTGCGCCTCGATAAACATCGCCCAGCAACCCCAGAAAGCGGAGTGAATGTTGCTGGCGCGTTGTTCCACGAACTTTTCCATTTCCCGATCTCCCTCATCTTCCACCGATAATCCATTTTCGTTCTGACCTTTGAATTTCGAAAGTGACTCCTCGTAGCCGTGCTGTGACCGCTGCTCGCGATGATGTTCCGCCACTGTGTCGGCTGGATCGAAACCGAGTCTCTCCTTGTAATAAGCTTGAGTCGACATGCCTGACTCGAGTTACCTTCCGTTTTTTACTTTATTATCTTCTTCCTAGATTCACGAATAAACCAACGAATAACCTTCTGATTCGTTACACCTGTTAACCTCTTCTTTCACGGAGAACCATTCGATGCACGGCTACTACTCTCTCCATTAAGGCTTCCGTGTTAACTAGCGGACACCCAGATGTATCACCTTTCCAACGTTACTACGTTTCTCTCACAGAAAATCTCTCCGTTTCCTTGACTGTTGATTCCTATCGTATTTGCACGTCTCTCATCTCGACTCCCCCAAGTATGGCACTACGTTTCAAAATTCTCCCCCGTTTATCACCGCTCTTTTCCTCGAGCACGCGTCTCTTCGTAAATCTCACTTCGTAACTCCGATACACTGCCTTCGTTCACACTCCGTATCTGTCCACACCGTTTTTTCTTCACCTTACGTTTTCTCACGAGTGCGTAACATTCACGCACGCCAAGCGTGAATCCATGTCAAACATACGTAAACATTAATAATACTAATTCGTTCTTTCTTTTTAATTATGACACTTTCAATTTTCGGCGAACTTCCAGATTAGTATGAACGACCGGTGACAATCAGCATCGTACACGTTTGGTTCCCGTGCGCGTTACAAGTCTTAGACGTGACTGGGTGTCGTCTTTCCTGGGGAATAATTGATGACTCAAACTGTTATAAAATGATTGTATATGGAGTAACGATATCTCGGGGGATACTATGACACAAGAAGCAATGGCTACGCGTGGAAGTGAACTCGCGAACTAATTGCGTTCGTGCGGCCCAGCCACCTCGCGCAAACGTGTGAACGACCGACACAACACCGACAGACTGAACACTACCGCGTACCACCGCGACCCACCAAACCAGCAAACTGCGAACGGTTGAACGGGCGAACTGGCGAACGGACGAACGGACGAACGGGCGAACGGGAGAATGGGCAAACAGGGGGACGAACGAACGATCTACCCAAACTGACGGTCCACGAGACGCTTGCTGACTGAGACACGCTTGGTACCGGGGAAACCCAAGAGCATTCGGATCGCCGCATATGGTAATGGAAGCAATGGTATGTGGGTGTCGTCTTCTGGATCGCTGCGAAAAGTAGTAACGCCAATTGCGGTCTACCGCGAAGGGCCGCGCTACGCCTATCGCACGTGCCCACACGCCGACACGACAAAACCTTCTTCATCCCGCAACCTCTCTTCTCTTACGCAAAAACATAAATAGACGGGGAGAGGGGGGTGGGTGGGAATCCAAGAAAAAGAATAGTATACTGCATGCACCTAACCGACCTCGACTGTTTACTACCCTCTATATTCTCTAGACGGTCCACGATGACCCACGACGACCCACGACGGCCGGAATTAGATGGGAAAATAGAGTAAAAAGCAGGAAACGGTGGCACGCGACACGCGCCATGCGGTTAGGTGAGGTCATTCTAACCGTGACCATCGTGTTACGGCACATAGAAAGTTCGAGAGAAAGTACTTCTGGCACTACGATGCCAGGGAGTTACATTGTAAATTCCAGGACGAGAATGGAGGATACATCGAACCTTCGCATCGCGGACGAACGGTGACTCGGACAGTGTTGTTGACTGCACCGTCAATTATGCGCTTCTCTCGTTGTTGCGATTCGTTAAGGTGAAGGAGGTAAATTTAGTGTTCAGACTAGAAAATAGATAGCGAGTGAAGAAAGCAAAGTAGAGGAGGAAGATAAACCGCGTTGAGAGCGGCATAGCGTAAACCGTGAAGCGGCTCGTTCTGCAGCATTCTTGCGGCTAAAGAGTACGTACGGCGGACCCAACAGCGGCACTCCGATCAACGAGAACTCTGGGCCCTAGCGTCCTCGCGGAGACTGTTATTGCGGATGATCAGCCTTCGGGTATGCACCAAAGTCCATTATGAGTAATCGAGACTCGAGATACGAGGCTACTTCGTCGAACCAAGAGTCATGCATACCAACCCTACTCCCTGCCCTACGCCATTATCCATTACTTCACTTTGTCATACTTCGAAATATACTTCTGTCCATTAGTATGACTCGCAGGTTGACCAAGGGACCATGAACTGCTGTATTATCTATACTAGACGCGGTATGTAGAGCGTAGCGACATGGGCCCCGTCTACTGGCCCTCGAGATTCCAAGCTGGAAGACGTAATTCTAGGAACGAATATCGGTTACAGAATGTACTTTCGTGCCGATTCATATCAAGCGTCTGCATTCCTTAACCTCGAACTTGATATATCCGAAATAGGAAACCGATGAATTTCATCTGCCTCGGTGTATAAACAGTAATATCGAGGAGACGGAAACCCCGTGCTCGCGATCCTGCCAAGTTAAGAAATTGCAAATGACTCCTGTACGCAGACACACCCGTACTTGTAACGCGTCAAAGCCGGTTTTATCACTGGGGTCTAGCAGGTTGCAACAATTACGCAATCCTCGTATTCCATTAAAACCGCTTTCTTCTTGTTCTCCTGCAATCGTTTCTGGAATCGTTCCCGCGATCGATCCCCCACCTCTTGTTCCTCGACCGCATGCATGTTCCGTCGCTCGGTAAACAATTCTTTTTTTCGAATACCGTCAATTCTATCCTTCTATGCAAAACGATCCTGAATATTGACAAAGAATATTATCGCCAAACTACCGACACCCCAAATGCCAACAAACGAGGAACACTGACACGGCCTGTGATTTTCCTACGAAAAAACAAACACGTCGCGCGGGTATTGTGATCGTGATCAGTAACGCATTCCGGTGCTCCTAAGCGCTTAAAGTATTTAGCAGCGGAGAGAGAAAGAGAGAGAAAGGGAGAGAACCTGAAGGAGAGGACAGAGGGGGCACGCGTGTATGTGTTTGTATAAATGAGAGAAGGAAGGTAAAGTAAGGACGTGCCGCGGTAGAAAATGTGACTCATAGTCGATCCGAGTATCGTTCGAAGTTTCGTAGCTCACACTTTCGTATAAGTTTCGGAGCAACAATGGAACGCGGAACATGGGGACATACTAATTAGACAGAAGTGGGCGCATCGCGATTCGTCTGTCGTGCCGGAGTACAATCACCGCGATAAACTTGCTGGTAGGATTTACCAGCCGGAGAATGACGAACTTCACTGTGTCACAGCTCGATTCACGATTCCCGGTGCTTTACGCGGTCGTCGAAGATCGGTTTCTTCGTAGAGCGAGAAAACCACGAGACACGGAAACGCGAACCGTGCGACCGTCCGACCGACCCACCGACTCGAGACGTGGCACTGGAATTCCTGGTAGAGCGTAGCACAGCGACAACGTTGACGAAGTCGACGCGTATCCGGAACCATGCTGCGTTATGGCCAGGTGCTGGTGTAAAAGAGGATAGACTAATCCACAAAGAGAAACGCGCGCCTCTCAGCCTTACGAACTCTCCCGCTAACTGACAGTCAGAAGAAGAGAGGAAAACAGTGCGGATAAAGATAAATGTCTGCAGGGAGAGAGAGAGAGAGAGCGAAGAGTGGGGAGTATAGAAACAGAGTCAGATCATTCAGTGAGAGAGTACCAAAGGAGAGGAAGTGAAAAAGTGCGAGAAGGAGAGCCGACAGCGTTGGAGAAGACGCGGTTTGTCGCTCCGTCGCGTCGTACGGAGTATGTCCGTCGTCTCTACTTGGACTACCGCGCTTCGAACGACTGCCGCCCACCCAAGCTGCCACTCTCTCCCTTTGGCTTCGAGAACCTACTCCAACAGCGCCTCAACTCGCCATCGTATCGCATCGTATCGCATCGTATCGCCTCGCCATGCTACACCACGCCACACCACGGCACGGCACACCATACCACACCACGGTACAGCCACCACGCCATGCTGAAACGAGCCGAGCTGAGCCGAACCAAAGAGGCATCGTGACTCGATCCCACTCGATCCCACTCGATCCCACTCGCCATCGCGCTTCCCACATCCTTCACTTTCTCCGTTCGAAAGAGGGAGACCAAGGGTAATCGCCGTTGCACCACGCTATTATACCTAACTAGACATGCACAAACCCTCCGACCAATCTTAGACGGGGATGGATACTTCGCGCACGCATCAATCCTCGGGTATCGTCGAAACCCTGCACGTAATACCGATAAAAAAGTTCCTACAAAATTGGCGTGCGGCCGAAGCGATATCTCATGCAAACTTTTATCTCGGCTGCAGTGGTACGCGGGCAGATAAGCGCGCTGTATATTCGATAACAATTGTACGACGTGACACAATCCTCTTTTGTTGACGAATTGAAATGAATTAAAGCGAAAACTTCCGCTTCTTAAAGAAACTTGTTTGCTACCTACGGAACAATTATGAAACACTTTCAGTCAATGAACGGAAACGGAAAAGGTGCAGATGAGGAAAAGAGAAAAGAGTGGGTGCTTTTCCAAGTAACCTACCCCGATTATAATGTAAAACAAGATGTTACCAACATTGTTCGCCGTAAATAAAATACCCTGTACGAAAGGATGTATGCAAAGTTATGTGTATTCACTAACGGTTCCTTTCTACGCCGAACAATCGATCCTGCCTTGCTACTTTACGACTGTCACAGTCAAAGGTTTGTACAGGTAATGAATACCTAAAAAGAATTATGAAGCACATTTCTCTCATCTTCCTCGGTTCCTTACCGACCCGTTACCGATTCGTTACAGATCGCGTTCCGAAAAGAACGCAGAACATTGCGTAGGTTCGCTTGATTAATGTGCCCCGCAAATTCAGGAAATAAGGCCCAATCACGGTGCTACTGGTCGTACTTATTGTTAGAATAATCGTATACATTGAAAAGAATCGCTGTGCGAGACAAAATCGTGCATTTTGCGGAAATGCCGTTTTCGAGGGTCAAAGCACCGGTTTATCGAAGCTGTTCGATAGCATTGCCGGTGATACAAGTTACTTCTTTTACGTTTGTTTTTCACACGAAGCAGTGGGCAACGACTTCACACGCATTCCTAACTGTACAACGATCGCGAGGAACATCGGTACGTGAAATATATATTAGAACGGAGTTGTCGGCGGAAATTCAGTTCAACAGTGCACCTTGAGATCTTCTTGGCTCGACTGCAGCATTATTTTAACGTCGCACCACCTTGGATTTCAACAACGGAGTTCCAATGACGATATTTTTCGCGCGACGATACCTTGATTTTATTCGATACCTTATATACAAACGATACTTTGGCCAACTGGTAAAAGCTCGCCAAAGAACGACTATCGCTACCAATCAAACTCGATCGGGTGAGTAATATTGCATCCCCTGAATTCCCAAAGTACAATTCAATATCTGTTTTTTTTAATCCTATATGCGACTCTTACCTCCAAAGGCTCTAACAATCTATTCCGCATAAAAAACCCGCGTAAAACACCTGTTCCGTAATAATAATTAGTAGTAAATATATTTATTTACAACTAATTATACTACTAATTACAAAAGTATTACTAAAATTAAAAGAAATACTAATCTTCAGAATTTTTAAATTACTTAAATATTAACGTAGTTTATACACAGTAGACTCCTGTATAATGGGGTTAGTAATTTACGTGTTGTATGAAATCGCGTTATAGGAAACTGGAGATAACAAGCTATTGCTATACTCGACTAAACGGGGAATTCCCGCATTTTTTATATATCGCGTTGTATAAAAATCGTCGTAATATCATTAGCGCGTAGTAAGAATTCACGTTATAAGTTGGGTTTACTGTAAATTGATTATCGCGCCAAAAGGTGACAGTTGGATAGCGACCGTTTATGCGCACCTCCGCTAAAACGGTGAACCGGTCAACGCATACATAATACGTAATCTAATCTAAGCACGATTAACTTTAGCCAACCTGGAATATTTTCGTTTCCTTCACGGAATCTTATTAAATTTTCAAGGCTAAATTTCTGCCGAGTCTGATTAATCATTCAAATTAATCGACGAATATGCGTTTGTAATAACCACTTGATGCCAACGGGAAATAAAATTTGCACATATTAGCAACGTCGAAACTGGATTCCTAAAATACTTCACGAATACTTTGTAAACTTATTTAACTCCTGTCCCCGATAGATTCGTCGATTCTTAATGAAGCTTTCTATATTCAAATAGTGCGTAATTATTAAACCATACAAAAACTCGCCTTCCGGGGAGGTAGTTCGAAAACTTGAAACTTCAATGTGGAAATAAATTCAAGTCCAAGGGATTTTCACGAGAAGAGAATTCTTGTGGGAGAAAATAGGATGAAATCAAAGAAAAGCCTGACTACGTCGACCGAGAAGAAAAACGCTTTTCTGTCAGTGTAGGGCGAAGCACACCTGTTGCCGTGCCTCCTTTCAACTCAAATACGAGCCACCTGCTTAACTCTCCTTTCAACAATTACCTCGATATATAAGAATTGCCTGGCCAATGGAATTAAACTGTCCGTGAGAAAAATGAAATCGATTCTCGTGGAATCGCAAGGGAATGAGATCACGTTGAAATAATACCTGGAAAGAATACGTGACTGAATTCGATCGGGCTGACTTACCGGCAATACGCAAAACGGCCCTGTCGGCAGGATCAAGCTGTAGAATACTCAGCGGCTTGTCCTTTACCCATTCCTTCAGACTGCCGTCCAGCTCGAACTCCATTATCCCGAAGTTTCGATGGTATTCTTTTCACACCATACTCTCCTCACTCGCGTCACTTCCGTCACTCTCGTACTAAGGATTCACGTTCGAGTTTCACTTCCGATACATTCGTCGAACTGGTAGATTTCGCGTAGCGCTAAAAGGAGCCTGTCGAAAGCGCAGCCACACCGGCGTTCAAAAAGCCGTTGCGCGAACCGGCAATCATCGCGCTCGCTTCTTCCTCGCGACTGTGTATGATCCACGAAATGTCACGCACCGGTGCTCGTTTTATACACACTTATACAACTCTTTCTTTCTCCCTCCTTCTCTCTTACTCCGAGTGTTTATTTCGTTGTTTTCAATTTTACCACTCCCCCGATATACTACTTCGATCCAGACGTACTCGACGTACTCTGATTGACAAACGTTTTCTATTTCAAACCAGCCTCTCACCGACTGTCATTCTCGAGCTCTTCCTACCGTTGCCAGTCACGTTAGCTTCACCGTTCGATGCCAGGACGCTATGCGAATTTACCCGACTGAATTCTCTGCGTATTTCTCACGAGTCACGCGGCCAATGAACGCGGAGAGTCAAATAATATTATAGAAGTCCAGAAAGCACATCTCGTTCTTGGTTTCGCGTACGCACGAAACGTTTGTTTACCAGGGCGACTGGCTCTCGCGGTACGGCGACGCGCTTTACCACCAACCAAAACGGAAGGAAAACAAATCGAGGGTTGACGGAGAGAGGAAGTGAGAGCGAGGGAGATAGGAAGGAATGGGGGGTAAGGAGAAAGCAGAGGGAAAGAAATGGTTGGTTACGAACAGCAGGGTGAAAAAAGAAGTAGATGGAAAGGGAAGAGGGAAAAGCGTTTGTTCGTCGACGGTGAAATTGACTTAGCGCTTTGGCTAGGTAAGTAGGTATCCCTGGAAAGAGGAACCTAGAGAACGAAGGTGCAACGGTGGCAGTGACGGCACGTTTACACCGTTGCTCGATGGTGGCGCTCACGTCAAGCCGGACATAAGTCGTTTTTGTCCCACGACTCACTCAGGGTTACCGGCGAATTACAAATTACGAATCATCCAATGATGCTGCCCCGTGTTTCATGGCAATAACCACCGGGGTACACTTTCCCCGAAAGAATCTTCCGACGAAGTCATTCTGCAAAAACCAATACGATCTGCTAGGAATCTTTCACTCGAACGCCGTTCGTTTCTCGTTTAGAATCCGTACAGCTCGCGATCCTCTTTCCGCGGATGCAAAACACTAATCTCGATACAAAACTCTGCTAAACTGCCGGAACTGGAAACGGAAGCGGCGGATCCGGCAGTAGTAATAATGGAGATGATATCACTTAACCCCGTTTCAACATTCACGATTCATTGACCGACCAAAAATTGCAGGGAAGCTTGAAGCTAGTATAGTTTTACTAAAATTTCGCTACAATTCAGCCGGGGTTTATTCCAAATTTAACTAAGTATAATAGAAACCGTTGCTAATATGAATTGTAAGGAAGGAATCATAAGTCGATCAAAGCAGGATCATAAATTTACGGTTTATAGCTCTCGTTGAAGGTAGACGTCCTCCAAGGCTTACGGTGTTTAACCGCATACCGGAGCAAACAGAGATAAATTCTTTAATCAGTCCTTCGTATCAAGGAAATTCTGTTCTTATCGCATCTCTCGGGGAACGTATGCGTGAGCAGAAACACTTAGGAATTACAGCCAATCGAGAACGTGTGTCAAAGTGGTAAACCGACTGACAATCGTCCGCAAAACATTCGTGTGTTTAAGGAAACTTCTCGGACGTTATAAAGTTCGTAAAACGAGCACCCCTAAAATCGGACGAGGATGGTGACGATGTCGCGGCATGTAAGGTTAGTATCAAAAGTATAATATTCAGTGGGCGATATTGCAAAATGCAACACACCTTCGGTGCATACTGTGTATACCGGAAACGTCACGATATTACACGGAGAACACTATCAGTCATCGAGATAAGAGTCTATCGTGAAAGTAGTAATCGTAGATATCTCAAAGAGAGCACTTCCCCGAGAGGACGATAACCTCTCAAGCAATATTCCGCGTTCGGGGAATTACGTTTTCGTGCCGAATATATGTACCTTGAGAAACGATAGAACCAATAGTGAACAAGGACGAGCTAAATCAAAGAAACAATCCGAGTTTTGCCGCATAGAAGCGCATACAAGACGTGTACGAGACGCGATACGAGGAGCTACGATTTGGTCACCGTTCGATCATCATCCGTCCTGTCCGATGCAAAACGAGGAAAAATCAATGTTCACCGGTGTCGCAGCTGTTTTCTCACCACGACGATCAATCTGCCTCGATCGAAATGAATTTATCCACGAATTAGGATTTATCGTACCACGAAAAGCACTAGTTTGCGAGTAAAAACATCGCATTATCACTGCTAAGAGGAATTTTCACGTTAAACGTAGAACCCGGTTCCGCACGACGCGTCTAGCAGACGACATTACTGCTCCCCGTACACGAGCCATTGCGGAAGCTACGAAACCTGCCGAACATACACGAACGCCACCGACTCCACTACGGACGCGACCAAGCAACTCGTCCCGCGCCAATTTGAAACGCACTGCTCTACCTCCCTCACCCTCATCCTACACGGAAACTCGTATTACTTTCTTCTCGGGATCGATACAATTCTTACCTTTCCAACCGGCGGGAAATTCATTTGTACTTTTCGGTCTCACAAGTAAGGAATGCAATGAAATTAATGTATATCAGTGATTACGTCGCACCGCGATCACCAGTGATAAAGTAAAATTGTTCTCCTTTTTTGCGTCTACATTGATCACATAAGAAAATCTCAGGTTTTCATTAAGTTACACGGAGCTAGTTAAGTAGACGTCGTTACGCAGGGAAGGAGGTAAAAGAGGTGAGCCTACCGTTCTTTCGGTAGCCTTCAAAGCCACTTGCTGTGCTTGATGTCATCGCTAGATTAAGCGGATGACGCCGGGAGAACGATTAAACGGCTAGTCGAATAATAGTGCAAAGCTGGCGCGTGTTTCTGCGATAATTAGATGCTCATTAAGATTCATCGCGCAGCTAGGTTCAAACTTGAATAGTCTTTATTAATGTTTGAATCATGTCGACGTGACTTCGAAGAGACCAACCAGGTGTTTGAGCAGTGGGGAACATTGTTAGGAAGGCGAACACCATTTAGGATGGTGTGTTTGACCTTTCCATACTTTCTGATCGTGTATTCTTTGCCCTCTCTTTAATTACACGATCTTTCTGTTTAATCAAACTCGTCAGATTTGCCAACTGACTGCGATATCGGCGTCTTATTCGTCGCAGTTGAGACTTCTGCATCCTCAGACGTTTCTCCATAGCCGCCACGCGTTCCTTCGCGACTCTCTCTACGATCTAAAACCGTAAAGCGTATCAGAGATCAGAAAGCATGCGCAACTCCCGCGTCTGAAAGATATCTTACGTACTGTCAGGTAATTCTTTAAATCGTCGACGCGACGCGCGATACTCTTCCCGAGACGATCTACATTAGCGTTTTCCTTTTCCTTCTCTCGTAAAACGTCAACCAGTTTCTCCCTTTCCGCGATTACTGTCTCGTATTCACCGAATAGTATCTCACAATAGGCAAGAGTTTTGGTTAACTGTTTCTTGTAAGAATCTCGAGAATTCTGTAAGAGGTTCACGGAAGCCTGCATACTCTTCATCTCCCGTCTTGCACGTCTAAAAATAAATGGTAAAATTTCGAATTAGCCAATTTTTGTCCTAAAGGGTGTAGTTCGCTAGTAGATGGTGCCTGAACATGTTTTAGGACCATATTGGGTCGAAAGAAGCGGTTAAAAAAATTTTATTGGTCAAAAATGGGTCGATCCAAAATCGCAAAAATGTGAAGGGGTATACCTTCAAAAATTGTCAAAAATTGAAAGTCGCCAAAATCAATTCTAACTGACCCAAATCGATACTAAATGATGTATAAACATATTCTAGGACGATTTCTGGTTGAAAGAAGTGGTTAAAAAATTTTGATTGGTCAAAAATGGGTCGATCCGAAATCGCAAAAATGTGAAGGGGTATACCTTCAAAAATTGGCAAAAATTAAAAGTCGCCAAAATCGGTTCTAACTGACCCAAATCGATGGTGGGTGATGTATAAACATATCCTAGGACGATTTCTGGTCGAAAGAAGCGGTTTAAAAATTTGTATTGGTCAAAAATGGGTCGATCCGAAATCGCAAAAATGTGAAGGGGTATACCTTCAAAAATTGTCAAAAATGAAAAGTCGCTAAAATCACTTTTAAACAACCCAAATCGATACTAAATGATGTATAAACATATTCTAGGACGATTTCTGGTCGAAAGAAGTGGTTAACAAATTTTTATTGGTCAAAAATGGGTCAATCCGAAATCGCAAAAATGTGAAGGGGTATACCTTCAAAAATTGTCAAAAATTGAAAGTCGCCAAAATCAATTCTAACTGACCCAAATCGATACTAAATGATGTATAAACATATTCTAGGACGATTTCTGGTTGAAAGAAGTGGTTAAAAAATTTTGATTGGTCAAAAATGGGTCGATCCGAAATCGCAAAAATGTGAAGGGGTATACCTTCAAAAATTGGCAAAAATTAAAAGTCGCCAAAATCGGTTCTAACTGACCCAAATCGATGGTGGGTGATGTATAAACATATTCTAGGACGATTTCTGGTCGAAAGAAGCGGTTTAAAAATTTGTATTGGTCAAAAATGGGTCGATCCGAAATCGCAAAAATGTGAAGGGGTATACCTTCAAAAATTGGCAAAAATTAAAAGTCGCCAAAATCGGTCCTAACTGACCCAAATCGATGGTGGGTGATGTATAAACATATCCTAGGACGATTTCTGGTCGAAAGAAGCGGTTTAAAAATTTGTATTGGTCAAAAATGGGTCGATCCGAAATCGCAAAAATGTGAAGGGGTATACCTTCAAAAATTGTCAAAAATGAAAAGTCGCTAAAATCACTTTTAAACAACCCAAATCGATACTAAATGATGTATAAACATATTCTAGGACGATTTCTGGTCGAAAGAAGTGGTTAACAAATTTTTATTGGTCAAAAATGGGTCAATCCGAAATCGCAAAAATGTGAAGGGGTATACCTTCAAAAATTGTCAAAAATTGAAAGTCGCCAAAATCAATTCTAACTGACCCAAATCGATACTAAATGATGTATAAACATATTCTAGGACGATTTCTGGTTGAAAGAAGTGGTTAAAAAATTTTGATTGGTCAAAAATGGGTCGATCCGAAATCGCAAAAATGTGAAGGGGTATACCTTCAAAAATTGGCAAAAATTAAAAGTCGCCAAAATCGGTTCTAACTGACCCAAATCGATGGTGGGTGATGTATAAACATATCCTAGGACGATTTCTGGTCGAAAGAAGCGGTTTAAAAATTTGTATTGGTCAAAAATGGGTCGATCCGAAATCGCAAAAATGTGAAGGGGTATACCTTCAAAAATTGTCAAAAATGAAAAGTCGCTAAAATCACTTTTAAACAACCCAAATCGATACTAAATGATGTATAAACATATTCTAGGACGATTTCTGGTCGAAAGAAGTGGTTAACAAATTTTTATTGGTCAAAAATGGGTCAATCCGAAATCGCAAAAATGTGAAGGGGTATACCTTCAAAAATTGTCAAAAATTGAAAGTCGCCAAAATCAATTCTAACTGACCCAAATCGATACTAAATGATGTATAAACATATTCTAGGACGATTTCTGGTTGAAAGAAGTGGTTAAAAAATTTTGATTGGTCAAAAATGGGTCGATCCGAAATCGCAAAAATGTGAAGGGGTATACCTTCAAAAATTGGCAAAAATTAAAAGTCGCCAAAATCGGTTCTAACTGACCCAAATCGATGGTGGGTGATGTATAAACATATTCTAGGACGATTTCTGGTCGAAAGAAGCGGTTTAAAAATTTGTATTGGTCAAAAATGGGTCGATCCGAAATCGCAAAAATGTGAAGGGGTATACCTTCAAAAATTGTCAAAAATGAAAAGTCGCTAAAATCACTTTTAAACAACCCAAATCGATACTAAATGATGTATAAACATATTCTAGGACGATTTCTGGTCGAAAGAAGTGGTTAACAAATTTTTATTGGTCAAAAATGGGTCAATCCGAAATCGCAAAAATGTGAAGGGGTATACCTTCAAAAATTGGCAAAAATGAAAAGTCGCCAAAATAAATTCTAACTGACCCAAATCGATGGTAAATGATGTATAAACATATTCTAGGACGATTTCTGGTCGAAAGAAGAGTTTAAAAAATTTTTATTGGTCAAAAATGGGTCGAACCCAAGTTGAAAAAATGTAAAGGGGTATACCTTCAAAAATTGTCAAAAATGAAAAGTCGCTAAAATCACTTTTAAACAACCCAAATCGATACTAAATGATGTATAAACATATTCTAGGACGATTTCTGGTCGAAAGAAGTGTTTAAAAAATTTTTATTGGTCAAAAATGGGTCGAACCCAAGTTGAAAAAATGTAATGGGGTATACCTTCAAAAATTGTCAAAAATTAAAAGTCCACAAAATCGCTTCTAAACGACCCAAATCGATGGTAAATGATGTATAAACATGTTCTAGTACCACCGTCACTAAAATAGGGGGTGCAGATAACTGGTGACAGCTTACTTGATGCTCTTCCGCAAGACGACCGTCAAAGATTTTAAGTGATTCCTTTCGGCAGTAATCGCCGCGAGTTCTCTTGCATCCTTGCGGCGGGTTTCGATTTTGTCCGTCAACCTTTTACACTCTTCCATCGGATTCTCCTCTCGACCAGTCATATTCGCCGATGCAGCGATCGTTTGACATCCGACGTCCGCCTTCCTCGTTTCCTCTTCCTCTTCCTTTTCACGATTAACTTTACCTCGAATCTTTCTGATCGTCTCCGTATCATCCCGTTTTCTGACAAGAGAGACACTTTCAGACAAAGCGTTCATTTCTTGCACGTACCTGTTACACTACGATAATATATCTCAAGTCTTGTATTTGGAAATCCTACCTCGTGTCTCTAACGCTCGTAAGATCGGGCTTATTTACCTTTGTCGTTAGCTCCTCCAATTCTATCCGCAGGTTTTCATTTTCGCGCACAATTTCCTTACATCTACCGGCAAACCCCACAATTTCTTGTTTGTACTTCTCCAAGAGCGCGCGCTTTTCCGCGAGATTTTCTTCGTAAGCATTTAAAAGCGGGGCCAACGCGTGGAAGTCCACGGCACCCCAAGCTACCATTGCTTGCGTCGTTTCCTCTCCTGGTTGATTCGCTTCGTTTCGACTTTTCTGAGGTCTATGTTCGCCAACATTTCGATTGACCATCTCTTGATACCGATCGAGTTCAACGTTCAAACAATACGTAACATTTTTGAGAAGCACTATATCCTCGTATGCTCGGACATTTTTTTCCTCCAGCATTCGATTTCGTGTTAACAACTCCTGCTTCGTTTCTTCAGCCTCTCGCAAGAGATGACCCAATTTCTGATGCTCCGTGCGCAACTCCCAGTATTCGGCTTCCCGTTGCTGCGAAACTGCATTTAACTTCTCGAATTCACCGCGAATGTTCTCGTAATAGCCTTCCAGTTTTCGATACTCGTTACGCAAATTTCTCGATGAAAGCCGCTTCTCATTTATATCAGATTCGGTGGCTGAAATCAACAGAAATGTACTCGACGTATATTGGATGCATTGGAATATGTGGATTGTGCTGCGCATGTGCCAAAGTAATTAACACTAGAATTACCGAAGGAGTCGAAAATGACTTGTCCGCCATTTTTAGTTAAATTATTCGAATATACCACGGCGCATTGTTTGAGATTTGACAAACTTTTATTTTATAAGCATAACGCAAATAATTGAATCCATTAATTAACTTCAATCCTGCGACCATAATTTATTTATAAATAAGTGTGTGAACATAACTGAGTATATGTTCGGTATTTCTACTGTTAACCCCACTTTTTGAAAGTTTTCCAATATTACTGCCAAAACGAACGAATGGTGCTTGACGTTTTATAATTATTAATTTGTTCTGATCTCTGTTTGATGGAGTTAGTTACTTTGGCTGTTGAGCGGCACAATTTTGTCGGCCACCAATTAACTACGTTACCATTACCTTCAAACGAGGGCACAGACTTTTCGAAATGTTTAGCGCCTGCGCCTTCCACGTTCCGACGGCTACGTTTGCCGCCAGCGATACGTCTGCGACGATACGTCATCGTCTGGTTGGTCGCCGCGAGATCGGTAGTTCTTCCAACTGCCATTTTCCCTTTCGGCCGCTAGAATACCGTTCCGATTTTTACGAGGTATTTGAACAGATTATTAACACAAGAACTACCAAAGTAGTCAAAATGACTACTCTCGGAATTGAATAAAAATGTTCAAATTTATAACGTTCTATTTTCTGAGATTTCTCGCTGTTTACGTTGCACAATGGACATAAATAAAGCGATTAATTTATTTCTTCCAAACATCCTTTTTTTAAGACATGACTAACGTCAATGATTCTGTATTTCAGAATTATTTATCACGTTAACGCCGGCTCTGTAATTCATATTTCGCTGTATCGGGCGGTTCTATTAATTGTAGTTTTCTCCTTCTGACGCACTGTGTTAGAAATTGGAAACCACTTTTAGTGATAAAAATTGATGCGAACAACTGAATAATGATTTCAAAATTATTTCACATTTTATTCGTTTTGGAACTGAATTTAAAGACTTTATAGTACCACCAAGACCGATATTGTATATTGAGATGAGCTATAATATAGCTATATGATTAGCTCCATTTGTGAACGTGTTAAACTCGCGCAGTTCTACCTTCTTTTGTCCGATTTGTTCTAACAGTTCGACTTGTTCGATACGATCGACGCTGCTTCCGCAAGTGGCCATTGGTACATTGATTTCCGGTACGCTGAAAAATTGCTCGATTGACTGCACACGGGACCCACCGAAATCAAGTACGAATTAAGTACGGCTTTTAATGAAAAAGTTTTTATCAACAAAATCGGATATGAAGAACGATAAGTTCGCAAGGTACTCGGCGCAGGAAGTGAACTAATTATCGCGTTCTTTCGCTATTCAACGAAATCTTTGTTCGACACGTTTCCCTCCAACGTTCCGTCGGTTTTCTGCTCACTCGCCGGTTTGGCTTCCTACCGCTTCATCTGTTTTGCAGTTTCGACAATCGCATCACCATGGCAACGGACCCCGTACGACGCGACTCACCGTCAGATGGTGTCCGTTTCTAACGATTATAAAACAGCGTCAAGTCCGTCAACGGTCAACTACCTTTTCACGTATTCTTACCGCTGTTGTTTACTCTTAGCGAACAACGTGAATACGTTTACAATAAATTTGCCATAGTGCCAGTAACGTCAATTACTCTTATCGTACCGTGTAATCATTGCATGCTCGTTAGTCCTGACATATCAGTGGCCTCAAACTGTTCAGAGTTAAGTCCATTAAACTTCATTAGCGAACGTATCGACAGGAAAACATAGAATTACGCACTAATCGGCACTCGCCGCACTTACGGAAAACATTTCGACGAATTCGTCTCCGTCATCCGAGTAAGCGGAATATCGGCACGAACTTAAAATAAGAAACCGCCACGCGCAAGCCTTGTATGTAGGTTCGACTAAGGAAAAAACATGTATTACGTAGGAAAAATACCCTAATTCGTGCGTATGTACATAGTATGAAATCACCGAGGTTCGGTGTGAATTATGATAGGATAATTAATGGCTATGGAATAACTGTACGGTTAACCGCGATAAGGTTGCCTCACGACACTGTGGAGGGAGAGTATTTAGCCCTCTTTCGCAGTAAGTGTAAATATCGTAAAACTGTTTGCATTACTAGAAATACATGGTACATCGGAGGTAGACTTTATCGGAACGTTGCCGCCTCCCCCACCGCCATCTTCTTCACCGGCAACGTTAAAACGTGAAGCACCATCCGTCTCGTGTTCCGCCGGCTCGTGCGGAGAAAACGGATACACTTCCACTGCGTGTATCTATGGAGATTATGGCCGAAGACTGGTGTTTACGCACGGAAATCTATTTTATCATAATGAAACAACAAAGATACACGTGGGCACACTCATGCAGATGTTCGGCACGGAATTCGTCAGAGAAAATTCGGTGATACCTACCCGGGAGTACCGTGAATTTCGAAGTCTCCCGGTAGCCAGACTTACGCGGTGGTGGTATTAGAAGCCGTTATCGTAAATCTACATTAATTCGCAAGGTTACCACTACCACGATAAGACCACGTAATACCAGTCAGACAATTATCAGTTTACATTTTAACCCGTCCCTTGTGTTTGCGATGCTCCCCGCGCTTAGAATAAAAACCGTGGGCCTCGAAGAAATGAATTCAGACCGAACTTTCGATTCGGAACGTTCAGTATCGAGATCTCTGCGAAGTTCACGCAAGATCACCTTACCATGAACAGTGGTAAGGCAAAAGGTAAGATAGTAATTCTACAGAGTTACTGAAGTATCTGTTGAAGTAACCGAAGTAATTCTACAGAGTTACTGAAGTATCTGTTGAAGTAACCGAAGTAATTCTACAGAGTTACTGAAGTATCTGTTCAAGTAACCGAAGTAATTCTACAGAGTTACTGAAGTATCTGTGGAAGTAACCGAAGTAATTCTACAGAGTTACTGAAGTATCTGTGGAAGTAACCGAAGTAATTCTACAGAGTTACTGAAGTATCTGTGGAAGTAACCGAAGTAATTCTACAGAGTTACTGAAGTATCTGTTGAAGTAACCGAAGTAATTCTACAGAGTTACTGAAGTATCTGTTGAAGTAACCGAAGTAATTCTACCGGGATTCTACCGAGAATATAACCACGAAATACTTCAACGATGCAAAACTAACGTGGCATCAGATTCGGTCTCATCAGTTGTCCGGTTTTTATTGTTTTCAGCGGGGATATTCCTTTGGAGTATCCTGGCAGTGTTCGTGTCGGTGTCCTGCCAAACGATTAACCCAAACTGCAATTACAATACGAAGGTGGAGAGTGGCAAGACCTACTACGTCTACAACCCTGGCTATCCTACACCGTACTATGGTCAACAGGCCTGCCAATGGACCGCGAGGAGCGACACTCGTGTCCAACTAACGTGCAACCAATTTTCCATACCGCGGGTAAGGCACGGGTTTACATCTCCCGCAAGTTTAACACGTTAACGTCGGCTTTGTAATTCATATGATGCTGTTATTTTTGAAAGTGGTATAAACCCAATGTTTATGAATGCTAGATTAAACATAATTTTTCACGATATACTGATATCCTCTTGAAAAATGGACTTATATCACTTTTGAAAATAACGACCGCTATGTACAGCGAAATATGAGTCGTTATTTTCAAAAGTGATATAAGTGGTTCTATTAATTGTATTTTTCTCCTTCGAGCGGCACCGTGTTAGAAATTAAAAAACCGCTTTTAACGTAATGAAAATTGATGTGAATAATTGAATATTAGTTTCAAAATAACTTCACTTTTTCTTCGACTTGAAACTGGAATTTAAACACTTTTACTACCAGCACGAATGATATTGTATATTGAGATGAACTATCTGATTAGCTCCGTTGAACCACCGGTGGTACACGTCTTAATACTCCGATCTTAATAAATAATCACAGGAACTTTCTGTCTTTACGTAGAGTAACAACTGCACTCTCGACAGTTTAACGGTGCAAATTAATCCAACTACCACTCATCGATACTGCGGAGATGGATCGTTTACCGCCGAGTCCGAAGGAAACACAATGGTGATACAACTAAACACGCCTTATTGGTCGACGGGCGGAACGTTCCTTTGCGAATTGAAAGCGACTGAAAGAAGCGGAAATGAGAATTGCAGTTGCGGGTGGAAGAAACCGGTGCGTATCAGATTTTCGGAGAAATGCGTTCTCTTCTGTTCCATATCCCCTCACCTCGCACCAAATCCAGACCTATTATTATTATTAGTTCCCTCCCGGGTTCATCCCGAAGGACCCCACGTGGATTGTACCGAAGCAAAGCGGCCATTGTGCCGTAATGGGACAGACCCAGAGCTAATCCACACCTAACTCAGACCTAACTCAGACCTAATCCTAGCATCTGCGATATTTATGTTGCTTACTTTTAGACTAGGATCGTCGGGGGTGTTGAGACCGGCATAAACGAGTACACTATGATGGCTGGTATCGTGGATGCAAGAATTCGAGATGTATATTGCGGAGCGACCATTATATCTCCTAGACACGTATTGACCGCCGCTCACTGTATGACCGGCAGGGATTACAGCCAGCTTGGTGTACTAGTAGGCGATCATGATTTAACAACTGGTAAGCGATCTCGTTTCCGTCTTTACTCCAACTCAATCCATTCGAGGCCAATCACACACCTGTGTCATGCGGTTCCTAGCCGAAAAGACCAATGACACACCGTGTCTGCAATACGTGTAATCATCACGGATTCGTATTACGAGTAATTACTAAAGAACCAATCATGAAAGTTTTATAAAGGAACTACCAAATTAGTCAGAATAATTACGGCGCGTGGCAGTATTCGCATAGGCTCCGAGAATTAATATATCAGTCTTTGGTAGCCAAAGGGTTAAAACTCGCGTCAGTTTTAAGCTAATTGTAAGACTCTAAAATGAGCGTCAAATCGTAGAATGAAACGCGAGCGGCGGAGCGATCCGCTTTGGCAGTGGCTCCTGTGGAAAGACTTCCGAAGTCTTTTCCGCCGTAAAGTCGCCTGGCTTCGAGTGGGTTAAGTGCTACGGTGATAAAGAGAGACGGAGAGATACAGAGGCAACGAGAAAGAACGAGAGACAGGAGTGGCAGGCAAAGAGGAGGAACACTGACAATGCGGAATATCTTTCTAGGCGCGGAAACAAACTCCACGCGTTTACATCGTGTGGCTAACGTAGCGATTCACCCTGGCTATTTAGCTTCGGGCACTGATGACATAGCTGTGATCACCGTCACCCAGGAAATTCAGTTTCAGAATGATGTTGGCCCGGTTTGTTTACCCTTCCAACATAGATTCGACAGCTTCGCTGGAAGCTACGTTGATCTACTAGGTTAATGACTTTCCTTTTACTTATATTCGCATGTGATCGAAAAACTGTTCGGCGTAATGTAACGATGGTATTCTTCCCTCCAAACACTGTTAGGTTGGGGTACCTTGGAGTTCGGCGGTAAAAAATCCGACACTTTGCAGAAAGTCAGGTTGAGCGTGATTAGCAATCACCAATGCTCGTTCAGGGTTCCTACTGTTAGACCCCAACAAGTCTGTACATTTGGCGAACGAAAGGACGCATGTCAGGTACGCGAATATTCCTCCTAAATTTCGGAATATCAACATTGAACAGCAAATAGTTTCAATCTAATTTCGTCAGACAAATTTTCGTGTCTATTTGTTTTTGACTGAAATTCCTTTTTTCCATCGACCAGTTCGACAGTGGCGGTCCAGTTTTATGGCAGAACCCGACGACCTTGCAGCTGGTACATGTCGGTATTATCAGCTCCGGAAGTATTTGCGGCGATATTACGCCCGGAGTGAATACTAGAGTTGGCTCTTACTTGGACTGGATACTTTCGGTTACACCTGGTTAGTATCCTATCATTTAATCTCTCACGTAGTCTCATTGAACAGCCGCATAAATTCAACAACAATATTACTCTTTTTTTCAGGCGTCACTTATTGCATGACCGAGTAAAGCACATCCTCGTTCGATTACTTTGGATAATTCATCTTGGTAATGCTTCGGAGTCGCTGATTCGCTGATTCGCTTCAGAACACGATCATGGAATATCTATGTACGCTTACCGCTTCCACGCGAATCAAAAAACGAATCGCTGGAAACATTTCATACTGTTAAAATAAATATGTATACTACGTATTTTATGTGTGTGTTTGATTAACAGTATTATTATCACCCAGTTGAAAGTTATTGTTGCTATAATTCTTTATTAACGCGTTGAACGCCATGGCGGTCAGCGCTGACCATTGACGCCAATATTACTAAATTTCGAATCAAATATGTCGCTGATATTCGTGAAACTTTTCATATTTTTAACGTTACGATAACGATATGAAGTAACTTATGTATCGTAGAGCGCTTAAACAGTTTTCTTTTTAGACGTTACGGACGTGTATCGCGAGGTATCGTATAACACGGATTTCGGCGCGGCGCTCAACGTGTTAAGAATATTTCTTGGATAAGAAATCCGTTGAGAAGCATTCCGACTACAGTCGAGTCTCTTTTTATGCATATCTTTTTAACACTAGAACTACCGCAGGTGGTCAAAATGACTTGTCCGCCATTTTGAGTGAAATTAATGGAATATACCACGACGCATTGTTAGAGATTTGATATGCTTTTATTTGATATATATAACGCAAATAATTGCATCCATTAATTGACTTCAATCCTCCAGCCATAATTTGTATATAAATAAATGTGCAAGAGTAACTGAGTATATGTTCGGTAGTTCTCGTGTTAAGGTTTTCAATTTATGCGGCGTTGCGCAAAAGCAAGAAAATATAAGTAATCCAAGAAATCTAGAAAGTATTAACAGCGTAACACGCTTGTCCATTTATTTTCATTCCGTTTATACTTTTGCGTTAGCAATTAAGAGAGAAGAGAATCATTATAATTTTCCAAAGAAAGCATGTTTCCAAAGAAAGATATAAGAAATCTTGTTTCCTGCGGATTTCTGTGGAACGTATCCACCGCATCAAAAGAGACGCGAGTGTATTCTGTTCGACAATGCTGTAGGGTAAGAGAACAAGAGCAATTCAGAGAAGCATTATTCTTGGATATACGCGGATCGGCATTGATTGTTCGTAAACAATGTCTCATTATTAATAAGTTCGCGAATGAGGATGTGACGTGATGGAGGCTACCAAGAGAGGGAATACCAACATGGTAACCATCCACTTGTGCTGGTCCATCTACACGCGTATGGCTATGCTTCGTACAGACCACTCCGCCTTTTTCTCATTCTTTATCGACGTGTAGATTTCACAGAAAAATACTCTGCATCATTTATGCCCGCACTACTATTGGCTACTTACTAATCGGTTTGTTATGACTCGCATACACTCCAATCTGAAACATAACCTTCCGCGAGGCTATCGTGAATTCCTTACGACGAACATTCGTGATTATCGTAACACCAAGTTTTTTCACCTGACTGTATGAATGAACGCACGAACGCGCCAAACGCGAGCCAACGAGCCAACGAACGGATCATATATTTACAGAAGAGCGTGTGAGTGGACGCGACGGTCCGACGGATGCTTCGACGGTGAATATATACCGACTATAGAAGTAGATATTACAATGATGAAATAGAGTATGCGATTGATCTAGAAAACTACTACGAAGATGCATAATGATGACGCACGAACGTGACCAAGTAATCTCACGTGCGCGGAAATTGACCGTGCCACACGATAGACGCGTAAGCGTAAGTACGAGTAAATCACCGGTTAGCTCGAGGGGGATGTTTATGAAACAAATTGATTTCTTTGCTACGCTTCGACGCGATACGCCCGCTCGGCTGGATAGGCGACCTATCGCCCGCCCTTGACATACTTCTGGACGTAACGATGCTCTTGCAAAGATACATATATATTGACCATTAGGAAGCGATCACGATCCGATCGTACTCCGCGAACGTTTGCTGTTTCTTATTAGTTCGGTATCGTCCTGAGATTCTACTTGCCGTTCGTGGAAACACGGCAGAAAACAATACCCCGAACCACCGACGTCCGAACTAACCTTAATATCTCGCTTCGCATGTTCTCTCGTGGGAATGTCAGGCTAGGGTTAAATATAAAATGTCTACCGATTGTAGATCCGATTGCGTTCAATGAATCATTTCGTATTCTATGATGCAAGTGTCTTGTTAGTCTTATGCTCTCAATCGCGATCTGTTCCTCTTCCAATAACGTCAAGCCGGATTACTTGCGTTAAACGGTTGCTTCTGCGAAGAGACAATTTACTGAAACGAAACCTTTCGGAGAAACTTGGAAAAGCATTTGACTGGTGGACGCATTTACATAGAAATATTTGTACTTTCAATGGTGTAGATCCAACGTTGTATGCGTGCCAATGGATGAACTTCGTTCTCTGCGATATGTGACGGTTAAAGGAATATCGTTGAAGCGCTGCCTCACGAATATCCAGTCAAATTAAAAATAGTACACGGTTAGTCATTTTGCGTAACTATCGACCGACATTTTTCTGGACGACGTCGCCGCCGAGACAGCCGTCTCTTCTCGAACTGAGGCGGGATTGGCTGTAAGGTGTCGCGGCCGCTATACCGATCGATCCGCAGGTTCAGCTGCCACCGTCGCGAAATATTTTTCGTTGACGTGTGACACGATTCTCAACCCATTCACAGAAATCTAGGGTAGAATGTTGTCTTATTCCAAGAGCCAAGGGGAACAAGACCCGCGTTGGATAGGGGAGCGCGATCGTTTATTCGTTGGATAGGGAAGTTCCAGAACGGTGGATTGGCTGGCGGGGTGACGGGTAGCGGGCGACGGGTAAATCGGGTAGATGGACGCGGTGGTAAACGGGGAAGCAAAGTGTTCGTCGATGGTAGAGCGTATGCGCGTAAGCTCGCAATTACCGAAGCTCCAATAGAGGATTGAAGCCGGTAGAAAACTCTGCCCGCTTCGCTGCCATAACGGCAAAACTCCGGGGAGTGCTTTGTCGTTCGTCCGTTCGTTCGTCGCGTTGACGGTTTGATCCGTTCCCTTGCGCGCATGTACTCCCAAGTACTTGCGCATCGGCCGTTCAGTCAGATATCGACCTCCGTAGGGGGTGCATTCGCAAGGGCTTAAAGGTCGTCCGAAAAAGCGTACATCGCTTATTACTTTCAGTCTTTCGTTCGTGTGGTGTACGCGTACATATTCGCAAAGACCGAATGTTCGCACGACGAACCTTTTGATCGCTGCAGAAGAGTGATCGCACTTATTGTTTTCGCCGTTATGTACATGGGTTCGGTGGCTAATCGCGTTTCCTTATGCACGCGCAACCCCTTCCGCGATTCAAAAAGTCATTGGATCGACTCTAGCCATTGGTCAGTCTAAGTAATTCCCTCGGTGGATCCACATTCGCTTTCTCAAGCTTCTCCGGGAGTCAGTCTATCATCGACTACCGCGAACTATTCCGCTGCCCTTCCAACGTAACCGATCGAACAAAATCAAGACCAAACGACGACGGTTACGTCAGAGCCACGGGCAACTTTGTCAACTACCATCGCTCCTACCACTAGCATTACGACCACGTCGCCGACGAGTGTGACCGCGACCACGACCACGACCACGACATGCACGTTAGCGTCAACGGTAACGTCTAGGATAACGACGTCAACGTTAACGGAGACAACAACCACGGCCACCACCGAAAACACAAGGATGACAAGCAAGAGACCGATTGTCCTTACGTCGCCAATTTAGTAGTACACCGGATGGAAATTTCAATAATCGTGATATTTGGAAATTAGTCGGAGAGAAAGAGAGAGTTTCAATTACAACTATAGCGGGCAACATTTCATCACCCACGAAAAGAGAATAGAGAAGAATTGATAAATTGCGGAAGAGCCGAGTCGGAAGCACAAGAAAAAGTTTGCAGATCGGGGAAATGTACTTGGACTATTTTAAAGGAAATATTCGTGTTATTAATACGGAACGTGCGCTTCCTTCGCTATTTTTGCTAATTATTTCCTCTCGGCCCCGACCGTGATCTATTTTAGTCTCGATGCTACTACATGCTCTTTCGAAGAGCTTGACTTAACGTCTGAAATTCACGAAAATTCTTTCTGTTCCTCTTTCGGGGATTTCTAATTGCACATTGCAATGTGCCGGTCTCTCGTTTGCAATTAAATCCCGACGTCCGATTCGATCGTCTTTATCGCAAATAAGTCTTCAAAGAAATTCGGCTACTTCCAAGACACCGTCGAGAAACATAGCTCGTTCGATTCCTCCGCTTCTCACGCGGATTGCGCGAAGTCTTTTATTCAATCACAATGTACATACGAAGTAAAAATTAACCTCGTACACTTTACCACGCTCGCGTTCTTCCGTACGTCGCTCTGCCTACGTTCCTTCGTGCGTGATCGCGCATTCTATAATTTTCAACCTCTCGGAATACGGAAAGGTCGACTTGCCTCATTCTACTTGATTCATGTCTTGAATGAAACATCGAGCCAACCAACCGTGCCGCGAACCATTCTATCCTGTTCCTAGGATTCTATTTCGCTCGAGTAAACTTGCTTTCTATAGAGATAACCGGATACCCGAATCCTCCGTACGCATCAAAAGATCGTATTTTTTCTCACGCGAACTCACACCCGTTACATTTTCTATCCTCCGCACACCGCGGCCGCGTTTTCGGTGTAGAATCGTGCGCGTGTGCACATGCTCGTCGAGTCGTCCGTGCGTGAAAGATTGGGAAAGAACGGAAAACTTACTAAAAATGTAACGTCGTGTCGGGGTATTCTCGTGGACTTCTTTACCGCTACCAACCTCGACGACGGGCATAAGTCGTTCCTCAAGAGCCACCGATCATCGTTCTCGTTGTCATTCTCGTGGTTGCAATTCTTGTTATTCTACTCGTTACTGTTACCGTTCTTGTTACTCTTATAGTTGGTATTGTTGCCGTTACAGTATACTCGGTCGTTCGAATTTTTACGACGGCCTCCCGATACTTTGATATACTTTGATATTACACAAGGGATTCGGGACGTTAGCCAGCCTTGAACCGTGTCAGTGAAGTAAACGGAGGGTGCGTGTGTTGGTCCCGTTTCTTCCACATTCCCGTTGTGCGTGCTTTACGTGCATGCATATGTATGTGTGCGTATTAGAGGACAGAGATTGAACAAGAGAAAGGGGGACATACGTAGCAGGGAGAGTTTGTAAAAGGGCCGGGTTTAAAGGAGTAGGAGGGGAGAAAATAAGGGAAGCGTCGACATTGGTACGGCCGAAGGAAAGATCGATAGGAAAACGAGAAGGAAAGATCTAACACGCGCCAGCCTTGAGAAGAGGAGAAGAAGTAGCCAGAGAAGCATCGTGCGAATTAAGTGGTGGTCGGATAATCAGTTTCCCTCGTGGTAAGATTTTCGGAAAGAATGGTGCTAAAAAACGAGAATACAAGAAATGGTCACGAGTTGGCACCGTTGAACGAGGTCCGTCAGGCTGGGCATAACGTGACCATCGTCGTAACGGGAAGCCAGAATGTTGCCGCTTCCAGTCAGGAGACTAAGGAAGAAAATAGAGTGGCATGGAGTGGAAAGATGCAATTTTTCCTCAGTATTATCGGTTACAGCGTGGGCCTCGGAAATATTTGGAGATTTCCATACTTGTGTCAACAAAACGGTGGGGGTGAGTGTCTCAACTAGGACGTTACCGGTTACCATAAGAACGGACGTTAGTTACCGTGACCCCCTTTCAAGCTTCTCCTCAAATGATGTTACGGGCCTGCTCCTTCGTTAATCTTTTTGACTTGTCTTTCGCGTGATTCGTACAAAGTAGTCTCTATCGTTCCATCACCAGTGCATCCACCGCCTTTTGCAATTTTACGAGCTATTCTTACCGGAAAAGAAAGTATCTTCGACAAAGGGAATCAATGCAAGATTCCTCGTGGTAGGCCATGGCACACGGTGATGCGCGTCGATACGGCCGGAGGCACGTGGGGGCACCCTTCTCGCGGGATCCCGGCTATCCGAAAAGCTTCTATGCTATTTTCAACTGACTCGTAAGTCGTTGCCACGTGCAACCTACTATGGATCACACTTCCAAGACGGCATAGCTGCTTGCAGCTATCTACATACTCAGTCAGATTACACGGAAAGTTGTCTAAACGATTATCGAACGGATGCCCTGCGAATTTGCTCCACGGAAATTTCCACTGCTAGGAATCACGCGACGTCTCTTACCATGCCGTGTATATCCTTAGGTAGAAGACATATTCTTTCCAAGCTCGTGATACGTATAAAGACAATTCGGCAAATAAACACTTGAATGCTTTTACATCTGCCGGCTTTGTAACGTTCTACTCTGCCGTAATTCGACGCTAAATCGAATGCATTCAACGAAGGACTTGTAGCCTCGTTGCACGTTGCCCCAGTCCCTCGCGAGCTAGTACGGACGGAAGCATTTGGATACGCCTGCCGCGATCGATTCTCTGACACCAATCGTACGACGTACTAGATTACTTTTTCAGTTTTATATTACTCTCAAAGTGTAAAACGTTAAAGTATATTCACTTCCCTTTCGCGAATCGCCTACAATTGGCAGTGACTTTCAATACACTCTGCATTTTCCTCGCTTACGGTACAGGGTCAAAGGACACGCGAACTTGGAACACCGTGACGTTCTTCTACAACGATAATACCGACGGGGATTATTTTTTAACAGGCTTATTATAAAGCGACCGATCAGAGGACCAATCGAGACCAATTAGATCGGGAAACTTGATAACTAGACTTTATACCCGATACGATACAACTTAACCTGCAATCCTCCTCGAGTTGATCACCCGTCATTATATAGTCTAGTACTTAAAGCGGGCTGTGTTAGGAAACTTGATTTCAAACGGGGACACTGGATGCGGACTTTTTTGGCATTCGGCTGAATAGACACATTTGCGCGGGTGGGTGAATGGCTCGGATCATTACAGGGTGGGAGAGAGAGAGAGAGAGAATCCGAAGTGCTTAAGAGCCGAAGGATCGATACTCTCCCGAATGGTAGGCGGTATTTCGGATGCTCCTTCCACCTACTGGGTTCCTACCACTACTTTGAATTGGATACGTAAAATGAAAACCAATAACATAGCATTGCGTAACGTAATGGAATGCAGAACCACGGATAATCATTTTAGCAGTGTGCTATGTGTATCCTTTCATTCGTCTTTCTACGTGTACTGATATTTTACTGGAAAATTGATCAGTGTCTCGTGATCATCGTAAAAATGTCCGATGAATTTGAGAAAACACGGATGGAAATGATGTTTCAGGCGCCTTCCTGATCCCCTTCTTCGTGATGCTGATTCTGGAGGGTGTGCCCCTGTTTTTGATCGAACTGGGTCTCGGGCAACGAATGCGACAAGGCGCCCTTGGTGTATGGAACAACATACATCCATGGTTAGGCGGGATAGGAATCGCCTCCTGTATCGTCACGTTTTTCGTGGCACTTTACTACAACGTTATCATCACCTGGTGCTTCTTTTATCTCTTCAATTCGCTCGAGGTAAACAATCGGAAACGAAACCCGTCCTTCGTTCACGGACTCGATATAAGTCCGTCTCTAATGTTAATCAATGTTTCTTTACATATATGATTTGTTTCATGGAATTGCTCCGAAAAGGCGGTGACTATCAATTTCGGTGTAAGTAAACGTATTTTATTGTGCGTTGGTCCGGTGTAACTATACCGACCGCTCTTTTCATTTTTCATTCCTACATCTTTCACGTCTTCCTGATTCTCGGCATTATTTAGGAACCACTGCCATGGGCGAAATGTCCAGAAGTAAATAATAAGCCGGTCGAGGAATGCGCAAAGAGTTCGGAGACGGCTTATTTTTGGTACAGAACTACCTTGGACGCAGCACCTTCGATCGAGGATAGTCAGAGTTTGAAATGGTGGATCGTCCTTTGTCTTTTGCTCAGTTGGGTCGTAGTCTTCTTCATTGTGATGAAGGGAATACAATCATCCGGGAAGGTAATTATTAAGAGAAAAAAACTCAAGCGACTCAAAGTAAGCCAGAGATCTGGATTTCGAAAATTCTAATTTCCGAACGATGCGTTTCTATTTGTCCGAAAGGTTGTCTATTTCACATCCATGTTCCCGTACTTGGTGCTCACGATATTTTTCATACGCGGGATAACGTTAAAAGGTGCAAGTGCCGGTCTGGCGCATATGTACACGCCGAAGGTGAGACGCAAGAAAATCACCTTTAGAATTGATTGATTATATGTAATTAGAATCAGTTCTGGTAGTTCTACCTTGCTCTTCGTTACTCGGAGCTTTTAATCCCGCAGGTCGAGAAACTATTGGAACCGACGGTTTGGTTGGATGCTGCGACCCAAGTCTTCTACAGCTTTGGTTTAGCTTTTGGCTCCCTGATTGCGTTTGGCAGTTACAACACACCGGATAATAACTGCGTGAGGGATGTGATACTCGTTAGCGTGTGTAATGCCTTTACCGCCATTTACGCGAGCGTTGTCATTTTCGCGATTTTGGGCTTCAAGGCGATGTCAAACGTGGACAAGTGCCTCGCTAGGTAATGCGACCGCCGGACACGGTAATCGCTTTTAGATATTAGACACTAGGTCCTGTCAACGGATTCTCTTTCCTTTCTTTCCTCGTCGTATTACCTTCCAATGTTTATTCTTTCTTACTATCAATCATTAGAAACTAATACTCATACTTCACACTCATAAGAAGAGAAAGGAAGGAGAACTGGGCTGGAAGCAACGGCTAATAGCCTTAAACCAACTGTTTTACGAACGCGCTATCGAGCCCTGACTTACTCCAGACAAATTTCTTTCGTTTCCCTTACAGCAATCGAGAACTACTCTATGAGAATGGATTTATATCCAGCGTAAATATTACCACCGAGGAGTACGACTTCATCGCGAATAACTTTAACGCGTCAGCAGTGAATTTTACTTTGGAGACATGTAGTCTAGATGAGCAGCTAGACAATGTAAGCAATGAAAAGCGAATAATTAAATGGTTACACGTTTCATTACTTTCAGCTTGAATTGCCGACGTATTTCACTTTGTTTCAGGCTGCAGAGGGTACGGGATTAGCGTTTATAGTTTTTACTCAGGCAATAGTCGAGCTACCCGGGGCGCCATTTTGGTCGTGCATCTTCTTCCTGATGCTTCTGGCATTGGGTTTAGGCTCGCAAATTGGCATACTTGAGGGCATGTTATGTGTCATCTTCGACATAGATCTCTTCAAGCGAATAAAGAAGCAATACATGACTGGTATATCTCCGATTTAGTTTCAAGTCATTTAAATCAAAGTTTCGTCTTATCTCAGCCAACATTCGCTTTCAGGTGTCGTTTGCACGGTATGCTTCTTCGTCGGTTTGATTTTCTGCACCGGTGCCGGGGAATATTGGCTGAAAATGTTCGACAGTTTCGCCGGCACGATCGGCCTGGTGATGGTCGCGCTCATGGAGATGATATCCGTCATCTTTGTTTATGGTCACGAAAAGTACGCAAAGCATCACGCCTTTCTCTCTTTCTTTCCTTTAAATGGCCGCCATTGAGTACATGACAATGTCGAGCAAACGAGGTTAAATCTGTCGTTTGACTTTTAGGTTCACAAAAGACATCGAGGAAATGACCGGTTACAAACCAGGAACGTATTGGCAAGTCACCTGGCGATTTCTCGCCCCTCTTATCATGGTTTGCATCCTCTTCTCCAGCATCATCTCCATGTTCGTCAAGAAACCGCAGTATTCCGCGTGGAATGCGTCTTTGGTGAGACTTTGCAAAACATTAAACTACTTAACTCGCTCATCGAGTCAGACTTTCGACGAAGAGGAACAAATTGAAACTGAGATCATTTCCTGCTTTCAGGGTATGGCTGTACCAACGAATTATCCTGGTTGGGTTTTAGCCATCGCGGCGGCTATCATTTTCGCCGGCGTAGCACCGATACCGATTGTCTTTCTTCTAAGACGATTCCAGTGTGTCAAACTGGACGTTGACATACACCAGGGCAGTATTCGTCGTATTGATACGACTGTCTCAACCAAGGAAATGATGGGTGACGTTGACGTGAGTAATCATTCCCCACCCGCTAATTACTATTTCAATACATTTCATTCATTTCATTAACTCACGCACCATTAGCGCTGCTCCTCGACACTTTTATCATTCCTCATTTTCTTTACATGCATCTACCGCTATGTTTCATATATATCTATACACACAATTGATTCGTCCACGAAATATCGAGCGACTTCCTTAGTACTTTCATTCGTTCGCCAAACTTTCTTTCGCCTCTTGCCGTTTCATTATTCCACTATCGAGCGATGTGACGTTATGTCAACGGTATCACGAGGTTTTGCAATTCACGGTGTACGATGCAGTAGGCTGCAGTTGCGAATCAAGTGCAGGCACTCTTGTTGCTCGCGAGTCAGAAAAGAAACAAGTGCAATTGCTGTATTCCACGTTGTATCGTTGGACAAGTGCGAGCCGTGCACTTTACGTGCCGCGTAACCGCGAGGACATAGTGGTCGATATCGCTAGAAAGTTCCACGGCAAACTTACAGAAATAACACTTTCTCCGCGACGTATTAACGAGGCTAACAGTTTTTCCTTTCTTTTCGCGCGTGCTCAAGCTTCGTACAGCCGTGCAATTTCCGAGCACCATTATTCGAGCACCACGGATTCTTTTTGCAGTTGGACGAATATCATGATCGTCTCGAAGACTTTCCCGAGGAGGACGAAGACATTAATAGTGACGACGACAACAATACCGCACCGCCTATAACCAAGATCGTTCCAAACAAACTGCAAGGTAGAACCTTTCAAATGGAAGTGATGGACTTTTGAGCGTGTTCGTTTAACTACCAGCGGTTCGCTGTCGCGAAACGAAAAATACGCACCTGCAATCGAAGAATCGCGTCGCCTCCCCCTCCCCGCCGACCATCGCGATCAGCGAATCAAACGATCTCATGCCGGACGTAACACGCGTAACGCGGTACGAATCGACACCGATTATTTGAAAGCAATACTTATTCCTGACAGCTCACGCGTCTCGTAAGTACATCTACTTTTGGCATCCGCAGCCTTCATTACTTAATCAATCATGTATGGGTGTCTTATTTTTTAACGGACGACGCGTATCACACCGAATCCAAGGAACAGTGTTACCTGTTATTTTGTTTCTCAGAGTTGGGCACGCGTACACGATAGTCCGAAGGCTGAGAATAATCGACGCCGTAAAATCGTCGTGCCAAATATACGTAGATTTATTTCGCGTCTCTTCGTAAGCGGCTGCATTCCCTCTTCTCTCGATTGAATCGAAAAAGACGAATCACGCTTTGCGTCGCGCAATTATTTTCATTCGGATCCACGTCGATCCACGTTGATCCCCTTTCGTACGTGGAACGTCAAATGGATACAACAAACATTTCGTCGGCACTGTAGCGCGATGTTCGTTGCTTTCGAATGCCAACTAACGGATGCAAAATATTTCCCTATCCTTCTCTACCTGCCTCCGTTCGCTCTCGTCGCAATTCAGATTTCCGTGTCGCGTGACTCGCGATCTTCCCCGCGTGTGAGTGCACATAAATACACTTTGGCTTGGCTGGACCTAGCTAATAACTCGCCGTGCATTTTCTCTCCTTGCATCACAAAGAAAAAGTAATCCTTGACCTGAACTTGCCTTGCCCCGTCGAAAAGCGAGGAAAGCGAGACGCGGAAAAACGGGCTGTCAAATTACCGTCACAATCGAACGTCGACGTACGCGGCGTGACACGGGCGCAAACAGACGCGCACTATGACAATACCCTAAGGAAGAATACGTACGCGTATACTTCTCTCACGAAAAATCATCAATTAGGCAGATAATATCGCGCCTCGATAGCAAACATTTCCAAGCTAAAGGATACACCCACGAAATTGTATATATCAGACAGAGCCTGTTACACTTTCAAGATAGACCGAGAATATTTTCAGCGGATCATCTTTTTCGAAACGTCATCGGTTTTATTTGTTCGTATTTATAAAAGATACGGTTTTGCCATTGGACAACGGCAATAGAGAAGTCAGTTGAGTTGCTCAAAATCTCTCTCACTCTCTCTCTCTGTTTCTCCCCTTCTCCCTCTGGCTCGATCACGCGCGCGCGCGCGCCTGTACGCTCGTCTTATCCGTAATATTACGTATTTATGTAGACATACACGCCTACCGCACGTCAGATTCAGAGTCAGTGGGTATCAGCGCAAAATGTTCGAGTCTCCTCGTAAAGATATTAGTTTAGTCATCGGGGGCTGTTGATGCCTATCAATAGTCCATTGATGCTTCCGGTTCCTAGGACAACTCTCACGAATGATCTTTAATATAAAAAGTCAGTTGGTGCGCGCCGTGGACATGTTATAATAGTTTGAAGGATGCTTCGAGGGTAATCAAAAGGTAGTTTTAATCGTAATGTGATTCGTGAGGGTTTTGCCGTAAATAGATGTACTTCGGATAGATATACGGTAGGAGTGGTAGGCGTACTGTACTGGCGCCGCGCGAGTGGTATATCGAGATCGAGGGAGTGTCGAGTTAGCGAACTTTACGTCAGACTTATTTAAAGAAAAGGCGCGTGAGACAGTAAGGGAATTAGTATAATCGAGAGAGTGTAGAAGGTGGCGATCGGTGTACGAGTCGATGGTCTCGATGATATCGATGATATCGATTTAAAGCCAGTTCCGTGTACTTACAAAATTCAGCTAATTCGATAGTGAAAGAAATGATATTGCTCATCTAGTACCATCGGCGCGTATCACCCGTGTATCGCGGCACCACCCGCACTTTGTACGCGATTATCTCTGCCGTACGTATAACGGTGACAGTTATCGTAAATTTATCGATACGCGGCTTTAGATTCTTCGAACGCATGGGTAACTTCGATAGGAATAGGCGGTATGAGCAATTTCACGAGAGGGTTAGTCCGCCGAAGTACAACGACGGTGATGCTAGTAAGAGGACACGGCCGTTCCTGTAAGTTAATAATACTTCGGATACTATTCACATATATTATTTGCAGGGCGAATTTTACCCGTCGCCTGTATTCTATAGAGAGACCTTCGATTTTACTTTGTAGACGAGCATCACCGCTGCATAGTAAATTATATCAAACACGTAGATTGTACGTATATGTACATAAGTGTATATACTGCATGTACGTGTGTGCACGCATGTATGTAACAAACATGACAGACACGCGCGCGCACACTTAACATGCGCACACGTATGTATACTATATACATGTATGGATATGTATATATGTACATATTGTATACAAGTATCCAGAACATGAAAATAAAAGCTTATTTATTGCTGAATACGAAAGGTTCGCGTTCCTCTCCTCGGTGTCACCGATGCACCAATCCGTGCGAATCAAACTTGATGACCCGAATCTCACCTATCGAAATCGTGGATTTCTTTTCTCGTTTTTTTTATCCGTCCCATCCCTTATCTTTGAATTTTCATGTTACTTTCGCGGTTCTAGACCCCTGATAAGAGTCCTACCGTGGCAACAATTGTACGGAGAGACGGTGAGAAGGAACGGAAGAACAAAGATTGGAAGGACGAAAGTGGCGGACAGAGGGAAAGAGGACGAGCCTGTTTCTTATCGGGAAAGATAACGCCCCACATGAGCTGTAATAGCGATTTTGAGCTGTGCTATAATCGAGGGATTGGTTTACCCGGCAACACGTATACGACTCTTATCTAGCGCCCAAAACCTGTGCTACTATCATAGTCTGCGATCTACGTCAAAGAGTTGCAGCGCGTCGCTGCATTACGAGCAGTCCCAATTGCAACGACCGCAAGGTTTCATGCGTTACTTGAAAAGTATTCACCGATTTTCGCCTTAAGGATGACTAATGCGAACGTAGACGATGCCGGTATCTCTACGCGAGAAAACGCTGATAGCAGAGTGATACCTAGGCAACGAACAGCGATTATAAAGGAAACGTACGACGAGAATGCGTCTTCGTTCATCGCCGGGCGCGGTGTCGAAGATTCTATGGACGGCGATAATGGACACAGATCGAAAGGACACAATTCCAATGAGGAGGATGGATTCGTTGTAAAATACCGGGCGCGAAACTACGATATACAGAATTTTCTACGCTACCATCCAGGTGGACGGAAGGTACTCGGTACGCTTAGAAATCAGAGTTTGGACAAGGCAATGGAGACGAATCCTCATTCGAAAAGCGCTTTTCATCTACTCGAGGAGTTCGCGTTAGACAATCAAGCAAACGTCGAAAATCACGAAGTGAGTCTAACTAGAAGCGCATAAGCACGTACAATGTGCTCGAAGGTTTTTCGTCTGCCGATCGATCGGCTGCGAAAACCTATCTTACCGAACTTATATAAAACCCAGATAGATAAAAGATCAGTCATCCCAGTAGGAGTATATCAAGATCCGAAATTTAGTTGCAACCATTTATTTGAGCATTTCGAAGACACTTTACAACGCGTAACAACCTGCGGGGACGCGCGACATTCAAATTCTCCCAAAATTGGATATTTAGCCAAAAGCTCTATCGAAAGTTTTAATTATGATCGCAGGCTGCGGTGGATTGGAATGCACCGATACTCTGCCAGGTTGGAACGCTGGCCGAAAATTATTGGGATTGGGTAAATTTACCGGTAAATCGGTCGGTACGTCTCTTCCGGTCCGATCTCTTGGAACGCTTATCGGTCACGCCTTGGTATCTGATACCGCTCGTTTGGCTACCGATTTCGATCTACTTCCTTCATGCCGGATATAATACATTGCCATCCGGTCACATCGGTAATACTATCGCTAATCACTCTTAAATCAAGCAGCTCGTTGTCACCGAAGAATAGAGGGCTCGACGCAAGAAAACATGAATTACGATGAACGGCTTTCTTGATTTTTCAGGAGAGAATTTCATTAAAGCTCTCGCTTCATACGTAGCGGGCTACCTGCTTTGGACAATTTTGGAATATGTCCTACATCGTAAACTCTTTCACTTTCGACCGCCGGCAAACTCGAGAGTACTCATAACGTTACACTTTTTACTTCATGGTGTTCATCACAAGGTAACGAAGAAGAATGCTGAGATTTTCGGTAGTTCCATCTCATTTCTTGTATTCGGTATAGTCCGATGAGTTTTGTTAAACGGAACCGCCGTATTCCGCTAATCTGTAGATCTACACTTCCGGATCCTTGTCTAACACGTCAATCTCCATATTAGGCACCACTGGATGACCGGCGATTACTATTTCCTCCTGCAGTCGGCATATTAGTGGCTATGCTTTTCTGGCATATTTATAAATATATATTCCCACAATCGATTGTTCATTTCATTGCCGCAGGTACCACGACAGGTACGTTCTTGATATTTATGGAATGCCGACGGGCACTTACGTTGGCTATGCTACCTAAGAATCCAGGATAATTGCTTCCAGGTTACCTTTCCTACGATTTAATGCACTATTATCTACACTACGGCGCACCAAAAATCGGAACCTATTTGTACACCATGAAGAGGAATCACAACTATCATCATTTTTTACATCACGAATTGGGTAAGATCATTATGAAGCCGCTCTCTGGCATTTGCAGGCGCTCAAGTTTTATCAAACCATGATTCAGTTAATTCAATGTTAAGCGCGGCTACGAACCTTTGCAAATTAATATCGGATTTTCAGGTTTCGGTATCAGTACCACACTCTGGGACAGCGTATTTCAAACGAAAATCACGCTACGACAATTACTCAAACCCATAGAATGGTGAAAGGATTTCGTTTAACGCGTCTCTATACGACGCCCTTCTCGTCACTGTCGAATACGAATAACGAAAGCACACCAATTGACTGTGCAGAATTGTTTCTCTTATTACCTAAGTTGAGTTGTTTCTGTTGGCTGTTAACCTATTAAGTACGTAAGGAAGAAAGACGACTATCGAGTAATGGGTCGAACTATTTTGGCCCGGCCGACAATGCTCGTTTTTACAAAAACTCGTTCCATATATTAAGTACATCGCCGATTATAACGGACAGACGTTAATCTGGTCGAATTCCTAGGATCTTTCGGTATTTCAAATAAAGAAACTTACTATGGCGCGTCTACTTTTACAGTTTTTCTACCCATACTAAGTTGAGGAAAAGTACTTTTATTAGCGGGGGGGTTTAATCGCGAGGAGAGGTGAATAAATGCTTCGAACAAGCTAGCTCTATCCATGACATTCACTTGATAATGTTTCAGTTTCTCTCTAGCGCTCCAATTAGCAGCTTTGCAAACTGTATTCTCTGTATTATACGACTCATCTTCTGCTTTAGTTCGATTGCCGATAACAATCATCGTTATTTCTTTTTTGTCTTTGTTTCGATCAATATCCTTTTTCAGTGGTACAAGTACATCCAACGATTCAGGCTTCTCTGCGTCATAAACTAATACGTATCCATCCGCAAACGCGAGGTAATGCCGTGGAAGTTGTTGATTGTTAGCATTAATTTGTAGTGATTCCAATCCGGCGGTATCATAGAATCTGACTTTTTCTTTTGTACCTCGATCTGTTTCCACATTTGCCACGTATATGTCCTCGATAGTTGGATGAATTTCCTGTTAGAACGGTACGCACGATTTAAGTACAGTGAACATTATTTTCGATATATCCGACGAAGAAGAGATATTTGTAGGAATGGAGTTTTCATTTGAATTTTTTAGTAAACAAATGTCTGTTTATGTTAAGATGCTTTTATTAGGTTATTATTCATCAGATGGCTTGCATATTACTTCGAAAGTGAGGTTATACCAAGTTTCGAAACGAAACAGATGGCAACGCGCAAGCTGTGCGTCTATCGTAGTATATTACACGCTTCGATCGCACAAATTATCAAAGACTTTTGAAATCGTCTAAAGGGATTTTCGCAATTTACAAAATATGCAATCTTACTGTTTTTGTATCGACGTTTCCGTATATAAGTTGTTCGAGCAACGCGGTTTTCCCAACACCTTTCATTCCGCAAACAACAACTCTTGTTGTCTTTCCCATCTTTCACCTTCTGTCTACATAAACATATAACTCTTTCATCGAGGAGACTAGCTTAATTCCACGAAGATGACATTTCTCCAAAACAAACGCCATTTTCTAACATGCTTCCATGGCTATCCACTTTATCGTGTTGGTGCCGCAACCCACAGGCGAGATATAAGAAGACGTACTATAATGGGTGATTTGTGATTCTCCTAAAAAATTACCGACGTGTTTACCGACGGAACAAGACCATTAAAAATGTTTTTTGGTCAAAAAAGGGTCGAATCCAGGTCGAAAAAATGTAAAGGGGTATACCTTCAAAAATTCTCAAAAATGAAAAGTCGTCAAAATAAATTCTAACTGACCCAAATCGATGGTAAATGATGTATAAACATATTCTAGGACGATTTCTGGTCGAAAGAAGTGGTTAAAAAAATTTTATTGGTCAAAAATGGGTCGATCCGAAATCGCAAAAATGTGAAGGGGTATACCTTCAAAAATTGTCAAAAATGAAAAGTCGTCAAAATCAATTCTAACTGACCCAAATCGATGGTAAATGATGTATAAACATATTCTAGGACGATTTCTGGTCGAAAGAAGTGGTTAAAAAAATTTTATTGGTCAAAAATGGGTAGATCCGAAATCGCAAAAATGTGAAGGGGTATACCTTCAAAAATTGTCAAAAATGAAAAGTCGTCAAAATCAATTCTAACTGACCCAAATCGATGGTAAATGATGTATAAACATTTCTAGGACGATTTCTGGTCGAAAGAAGTGGTTAAAAAAATTTTATGGGTCAAAAATGGGTCGATACGAAATCGCAAAAATGTGAAGGGGTATACCTTCAAAAATTGTCAAAAATGAAAAGTCGTCAAAATCAATTCTAACTGACCCAAATCGATTGTAAATGATGTATAAACATATTCTAGGACGATTTCTGGTCGAAAGAAGTGGTTAAAAAATTTTTATTGGTCAAAAATGGGTCGATCCGAAATCGCAAAAATGTGAAGGGGTATACCTTCAAAAATTCTCAAAAATGAAAAGTCGCCAAAATCACTTCTAAACGACCCAAATCGATGGTAAATGATGTATAAACATATTCTAGGACGATTTCTGGTCGAAAGAAGTGGTTAAAAAAATTTTATTGGTCAAAAATGGGTCGATCCGAAATCGCAAAAATGTGAAGGGGTATACCTTCAAAAATTCTCAAAAATGAAAAGTCGCCAAAATCACTTCTAAACGACCCAAATCGATGGTAAATGATGTATAAACATATTCTAGGACGATTTCTGGTCGAAAGAAGTGGTTAAAAAAATTTTATGGGTCAAAAATGGGTCGATCCGAAATCGCAAAAATGTAAAGGGGTATACCTTCAAAAATTCTCAAAAATGAAAAGTCGTCAAAATAAATTCTAACTGACCCAAATCGATGGTAAATGATGTATAAACATATTCTAGGACGATTTCTGGTCGAAAGAAGTGGTTAAAAAAATTTTATTGGTCAAAAATGGGTCGATCCGAAATCGCAAAAATGTGAAGGGGTATACCTTCAAAAATTGTCAAAAATGAAAAGTCGTCAAAATCAATTCTAACTGACCCAAATCGATGGTAAATGATGTATAAACATATTCTAGGACGATTTCTGGTCGAAAGAAGTGGTTAAAAAATTTTTATTGGTCAAAAATGGGTCGATCCGAAATCGCAAAAATGTGAAGGGGTATACCTTCAAAAATTGTCAAAAATGAAAAGTCGTCAAAATAAATTCTAACTGACCCAAATCGATTGTAAATGATGTATAAACATATTCTAGGACGATTTCTGGTCGAAAGAAGTGGTTAAAAAAATTTTATGGGTCAAAAATGGGTCGATCCGAAATCGCAAAAATGTGAAGGGGTATACCTTCAAAAATTCTCAAAAATGAAAAGTCGTCAAAATAAATTCTAACTGACCCAAATCGATGGTAAATGATGTATAAACATATTCTAGGACGATTTCTGGTCGAAAGAAGTGGTTAAAAAAATTTTATTGGTCAAAAATGGGTCGATCCGAAATCGCAAAAATGTGAAGGGGTATACCTTCAAAAATTGTCAAAAATGAAAAGTCGTCAAAATCAATTCTAACTGACCCAAATCGATGGTAAATGATGTATAAACATATTCTAGGACGATTTCTGGTCGAAAGAAGTGGTTAAAAAAATTTTATTGGTCAAAAATGGGTAGATCCGAAATCGCAAAAATGTGAAGGGGTATACCTTCAAAAATTGTCAAAAATGAAAAGTCGTCAAAATCAATTCTAACTGACCCAAATCGATGGTAAATGATGTATAAACATTTCTAGGACGATTTCTGGTCGAAAGAAGTGGTTAAAAAAATTTTATGGGTCAAAAATGGGTCGATCCGAAATCGCAAAAATGTGAAGGGGTATACCTTCAAAAATTGTCAAAAATGAAAAGTCGTCAAAATCAATTCTAACTGACCCAAATCGATTGTAAATGATGTATAAACATATTCTAGGACGATTTCTGGTCGAAAGAAGTGGTTAAAAAATTTTTATTGGTCAAAAATGGGTCGATCCGAAATCGCAAAAATGTGAAGGGGTATACCTTCAAAAATTCTCAAAAATGAAAAGTCGCCAAAATCACTTCTAAACGACCCAAATCGATGGTAAATGATGTATAAACATATTCTAGGACGATTTCTGGTCGAAAGAAGTGGTTAAAAAAATTTTATGGGTCAAAAATGGGTCGATCCGAAATCGCAAAAATGTAAAGGGGTATACCTTCAAAAATTCTCAAAAATGAAAAGTCGTCAAAATAAATTCTAACTGACCCAAATCGATGGTAAATGATGTATAAACATATTCTAGGACGATTTCTGGTCGAAAGAAGTGGTTAAAAAAATTTTATTGGTCAAAAATGGGTCGATCCGAAATCGCAAAAATGTGAAGGGGTATACCTTCAAAAATTGTCAAAAATGAAAAGTCGTCAAAATCAATTCTAACTGACCCAAATCGATTGTAAATGATGTATAAACATATTCTAGGACGATTTCTGGTCGAAAGAAGTGGTTAAAAAATTTTTATTGGTCAAAAATGGGTCGATCCGAAATCGCAAAAATGTGAAGGGGTATACCTTCAAAAATTGTCAAAAATGAAAAGTCGTCAAAATAAATTCTAACTGACCCAAATCGATTGTAAATGATGTATAAACATATTCTAGGACGATTTCTGGTCGAAAGAAGTGGTTAAAAAAATTTTATGGGTCAAAAATGGGTCGATCCGAAATCGCAAAAATGTGAAGGGGTATACCTTCAAAAATTCTCAAAAATGAAAAGTCGTCAAAATCACTTCTAAACGACCCAAATCGATGGTAAATGATGTATAAACATATTCTAGGACGATTTCTGGTCGAAAGAAGTGGTTAAAAAATTTTTATGGGTCAAAAATGGGTCGATCCGAAATCGCAAAAATGTAAAGGGGTATACCTTCAAAAATTCTCAAAAATGAAAAGTCGTCAAAATAAATTCTAACTGACCCAAATCGATGGTAAATGATGTATAAACATATTCTAGGACAATTTCTGGTCGAAAGAAGTGGTTAAAAAAATTTTATTGGTCAAAAATGGGTCGATCCAAAATCACAAAAATGGTAAATATTTCAAAGTGGTCAGTTTTGTTCCTAAATGGTCCAAGTAGATGGGTGGATTAATATTAAATTTAATTCTTTCAGAATAACGAATCCACAATTTACCAATGTTATGGATTGGTTATTTTACATTTATAAATGAAATGTTAATTCCTTATTCCCATCTTATAAATGTAAAATAACCTGCAGCCAATTAGCTCGAAACTGTTTATGGTGTAATAAGACGGGCAAATAAATTATAATGCTGGTACTTGTTCCGTACAGGACTGCAAAATAATACGAACTGTAATTACTATAATTCTACATAAATTTGATACTGTAAAACATTGCCTTAAAATAATTTCCCTGTCATTATTACACGACAAACAATTCCGATTGCCCAGGTCTCACCACGTGGAGGTTGCTGCTTTGAGACCCGCCCTATGCGGAGGGCGGGAGGTAGAATCCTACCTCCCAATCATTTCAACAAAACTTTAACTCTAACTTATATTCGGCATAAAAAAATATATGCTGAACTGAACAAAATTTCCTTTTTATCCCAATGCAAAACGCCAATACAACGCTTTCCACGAGTTATAAAAAGGTACTTGACTCGACCTACCCGAGGCAAAGCTATCGCCCTCAATTCTACCCGAATTGTGAAGCAAGATAATAATTGTCTCGCCAGTCGTTCCAAACATTTCAATTGTCAAACCGGACGATTACAAGACGGAATTTAAAACGAAATTCGATGAACCTATAAATACATTAATACTTTAGCATATCGGCCGAGATATACTAAGGTATCAATAGTTCCCAGGTGAGGGATATCACCTTTTACGAAAATGCCTCGGAGTGCTGACCCAAGGTGAATCCTCTGCCCTGGCCCTATTTAAAATTAAATCTTCACCATGCACACAAAGCTATAGAAGGTATGCTACTTGCCTACTTAAGGCTGTATTTAAAAATGGCAAAATGGCAAAAAAGCAAATCAATCATACCAACACATCTCACTCCACAGCTCTGGGTGTAAAACCGACTCTAGGGAAAAGGTCCCGAGACCCCTCCGACACCCGAATTCGATACAAAACTCATACCACGGAAAAACAGGACACCAATTTTCCTGAAATCGATTGGCAAAAGGCTGTGATCCGTTGCGGATATGCTTTAAACATATGAACAAATTCAAAGTATACTACAGGTACCTTTTAGCGGTACATTCCACGATCGCGATTCCATTTACTTCATACAGGAGCTCTCTGTACGAAGTAACTGGAAGAAAATCGACTCTACATCAAGCAGACATAACTTGATTAAAAGGAAGCTACTTGAGATCGAAGACTACGTATATTTATAGTCGAAAAAACACACATAGTCAAAAGTAGACTATGATTTAGTAGACTAAATCGGCCGGCTAAAGTAAAGAGATTCACTTTCAAGCGGGGTAGACAAAGCCCTCGGGCCGTCAACCTCGCAAAAAAATTGATCGCTCTACCAAAACTCAAAAAACCGACGCAATTCCACAGAAATTACCGCACACGCACACATGTGGAAATACGTCGTGCATGGACCGCACAAACCCCTGCCAGTCGCAAATTGCGATTAATGAAAATACCAAAATTAAACCATGCCCACTGTCCGCATCCATCCGATTCACATCTGAGATCCACGGCTGACTACGGACCAGGCAAAATGGGCATGACACAAACTACCATTTTTATCCCGGTTTTATCTTGATTTTATCCCGATTTTATGTTGATTCCACAAAAGTTTCAAGAAAAAGACCGCAACGTCGCGTGAAAGGGCCAACAAATTTCACTCTCGTGTATGTCTTTTATATGCAATTGAAAATTAACATCATCCTTGACTATACAGAAAAAATGTCCGTACGCCTTCCCAAGAAAGGAAAGGAAAGCAAAGCAAAAATGATTCAAAAGCACGTTATTTTTCAAAACGTATGTACTTCTAAATATTATATTTCGTAAATGAATACACATTGACATAATGAAATTATATTTGTTGAAAGCTACTGAAAGCTAGAAATCCACTGAAAATCAAATTGCTTTTATTTACTCGATTTTGACATTGACGATAATATCACCAGGTACAAAATGTTACTCTTATCAAACTTATTTTGATATCAATAAAAATCAATAAAAATGTGTGTATTTTATTACTGCGAGAACATTTTTAGATACTTGATGAAAGCACGGAAAGTGCAAAAGACAGAAAATTTCATTATGAACCATCAGTAATAAGATGTTTCAACAATCTTATGCAATGAAAAACAACCTTTCACAAACGCTTGGCTTTTTACATGTCGTCATTCTGACGATTATATCATTTTTCATCGTGCTAGCTTAACTCTTCAGAACTTTGATACTACTTTATATTTCATTTCATTTCCATTGTCATAATCAATTTCATTAATAATATCAACAAATGTATAGAGAATTAATTATACCTTCTCTCTCACCAATATATAACCTTCGTATCATTATTATTCAATATGGAACATAACATATTCGACAGATAGAAAATCTGTCTTGCTTCTATAAAAAATGATTGTTCTGAAGAGCTAAGTAAACCGGTTCGAGTGACTCGTCAGTTAGCTTTTACAATCGCTCCAACCCCCTCGGCACCTCGAACTGTTTCGATCAAACAAATCATCGAGAATTTTCGCAATGACGGTCCGAACTCTATCCGGATAGAGTTGCCACAGTGGACTCCGTACAACCCTCTCAATTGTTTAAATCGATCCAGTTCAAGACCTTGGAAATCTACGACAAACCGCCCTCGGAGTTTATACTCGTGCAATGAACCAGTTCTCCTACGTCCCCCCAAAGAATTTTGTGCAAACAAGGCTCAACTCGCCGGAGAGTTCAAAATTCTCATGGGGGTCCCTTCCTTCTCGTGCCTCTTTTTGGGCATTGAACTCCTTCAAGACGCTTTATCGAAAGTATTTATTCGGATACGTTGCCAAGTGCATATTAGATTGGGCAAAATGTATATTGTGATACAATTCTTCATTTATATATATTTGCTGGATAACAATTTTTAATCGCGCACGAATTCCAACAAAATTCATCCTCCATACTTTTCAGCATAAATTTCAACTATATATTTCTATTTCTATATACATAGTTGCAATTTACGTTAAAGAGCTGGCAGACAAATATTGTCTTCCTCCTTGGGATCTTAAAAATTGCAATGTCCAGACAATATGTGCCAGAAATGATATTTGAGTATGCTCCATGCATACATGGAACGTGAAATCTATTATTTTGCATTTAATGCTTGATTTAAGTAATGTTATTAATCGTTATAATAATGAGTCTTGAAGGAGTTCGTATTATTATATTCTCGAACAGGCCTTTCTATGATGAATTCAACCAATTTTAGGCCTTATTGTCATATTCCAAATATGACCACTCCAGATATACTGAAAGCCGTAATTTCAGCTTTCGTGTGTGAACCCTGGGGACGCGGGGCAACGGAGTTCGAACACTACTAATTCAATAAAAATTACTCATAATATACTAAAGTTAATTTCAAATAATATACTTCTTCGAAAAAGATTTCAAATCATAGAATCTATAAATATAAAAATTGACTCGATTTCAATAATATTTGTGTTACCTAGAAATATAAAAACTGACCCGATTCTAATAATATTGATGTAATCTAGAAATATAAAAATTCACCCGATTTTAATAATATTTATTAGAATTGCGTTCCAAGAATTACTTCGTATAGTTTGGATTTTTTAGGAAGGGTGTCTTTTCAGACATTATGGGTTACCACATAAGAGACGACTTATGTCGCAAGACAGCGCCCCGTGGTAATGCTGTGTAGAGAGGGATACTATACGAAGCAACTGGAAGATAATTGACTCTATCTCAAGTTATTTATAATAAAAGTTTGCTTGAAAGAGTAAAAACTTTGTAGGGATATGAAACTATTATTGGAATAAATATAACTTTAATCAAATTTCTTAAAGATTCGCGACGCGGATGTTTGCGTCCCAGGTTCACAAGGGGGTATGGGGGTATGGGGGCAGGGTGGTCAGAATAAAATATAATTAGCGAGCATAGCGACTTAATAGCATAAGAATGACGATCCATCCGAAGATGAATCGTCATTAAATAGGTCTTCGCCACTTGGGCTCTTCGCACTTGGCTCTTCATCCCGCGTTGCGTGAAAAGTATTTGCTCGGACATTCCCTTTTCGTACAAAGAACTGGTGGTTCCACAGAAACGACGAGTGTTCCGGTGCAATAAACCAGATCATAAACTACATTTACTACATTTATATAACTTGAATTATTCTTGAATATCCGCGAACATTCATCCGTCGAATACCCTTTAACATTCAAAGACTGAACGTTCTCCGGAATATCCTGCGGTGACACATTCTCGAGTACCCACGAATAGAATATTTTCGGTGACATTCTCCGAAAAATACTTGAATTTAATTCAATGAATATAATATTGAGATTGACTTTACTTCGACAGAAATTAGATATGAAGTTAGATATATTAAAAAGTTTACTGGTATCCTAGCACAGAGCACGCCCAGCCATTTCATATTAACGAAATGGATGCTCGTACCTGTACACATTTAATCGAATGTCCAAACAGAATACAATCCACGTGCTGAAAGAACAACCTTACTAGTCCGTGATTTAAGGACTCAGCGAATTCAGAAACCGGTGTTTAAGAACCACTGCAGCCTGTTAAACTACGTGCGTTCTAGGATTAATACTTATGAATACATTAACACTTTAGCATATCGGTGATGATATACTAATTTATTAACAGTTCCCAGGTGAGGGATCACACCTTTACAAAGATCGCCTATCAATGCTAAACCGAAGGTGAGTCCTCAGCCCTGGCCCTACCTACTTAAAATTAACTCATAATCAAGCACACAAAGTTACAGAAGATATGCTACCTGCCTCCCTCAAGCTATATTTAAAATGGCAAAAAGCAAATCAGGCACACCAACACAATCAGCATCAACCCACTCCACGGTTCTCATTCATGAGCCCTGGGTGCAAAGCCTACACTAGGGAGAAGGTCCCGGGACCCCTCCGACACCCGAACTCGATACCAACTCATACCACGCAAATGTACGTACCCTTTTTCCTGAAATCGACTGACAGAGGCTGCGTCCATTGCGAATTTTTATGCTTTGAGCATATATGCAAATATAAACTCGCGTTCCAAGAATTACTTCGTATAGGCTATTTTTTAGGAATAGGTATTTTCGGAGGGGTCACCACATAAGAGACGACTTATGCCGAAAGACGGCGCCCCGTGGTAATGCTGTGTCGAGAGGGATACTATACGAAGTAACTGGAAGATAGTCGACTCTATCTCAAGTTAATTTAACTTGAATAAAAGGAAGCTACTCGCGTCTAAAGACTATGAATATTCATAGTCGTCAAAGTATAAAATATAGCAGATGACTATATTTTAAAATCTATTACGACATTATGGATAGCAAAAGTAAAGAGATTCACGTCCAAATGAGATAGACGGGCCCCTGGGGGCTCGCCAACCTCGCAAGGAAGGTCATGGCTTTACTTAAAAGTTAAAAACCGACGCAATCCCACGAAAACAACCGGTCATACACACGTGTGGAAATGCGTCGTGCACGGACCGCGAAATCCTCCGCCAGCCGCCACACATGATTAGGAAATATTAAAATTAACCCATGCCCACCGCCCGCATTCATCCGTATCACATCTAAGATCTACGGATAATTGCGAGCTAAATAAAATGGGCATGCCTTAAGACTAAATAAATGAACACAGTACACAGGAGGTTGAGGTTTGCTGAAAATCCTGACTAAATAATCCACTTAACACAGTGGAAGAATAAGTATCTGAGCGGACTAAATTGACTTTACTTTAAATCATTTGCATAAAGGGAGCGCTGAAGAATTGATTTATACGAGGGTAGGGAAGGATGTATTCTTTATTTCAGTGACGCGTGTCAAAGGGGTATCACAATATTTCATTTAATATTCAGAAAAATTCAAGTTCAACTAATATATATATATATGAAAGTACGTACTGAAAAGTACATACGGGAATTGAAATCTCTAATTGTAAGTAACCTCGGGCGACCCCTTCATCGAAGACATTACATTCGTCGTTCGACTCCGGAATCTACCCGTCGCGAACTGCCTTCTTGCTCATATCAACAAATAATTTTTTGCGTCAAGCGTACGAACGAAAATCGGACGAAGCGAAATGCACATTAATGAATACATATTGATGTATAATCAAATTAATAAGGACTAATATATACTATCAAATCGGATGCATGATCCAATTTTAATCGAATAAAGTGAAATAAAGTCGCAATTAATTCATGCGACTCGCGTATCCGCGATTCGCGATTCCACGGTACGAGACTCTACAATCGGCGGAAATAATCCGCGCATGCATATTATAATTGAAACCGCGAAGCTACAAAGAAGACAAGAAGGCCTACCTCAGCTAATAAATATAAAACATTCAATGTTGATGCTACCCACGAGCAGATTCCACAAGTAGAATCTGCTCGCGGTCGCTATGCTCGCAAATATTTAAAAACAATTATAACCGGCACCCCATACCGATTCGGATCAATCGTCCTACGGCATAGGATACCGGGGGGACAAGACTCTAAATTTAAAACTTTGAAAATTGAAAATCGGGTCAGAGGGTATAAAAAATATTGAAACCATTGTGACTCACTCGGTGATGTCTTGAAACTGCCTGTAGTAGGTTGAAGGTGAAGACGATGTTGAAGATGGTGTTGAAGACAATGATGAAGATGATGCTGGTGCAGCTGGAACGTTCTACGAGCGTGAATTTAACACTCCCGAAACGGATTTTAGAGTCCATTATGTAGCAAGTTTTAAGTCGCGGCCGACTTAATTTTCTCCGGCGAAAAAAGATGCACTCGCGATATTTTATCCTGTAACAAGAAAGAAGAAGTCCATCATAAGACAATGTTCATCAAAATTCCCAATATGAGGAACGGTTGAACTGAAAAATATTTTTTACTGGAAAATTAGAATTGAAAAAGAGAAATTAAATATGGATTTTTAAACTTACCGATCCCTTCGCTGCAGCCATGCCCGATGGAGGACCTCTCCGCAGGAATCGCCTTTTGACTCTAATTATCGCGAGCGAGCAAATTGCAAACATTTTTATAACTCTAAATACTAACATCGCGACCGTATTATACTTATTTCCGGCGAACAACACTGATTCTAATTTCCGCGAATTTTATCTAAGATCGCATTGCACGCGATCACAAAATACGGAACTCAAATAGCTGGAACCTGGAACCTACGGACTTGAAGTTAACACTCGCGAAACGGATTTTAGAGTCCATTATTCAGCAAGGTATAAGTCGCGACCGACTCAATTTTCTCCGGCGAAAAATATGCACTCCCTATCTCGCGATATTTTAAGCACACACTGATGAATCCTGTAACAAGAGAGAAGAAATACATCATAAGACAACGTTCATAAAAATACCCAATATAATGAAAGACTGAATTTCAAAATATTTTCTTACTGGAAAATTAGAATTGAAAAAGCGAAATAAAATCTGGATTTTGAAACTTACCGGTCCCTTCGCTGCAGCCATGCCCGATGGAGATCCTCTCCGCAGGAATCGCCTTTGGACTCTAATTATCACGGACGAGCAAATTGCAAACATTTTTATAACTCTAAATACTAATATCGCGACCGAACTCTTATTTCCGGCGAACAACACTGACTCTAATTTCTGCGAACTTTCTTTTCGGAAGCAAGTGACTCTAAGATCGCATTGCGCGCGATCGAAAAATTGCTGGAAAGAAGAAATATTAAACACAAGAAATATTCAAGCCAAGCGTTTGTTCGGTTCTACCAATGTCAATAAAAATTGAGATATTTAATAAACGTTGAAAACATAATATAATACCACATGTAATACTAAAAGCATTGCACATGTTATAATATTAAATATATTTTCAATTCATGGTGGATGACTATCGTCGTAGTCAAAATCGAGTATAATAGCCAAAGTTTTAAATCAGGAAATAAACCGGCTTCCTTGTTTTTCAAGCAACTTTAATTGGCAAGATTAAAGTTTCTTGAGGAGACGTACGGAAGTCAGGTTTATGAGTATTCAACAATTTCAGTAGAGAATACAAGTGCATATTATACACACACTTCGAGTGGAATTTTCAGCCCTTTATATGTTTATACAACGGATAAAGAAATATTGAACAACGAAAAAAAGGAGTGAACGAACTCCAAATGAAATACCGTGACACCTGAAGAGAGCGAAATTTCGATGAAACAAAGAGGAGCAAAAGTGATGGTAAAGAAAACTTTTAACACGCAAAACGCGGAAAGAAGTTCAAGCGAGAAAGAGAGAGAAAATGTCGCTAGTGTAACTGCGCCGCGAACAAGATTTGACTTTGAAAGGTCACGGAATAATACGAACCAAACTGCCTCGTTGAACTGCGTAGTTGGCAATCTACTCTCTTCCACGCGAAAATTCGCAAGTTAATTTCCCGAAATCTACGAGAACCGAACTCTAATTGATATTAGATCGACGAAAATACTTGAAAATGCGAAATGAAAGATCGTCGACCAAGAAGCTTGCGAAGTACGTCGCGAAGAAAGTGACGCTACGTCGGAAAACTCGAAAATTCACTACTTAATTATCAAAAAAATTACAAAACCGAATCGAGGAAGCTTCGTGGCACTTGTGGAAACACGTTTCGAAACGAAAAAGTAAAAATTTTGAGAAATAAAAACCGAAAAATCAGAGCACACGGATTCACGTCTACACTGTACAAGGAACGACCGGCGAGTGACTTTACCACACCCCGCGCCTAGGCTGCGCGCAAACACAGGGGTGGGGAGCCGGCGTGCCGAGCACATCGACGCTACACCTACTTAAGCTCCTCGTAGGTGTGAGTGATTTTACTACTCACACATATAATTCCATCAGAGTAACGTCAATTTATGAACATTTCTGAAATAATTAATTTTAACGAATTATTAACAAATAATACATAGCTCGTTAATGAATACGCCTTACATCTTACCCCTATTCATTGAAATTATTGCGTATGAACATAGAATAAGCTTGTTTAAAGCCAAAATTGTTCATATAACGAACTTAGAATGTTAATTAATATTTGAAGTACTTGAATTTATGTAAATTTTATGAGTTTATACACAATCTTGCAATTTGGAGCTTCCTTAATTACCATTTACTGGAAATAAATTGTTAAATGATGCTTAAATGAAGAATTAATGTACTCATTCGAATCGTTTACAACATTAAATTGTTTTTGAACTTGTAAATAAGTGTATATTTATCTCATGTTTCTACGGAATCTTAGTGAAAATAGGACCTAATCTTCATAAATAATGGTATAATTGATAATCATTGCATACTTAGCTCGGAAAATACAAGAGGTTCTAACAATATTTTAGGGACCCTACGTATATTTTGCGTCTTTTCAGAATACGCTCGATATGAAACGTTACACGGGACACTCAATATTCTAAGAAATACATTATTTCCCAGAAACCTCAATGTTTTGATGTCGACGTAGATTAATTAAGCTGAAGGCATTCTCGGTTTGTTTAGCTTAAGGGCATTCACGCGGAAATATCACTGACGTATGAACAGAGTCCCGGCCTCGCTATTTCAAAGCGAAACCAGGAGCGTAGGAACGAGGACTCCTAGCAGCGTTACATATTTTTCATTATTCTGCAGTTATTAATTAAATACGTCACTACTTTATCAGCATCATAAGAATAAAATTAGATTATTATTGTTTTGAGAGTTATATAAGTTACATTTTCGCAACTTAAAAAATATAAAAACAAAATGACTCAAGCCAAGTAAATTACATGAAAAATAGTTATTTTAAGCGAATGAAATGAACATTAATTGGTTATTAATAATTAGCAATATTCCATCCGAGTATACGTACCACTTCGCACGTATTAAATTAATCAGTTATTAAATTAACTAAAACAATGAATAAAACAGATAGTTGGTCGTTTAATTATCGCTATATATAGTTTTTATTCGCATCTTGCCATTCAGTTTTCCATATCACGTAATATTCGTTTGAGTCGCTTAATAAAACGTGATTTAAACTTATGAAATTATTCGTTTATCAGAATTTCAGCATATTGAGTAATAAAATTAATATTATTTTCCAAATTATACATAGATCATTGTTGCATTATCTAATATTTGCTATAAATGTTCTTTTCAATACTTCGAGCGATCGAATGATTCCAATGAAATATTTTGAATGATTAAATTTAATTAACGAAGATTTTAAGTTTCGAATAAAGCTAACAGGCTTTCTTTATTAATCAATTGCTTATTCGGCCGTCTTAATAAACGAATGCATTAATCATATTTTTATTACTACACTCTTACAGCCATTCCGTTCACGAGTTTACTTAATTGTTAGTTTAACATTCTTCTTTTCTAGGATTATGGGGGATGGGTGGCGAGGAAATATCCTAAAGTATTAAAATTCAAACAATAGAATTCACGTATATTGTACTTTATAAAATTCTACACGATGTGCAGAATGTGTTCACATTTGACTTCTAGGAAAACAAAATATGTATATCTGTGTATACATATCCAATCGAATACTTTGTACAATACTCGTATAATTTTACATGGCACAGTTTATTATTTCATACATTGAACGTAAACACTCGATTTACTGCATTTAAATACGAAAAGTATAATGCTTACGAATGTACACAACTTTTTATGTAAATCGTCAAAAATTCATTGCACATTATCAAGTTGTCTTCACATATAAGGTACCCTTGAGTCAATAATCGATATTATTTATATAATTAATATACTTTGATATGCGACAAACATCTATCTTCGTCATACTTTGGTCTAAACTTTGGTAACCAGATACCACCATGGCTTACGATGTAACATTACGATGTAATTCAAGATTCCGAAGACGACTTGAGCCTCGACCGTCTTTGAATTATCTACCGGCAAGCATTCTAATCGCAATTATCTCTAACTTTTATATCCATTAGGATTATTCTGTTGCCATTTCCATGTGTCAGCACCTGATGTATCAAGAAAATCATATAATCTTTCATAATTCCGACGGAATTGCGGTTTGTGTTAAAACTCATTGAATAACTTACACATATCATCCATATTTCTGGTCGCGTGCCAATCTAATTCTTTATTGGCAACAGTAGCGTCGGCATAACTGGAAGATATATCGCCCGGTCTACGCTCAACTATTTTGTAAGGAATTTTTTTACCCGACGCTTTTTCAAACGCATGAATAACTTCAAGTACGGAGTAACCCTTTCCAGTACCCAAATTAATTGCTTTGAAGCCGGTTGGATTTTGAGTTTTCTGATAAATCATAGCTTTAACATGACCGATCGCTAAATCCATTATATGAATGTAATCACGGACACCTATAAAGTGATTGTTGGAAATATTTATATTCTGTTTTACTACGAGACACCGAAAGCGTATCTCGTTCCACGAATTCCGCTTTTCAGAATATGATTATCTAATCATATTTCCTGTATACAACATTCTTTTACTGACCCGTCCCATCTGGAGTATCATAATCATTTCCATAAACATATAACAGGTCCCTTTTCCCTACAGAAACTTGAGCAATAAATGGCATTAAATTATTTGGAATTCCATTAGGATCTTCACCGATTTGTCCCGAAGGATGTGATCCGACGGGATTGAAATATCTTAGCGATATAACTGACCAAGTCTGAAATACCATTTTTAATAAGAATATCATACCCAGCATATTAAATATTACGATCAATTATACCTTGTCTGAATTGCATAAATCTTTCAAAATTTCTTCGACCATGTATTTCGTTTTTCCGTACGGGTTTGTACAATTACCCGTGTTCATGTCTTCCACTAAAGGAAGTTTCTCAGGAATGCCATAAACGGTGGCACTACTCGAGTATATAAAACGTTTCACCCCATATTCTCTCATAACTTCTAATAAATTTAGGGTACCCCCAACATTAGCTTTGTAATATTCCAAAGGTTTCTCGCACGATTCACCAACCGCTTTCAAAGCAGCAAAATGTATAACGCATTGAAAATTGTACTAAAACGAAATTAGCATATAAAACATGTGCGCAAGAGAGAACATTCTTTTTGTAGATTAGTCTTCACCTTGCTAAATACATTCTTTAATTCATTCAAATTAGTTATATCGCACGGGATAAATATGACATCCTTGTTTATTAATTTTTCTACTCTCGCAAGACATTCCGGCTTCTCGCTATTGGCTCCTACGAACATTAATAGAAATCCTTAGAAAACCTTCCGCGTAAAACCTCCCTTACCGTAGAACTCAATACTTGTCTATTTTTAGATGTTTCTAGTATTACAATTTTTTATCGCATCTACGGGCAATTAAATATACACCCAATTCTGCTTTTACACGAACTGTTTTTACGCGGAGCTTTGGCAAATATTTAATAAAAGTAGGAATCAAATTCATTTTATTTTATAGATAATCAAACGGATATTCTAAGGTTTCCATAGATACAGTATATTTTTTACTTGTATTCTTCGGGAACGTATCTATAGTGTGAAAAACAAGATTGGATACATATATAAGAGAGTGTATATACGGGCAATTAAATATACACCCAATTCTGTTTTTTCACGAACTTATATCAAACGAATCTTTGTCAAAAATTTAACGATAGTTGAAATACAATTTTTCCTGTTTTACGAATGATAAAATGGAAATTCTAAGGTTTCTTTAGACACAGTATATTGTTTTCATGAGTATTTTCGGGAACGCATCTACCGTGTAAAAACAGAATTCGATGTATATAGAAGAGAGTGTGCATACATCCAATTCTGTTTTTAAACGAATCTTTGTCAAAAAATTAATAAAAGTTGATACAAAAATTCTTTTTACTTTACAAATAATAAAATGGAAATTCTAAGGTTTCCACAGATGCAGTATATTTTTGTACCCGAATTTTTTTACATGTATTCTTTGGGAATCTATTATGTAAAAAGAAAATTGGGTGTATATGGAAGCATTTGGGCAGAGACAACTAAAGATAATTACTGGAGAGTGCTGTCTGTTTAGTGCATGAGTATTTGCATCACAAATTTAGTGAACTCTAACTAGGATAGTATAGCAGAATAATATTTGATTATAATATTGAATGCAATATAAAATGTTATTAGCTGCTGGTCATTCGGTTTGCCACATCTCACCTTTATGAGCGTTAGAGAGGTTGTCTATTACCACCACCTGAAAGTCTGCTTGTAGTAGTTCCAATACCGTATGAGAACCAATGTAACCAGCACCACCCGTAACCAGTACATTCCAAGATTGACTGGCCATTGCTTTTTATGTGCTCTGCTGTTTGTTATTTTTCAATGTAAAACACTACTCGTTAAGCAGTTTGATATTAACAGCATAATAATGCAAAGTTAAATCCAACAAGGCACACTTACTTCATTTATATTATCTTATCGTTCAAAATGTCTATTACTAATATGAGTATCAAAATTCATCAAAACATGCATACTTATTACGGTATAAATAATACAAAATAGTACAAAATAATCATACAAATTGAACTCAAATATTCAATTAGTCAATGCTATGTACAATGCGTTCATCGATTCTTAGTATATAATTAAAATGAAGGATTCCTAGATACCAGATAAAGTAATTCGAATAAGTCTTTCGAGGAAACAAATTAATCGTGCGAAGTAGATAAATTCCGAAGGGTATTTATAGAATTAAAATAAGTTTCTAAGCATAATATTTCGATCTAATTAGTTATAACATAATGCTGAGTATGTTCATTATAGAAACAACAGAAGTTGTTGAAAACACTACGCTCTTTGTTTTAATAAAGATTGAATCGTGTACCTTAATTTATACTATGATTCTCTAACCTCGCTGCTTGACATTCGGGAATGCACTGACTTTATCGTGATACGAGCGGGGTAGAAATATCACATATCTCGATGAAGTTACGTAAGACTGACACATCATCGTGCATTCGAATCGAGTACACAAAGTCATTCGCGTACTCGAATTCCAAACCGGAATTCTAATTTCCAATAGTGCATCATTGCATTCCGCCGAATGTGCAACTCCACAGGAATCTTATCTATATTATCTTAAATGTGATCTATACTTTCTTAAAAAATTCGGGGCATTCAGGGTACGTCGCATTTCGTACGATATAGCGATAAATACTTGATGATTCTATCTATATATCAAATGAGCAAATATAAAACATCGCCACGTCAAATTGTAAACAATTATTTCATCTCACTGTTTGATATAGCGAATAAGAGAACTACGTGGGCGATGATTCGACGAGTGGCAACCACGGTAACTGTATTACATAATGTAGATATCAAAGAAAGCATTTTTTTATGGTAAAAAGTACTAATGTGCATAGCTCGTATATCGGTCGTTGTTATTTTAAATAATGTTTTACCTACGATCGTATATATAGTTCAAAAATGCATAATTCAATGGCGTATTAATACAGTTTTGAAAGGGTTAAGTTCTACAGATTCACGCATTGAATTCTGAGAGCTGTTATATTTGAAATAGTATTGTTTGGTAATACGTGTTTCCCCTTTTATTTTAACCATTCCGATAATGTTTTTCCGATACGGAAGATTTACGTAAATACACGGATAAAACAACTGTTCAAACATTACCGAATTATCATATCGGAATCCATAAGCATACATTTTTCGTACGGAACAGTGGTATGCTGATACGGAATCTTTTTCGACTTTTGTGGGGAAATCGATTTTCACGGGAAACCTCTTAGTTTCTACCTGTTTCATTCATTTACGAGAGGATCCCCGGATAAGGCAAAAAGGCTCGTATACAATATCCTGTAGGCGTGGAAGGTACAGGTAAAATACTTTTGAAGATTGCCGGTTGAAAAAAAGAGCTTCCACTCTTGTTGCTCTTACGTCGAATTTTAATCTCAAATTAGTTCTCGAGTTACGGGAATATTTGGCAATTTTTACCAAAATTTAATTCCGCTAATACATTTACGCGTTGCAACGAGATACGAATTGTAATAATGCATTCCTTGTCACTGAGATGTCGATTCTACTGGTTCGCTGAGTAACGAATATTCTTGGGTCGATCTTCCAGAAGAATCGGTTCGCAATGTGTGGCTTTATACCGAACCCTTCTATTCTTTGCCACCTCCTACGAGTAAAACACCTGTGCTGTTAAACCCCCCTCCTCTTGAATAACAAAACCGGCCGAATCAGAGTTTACGTTTATGTTTGCGTTCCCGCGTGTCTATCTTAAATCCCTACTCTTTCGTCCCCAATCGTTTCTTCAATGGAGCATTCGCGAATGTCGCCATATTGTCGGTTCCCCGATCTTAAATTAAGTTTCCATTGAAATGCACTGGTATCGTCTGATTGGTACAGGTAACGTCGCAGTCATCTTAGAAGGGATTGCTTTCCCGATCAAACGCAGTCGTGTACCGTGCGCTGTCCAACGCGATGAATGATCGTGCGCGAATCTAAAAGTATTTTAACGACAGGGTCGATCGGGGGAACTCTTCAACTTCCGGATAGTTGAGAGACCAATGCACCGTCATTCTGGGAGGAAAGAAATTGTGCAGCAATCGGTGCAGGTGCGTGAAAATCTACGGTTCGTGGTATGGTAACGACAGGGTTTCCTTGGACCGCCCCACTAGACGTTACGGCACTGGCCCTCGTGAAATGCGGCCCCGCAGCGAGAGAAACGAGGGCCCGGTCGAGCGCATTATAGCTCCTCGGAGAGTGCAGTATTGCCAGTGTCGTGAGATTTTCGTATGGTTCGGAAGCGCGAACCAAGCTTGATAATCTTTTCTGAATATCCACGTCGTGCGTGTAAATATGTTTTCACGCGTTAGACATGCCATTGACAGATGGAACGCGAGAATATTACGCGATCGTTCGAACCTACAGTGTGACGCGAGGACGACGACTCTTTAATACCGTGACGAAGCCATGACCAGTCCCGTATACCATTGAGTTCTTTCGATGCATCCGAAGACGCTTAAAGATTCCGCGGCATACTAAAACTAGCTCCCTGACAACTTTGTGATCTTATGCGTTTTAAGTTTCTCCGCGAATACGAAAGACTCTCTTCGTTAAATCTCACCACTTGGATTCTCAAGTATCGATAATATCTCTCGTTGAAATACGCGCGTCGTTCATTCAGTAAAACGTTATACTCGAAACGTGTTCACAGGGGAACGAATAAAGAACTGGATGTATAAGAAGAGAATAGAAAAGTGTGAAAGTTTGGTTTGACGTTTCGATGGACTATCGTGACGATCGTGGATCCGATCGCGGGAACGCATATGTTGCTCGAAGCAATACTTAAGAAGTGTATCCGATCGCGAGAGAGACCGCGCGTTGACCCAGATTTTCGCGGGTCGAACGAGTAAGCCGGTACGAGGAATTCACGGTGGACTTTCTGAAATGGGACACAACGCAGCCTGGAGCTAAATTAGCCGCGATGTCCAATAAGAGTAAGTCTCAGCCGCAGCAGCAGCAGCAGCAGCAGCATCATCATCATCATCATCATCATCCTACGCACGTGATCAAATCAGCAGCGGACCAGGTGCCACCGAGATATCAACCACCACCACAACCGGCCACTGGTATCCTCAAGAATCATCCTCATTTTGGATCTGGGCCATCGGCTACGACTTCCGTATCCTCCAACGTTCAAGGTCCAACGGTGACCTTGAATCATCATCAAACCGCGCAGAGCCGAGCAGTGCCACAGCCGAAGGATGTCCAGAGCAAATACTCACCGAGAATAGAGCACCGGCATCATCTTCAAGGTGGCAACCCATTGACAGCCGCAGTGTCCTCGAAGATTCAGCAACACGCCTATCTTCCGAGCAAGGCCAGTCAAGGTCAGTACTTGCCACCGAATAGCCAGTACCCTACGGTGAACAGTGTCCAGCCAACACCGATCAGGCAACGAATCACCGACGACGAGTTCCTTCGACTCGGACCCGTGGAAATGCTCAAGTTCGTTCGTAAAACCGAAAGTGACATCGCGAGGCTCGCCGCTGAGCAAAATTGCCAGATACAAAGTTTGGTACGTTTACTTTATCTACAGCAAATAATAAATCGATACATGGGACGATTACTATGCGTCGATTGGACGTTTGTTCATATTCACCCTTTGATATAACGAAGGAAATCATGCAATTGCAGCTCAGTGAACTCCGGGCACTGAAAGAAGCGAATCAGAGATTAAGCGACGACAATCAGGAACTGCGAGATCTCTGCTGTTTCTTGGACGACGATCGTCAGAAGGGACGGAAATTGGCACGGGAATGGCAAAGATTCGGTAGATACACCGCGAGCGTTATGCGGCAAGAAGTCTCGGCTTATCAAAACAAATTGCGTCAGCTGGATAATAAACAACAAGAATTGATAAAGGATAATTTAGAACTGAAAGAGTTGTGTTTGTATCTTGACGAGGAACGGGGTGGGGGTCAAAGGGACGACGGGGATGGTTCGAGTTCGAGTACCAATGCCGAGGAAACCGCTCCACCGAGACCAAGGCATATTTCTACGTTTAACGGTAAATCTGCGTGGGAATACATTCATGTCGTGCGTGTTGGCGCGGGTTTGTTAATGATCCTGTTTTTCGTACATCTTTTAATTAGATCAAACCATGCAGTATGTTAGGAGTCTGGAGCAACGCGTTAAGCAATTGGAAGAAGACAAAAGCATGCTACAGGCGCGGGCGCAAGGGTGGGAAGTACCGCCGGGTGAAGTTTGGGACAATCAAAACAGCCCCGGTGAAAATTCACACTTAGGAAGTCGTCCGGAGGCTGTAGTGCGTGCTCTTCAAGTTCTCGAGGTGCGAGAACAACTCGAAAGAGAAGGTGGCCATGATGGAGAAAAAGCATTGGTCAGAGAAATGTGCAATGTGAGTTGTCGTTTAACATTGAAATCTGCATTTCTCACGGAAGAATTCAAGAAAAGATATAAATCTATCGCGTAAGAATATATATTCAGAAGCTGAAGCTATGATTCGCGTAATTGTTGTTTCAGGTTGTTTGGAGGAAATTAGAGGAGGGGCCGCAATCGAGGCACTGACCGATTACGCAACTTCGGAATCCATTCCACGGCTGGAAAATCTAATAGTATTATAGTAGTTAATACGAACGATGTTATGAATTTCATAGATTTATGCTCATGTACAATTATCGTACATTGTAAGAACATTACGTCCACGCGACAGTATTTATACGTGTCTCGTAATGCCGTTAGCTTGCCTACACGAACTGTGAATAAACTTTACTTTTATTATACATTTCTTCCAGGCCATTTGACATGTCCAAAATGTCCTTCTCCCCTTGGCGGATGTCTTTCGAAATACTTCAAGTTTCCGCAAATGAAGATACGATATCTCGTAGGTCATCATTTATTAACTAACGGTATCTGTATTTACTTGAGGACAAAAAAAACCCGTTCCTTTCTGAAAGCAACGGCGTACAGGGTCGAAGATGTTTCACGGTGTGTCTAAGGTCGCGATGTAAAGTAGCGTCTCTTTCAAACAGTTCATTTTGACGGAGAAGTTTACTCTGAGCTGTCTCTCCACAAAAGAGCTCCGTTTTCTCGACGTATGAAGACTATACGTTGAATACGCACCTACATTGATTCACTTGCTATTTTTAACCCATCAAAGAATTCTCATTCAATGCTCGTGCACCGGACTGTCCTAGATTACATGGTCTCGGTTTATGAATTACCTAGTTCCACCCCAAAGTAACATAATTCCTCTCATCAATTCCTCAGACAATTCTTAATAATACAATATTTTTCATAACGTATCTTAACACCCACTACTTCAACAATGTAAATTAATGTCCAACCGATTTCAGGGACTTGATCGATGCCTGGTAAACGAACCATTGTATTTGTTCTTTCACTCGCTAGTTGGCCTCAGGATTCGTCTAGACGCGTCAATGAGATAGAATCGTGTCTGCATTGAAAAGTGAGGATATAAATAGGATGTCTTTGCATTACCTTTTCTCAAACTACACGGAAGATGAATCTGTAATGTTTCCTGGAATGCCGGGGCGAGTTTGCGCTGACCCGGAGGAAGATTCGCGGTGGGGACTAGGGATGCGGTCAGTGGTGTCAGAGAGATGAGAATCGCCGGTAATGTGCGTCTGCGGTGGCCTCGGGGAGGACAACGCGAGGTTCATCCTTCTTTTCGTTGTCCTGACAGCGTACATGCTCGCCGGCGCTGTGCTCTTCCAACGCTTGGAGGCTGACCTTGAAATACGACAGGTACGAAGGTCATCTACCAATTGTTCCTTTACCGTTCTGCAAACATTTCTCATCTCTTTCTGTGGTTCATCATTTTGGTTTCAAATTAAATACAATACAAATCATCAACATACTTCAAGCTCTTTGGTTACGAAGGTCATCTACCAATTGTTCCTTTACCGTTCTGCAAACATTTCTCATCTTTTTCTGTGGTTCATCATTTTGGTTTCAAATTAAATACAATATAAATCATCAAAATACTTAAAGCTCTTTGGTTCTTTCTTCCTGAATATAATTATTCTTTATTGTTTAGGCAGCAGAATTCTGGCGCATTTATAACGCTTTTCGAAAGCATCATCTGCGGGACGGTCCGCTGGCGACCCAGAGATTGCACGAATTACTGTACGCTTACGGGAACGCATCCTCTTCCGGTATCATCAATCAGAAACGACGATGGGACTTCTCGGGGAGTCTCCACTTTGTGGGGACCATCGTTTCCACCATTGGTAAGGGACCGATCGTAGTAGTTTATTAACAAATATTATATTTGTAAAGAGTGATACCATGATCGATAACGTTATTAATTATGGATAATAATCATTGATTTATTTTCGTTCATCGGCAATGTAAGTTTGCTTGTATTCGTAAGTGTACTTCGTAATGAAGTAAACATAAGTTCGCTGGGAAAAATATTAAATGATATATGCATATATTGCTCGTTATTTTAACACTAGATATAAAAAAGAGATAATTTATGGCTGCAGGATTGAAGTTAATTAATGGATTCATTTATTTCCGTTATGTATGTCAAATGAAAGTTTATAAAACTTCAACCAATGCGCCGGCGTATATTCGAATCATTGAACTAAAAGTGGCGCGCAAGTCGTTTGGAATCCTTTGGTAGTTCCGGTGTTAACGTCCGGTTATTTTCCGGGTATACAATGATCAATTCGCGAACAAAACTCTTGATATTAATTGTATTATCGTGTTCTAGTGTTAAGAGTTTGGTTATTTTACGAATACGTTATGATTAATTCGCGGACAAAACTCTTGATATCAATTGCATTATTGCGTAGAAGTTGGTCATAATGGTGTTAAATAAAGGGGTAAGGGTCGGTGGCCGATGAACGCATGAGAATGCACCAGTGAATTCCAGAATGCTAATATCTTCCGACCTAGTCTCGTATTTAACCTACAACACCCTTTCTCTTATTCCACATGACCTATATAAACACTTTCGTACGTGTTAATCAGAAATGATTTTCGCGTCTAGCTGTTTGCACTCGGAGGCGACTCTCAGTCGCCATTCGACATTGGCACGTTCGTATCGAAACATTTTCAGCGGAATGTTGCGTACGTAACGAATCAAATTCGCAGGATTTTGTTAAATAATATTATGTTGACAACAAATACTATAAAAATCAACACATGACTTAGTCAAAGCGTACTCAAACGTTTGAGACAAAAATGTAACGTATCTAAAGACTCACATTTGAGTTATCCGGTATTAAAAATTCAGTAACAAAAAAGCAGTGTAGTAAATGTTAATGCCGTCTCTCAGGCGCCACCCCAATTACATCGAGAAACAGAATGGTGACTGAGAGTCGCCTCCGAGTACAAAGGGTTAGTTCAGATTTATTTTTAGGGTACGGAAATACCGCACCGCAGACGACGGCGGGGAAAGTGGCTGTTGTTTTCTACGGATTCTTCGGATGTTCCGGTAATCACTTTTCCCATAATATAACAGTAACGTCAGATATTAAATGTCGGACTTTATTACAGGAGGAATTTTGTTTTTTAACCTATTCCTGGAAAGAATTATTACTCTTCTCGCGTGGATCCTACGAAGTTTTCATGTACGGCGACTGAGGAGAAGTATTCGGAAAAGTACTTCTCGTCGAATTTCCGGGTCGTCGGTTAGTCAGCGACAATCCTTACCGGATATACTCGATGACGAAGACGACATTTTCGATCTTGACGAATGGAAACCGAGCGTGTATTGGGTGATGCTTTACTTATCACTGACTTCTTGCATCCTCGCTTGCTGCGCCGCTGCAGTTTACTCACCTTTCGAGAACTGGGAATACTTCGATGCACTTTATTTCTGCTTCGTTAGCTTCACCACTATTGGTTTCGGGGACTTCGTCAGTACTCAGAAGCCGAGTTATCCTTACGTCCAATGGTAATAACTTCTTATTTCGCCGGATCTTCTAAAGTTTTGCACTTCAAATTAACCGTTTTGCAGATCATATTCATCTTTTTGCACTCCAAAGGAACCCTTTTGCAGATTATATTTACCTTATTTGAACTCCAAATTAACCATTTTGAAGAACATATTCACTTGTGTGCAAATCAAATTCACCCTTTCTGCAAATCAAGCTTTTCTACAAATTTGTTTTCTTAAGCTATTGTAATCAAAATAAAATCCAATGTAAAGCTATTGTTCCGAAATAAAAATTGTATTACATGTATGTAATAATACTTAAACATAAAATAACATAAAATGGCATAAAATTAATATAAAATACGTGTTTAACATCAAAAATATTTATAAATTAAATATTTGTAAATATTTCGTAAATTATTTTATAAATTAAATATTTGCAAATATTTCGTAAATTATTTTATAAATAATTTAAGGTGAAATTTGCACAAGAGTGAATATAATCTGCAAAATGGTTAATTTGGAGTGCAAAAAGATGAATATGATCTACAAAACGGTTAATTTGAAGGGCAAAAAGGCGAATATGATCTGAAAAGGGGTTAATTTCGAGTGCAAAACATGTATCGCTTGATATCGTTGATTCCCATTTTTCTTCCGAACAAAGGTACCGCCTGGTGAACTTTATATTCCTGTTGATGGGATGTTGTTGCATCTACTCGCTGCTAAACGTCACATCGATAATAATAAAGCAAGGCTTGAACTACGTGATATTAAAAATACCGTACAGAAATCAAGAAATGGCAGCGCCACATTTACCGCGTAGGAAATCATCCGTCTCGACAATATACTACTCGAAACGAAGATCAACGAAGGTGGGTGGAAGAGAATCGATTAAAGGTGACGAGATTTCAGGTACACCCAGAAGGATGTCCGGAGAGTTAATGTCGATGAAAGATTTCCTATCATTGAATAAAGTTTCTCTGGCCGTGATGCAAAAACAATTGTACGAAACCGCGGAGATACAAAGAGGAGGCGGTGGCGGCGGTTATGGAGGGGGCAATGGAGGTGGTTGTCCGCCGGCGGCGACAACCAATCCGGGTGTTCTAAAGCCAGGGGCGGTGGGGCCTTTAGCGATCGCCAGTGAAAAATTTGCAAGCCAAAAAATTAATAAATAAGTAGAAATCAATTTAGAGATAACGATAGATGCGGAGGATACTGCGCAGTCGCGTACGTTAATCTATCGCGACCGGATATCTTTTAATATTAGGTTGGTTCAGAAGTTCGTGCGGTATTCATTTCATATTGAATATATATATAATGTAAATTCTCGTATAACGCGAGTTCCTACAACGCGTTAAAGATATTACGACGACTTTTTTTGTATAACGCGATTTCGTACAACGCGTAACGTATTAACCGCGTTTTATTTTAATCTTCTATGTGATTATTAAATAATGGCGGAGCATAAATTGCAGATTAATTTGTATTAAACATTTGAAGTAACAACAGAATTTCTCACATTCGACAAAACCGCACGAACTTATGGAACAATCCCATACTTGTAAGAAATATTTACACTCGCCGATTTTGGAAATTAATAAAAAAATCTTCAAAACCTTATAATGGCTAAAGGTTCGACCGTTGATTACTTTCTAATCGATTTCAATCGAACATCGAATTAATCGTGAGAATTCTGGGTAGTAATTGCATTTTTCGGCAAATTTTATTATCTCGATTCTTCCACTACAACACTAAGTCATAACACAATAAATCGTATATCTGCGTTATGTCAGTCATCAATTAACTTTATTTAAGTTACGTTTACAGTTCCCCATGTACTCGGTAACATTAACGAACATGCAATCTTTTGTCTTCGCATCTTGCATTTACATGTACCATATTATGTATATATGTGTATAATGCATGTTAAATAAATTTTAAATCATCTCTGCCAATCGGTCGGTGATCATTTTGATTCACACTAGAATTACCAAACGAGTCCAAATTACTTGTCTGCCATTTTTAGTTCAACTACTTGAATATGCCACGATGCATTGTTTGAGATTTGATATACTTCTATTTTATATACATGACGCACAGAATAGAATCCATTGATTAACTTAAATCCTCCAGCCATAATTTATTTATAAACAAATGCGGAAGCATCACTGAGTATATGTTCGGTAGTTCTAGTGTTAAATCGAATACCACGTCGTTCACAACCTTCGATATTACGTAGAGCCAGGTACGGTGTTGGAATTTCTGATATTACATGCATCGTTAAAATCACAAAGACAAAAGCTTTTGTAGTCGGATAATCAGGTAGCCACGTAATCAGTATCGTATGCGGATTTAAACAGGATTCTTTGAAATCATAACGAATAGGTCACTGTCAAAATGAAACCAATCGTTAGACACCTATGTGAACCACACGTTTTTCTCACGAAAATTACGTGATCGAGAAGATTTGTTCTTTTTTTAAACCAGAATGGCGGGTATAAGTATCTACGGAAACTTGGAATTACGAGAGATTGGAATTGAAACGTGTGATCAGAGAAGGATTATAACACTTTGTGTAATCTACGGACAATCTTTTTATCATTAAAGCCAAATATCACGTGAACAATGATTCTGCATAACTCCTTGTACTACATTCAGGTCTTGATCTATTTAAAAAAAGAACCCACGTCACACGGCCAAAGTGATGCTGATCTAAACTTCAGCGGAATTTTGGTTCTTCTCCAAATTCGAACCAAGTTTAAGATGTCACGTTAAACCTGTCGTCGAAATTTGGTCGGTCTAACACTCACCATTGAATCACATCGAATCGAAGCTTTTTTAGATTTTCGGAAAAAACTACTAGACCTATCGTATGTACCATCGGTACAAGGAATTTCCTTCTACCACGTTGCGCTCAGTATTTTCAATATCTTGAGCAAAGACTTCAATAATTTTCATCTGGAACTAGAAATCTTTTCCAGTGTACGTTGATTAAAATCTTCGTTTTCCACCTCGTTCTTTACGAGCCTCCACTTCGAGGCCCGAACAAAGCTTTCATGAAACATCGTTTACTCCGCTCCAACAAATCTGCCGAGATCATCGCACGATCACGATCTCGATGTTGATTATACAACCAACAAAACAACGCCGAGTGTTTCGCACTGGCATCGACAAAACTGCTCCCCCAAATTTAGTGTTTCACGTCGTGTCGCGGAATATCGATATTCCTTCTCTCGGACGACGGCGGCCATATTTGGTAGCAGCATCAAAAACCACGGTCTGCCTGGACCGTGCACAAACTTACGAGATTCATATCTCGATAAATAGACAACGCCTCCGGCAAAGAGGTTGCTATGAACTTTTTTCAACGTATGTCACGCATACGCACAACTTGTTGCCCAACCAACTCCAAACTGTTACTTATAAGATCGACATCATTCGATATTTTAATAATTCTCTGTTTGAAAAAATCTGCGCTCGTGTCGCACGCCTGAATATAATCGGATAATGCGAAACTATCTTCGGTTAGCGTGGGTGGTTGATTCTGATTTTGGGGCGGACGATTTCGTGGTCGTGGTACTTGATCCGCGGGTTCCATTAAATGGGGATGCTTTTTACGTTGATGTTGTAAAAGTTTTGCCTGCAAAGTTTCGTATGTTATGAAATATACAACTAACCCTCGATTTACACGGTGAATTGGTTCCCCGAGAATGCCGTGTAAATTGAAACCATGTCATTCAAATCTACATTTCACATTGGAAATAAATATGTCATAAATTTAACAAATCCATATCAAACAGTATTTCGTATTTTTTGTTTAAATTCGAATACATATTTTCAAATAAAAGATCATTAATAGAAGCAAGATATACATAACGTAATTCAAATGCCGTGTAAATCAAGGGCTAAATATAATAATAAGTGTCTTCTTTCTGGATTTAACCCTTTGCACTCGAGTGGCGAATTTCAGTAGCCACGTTTGCTGCGGCAATTGGAGTGGCGACTGAGAAGCGACATTAAAATTTTTTCCAGTTGTCGATGATTTAATGCTTAAAAGCTGAATGTCGCTTCTCCGTTGACACTCGAATTGCAAAATAAATAAATTGATTAGCGACTGAGAATCGTCTCCGAGTGAAAAGGTTTAAATTCCACCGAATTTACCTTGCTAGCGTATTGTTTGTGACACCATTGGCAACCCTGAGGAGTTGTGGTGATACTACCAACCGTTTGACTGAAAGTTGGATTTGGCAAACCGGAATATTCTGACTCTTTCTGTCTGTTACTGGGAGGCAAAGCTGCGCCCGGATGGTTTTTCATGATATGCGCTTTACGTTTGCTGCTACTCTTGTATACCTTGGAAGCCATTATCAAATGTTCGTAAACTAGCTGATATAAAGAACTAAGCTAAAGATAATATTTGTTTAATACCTTATCGCAGTACTGACAATAATAATCTCTGGTCTGACGTAATATCGGTAAATTTAATTCCGGTACAGATTCCGGCGCAACGTCAGGATGACGTTTAGCTAAATGATTCACAAGCATCCCTCTGCGTTTAAAACCGACCAAACATTGGTGGCATTTATACACAAACCGATTATAATCGTTTGGATTTACCTAAAATAACTCGATCGTAAAATAATATAAAGGGTAATATAATATAATTATACGATGAAAAATCTTTATAAAAATGTAATATAATATGAGCCGTTAATAGAAATATTTTCGTGAAATAGTTACAAAGTAACTTTGTGTAACTATTATAAACGTTAGCTTGACTCTTGTGAAATAATCGGAATGTTTTCGTGAAATAATTACAAAGTAGCTTTCTGTAACTATTATAAACGTTAATATAATTTTCATGCAAAAATGGATTAAGGCCAAAATAAACGGCTCATATAAAGAGTACGCCTAATAATATAATTTGCACAAAAATCATATCACCGTAATAGCGAATCGGTACCTTGGGTACAAACTTTTTCGCCTGATTCATTTGCGTCATTTGTTCCTCAGTGGCAGTTTGCGAATTATGCAATTTCGTCATGTGTTCCTTTAGTTTGTCTTTTCTCTTAAATCGCTTACCACAATTCGCGCACTGAAATTCTCTGCGAGGAGAAAAACGCGATGTAATATAAAGAATCAAACTCGCCATTATTCCTGGCGGTAATTTTTAAATTATACCTGTGGTCAGAATGTTTAAGTAAATGCATCTGCAATTTGTCAACGGTGGGGAACCGTTTCGCGCAAATTTGACATTTGTGTTTCCTTTCGCAATGATGTGCTCTGATATGCTTTCGGATAACGGAATATTTAATGAACGTTCTTTGGCAGTGAGGGCAGCCAAGTGTACCATCTTCTTTTCTATGAGTTTCAACGTGTTCTTTTAATAACATGCCTTGATTAAATAACTGCCTGCACATTGGACACTCAAACAATTGCTTGTTCTCTGTGAATTAAAATAAATACCCTTCGCGTTATATTTATGCATAAATTATAGATAGCATTTACGCATAAATTATAAATAGCGTGCGTAATCGTGCACGCTAACGATATGTATTAAGGGTACCAAAAAGTAATCAATTTGTGAGTGGAGAACTCTTTCGCATCGAAACTTGAGAATTTGATTTAGTCAACAAGGAAATTATGGCTTTTGGAGGATCTTCAGTCAAGGTTTATTGATAACGATGGTGATTATCTAATAGAATAATGTTTAATATGAACAAATAAATGGAGTTTCCTAAAGTATGTGAAAAATGATTGATTACTTTCCGGTACCCTTAATACTTTACCTCGATGTGTCTTTAGATGGCAAGACAATGCGGAATTGTTCATAAATCGTTTGAAACAAACGTTGCACGGCAGTGGTTTTTGGTCTTCAGCACCATGCACCAAACAGTGCTGTTGTAGTCGAACTTTTGTAGCAAAACGTTTGTAACACATTGAACACTTATAGGTAGCCAAAGGGGTCAATCTTTTCGCTTTTGATATCGTTAGTTTTCCATGTTGCGAGACATGATTAATTAATTCTTGTTGCTTTGGAAATTCAAGTCCACATTGCGGGCAAACGGTCGACTGATTTTTCATCTTGATTTTATCAGCGGCATGAGCAAGTGTGTGTAAGTTTAACAAGAATGGTTTTTTAAAGATTAATCCGCAAACAGAGCATTTCCATTCTTTCGAGTTATTCCGCCGGGAATTCTCCTTTTCTTTTAAATTTCGGCCGCGGAATAATTTTACAGGCCTTGCGTGATTATACGAATTATCCTCGAAACGTGGCCACGCGGATAATTGATTACCGTGTTCTATAATAAAGAATGATGGGTATGAATATCATTTTAACCGCTTTTAGTACCGTAGAGTCGATATATCGGTTTTCTGGGTTTTCCGAGAAATACCTTGAGCCGACATACTGGCTTTCCCTTTTTAATATAATTTAAGCACATGTAATGATATGTAAAATTAAGGGGTGCCTTAAAAATCGCATATTTTTCAAGGTATTTTTTTAGAGTACTCGGCAAATTTTTAAGGTACTAGAAGGGGTAAACGAATTATATGTCTATAATATACCTTTTTCGTCTTTCGTATCGGCTTTTAAAACGGATAAATTTCGTCGAGCCGCATATTCGGCACTAGAACCAGCTTTTAATTCTTCCTTCGGTAAAATATTTCGAGTGGTTAAAAATACTATCCCGTCACTTTGTTGGGAAATTATCAAATTTTGTTCTTTGTACGTTAGCGCAGGTCTAACAAAACGCATCCAGTTCGAGGCATCTATAAAACGAAGTTATTGAGTTCTTCCATGTTAAAATCAAAATCAATTTCGAGTCATTATGACTCACTTTCGTTCGAGACGTCTACTTTTAAATATTCTTCGTTTTCCGTTTCATAAAGTAACGGTAATTCGTTTTTAAACGGTGTACCATCGTAGGGGCACAGAATTCCTTCTATGGGACCGAATTGAGTACGTTTTCGTATATGTCTTTTCGCAAAAACACCAAAATCGGAACCACCCGGTACGATACCGGTATTAGACAATTTATTTATGGAAAGATATGACCCTGGCAGTGTGGCTATAGCTCGAGAAGGTACCGGTTGATCGGCGATCGTCCGTACATTATTCGCGTTACAATTATCTCCATTATTACAGATTCCACCACAGTCATCACACCCTAGAAGAAACAACTTATTCGAATAATGTTCAACTCCGAAATGGAACTCAATGTTCTCATTACGTACAAAGATTCTGTTTATCGTTTGCGTTTCTTTTCGACCTTCTAATATTCTTTTTTTCCAACTGTCTACTTTCGTCGGCATTTGATAAAACATCGTCAAGTTTCCGCGTCGGTTCGAGACTTTTCACCGCAGGCTCGGTATTATTTTCCTTATTAGAATTTTCAGCGTTTGACGAAAGAGTAGTATGTTCATCGTCTAATTCAATATTCTGAGTCTTAAATGAGTTTATAACATTTATCTGCTCATCTTGCATTACAAGGAAATCTCTAGTCAAACTAAAATCTGTGCTAGGCATGCCTGTTAGCATTAGCGGAGTCGCAGGTGGTTCTAATTCTGGATGAGATTCTGTGAACACGTCATTGATAATATTCGAATTGCTTGCTGAACCTGCAATATATCAAATAATATAACAGGCCTTACCCTGCATTAAAATCAATTCATTGCCAACACCAGAAACTAGCTCCTCCTCGTTTCCATTAGCACCAAAATCATTAGAACTATCAGGTTGTTGCGGATTTTGATTATCGATCGGATGTGTGAGTTGAGTCACATAATTAACATTTGTCTGTACATTGGACTCGGGTTGAGAAATTAAAGGTGAAGATGGTCCTTGGAGTACGACAACGGAATTGTGAAAAGGGGACGGAGGAAGTTGCACCGGAGTTGGTGAATATCTAGCAGCAGAACTCATATTTGGATCGAGAGGACTGACTCGATGTTCAAAGTCAGAGAGAGGAGAAGTAGCTCTCGGTGAAAAGGAAACCTGATCGTACGTTGGAAACAAACGGGAATACTCTCTGGATTGATCCTCTACATATTCCACCTGGTGAGGACAAACATATATTAAGTGTGTTTTTAAAGAATTCTCACATAATACTGGATGTTATGGTTCCACTCACAGTGAGGAATAATAATCTATTATTCATTTTTTTCGATGTGTCGCACATTGCAGAAGGGAGTATGTGATTGGTATGCCAATTTACTGATGTATCAGAGACCTTATCAATATTAGGTATCTCAAAGGAGTTACCAGGGGCCCCCTCAGGAGGGCCCCTTGGATCCATTTTATTTCTCGTCTTGTACCAGTTATCTTACGTTTTCGTTCTGTTATCTGGCAACAGTAAACCTCTAAGTACAATCGGTCCTCTCGTACTCAAAGAATTAATAGGGCACATCGAGTGCAATGGAATCGCGGAGCAGTTTAACCGCGATATTTCCACCCGTTCCTTTCAATCCCGATATCCATTCCGCGGAGCGACGACGAGGCGTAGCGAGTCTTGATAATGAATCTTCATTTAACTCTGTGACTTTACATTTCGCTAATCGACACTTACCACCTTCAACATATATTTTTTGTTCTGTGATGCACCTGCTGCAGCTGACACTGCTTCGTCAACAATCGACCTTATCTCGACCGTTTTATTGAGAACCACTGACGCGGCGGGAACCTTTCGAAGCATCTATAAAAAACTCCTATGAGGGGGTGAAATATATGAACTTTCGGGAAAATGTCCAATTATAGTGATCTCTAATTAATTAAAATACCCCGCGTATCGAAACTAGTGCCCGACTAATTTTTATTACACTTAAATTAAATATGAAATGGTTGGACCACTCTGCCATTATATGTGCGCCCTGCGTTATTAAGTATTTGTTTAGATTACAAACTTTAAGGGAATACATTATCGAGAGTTATACGAGAGATTTTTTAATGAATTATAACTCGTAAGAATCGTTTGTATTTACTGCGATGTAGTAAATATACGAGGATACATAAAAACTCCTTGTTTTACCTTCGTCGATTTATGAATGGGGTTGAGGACAATCACCTGCTCCTCCATACACTTTTAAAACTCCCCTTAACAACAGAAACAACAAAGTGTAAACAGGAGTATACCAATGCCTACTATATCTACCGATTGAACTTATTTCGGTTATTAAACTTCTATTCACGAGATTCCAATTGAAAATGGTACGCCTGGAAGATGTCACAGATTTAATGGACCAAATGATGAAGGTGGAAATATTTGTACCGTCGAAAAAGCTTGAATTATTGAAGGACGATCGGAAGACTGTATTAGATCCAAACTTAGTTATGGAGGCGAGGCATAAGATGCTTCGCGAGGACTTCTCCGTTTATCCAACTGAATCCGTTGCATCCGTTCACGATAAGAGGTATCTACATAAATCAAAATCCTTCATATTTTCAGTAAATACTTTGCGAGCGATGTAATTCGTGTTATAATTTGTAGCTTACTAATGCAAGAAGAGGAAACGAAAAAGATTTACCTGAAAAAGGAACAGGAATTCTTGGAAAAGGAATTAAGAAAGTTCGAGAAAGAACTTCGACAAAGTCGACCGAAATTCCTTGGTCCTTATACGTGTCGACGACAAATCATCCCTAATTCCGATGATGATGATTTTTGGTCAGTCTCCAAAAAGGTCAAACAGAAGGTTACTACGTTTAGTTCTGGTCATTATATAGGGTGGCTCAAAAGATTGAAATAAGAAATATAAAGTGCAAATTTTAAAATCAACTGAAAATTATGACCTTGAAAAAATAACCCCTTCTTTCTTTTTCACAAATTCTTACTCTTCCGAGTGAATTTTCGGTTGCAAAATATTCACGATATGCTCTTTGCATTCGCGTAATAAAATTCAATCACTTTAATTCACTTTAACGTGTAGCTGTTCACAATAAATTCTAAGAAATCGTAGTTTCCAAATCTGAAAGAAAAATTAAAAATGTTATATAGAAAAAAGTTATTAATTTTTTTAACTTCTAGGTGACTTTTGAGCCGCCCTACACGTTTGAAACTTAATAAAATTTCTCTTATATGATTGCTCAAGATTCGAATATTTTTTTTCGACAGGATCAGGATAGAAAAGGAAACCAGATAATCCTCAATCGAATAACGGAAGAAAACAGTAGAAATAATAAAAGCAGCGGGAGGAATAGCAGTGGAATTCCGAAAATAAGTGGTGCAAAAATCTTGTTGAATAAACCGATAGAATCAGTAAGCAGGCGGAATTCCTTGACGGAAGTCGAGCCAGCGTACACCGGAAACATAAAAGTAACCATTAAAGACAAATCGCGTACGAATTCGAAAGAGGAGAATTTCGGTATTTTAAAGCGGTGTTTCGAAGCACTGAAGCAAAACACACGTGACGAGCGAAGACTTCGGGAAATTAAAATGAATATTCAACGAAAGATTTCTTCTAGAATAACAAGGAAGTACTTTAATATTTGGAAGACGTACTACGAAAATATGAGAAGGTTAGCGCAGAAGCGGAAAGAGGAGCGGGAAGTGTCGGACGAGCGAAAAATCGAAATGTTTATTAATGCGATTACCGAGAAACAAAGGGAACTTACGAAGTCTCGGAAACTGAAAGCCAGGGAGGATCATTTGATTGTCGAGAATGCGAAGTGCGTGGAGATTCGGAAAAAGAGTATTTATCCTAAACAGATTATCGTCGAGTCACCGGCGCAAAGCCGATTAATAGCACAGAAACAAATAATAGAAAAGCAGAGAGCGAAACTGGCCGAACAGAACAGGATCATCGAAGAATTGAGATTAAAACAGGCGCAAGAAGAAATATCGAAGGCTAGTAAAGAGACTATTAGTGCTGCCAAAGAAACGCTCACGCAATGTGGCCAACAAACCAGAAGAACATTGATACAATTAATGAGACAGAACGGATATAGGTAATCGATGTAATTATTGGGTTATCCAAAAAGTTCAGATCAATTTTCAGTAGTTTTTCTAAAAATGAATAACCCAATATATAAATATATTAATTAATATTATTTCTGACGCGGTTTTGTATACATCTATTTCGACCAATAGGTGTTTTTGGCACAATTTCTAAATTAATTTAAGAATCATTATAAGAGAAGTGAAAAAGTGAATTGAGGAAAAATGATTCAACTTGGAAAACAATTTTTAAAAGTGTCTTTTGACACCTTTCATAGAAATAATGTTAATCGTAAAATGCACTCGTAAAAATTAGAGTATCCCAAAATTTGCATCAAAGTATAAATAGTTGAGGATTTTAGAATTATGTTAGAAATTACATCGTTGGGAAGTAATTTTTCATTTTGAATTATAAGATTAATATTGTTATCTTTTTCAGAGATAAGAGCGCGATAGAAGTACGGATACCAACACCCCCAAAATTTCTTTTGAGGATGGAAGCTCGTGCCGTGGAGAGAAGGGAGAGAATTAAATTAGCCGAAGAAGCTCGCCGGAAGAAATTCGAGGAGCAGAAGAGGAAGGAAGAAGCAGCGAGATTAGAAGAGGAGGCGGAGAAGAAAAGATTACAACAAGAGGTCAGATAATAGAAGAGGCCAAAGTATATTAATGTCGTTTCATATATATTTCATACAACTATCCTATTGGTTTCACCTCGCGCGCATCGTTATCGCTTGCACTATCACTATTTTTAATATGATGTTAAGTAATAATGTAATTCGCGTCACCTCTCGACGAGGATAACTCCAGGAGGAAGTATAACGTCGGATTCAATTTTCATACTGGTTTTGCAACTCCAAATTAACCCTTTTGCGGATCATATTCATCTCTATTCATCTCTTTGCACTCCAAATTAACCATTTTGCGGATCATATTTACCCTTTTTGTGCTATAAATTAACCATTTTTGCAAATCAGGCTTTTCTACAAATTTGTTTCTGTAAACTATTGCAAAAATATTCAGAAGTATTTAATTCATATTTAATTCACCCTTTCACTTTACATTGAATTTTATTTTGATTACAATAGCTTAAGAAAAAGAATTTGTAGAAAAGCTTGACTGCGAAAGGGTGAATTTAATTTGCAGAAAAGTGAATGTGATCTACAAAATGGTTAATTTGGGGTGCAAAAGCTGTTTAATAGCTTATTTTAAGGTAATTTTTCTACTGTGTACCATCAGGCTTTAAGAGAGACAAGAAGACTTCGGGAAGAAAAGGAAAGAGTTCGATTGGAGGAAATCGAGAGAACTAAAAAATTGAATAACTTGGCCGATGAATTTTACCGGAAGTATTTGCTTCGGCATTATCTACTCGAACCTTTGCAAGGTTTGGTTGAAATGAAAAAAAATTATAGCGGAAAAGCTGATTTTCATTACGAACAAAATTTGCTTACAAAAGTCTTTGACGCTTGGAAGGTGAATACGGCAAATGAAATAACGATCAAGATGGAATTGGCAAGTTTTTGTTATAATAAAAATATAATATCGAACACGTTTAAATGCTGGAAAGACGAGACGAGAGAAATCAGCCGGAAGTGGCAAGTTGCCAAAGATTGGCACGATATGAAACTGTTAACGGAGTATTTCAGATTGTGGCAAATAAGATCCATCGAATTAAAAGTGCAATACGAAAAGAAAGCGAAGATGGCGGACGCCTTCTACGATGAAAGATTAAGATCGAAATATTTGAACAAATGGAAAAAATTTCTTGATATTGCGGAAGACGTGAAGGAATCTGAAAAAACGAAAGATGAATTGCGGCAAATAGTACAGGAGATGATACCCGATTTTAATCCTAAACAGAGAGGTGTAGCGATAGAAGATTAAGTTTATATCCTTAGATTTAAACCGAAACACGAATATCGCGCAGATATTCGCGAATGTAACGCAAAGGCTATTATTATTTTTATACAATCTTGCATAAAAGATGTAAGCCCTTCTAACGGATGATACATTCAGATTTTAGACATAGCTTGTACAATCGACTAATATAATTTATTAAGTTAGTCATACAATGGCCACTTTATCACAGTTACAATAAATATTTGGATAATATGAATTACGATATAACGAAAGTAGTTACGGTTCGGTTGAGATCAGTGTATTTATATCGTCATATAATGTTGCTGAGTGTGATGTCATGAGCAATAACTTATTACTAATAATAATAAATATTTTATCGAGATATATACATATGAAAAAAATATATCGGTGCATGAAAATATACTGGTAACAATTGATGTGCACTCGAACTTAATTGTGCATGTACTTTAATCCACACTGTTTTTTAATCTCAGTTTGGCCTCATTCGTTTTTAATATTCTTTGCGCAAATTGCAATTTGACCGAGGTAAATGTTCGTCCTCGATACAAAGTAAGTTCGCTAATTTAGTTTAATATTTGATTTCTACGTTTTGCAGCAAAATAACCGCGATACATTTTTCAGCATCCCATGGTCATAGAGACTTCCAGCTCCGAGAAGTCGTCGTTCGTTCGACGTTGTCCCGAGGTAAATTAACCAAAGATGATATATTAAATAACAAGATACCACTAGACCAACAAGTAGACTGTAGAGTGCTGAGACGAAGCAAAGGGCAATGCTGGAACAACATGTACATTATTATACATTGATTGGATACCAGTAGCAAACAGTTGCGCGACACGTTATCTGTTCAATTTTTATATTTGCCAGAAAGCAAATAAGAGATATTACAATATTTACGACCGTTAACATGTATCTCGTCAATTATCAGTATCTTCTGATTATTAAAGTCTGAATTATAGATTGTCGGTATATTTCCAGCTTAGTATGCATAGTGAATTAATCTTTTTGACTCGAGTGGAAAGTGGAAATTTGGTTCTACAACAGATCTTTCCTTCTACTATACAGGGATACGTCTACTCCAGAACCGATACATACTCTAATTGATGATAGACATCGCTGCAATCGTCCGGTAATAATATAGTACCGATAAGAATAAATGGATGACAAACGGAAGTCATGGTCAAATTGGAACCATAAATAAAAGCTATCGCTGAGAAAAGCAAACATCCCATATACCATTTTAAGTTGCTCGAACCTATGCAACAATCCAACCTAAAATGTAATCCTGCATTAACAAATGAAAGAATCAAATTTCTAGGGAATCAAAGTCAATGAAAGCTGTACCATTTGCAATGGTATTCCCTATTAAGAATACAAGTTTGACAGAGTCGACAGTGATAAGCTTTGGGTGGTGCTCTTCTTCTACAAGTTACGCAGAGCTCTCCACTGCCCTCACCAAGTTCTAAACCTTGCAATGGATTACTTTCCTGACTAGTGCAATCCGCGTTTAACTTAGTTTTATATCCACACCATATACCACCCACAACGCAGAAAATAAAGCCGAAGTTTTCTTCCGGCAAGATTTCTAGCAATGGTACCACGTTCATCTCGAATACTAACATTAGGACAAGAACGCTCGTGATGGTCCACATAAGAAAAAATTTCGTACGCAACAGGAATCTCAGAAAATTGTGATGTAAATAATATACCAACACTGGTGTCGCTAAAAACGTGACTACGGTACAAAGTAAAGTCTGTGCAGCAATCACCGCTAACGATGGAATCGCAACAATAGGTATCATTGCATCTACCGAAAATTCCTTTGCACCTGCTTTCCAGCCGCAAGGATTTCGTAATCTTTGCCAGACCGTCATGGCTTATTCTTAAGTTTATCGGTTGGATTAAATCGCTTAACTTTCATACACGGAAAGTGAACAATAGAATTCTACGAGGTGAAAAACAAACCCCCATCATTGTGCCCCGAATCGCTCCGGACTGTCAACGATCTTAATCCCTCCCCCAAAAAATTGCCAATATACAGGTGGCGGCACTACTGACCGTTATAAAATATAATTGATTGATAAAAACCTTCACAGGTTCACCCCCCTCCCAATCCCCGTAAAAGTCAAAATAATGAACGTTTATATACGAAGCATTTAATTATTAAAAGGAAAACACTGGTAAATGTAGCTTTTGGAAGGCCTCTTAGAAGGTGAACGGAACCGACTTATTTGGCAAGTTGGCAATTCCTCCAGGTAACGTGTCCTGAGGTATAAACAATTTCCCGGCATTTATACGATTCTGTGGTAATTTACGGATATATCTCGGGGGGTAGGGTAAATGAATATTCCGTGCTTTGAAACTCGCGCAAAAAAAGCGACAGGAAAGAAGTGATATCCAATCGCGAGTGTCGGGGGTCCCGTCGTATACTTTGAAGAGAACAATGGTGCCCGATGTGTTGTTATCCCAGTAAGTTGACGGTAAACGATGAGTCGGCCAAACGTCTTCCTTGGAATTTCCATTTAACCGAGGACTCGCAGGTAAGGAACGTTCAGGGTAATTTCTAGGTAGGAATGGTAGTATTTCGTGAGAGGATTCGCATGATTTGGTAGGACGAGGCCGACGTGTCTCGTAGGAGGAGACTCGCTCCGTAATCTCTTTTGCGGTCGCGCACGAAGTGCAATTCGGACGCGCGAGCCTAGTGGCGGGAATCCTGACGTAAGTTGAAAATATGATTCGCTCGATAGCTCGATAGCTCGATACCGAAAAAAAAGACATTTTAGAAAAGAATCCGAATATCCTTAATTATATCGACTTTGTCGAGAGAAGAGCATCGAAGGTCACCCGTTATCGAGCCGATACGTCGGTGTTTATCGTGAGGCATGAGGACTGCAAAAAAACTACGACCGATAATCTAATTATCTAATATGAGAGAGAAATGGCATGGAGGGGACAGGGGGGATCGAGCGAAATCGTCAGTGAAGTTATTCGTACGTCTCACCAAATTTCTTCGGCCCTCGTTAACCCAGTAATTTCACCGATGGAAAAGACAAATCCCTGGGAGGTTAATACCGATTATGGAAAAGTTTCAGCGATAGGGAGCAAGTTACCGAGTAGAAAATACAACGATAAGAAATCGGCGTATCAGCATTCATTTCCATGCGCAGGTCGCACCGGCCAAACGAGTCTGTGCACAAAGTGACAATTTCAGGAAAAACATTGCGACTTCTTTTACGCAATCGTTATCTTCCGTATGAATCATGGCTGTATCCTATTTTTTTTCTACTTTATCATTAACACTGGGACGCGCGAAAAGTGCAGCTGGATTTTTCGCGGAGACGCGTGTATTTCACTCTGTTATCGGAATTGGCGAGGCGATGCTAATTAAAGAACAGCGTGGGGTAGAACCCCGTTAAGATAAATCTCCACCATAGTAATGAGTCGAAGATTGTTCGTCAATTACGGCCGCGCGAATACTGCCTACTGAAACTCTTACCGATTCTTTGCACGTGTTCCTTTCTTATCATTGTTTTGCCGGACTTACAGTTCGCTAGTTGTTACCGAGTGGGGGAGAAAGATGTAACATATACAACATTGATTTCGTATAGTTGCATAGATATCGGTATATCGAAGCAACTCCTCAGCTTTTCACTCTGTCTATTCCCAGAATGATCGTGCAATTTTGATCAAAGTATAACACAATGATATGCTATACCCAAATATGATGACAAATTCTCGTTAACGTATAAAAATAAATATCAGGACGTAACGTAAGTATAAATGATTTTCAATTTCATTTAACCATACGATTCTGGAAGAACTGGTATTTAATACTAAAACTAACAAACTATATCAATTACGACTGGAGGATTTAAGTTAATCAATGGATTCAATTATTCGCGTTATATATATATACTGTTTGAGATTTTATATACTTTTATCAAATTATATATTATAAATATTATATATTATATACTTATATCAAATAAAAGTATATAAAATCTCAAACAGTTCGCCATGGTATATTCGACCAATTGAATTAAAAATGGCAGACAAGTAATTTTGACCACCTTAGTGGTTCTAGCGTTAACGTAAGATATGAAATAGATCTGTAAGTTGAATTTTACTTTTTCTCTTTCGTTCAAGGTAGTAATGTATAGCAAAGTAAAAGGATTATATATGGTTACAACCCCCCGGACGATTAGGATGTTCGTGCGTACGTGACTAAGAACATACCTGTTCAAGGGTCAACCCCTAAACTGAATAGCAGCACCGCATTGTACCGACCATTATACTGGTCGCTTTTCATATATTTCACCTAGTCGATTATACAGCAAACCTCTCGGTACGTTTCCTTTTCACGGCAGGGGGAAGATATCGTCGATGGTGCGTGAATCACGTTTTACATCCATGAAAGAAGCGGATTGGAGGCTACTTTGACCCGCGGGGGCTCGTCCGCAGCTTCCCCCTACCACCGAACTAACACTGGACAGTTTGTATTCGGATTCCGGTACGAAGACTTCTCGACTTCGTTCCAAACTTCTCTTCGACTACGTCCGTGCACGAATTTAACCGGAAATTGCATTCTCCGGGAAATAATATCAGTGGCAGCAAATTCATTTTGAAGTTGCGCGGAAGGGAAGTTAAAGAGTTCCGCTAAGAGTGGATTCTACGAGCCGGCTTTCGTGTTTCGTCACTTTTTTAAATTGTAACATCATTGTTCGATAACGAAATTCATTCTTTTGCTGTAATATCCATTAAGTCATTCAGTCTCATGTAATTTCGGTAACGGTATCGATTACATCTGACGAGGGAAACCCAGCGTTTTCTTCCTAACGACAAAAGAGCGTGTCACAAACGCTTTATTCCTTAATCGGAACCTTTATACAAGACTAAAGCTATAAATTACGATCGCTTGACCGGCACGACAGAAGGTCAACCGGGGAGGTCGCGATCTCGGAACGGCAGTGCTATTAGGCGCCACTAAAAATTTCTAATTTCGTATCCGAACCCTCCTGGTGTCTTTTCGAACGACTTCCACCCTCGCGACGAATGTTCTTCGCGTCTACCAACTCTCTCTTGCCACGTTTCTTCAAATCCCACGTATCATTCTCATAAATCGTATTACGGGAGCCGGGTAGGAAAGTCGGTAATAGATTTCTAGGAAAGAAAATCTTGGTCGATTTTTAAGGTTTAGACGACTATAAAATCGTCACATGCTCGGTCTTGGTGATAACGGGACAGCGTCGTGTGGCACGAGAGTAAGTCGTGCGATAAGAACTCGCCGGTGGTGGTAAACCGGGGTCGTGTCAGCGAGTTCTCTCAAGACTGGTGTCACTGTTGGGTGGTAGTGTCGTGTTGTGGTGACAAGTGGGTACCGGGTACCGATCACACTAATGCTGATGGTGTAGGTCATCATTGTCATCATCATCGTAATCGCCGTTGTAATCTTCGTGGTGTGGTGATGTTGGTGGTAGTATCGTCGTCGTAAAGGAGCCTATGAAGCCGGGGTTACTGCTCTTTCACGGACTTAGCCGTGCTTCGTGGGTTGAGAAACTTTCAGGCTTCCCGCGGAAGGCTGGAAACTGGTCTGCCGTGGAGCCGTGGGGATGTTATGTAAGCTGTAGTTGATCGACAAACACTCGTACTATATTTTACCCGCACCGTAGAAGCGAGTTACCGCGCGACGAGACGCGCATCGCGACGCGCCACGGATAGAATACAAGCTTGTCGCAGCTACGAAAGAGATCCGCCGCGAGGATAAATCGAATATAAAGTGAACGTATCTCGACGCGCCGGGACGCGCCGATTAATATAATCAAATGTGCACCGACGATGTTTACTCCGGGGGAATATCGTATAAGGTCTCGATCTTTCAGGTGATCGGGTCACTTGGTCCAACGCCGATCCTCGACGGGTATCCGAGGACACTCTCTGCCCGTGGTTCAGTTTCGACGAGTTGGCCAGCAATGAGGAGGATACGAGACTGAGAACCGAGGACAGAGAAGAGGACGACGATAAAGAGTGCGAAGAACGCGCAGGAATGTCTTCCGCGTCGGCGAACAAGCTGCAGATTTTGTGGGATCATTTCATTCACGCTGAACCCCAGAGTTACGAGGTACACCTGTGGATTTCGGGATCCGCTTTATCGTGATTTACATTCTAACCATCTTTCTTGATATTATACCTTTATAAAACTCCTATTATCCCTCGAATATCTTTTAAAATCTGCTAAGTAGTAATGAATCGGTTGCATTTTTTTAATAACTTCTAATTATGCCTTCTAGTAACACTTTATACTTCTTATACAATCACATTACGCAAGGATCCGTAAATCTTCCTTCGTACGGTTGCTGTGAGATTTTTTTCTACAAAATGTAAATTATTATTAAAAGAATATTAGATTAATTACATTGACATCAACCCTCCTCATCGTGTTATTGATAGCCCGATATTAAATACTACATTTCGTTCATAAACCGAATATTCGGCATATATTAATTGTTTATTAAAAGCATGTTTAAGAAAATCTCATAAATCTAGCAGATAAAGCAATTAGTCAATGCTATGAATATAAGAGACACGTAAACGTCTGCCATTAACGATACTAACTCATCGAATATATTAGTTGCACCTTCGATTCTAATCCTTTCTCTTCGGGCACCTCAGCAATGCCACGCGAATGCATGTCACTTGACTCTAAGTCTACGGGACGCGTTATGTTGATGCATTTCGAATTCGACAAGGAAGATGACAGAAACCATTTTCACTTCCATTTATGCTGACTTTTATCTACTCAACGAGACAAATATTTATCGAAATTCATTTACTTGTATGTCCTTTAATCTCAAAATTCTTTATGTTCTATTCTCAAGTATTCTCTAATTGACGCGTATCCGTAAAGATATGTAGGTACATAAGAAATTTACGTAAACCTGATGTTATTCAACCATCGTTTTTTTCTTTCCATTAACTCGTAATTACCATATTCTTTGCCATATCATACACACTGCTATGCGTGGTCATTTCGTAATGATCCGGTTGGTCATTCGATCGCGTTAAACTTCTACCTTAGCTTCGCTCGAAGATGACATACAAGTTGCGTACGGTCAGCTTGTCAATACTTTGCCGCTGTCGTCTACCGATATATGCTTGCTTTGTCATTTAATGTAAACATCTTCAGTTCCGTGCGTGTAATTATTAACACGTCGAGTGTTCCGGTTCGAAATCCGCGTTATACGATACCTCGGAATTTCGGAAAAAATATCAGATACCATGTTTTACTACCGAATGCCTCATATGGGTAGTACACAAAAAACTAAGCCGCACGTATTGTTTTATATCTGTGGAATTTCAAGAGTAAATCAGGATTTATTCTAAAACGTGTTTGTTTATACCGCTTAAAGAATTACAAACGTTCTTTTTCTGTAATTGAAGTATAATCTTATATGTTCATTTTGCTAGTTCACTTTGTGTGACAATAAACAAGACTTGAATTTCGAATTCATTATTGCGAACGCATGTCGCAGTTGGTGCGACATTTTTCAAGATAAACGGCTCATTTATACTTTTTAAAAAACACAGTTATTTGAAATGCAGAAGTGCAATTGCAGTCGGCGAGTTAACGCATCTCTCTTCGAAGACTGCGAGATTGTGATCTACCAAAATTAACGCGATAAATTAATTTTACTATACGGCCATTTAACACTAGAACTACCAAAGTAGTCAAAATGACTGGTCTAGCAATTATTACGAAAATTATTCGAATAACGCTTTATTTGACATTTTATATACCTATATTTTATGTACATAATATACGTAATTAAATCCATTAATTAACTCACGTTTTGCAGTCATAATTTACATATGCATAAATGTATAAGTATAACCGAGTATATGATCGGTAGTTCTAGTGTTAACAAAATAGCACACCATGATTATTTTCGTGGTGAATCACGCGTTTGCGCATTTAACACTAGATTATCAAGGGTTCGAAATGACTTGCCTGCCATCTTTAGTTAAATTATACAAATATACCACGGCGTATTGTTTGAGATTTGACATACTTTTATTTTCTATACATAAAGCGACTCATTGAATCAATTAATGAATTTAAATCCTTCAGCAATAATTTATATATAAATAAATGTGTAAGAATAATAGAGTACGTGTTCGGTAGTTTAGTGTTAACCTGGTCGATAACGTAAATGTTGGTAAACAAGAATATATTTTGCATGCTTGCGAAAGGGTTGAATCGCGACCGCGACGAGGAAAGAAATTAACGGTACAATTAGTTTAACGTTAACGACTGCGATTAATCAGTGGCACCAACGTTAATCCCGTGATAAATTGCATACGCATTATGGATAACTGTATCTCGAAGAACATGTTGAGCACACCAATCTTACGTTAAACTACATGAAATCATTGATAAAAATGTGCTCGTTATGTTATTGCCAATTTTAACATCATCGTATTGATTATTTTATCGCGTACTCATTGACACGTGGAATAAACAGTATTTAACGTAAAAAAAAAATGAAAGAAAGGACGATGATTCCCGCTCGTTTTCGTCGCGCGTTGTTTTCCTCGTAAATACATCGCGGATCAGTTTTTTGCCCGTGGGAAAAACTGAAATTGTTTATATTTATAGTCCGCTAATTAGTTGCATCACCCGAAATACCGATAAGAATACTGATACACTGTAATTCAACGTGATTAAGGAGTTCCGAAGGAAATGATATGTGAGAAAAACATGGCATACCCGGCGGTTATGAATTCTTTTTTTTGTTTTTTTCAGAAGTCCTCCTGGCTCGATATATTTCTCGCGGAATTACTCGCCGAAGTGCACGAAGGCCGAGATGTGAAGGATGCACTTTCCTTTTGGTAAGATCAGCTATCGCTTCGTTGGAAATATACGCGAGTGATAAGATCGCTTCTGATAACACGGTGTCCATTTATACGGAAACCTTAGTCGAGACTCATTCTTGTTTGTAAAGTCCGAGTGGACAGAAGAAGTACCGAAGTCCGACTGTTCATATTCAAAAGTTAGTGCAAATCGAAAATATCGCAGGGTTACTATCGCAAGATAGTATTCGTCGATACATAGATTTTAATAAAACGACTGGTAACACTGACCGCGATATGAAAATACGATCGCGTCTCTGCGGTTACGGTGCGCAGACACGGTTGCGCACTTGTGCAATACATTTTTCTTGTCTGCTTACCGATTTTCATTCTTTTTTTTTTACTTCGCCATCACTTTCTCACGTTCGCGCCTGTTATTATTAAATCGCGTTGAAACGAATATCGTTCAGTCGAATATCGTATCAATTTCCGACTACTTAAACAACCAGAAACTCGATCCGATCTTCGAGCTGTATTTTTCGGCACAAACTCGGATATTCGTATATCGAATGAAATTTTCGCGTATTTCACTTGGGAAGCTTTCCCTCGTAGATATCACGTACACCACTGAACATAAGATCGCGCGTCGGCGCGTAGTTCGAGGCATTGTATCGTATCGGGATGATAATAAGGGAGATAAGAGGGACAGCTCAAGGATCGGATAAGATATAAAATAGAAAAGACGTAGGAGGTAATAGTTGTCACGTCGTCTTTCAGTTCAGTCGGTGGAGGTGGTGTTTCCACCCTCGTAGCTTGTGAGCTGCTCTCGGACGTGAATGAATTATTCGAGAAGAGGATCGGCGGTGGTGAACTTGTGGATTTGAGAAAATATCTCGCGCAGGGTCGTGGCTGGAGGTGCCTAGCCGTTTTGCAACTCCTCGGTGTACGTGGTTTGTCCTGTGGTCGAGAACTGGTCGCGCTATTGGTAGCACTCTATCCGGTTGCTCTTCAAGAAAAGGACACTGGATTCGTTGGCTCTTCCAGTAATACATCCACGTCTACATCCACCTCAAGGTCAACGTCAACGAGTACTGCAATCGCGCGCAATCCATATGTAAAATTCCATCGCAACGACGACACCGTCGACACGGTTGATATCGTGCCGCACGCGAAACGCAAAGCAACAAAGTCCAGCCGTAACGGTGTCACTTACGAAGGCAATGTACCGTCCAGAAAAAGAACCGCTCGTAGACACAGTGTCGGTGCTAAGGTGCCGGTCCACCATAAGCAAAAATCATTCGGGTTTGAGACGCGCAACGACACGTCGGAAAGCACGAGTAGCGGCACCGAGTTTCTGACAGTTGGTATTGATCAGGCACGATCTCTTACCCTAAAGATCCGCCTGAATCCTATGGATTTCGAGTATTTCACATCCGTCGTCCGCAGTGAGGAGGAACAAAAATGGCAAGCGGCACTTTACGAGCTACCTGCGCGCCCGGTTAAAAAGACTCCTCAGGATTATGTAGACGAGAGAGTCAAGAATGTATTGGAAGCGAAAATCAGCAGTTACGAGACGAGTTTACTAATAATACAATTACTTCAGAGTCTGCGAGGTTACGACACACCAGCGGAACAAACCCCGGCGGTGCAGGTATTGAAGTTCGCATTGGATACTTTGTGGTCCTTGCAATATGGTATCGATGGTACCAGTCTAAGTGGCACGGAATGCGCGACTTTAAAAGCAGCCGCCGCGAGACTAATGCTAACAGCATTGGAGCGCGTTTTGAGAGCGGATGAACCGACTACGGCTGTTATCCACAACGGTTTACTTCCGATGACACTGCGGCTTCTCGAGGATGCATGTAGCAAACCGACGAACGTCTTCACGGAGGAAGAAGGTTCTCTCCTGCAGGAGTTCATTTACGCTACCGTCTACGGGATTATTACATCCCTTTACTGTCTGTTGCATCAACGTGGTACCAGCATCGAGAGATTGTCGGACTTCCTCGAGGTGTTTCAATTGTTCGCTGATCTTCAAGATGGTGGTCTCGTGGAGAGGACGATCTTTGCGATCGTCGATCTACCGACCGTTGATCCATCGAGGTCGATACTCCGCGCTAAGAAAGTCATCGATATGATCGGTGGTTTGACCAGCGGTCTTAAACGCGTGCGACGTGATATCGTGCACACCACTCAGTGCAATAGGATCAAGCACAAATCGTGCATCAATAATGTTCAGACGCATCATCACTCGGATATATTCGGTGAACGTTACACGCAAGCCTTCGGAAGTAACAGTTTCGAACCAGCCTGCTGCGTTTCTTCCTTGTTCATGATACTCACCAATCTACTCAAGCAATCCCAACGTCTTGTAAGCGATCTTCAGGTTAGATTAATTAAAGTCTCCACATCGGCAGGTACCTGCTGCTGTTTCCCACCGAAAATACTCATATCGAGCATCGTCACTTTTCTGAAAAAACACGAACCACCAACTTATGCACCGGCGGTTGCATTTCTTGAGAGAACATTCTTCAAGGAGCTCGGCGCTTACCCCGTCCAGGATTCCTGCAATACCTGCGATAGGCCGGCAACTTATTCCTGGGACTTTCTGGAAATGTACACGGAATTATTGGTACCGGATGACCCAAAGTTGTGTTACATCGTCATGGCTCACTTATTGAAAGTCGCGGCGACATCCAGGTTCCACGTTAGACGCGAGCTTCTTTTAAGAGTATTTTACCCGACTTTCCTCAAAGTGAAATCTTCTTACGAAGCCGACAATGGAAATGTAACAGCCAAGTTCCTCGTGCAGTCTTGCTTGTCAGCGATATCGTGTTTGATAGTGAACGCGCACATTTGCGAAGGATTCACGGAATTAAATGGATTGAAGGAAACGTTAGCCTTACTTCCGGACGCAGCCTTCACGAGAAGCGTTTATGGTCTCCTTGAAGTCACCGTTATTATTGAGATATGGAAGACGAATAATGTTGATGCCGTGGAGGCTGAAGAGATGGAGAAGCCAGCGTTGAAAGCATTGTTTGATTCTCTGGAAAGCGAAACGAACGAATTATTGCGTGCTTTGGATCATCTAAAACAGGGAACTTTCAGAGAAAAAGTATCCGTACGGGAAACGAGTTGTAATACGATATTCGCGGATCAATCGTCGGTGGGTGAAAATTATGGGAATATTGAAGCTGAAGTCAGACGCGAAAGTCGGCTTAAAGAAAATAACGATAAGACTGATTCGATGGAAACCGATGTATCTCTGAATCTTACTCAGGAATCTGATATTTTTGAAATTAAAGCAAAACGCGTCGATGAATCCGATGGTACTGACGCAGATGTAAATAAGGGGATTAATTTGCATCAAGCAAGCGCTGCATGGCGTGCTGCCGCAGGGGTAGTATTATGCAGTCCAAAATTTCGTTCACAATTATCCATTCACGCCGTATCCGAGAAATCACTGAAACTTTTCAAAGCGTTGGCCATTCATCTTTCAACGGACAGTATTAAAGGTATATCGATTAATAAATGCAATTCATTAATTGCACTACGTTAATTCACGCGTCAATTTTTCCACGGTAAACACTGATAAATTGAAATATTTATTTATTTACTTATTTATTTTAGATACCAGTAAATCCGCACATAGGCTGTTCGAAGCTTTGCTCACATGCCGGCTGACATCTCCGTTGTGTAAGTACATTTATATAACGAATATGAATCATAAGTATTTAGAATATAATACTTCTGTCCTACGTGCTCCACTGGACAGGCACAGCTGCGGATTACCATCCAAAGAAGCTCCGCGAATTCATTTGTCGTAATAAACAGTTCATAGTACATTTGTCACCGGTAAACATCATCTCAAAGTAACTCTCACTGATTCAATCCTTTTCCCCGTAAAGTCACACGTCCCAACGCCACACAAAGCCACGCAGTTTTTTCCACTAATTTCAAAAGATTATTTATTTAACCGATATAAAATATGACGTGCGGAACAGGTGACTGCGACATCGTCACGGAATTGGGTAGAGCATTGATGGACGCGAGTATAAAGCTCGGCCGGGGACTGGCTGTGATCGTGGAAGCCTTATTAAAAGTGTCCATGTTAAAACCGGCGCAAGAAGAGACCATACCGCAACATACTCGGCCCAGAGTAAGTTCTACCGTGTCTTTCACTTCGCCAGTTTCACCCGCATTGGTCGATCGGAAGTTATCAGATTATTTGCATTATATATTCATTTCTTTTTTTATAGTTACCCACTATGACTCTAGATGCGATGCCAGATTGTGCCGTGGAGGACAGTAGCACAGGCGAATATGTAACCGCTGACGATGGTTATGACGCGGATATTGAGATACCTGGAAGAAGTCCACACAATAGTATGCCGAAAAGAAATAATTCCTTGGGACCGGTAGTCGAACCCAGGGGACACGCGAATGCACATCCTGCACTATGTTCATTGGCAGTGGATTTATTAATTCATTTCCGTGAGCAGTAAGCTTTACAACTCAGTGTATGAATAATAACACTGGAGAAAGTGGCGGTGTAAATTGAATTATTATCTGTTATTTCGCAGAGGTTTGAATGCTGAAAGATGTTCGATTATTAGCGCTGGATTAAGGAAGGTAGCGATTACGTGTAGAGAAAGTGCATCGAGTTGCGCTGCTTTAGCTGGGTCTGGCGTAATTAGTAAGATATTGAATGGTTTCAAAGATATATTCAATAGCGGAGACCTCCAGTATCAAGGTAATTCAAAGTTCATGTAGTTACAAGTTAATATTAACCCTTTCGCTATGGTAGACTTGTACAAAGCGCGCCTGGCGGATGACAGACATTTAGCCGTGACTGACGCCGCTGGCAGCGAAACTTTGCTGTCGCGCATCGTTTATTATTTTGTGGGAAATGTTAGGTTGGCCAATTAGTTCCTGCGGTTCTAATACGCGAATAGAAAGCGATTTTTATTCAAGGCTATCGTTTAAATTGTCTTTATTCGATAATGTATCGTCCATTTTGACTTATAAGCTATAACCTTTTCCTATCTTTTGAAAATTTTCATAATTCCGGGTTCATTAAAACACCCCGATTTCATCGCAAGATATTGACGCAAACGTACGAAATTTCTGGCCAAACTAATAATTTGAAATTGTTGATAAAATACAAAATTGCAATCTAAGTTATACAGTTGCCAGTATGAATATGTTTGAATAAGGATAATAAATACTAAATGTTTAAAGGCGCCAACAGTACCCAGTAAACAAAATTTCAAAGCGCCCAAAGGCGTCAAGCAGAAGCGCCAACAATAGCGAAAGGGTTAAAACCATGGAACTTATTTGAATAACGCCGTATAATTTTTCAGATCTGCAACATGCCGTTTTAGAAGTATTCACATTACTAGCGACACAATCGATTTTACCCTCGGAATTAGTTACTTATTTATCACTGTTCAAAGCCGAAGAACCACCATTGATGTCGTTGCTCGAACCATTGTACCACCTGGTGCTCGCTGCACGACCACAACCCAATTTCATTTTATCCTTCCCCGTACTCTGTGATACAAAGGTATTTCCGAAGACTCAATCGGAGGAGTATAAGAATTTGGAAAAGGCCGAAAATCTTGTGAATAATTTTCGCAAACGACACCTTGCCACTGGAATATGTAGCCCATGGTCCGTGCACGCGATATGCTTACCAGTGGGCCCCGAATTAGCGTGGCCAGTTTGGTTGAATGGTTGTTCGGCTTCCATGTGGTTGAGAATAGAAAGAGGGACGCCAATGGGAAAGGGTACAATTATAAGCACATCGCCATTACTCGACTCGGACAATGAAAGCTTATCCGATTGGGGCATTTTATCCGACAACTGGAGTCGCGAAGGTAAAACATATTCTTTCTCAGAAATATTTCTTCCAAACGTCTTTTGGTGCATGTCAATCTTAATGTATACGGTTAAATTATATTATAGTATAATTTTTGTAAACTAATCGGTACACGGCAATCTATAGGATTATCCGGAAAGATCATGCCGAGTTTAAAGGAAAATTCAAGGCAAACATTTTTATATGTCGATATATATTTATTCAATTATGTACACACAGTTTTGTATCACAATCTTCCATACTTTTCCGTGCAACTGAAGATTCCATTGTCTCAGAATTTCTCAGATTTCTCGGCAAAAAACTACTGAAAGTCGGCATGAACTTTCCGGACAACAAAATGTGATATGTTGAAATTTATACGTTTAGATTTAACCATAGCAATAAGTTCATTATTTTCGATTCGGTCGCATGCTCATCAAATTATCTATGGAAGATCAATCGATGTCTGATCTTTTGTTGGGAACATCAGTCGTAGCAGGTTCAACGTCACCGCCCACGCCAACGTCAATTATCCATTTGATGTCTATTGGATTTGAGTCCTTAGTCTTAGAAACTTGGCTAGATCTTAAATCAGGTAACAAATTACGAATGATATCTCGATTTCTATACTTATTATCAATGTCGAATATATTCATTTATTAATTTCTTGCCCTCGAGATTATTTATTATTATTTAGATCTATCGCGGTAACTTGAATGCCGACTGACTGGCGACTGACTCCGATTGTCGGCGATTTAATCTCCGACAAGAAAATATAACTGAAGAAAATCTTGATGTCGCCTCTCAGTCGCCACTCTGAGTTGCGGCGATTTAATGTCCGATAAGAAAATGTAACTGGAGTAAAATCTTGATATCGCCTCTCAGTCGCCATTCGAGTTTCCGGCGATTTAATGTCCGATAAGAGAACATAACTGGAGTAATATCTTAACGTCGCCTCTCAGTCGCCATTTGAGTTTCCGGCGATTTAATGTCCCCCAAGAAAATATAACTGGAGTAAAATCTTAATGTCGCCTCTCAGTCGCCATTCGAGTTTCCGGCGATTTAATGTCCGCTAAGAAACCATAACTGGAGTAATATCTTAACGTCGCCTCTCAGTCGCCACTCGAGTTTCCGGCGATTTAATGTCCAGTAAAACGAAATAACTAGAGCAAATCTTAATGTCGCTTCTGGGTAACCGCAATAAATTGAATGGCGACTATCAGTCGCCGGCAACTTGAACGGAGATTAAGAAACAATATTAAGATTGACACCAGTAGTTTGGAGATTTTAAATTCAATTTCAAAAAGTAAGCGGAGTAAATATTAATGCGCGTCTCAGTCGCCAATCCACTTACAGAAAGAAACTGAGTGGTGACTGACGTTCGCCTTTTCAGTGTAAATGTTTAAAGATCGTTGCTATTTTTACAGATAAATTAATTCTACGATTAACGCGACCCGATGACAAGACAAATCGAACAATTTCGGAAACATCTATAAGCGGAATGCTTCCATCAGGGCGCTGGCATCATTTGGCATTGAACTTTAAAGATACTGTTTTAAATAAGCGCAGTGCAGTTGTTGATGTTGTTATTTGGGTCGACGGATGGAAAGAAATTAATGCTCAACTACCATTCGATGGTTTGTTAGTAAGAAAGCCTGGAACTACGTGTATACTGTTAGGTCAAATCGGGTCAAGTAGTACCGGTGCTTGGTACTTAGGAAATTTCATGGTGTTCAGGTATTAATTTGTACGAGACAATATCTTTTAATTATAAAATGACACCTATGATATTCTATAAACAATTATTTATAGATGCCCAGTATTTACAAAAGAGAGAGCGTTATATTTAGCAAGTCTCGGTCCTAATTATACAAATCTCGCGGAATGCATTTTGAGTACAGTGAAACCAGATTTTGCGCCACTAATCGCTTCCGGAGCATTGGATGGAGTGCGCGAAATCAAATTTGGTGAATACAATATATTAGATACTGACTTGATTCACTGGAAATGATTGAATGATTTGTGTTATAATATTCTTTATGAACAACGCAGAGGGAGGTAAATTCGACACGAGCCGAAGGAAATCTTACGGTGGAACATACTTGAGGCACGCGGTTGAGACTAAAGTATCGGAAACCAAAATCGATTGGGATGCGGTTATGGATGCCACGAATTCACATTTGACTGAATTGCAAGATAATTTACTTCTTAGTTACGAAGCTCAAAATCCGAACATCGTTCACTTGTATCCTCAAGCAATTGCAAATCCTGCTGGTAATGTTCATGTTTCAATTATAATATTAGGTTGGTTCATAAGTTCGTAGGATTTTTATTTCATATTGAATATATCTCGTAACAACTGCCTATCAGCTATGTATATATTTCAACCGACAACTTTTATTTGATTCTTTTATGTGCTTGTTAAATAATGGTGGTGAATACATTGTAGATGAATTCGTATTAAATGTTTGAAAGAAACGGAAATCTTCACGTTCGACAAATCCGTACGAACTTAGGGAACAACCCGATACATGGAATATAAAAATAATACGAAGCCCGTAATATTTGTTCTATATCACTGATATATTTATAGCCGTGGTAAGAAATCTCTTTCCGGGACAGCCAGGATTTAGGGTTGTTTCTGCACCCGAGCACAGAGTATCGCAACAACCACCCTTATCTATACCCGCGATTCTCTCCACTCGTTTAGAGTGCCAACAGTATAGAGGACTCGTACCTGCCGCTAGTTTAGTTGGTGGTGTGCCAATATTTTTATATCTCTTCGCTAGAGTGAGTACTGTATTTTCATCCACGACTGAATGATTTCAGCCGTTTATTTTGAAAGTGGCCTAAGTCCATTTTCCAAAGAATCGGATTAACGTTTATAATAATTACAACGTAACTTTGTGTAATTAAGTTAACGTTTAAACAATTGAAAGCGGCCTAAGTCCATTTTCCAAAAAGCTGGTTAACGTTTATAACAGTTGCAGAGTAACTTTGTGTAATCAAGTTAACGTTTACAGTGATTACACAAAGTTACTTAATAACTATTCTAAACGTTGACCTGTTTTTTTATGAACTCAAGCAACTTTCAAAATGAACGACTCATTTGTTCATTTTAAGAAATAAATGATTAGAACAGTAGCATAAATAATGGACCAATTAAATTGTAGGTCGTTGAATTGAACTCTACCGAGGAGGAGCAAGCATTGGCTCTTTCAATAGTATTGCACTTAATAAGAAGTGATTCAGAACTTTTGAATCAGTATCGTTCCGAAGGTGGAACTTCATTACTACTACGTGTATTAGAATCGCCGCGTTGCCACGCAGGTAGACACATACTGAAAGCAATGTTAGACGCAGCTTGTGACAGTTCGATCCTAATCAAAGATATCGGCAGCGGCAATCATTTGGTCTCACAAAATTGCGAGGCTGTCATCACCGATCCTGAACTAATCAAAGGTGCATTGACCGCGTGGAGAACGTGGGCCAAACACGATTCGTTAAACTTATTACTGCAAGCATTGCTACTCTTACTAAGAGATCAACATTCGCAACGCGAATTTAATGCATCGCAATTGAATAGAGTGGGATTCGTTGACACGATTTTAATATTGTGCAAGGTATGAGGAAGATATAATTGATGAATATGATAAATCTATAGTTTGTGCAATGTACACAGTGTAGATTTGGTTACAGGAACATTTCATGTACGAGGATTTGGGTGCCACCCTTGATCCATCTACAGGGACTGCTGTTGTTGAATTAGTGAGGGCATTAATGGGAGCACCGCCGGAATTTGCACATTTAGTGGCAATCGTGGATTATTTGATACTCGTTCATCAAGCTTCGGAAACGTATATAACGCATTCAAGACATAATATATATTTTTTATTACCGTCCCTTGGAGAAAAGAAAACCATAAAGCTAAGTTCTACGATAACCACTAGTTCATCAGAGGAATCGATCGGTCCACTGGAAAATAGTAAATTAAACAAAGCGCTCATGAATGTACAGGTTCGTAGAAATATGATAAAGCATAAATATTGAGCCGTTTATTTAAAAGTAGCCGAAATCCATTTTCAAAAAAAGAAGGCACGTTAATACGTTCATAATAGTTGAAAGTATCCTAAGTCAATTTTTCAACAAGATCAAGTTATAGTTTAGAATAGTCGAACAAAGTTACTTCGTAACGTTTTAAACGTTAACTTGTTGTTGTTTTTAAATGGACATAGGCCACATTCAAAATACCGGCTTGATATAATGCCACTCTTTTAGACTAAAAATATCTGATTAATTATTATAGATACAGAAAAGTAGAATGCCGAAAAGAAAGGAACGTCGAAACGAACCACCCCAAGATACCAGTGCTGGGGAAGATTCGGGAATCGCGGCTAGCGACGGATCTAATCCTCTCAGTAATGTAAGTCAACCAATCATTTTTATTCTACTTATTTATTGTGAATTACATAATTTGTGTATTATTGAATTGATTAATAATCTCAGGAAAAACAGAATACATGGACGGACGAAAGGAGAGCTTGCCAAGGGTTGGTATGCGAGGGACTTTTATTACTGCTACGAGACGCCGTACGTGTTTTACCCGACAGTCAAGTTGGTTCGGTATTAAAACACATTTTAAGAGCGGAGCTTTTACTCGTATTAGCTAATAATCCCGATGCGAGGGTTCGCACAGCGTTAATTAAAGTAAGAGAATAACAGAATTTCAATACTGAATAACACAAACTTCTTAAACAACGTGATAACAAATTCCGTAAATACTTCGTAGGTGGTTCAAACATATCTACAGCGAACAACCGACGAGGAAGTAAATAAATTCATAAAGCAAAAGTACTTTATGCATTTAGCCAATCAAATAGCCTTATATCCGGGAAGTGAGCCACTGATAGTTGCTTTACAAAATCTTGCACTAAGAGGACCAACGCTAGCAGCGATGCCACCATTAATGGCTATGGTCGCAAAGGCTGCGGCAACCGAACCAAATGTTGCGAGACCAATCATTTCTTTTATCACAGATATAATAGCAAAGGTAAGCTGCGACAATTACACTCGCATCCGTAGGTCATGGGACAATTAATAGTTTCAGCTTTACATTGAAATTAACGCCATTAAGTATCCCATACATAATGATCCCAAGCATACTCTTAGAGTTCACGTAAATTATCTTAATCGGTTGCAACAAAATTCGAGACTAAAATTAATACGACCCCATCAATCACCAAATTTCAACCAACCATAAAGATATGTATTTAAACAATAGCCTATGTCGGAAAAGATCTGCGAACAAATTTGCAACGACCCTCGACAGAAATGCAGGAAGAAACACAAAAAAGTATCACTGCAAGACTGCCAAACTTAATTCGTGGTATAATTGGAAAACAGGGAGTGTATATTAGTGAGATGATTTTAAAGTGTGTATATATACTTTTCAATATATTTTAACACTCGGAAATTGTACTTGGTGCAAGGAATCAGTAGGTAATCGTTTGGTGTGATATGTAGGATGTTTAATAGTGTTCATTTGAACGTAAAGCTGAAACTAGTAAGTGTCCCATGATTTACGGACGGGGATGTATATATGGAAGTAGTCTTTTTATTTGTATAAAGAGTGTCGCATTAAAGATGTTTTCGTTTCAGAATCCTAACGCATTAAGAATGCTTTTAGAGCAAGGTTTAATCGAGTCCTTGGCGCAAGCGTTGGTTGGCGCAGCACACAAAGGCACTTCGACCTCAATTTATCGTGATATTCATGTACTCCTGGTGGCCATTGCCACCAAACTTTTGGAATCACCAGGAAGTCATCAGATGCAAGCAATATTGGATTTGCATTTAATATTAAACCATATGGAGCTTAAAGAGAAATATCACTGTACCAAAAACCGGAGTTGCATATCTGTTGTAAGGGATGCTCAGGTTGCATTATTTGACGGTGAACTCGATGCACTCGCAGCAAAAGTCTCGAATCATTCCGGATTTCGATTACGTAGCACAGCATCGTATCTTGCTTCCGCATCGAATATGACTTCGGGTAATTATATTTCTAATCAAACTTGGTAGTCCCTAACCCTTTGCACTCAGAGGCGACTCTCAGTCGCCAATCAGTTTATTACAACCACTCTAAACTGCGATTATATGGGGACATTACGATTTACTGCAGTTGTCGGTGATTTAAAGTTTAATAACAAAAAGTGAGTGGAGTCAATCTTCACCCTTTCGCTGTTGATTAAAACGATATTCTGATATAAAATGTGTAAAGATATGGAATATAGTCGCAGTCTTTAAATCTAGAACATTTCGATATCAATCTGTCCAATATATCTGGTCGAAACTTCAAATGCGTTTTGAAACCATCATTCTTGTTCTATAAAAGATTTAATTCCGCTTGTCAGTCGCCACTGGAATTACCACAAGAAACACAGTGGTGACTGACAGTCGCTATTCGAGTGGAAAGGGTTAAGCACTACCAATTGATTCGTGTTTTTGTAGTTCTTACAACATCGAGCGAGCAAAGTGATCACGGTTCTCGATCATCGAGTTTCGCGAGTCTACATACGCCGTCCATTGCGCCAATCAGAGAACCTGGCAAGGGTGAACTGCACGATCGTTTCCGTATGGTTTTAACCCGTGCTGTTGAATTTATCACGGCAGCCGACGAGTCGCCATCGGGGAATGAGTTACAGTTAACCAAGAGATTATTCTCGATTCTTTTACATGGACTGTGTAATCCTCTGGAGAGGAAACATCATTGGAGTGGTGCATGGTCGACTAGACCTGCTTTAAGAAAGCACACGGCAAAGATCATGGTATGGTTACTGGGACCACATCAAAGTAACAATACAAGAATATTTGCTGTCAGATCTCTTATGGAAGAACCAAGAGCACGAGAAATTTTATCTTCTCTCTTGGAAGTTCATCCGCAGGTATACTGATCGCAGGGGGAACAATAATTTAACCCTTTGCACTCGAGAAACGATTCTCAGTAATCGCTCTGTTTAGTTAGTTTGTTTGTGTGTTTATTTATTTACGGGTATCACCCTTTGATAAAGAAAAAAGTAATAATAGTATGCACAACATGTTAGCAATTACGAGTGGCGACTTGGAGGCGAGATTAATTAACCCTTTGCACTCCTATGTCGAGTGTGAATCGACATCGGAGCCGCTAGAACGAAATTGCGAAAATGTCGCGGACCGCAAAGAGTGAAAATTTACTCCAGTTGTCAGCGATTTAATGTCGAATAAGAAAATGTAATAGGAGAATATCTTCATGTCGCCTTTCAGTCGCCACTCGAGTTGCTGACGGTTTAATGTCGAATAAGGAAATATAACTGGAGAATATCTTAATGTCGTCTATCAGTCGCCACTCGAGTTCCCGCGATAAACTGAATGGCGACTGAGAATCGCTTCCAAGTGCAAAGTGTTAAAAATTCTATCCAACTGCAGTATCATTTATTAAATTTCTATACTTAGGTGGAGCAGAAATTCACAGTGTTCTTTTGGGACTTATTACAAAGAAGAGATGAAATGCCCAGTGCGGATGCTAGAATATGTGCCGAACTAAGAGAAGCTCTTAATGTATGGGAATTAGCGAAAGGATTGGAACAAGCTAGTCATGGAATATGGAAAGAAGAATTTGCTTTATTACGTCGGGAGTTAATGAGGGACAGAGATATATGGATTGACGTTAATCTACCAGCAATTCAGAGGTATATACTCAGGAATGTAAACTTCAAAAATATATTAAAAAATATTTTCATATAACATTTTGTTATGCAGAATCAGTAATAGATTCAAATACTTAAAAATATAACAAACAATATTTTCGTAGAACATTTTGTTATCCAGAATCAGCAACAGATTCAAATACTTCAAAATATATTAAACAATATTTTCATATAAAATTTTGTTTTCCAGAATCGGCAACAGTTTCAAATACTTCAAAATATATTAAACGATATTTTCATGTAATATTTTGTTATCCAGAATCGGCAACAGATTCAAATACTTCAAAATATAAGAAACAATATTTTCATAGAACATTTTGTTATCCAGAATCGGCAACAGATTCAAATACTTCCAAATATATTAAACGATATTTTCATATAACATTTTATTATCCAGAATCAGCAACAGATTCAAATACTTCAAAATATAAGAAACAATATTTTCATAGAACATTTTGTTATCCAGAATCGGCAACAGATTCAAATACTTCAAAATATAAGAAACAATATTTTCATAGAACATTTTGTTATCCAGAATCGGCAACAGATTCAAATACTTCAAAATATATTAAAAAATATTTTCATAGAACATTTTGTTATCCCGAATCGGCAACAGATTCAAATACTTCAAAATATATTAAACGATATTTTCGTATAAGATTTTGTTATCCCGAATCAGCAACAGATTCAAATGCTTCAAAACATATTAAACGATATTTTCGTATAAGATTTTGTTATCCCGAATCAGCAACAGATTCAAATGCTTCAAAACATATTAAACGATATTTTCATATAACATTTTGTTATCCAGAATCAGCAACAGATTCGATAGCCAGGCTAAACAACTAGCAGAGAGCGCCATGACTATAACGCGTACGGTTGTAGAAGAACAGAATCGCGAACGGAAAGTATTAATGGAAAGACTGAAACATTCGCGAGCAATGGAAGCTCAAGCAGTTGCTCGTTGGAGAGACTTGGCACGTCGATTAACCCATGAACGGGCACCTTGGCATTTCCCGGAAAGTTATCCGAGAAGTTGGGAATTAGACCCAACAGAAGGACCTGCTAGAGTTCGAATACGATTACAAAGATGCCACTTAAACATCGACAAAAGATTCTTCATGGATGAGTACCAAGAGAAACTAGGCATGTGCACTGGATTTGAAGAATTTAGTAATAATTTCATTTAGCTATACAAATATATAAACATATTGGATTATCTTAAACAGGCGCAGCAGAAATTGAAGCACCATTGTCTTATTTATTTATGAGTGACCGGCAAGATGCAAATGCCACGGCATTAATCGAACGACTCCACACTACTGAAAGAATCCGTAAAATGTCGCAAGCTAAAGTAGTTACACCTCGAGCGGAATTAGCTGGCGAAGTTCTTATCGGTGAAACGTGCCTTTACTTTGTCCCCGACAGCCCCGATGTACCATTACACACGGATGTAAGTATATTTTAGAGTCTCTACGCAAATATTATAATATTAAATCATCCTAGAAGTAATGTCGTTTCTTATTTACCATATATAAACGTTCATATCATAAAAAGTATTCTGTCGATTGTGAGTTCGACGTAGTCTGATCAATATTTCTCATTTGAAAACAAAATTGCACTGAAAGTCAGAGTTCAAAAACGACATTACTTATGGGATGACCTAATACAGGGATGGCAAATATCAATAACATTTCATAGAAACGGACCATTCAATCATAAACCTAATACATCAACTAATATTTTTTAATAACAACAACGTTGCATTTACAGATAGCATTAGGCGGTTTAGATTTAGCTATGGTTGGTGGTACAGCCTGGCGACTCGAAGATATTCGGGAATTACATAGAAGAAGATATCAGTTACAAGAAAGGGCGATCGAAATATTTCTTATCACAGGACGAACTTATTTACTAGCATTTAATACGTCAAAGGTATATTGACTACTTCGATTATTTCTTGAATTATTTTGGAATAATAGGTTCATAAATTAGGTTGCCCAACAAAATTCCGGCGGTTTTATATATGTATATATATTTTAATCGTAATGGATGATTTATAGGAAAGAGATGAATTCGCGACAGAATTGTCGGCCTGCAATTTACCGAGAAGAGTACCGGGCGATGATTTAGGGGAAGCCATTACGTTATGGAGAAATGGCGCTTTAACGAATTGGGAATATATAACTTGTTTAAATAAATTGGCTGGTCGTTCGTACAACGATCTAATGCAATATCCTGTTTTCCCTTTTGTATTGGCAGATTACACCAGTGAAAGGATTGACTTAAACAATCCAAAGATTTATCGGTAATCCCAAACAAATATTGAAACACATGAATATTAATATAGAAATAGAAAACGTATTTGTAATAATCATATAACAATTTTTCTAGAAACTTTAAACGACCTATGGCCGTGCAGGATAAAAAGAACGAACAACATTATATAAATAATTATAATGTGAGTAATTCGCGAAAAAATCTGTTAATTCTTTTGTGTCTACGTTATCGATTACTTTGTGAATCATTATTTCTGTTTAGTACCTCAAACAAGCTTTATCGGAAGGATTAAATTTAATCGCATTAAATCAGGAACCTTTTCATTATGGCTCGCACTACAGCAACTCTGGAACAGTTTTACACTTTTTAGTACGATTACCGCCTTTCACTAGTATGTTCCTGTGTTATCAAGGTAACTATCTATTTTCAAATGTTATTATCAATAGCAATAATCGAACGTAATTTGATTCATCCTTGCTTTTAAAGACGACAATTTCGACATTCCTGATCGAACATTTCACGCACTCGCCACCACATGGAGACTAACTAGTTGCGATTCCACAACGGATGTCAAGGAATTGATACCAGAATTTTTTTATCTACCTGAATTTCTACTAAACTCCGAAGGTATGAAATGCCTCGATATAATAGAGTTATTCACCCTTTGACTGCGGCGCGCTCTCGGACGAATCCATCTATATGGACGGCGCGATTTTCGCTTGTCTGTCGCTGCGACTAGTTGTCCACTGACAGTGACCAAAACAGTACCCGGAAATTTGATGCCATTCTTAGGGTTTAAAAAATAATAATGGCAAAAAAATTAAAAATATCAATTCTTTTTATTTATATTAAGTAACTTTTTAAGCTATTTTAATTCACAGAGGGCATATATATATACGGTTTTCGTATATATTGATGGATTTGTGAGGGCGTATATATACGCTTTTCGTATATATTGATGGATTTGTTAGGGCGTATATATACGCCTTTAGCAGTCAAAGGGTTAAACGAATTCTGTAGATTTCTACGTAGTTCTAACATTCTTTTCTACCAGGATTCAATTTCGGTGTTCGACAAAATGGTAACAGAGTGGGGGATGTTGAATTACCAAAATGGTGCGGCGGTGATGCACGGCTTTTTATACTCGCGCATCGAGCTGCTTTAGAAGCCGAGCTTGTCAGAGAAGTTTTACCATATTGGATCGACCTTGTTTTTGGATTTCGACAAACAGGGCGGCCAGCAGTGGAAGCCATAAATGTCTTCCATCCTGCAGTATGTTACTGACAATTCAATATTTATTTCTTCCCTCTCTGCGTTATATTATTAGTGAATTATGTTTTTAGACTTATTACGGATTTAACGTGGAACAAATTGCGGATCCGTTAGAACGACAAGCTTGGGAGACAATGGTACGAACGTATGGACAAACACCCGCGCAACTATTTCGCGCAGCACATCCGTTGCCGATACAAAACCTTGGAAATACAATAATTCATACTGTATCACCACCGGTTATTGAAGGAGTGGACGGTAAGAATATACAGTAGACTCCCGTATAACACGGCTAATATGTTACACATTGTATGAAATCTGAAAGCTGCCTCTTTTGTGCTGATGGTATCTCAAAAAATGATCCCTAATTTTGCAAAGAGGGCTAGATGAGCCGTTTATTTTTAAAATGGACTTGGGCCGTTTTAAAAATAAACTGCACATATCTTTTTTGTGCGGATTTCTCGACTGTAATTCATTAAATTCGGTTTAAAACAGGCATCAAATGGGGAAATTACGTCGGGGCACCTGGAAACGAACCCGTCTTATGTTGGAAAAATAAGCACAGAGTACCCTTGGCATCCCTTGTGCCTTTAATGACTGGAGATGTTTTTGGTTTACCTAGTTACACAACTCTACTTCTTGGTTATGCCAAAGAAAAAGGTAGTTATTGCCATTTGCCAATTAAACCAACTTTCTCTTTAGTACAACAAACACCTGAATATATGAAATGTTCACAATAATCGTGATTCTTTGCAGGAGCTAGTATGCTAAGTGGAATGTCTGTGTTAGGAGCTGCACTTGTTTCATGGAGTGGCACTGATGGAGTATCAAGACTGAAGTGTAAAAAAGAACAACCTCCAAGGCCATTGATTAAATCCTCGGGTTTAGATCCTGTATGTGTATTTAAGTTTCGGTTTACCGTCAATTAACATTAACTAGGAATTACAATGGGCAACAATACATCTTCTTGTTATTTAGATAACTATAATGGGATCTGCTCCCGATTGCGGACAACTGTGGATTGGTCATTTATCAGGTAGAATTACGGTACACACATACACGATTGCAACAGGCGGAAAAATCGACTTCAGTGTAACACCAGCATCGGTACTCTTAGCTCACAGAAGCAGAGTAACAACTATAAACCTTTCACGAGCATTTAGTATCGCCGTTTCCGGTGACGCATGCGGGGTAATAGTTATTTGGGATTTGAACAGGTACGAATTATTTTCGAACTTCGTTCAATTTGATCTTACGTGAAATTACATTTGTATGTTTACTTGCAGTTTAACGTATGTAAGATCGATATCGTGCGAAGAGAAACATTCCATTCGATTATTATCTATCAGCGAAACTCTTGGGGATATAGCGGTTACGTGTGATACGCCTAAAACAGAAGGGAATCCATCTGGTAGCCAATCGGAGTTGAAAGTATATACTATAAATGCAAGACCAGTGGGCTCGGTTTTATCTAGGAGAAGAATAACAGCCCTTTGCTACAGTAATGCACCCGAGGGTGTTTCCGTAAATGTCATTGCTACGGGATTAGATAACGGAATGATAAGGTACGTTAAAAAGGAGGTAATTTCTGTTGAACAAGAAATCGAAGTGTTTGTATTTCCAGGTTGTGGAGTAGCTGGGACTTGCGATTAGTCAGGGAGATAGTGAATGGTCCGAAAGGGTGTGGCGCGATTATCGCGGTAGCCTGGGCTTTAGATCAACATCATTTATATGCGGCTACCGAAGATTTTACTGTTCTCATATGGGAAGGATCGAAACGTTTGAGCAACGAAACACCGAAATTTGTCAATCTAACATCACTCTAATGTAAATAGATTCCTAAATACTGTAAAGTTTGTCGAAAATGTATACGATTTTCAAAGGAAATGATGCCACAAACGAAATGATTAGGTTGGCCAAAAAGTTCGTGCGCTTTGCATGTGTTTTCGCGAGGAAATGAAAGGATTCTTATGAATACTGGATTACGAAGTTGCCCAAAATATTAGGCAAATTACTGAGTAAAGAAAATCGAAAAAATATGCAATATTGATTAAAAATCGCTGTCTATTTATACGTTAGAAACCGCGCCAACTTTTTGGCCAACCGAATATTTACGCCGAAATACTACGAACAGTAAGTTTCAATTACGTGTATATACTCAAAATTGGACGGCGCCAGCGTTAATAATTTATCGTTTTATTTTATTGATATTTGTTAATAGCTTGTTCTCAATGGAAGGAGTAATATTTGTCAATTAATGTGGAACTTTAATTTACAAATATTGTCGCGAATGAACGACAATATCTTTTTATTTCGCTAGTTTTAAGGGCAAAACAGAGCAACAGTAAAGTATTATTTTATGTTTATCATTAGTATAGTTTTTAACATCACAACAAACGTTATGCTGTTAGTAATATAAAAATACTCGCATTTTTATACTCTGTTGTATTAAAGCATGTAATGCATCCTCAACAAATATATATTACTATTGTTATTGATATATATTTATGAACATACTGTTTAAACATATGAGGCATATTTCCATCAAAACATTCATTATCATACAACTTTTTTACTACCATTATGTTACAAGAAATGTATATATACGCTTGTTCAATAAATTTCTAATGCAATGCAATATTTTATTCTTATAGACTCACCTCATATTTTGTTTAAGCAGTCTTCGATAACTTCAAACATCGGGTAGTATTTCCCTGTTCTTTGCGCTATTTGCTCTGCTGTATCGCCGCTCGAATTTATTAAATGAGGATTTGTGTCTGGATGTAGAAGGAGGAGCTGGAGAGCGGCGGAATTGTGGGAACTGACGCAAACTAAATGCAGAGGTGTCTGATCCCCTTTGCTTTTAGCATTTATATCAGCACCATGTGCAATTAAAGCAGCTGCACATTCCACGTTGTTCCAATGGCATGCAGAGTGTAGGGGTTGCCAGCCATCCACAGTCTTGGTGTCAATTTTCGCACCCTTCTCTAACAAGAACTGTAGGCAGAGGACCAAAACTTGGACAGTAAAGGTGTACTCAAAAGTAAAATGTACATTGAGCATTTTGCGGAACATCATTGCATCCTCACTTCAACAGTTTTCAAGTGATTCCCGTATCCCGCTCGATGTAATGGAGTATACCCATCCTTGTCCGTGCTTTCCAGTAGCAGTGGATTCTTCATCAACATTTTCTTAAGCTTCTCGAGGTCGCCATTTTCAGCCGCGGTGAGAATTTCCTTTTCATCGGGGACTGTAAATTCACGTAACGTTATTAACAGCCCCCGATGATTTGATTTGTGCTAGCAGCATAATGAAATATTGTACGACCTAACCTCCCGCGTTGCGATCTTCCTCTATGCCATCGTCGTCGTCTTCCCAAGCGCTTACTTGCATACGTTCGCTTCTTGGTTTACTTAGAAGCTTGTCACGAATACTTTCTAAGTCTGTTAATTCGTCACTCTCGTCAAAGGAGGCCATTTTCTTTTAAAAGTTTGAACCGATGTCAGTTTAATGCGCTTCGCTTCCCAGTTTGATGCGGATGGTGTGTGCCTGTGTGCGTTCACATTTACAGCTTCAAATCATCTGTTTGACACGCACACAAACACGTTTATAATTACAATTAATATCACCCGAAAAGTCCTCATCTGAAATACATTTTGATAAGTCCTTCTATCAAAGACTAGCAGTCAAATCAAATTTGTTTTATTTTCTATTGTTTCATAAACTTCTCGTCATATGACTTAAACGTCATAGGCAAGTATCTTAAAAAGTATGGAGTGCATGAAATTGCTGGAAAGCTTGGATACTCTGGGTCATGCTGGAATTTGCGTTGGAACTGAGAATTCAGAATTATTAAAGAACTCACTTTTAATTTTGCAACGAGAAAATCATTTTCGAAAATGTTACTATTGGGGTAAAATCTTTGGCGTACAAAATGATTATCACGTAGCGTACGGCTTTCAGAAGGACTCTATGCTTGGCCAAGTATATTATTATAGGTGAGAGTTCTTCGTGTTATTAGCATATAATAAAGTTATGACTCACGATTTTTATTGATTCAGTACTGATTGCATGACTTGGTTACTGCTACCGAAAACGAGCAAATGTGCACGCTTTTTAACACCCCTAGCTGTGAATAAATTCGAAGGTGATCCCTCTATAGTTATTAATGTTTACAATGCAAATCCCCCCTTTCCACCCAACGAAGATCCTAAGAAATACTATGACGTGAATGGAAACTATTTCTTAATATAGAAGGTTACAATTATAAAGTAATTTAGAGCGAACATAAAATGAATTCCTTTGTTGTTTTGAGGGACCTATTCCGAAAGAATTAAAAGAGGAGGATCGTCTGGCAGCTACAATAGACTTAATTAGAGAAGATGCCGCGGTAATTCCACGCGGTGGTTGGTTTAAATGTACGAACGGTGATGTCGTTGAGAACTTAAACTTCGAAGGGATTTCTGAAGCTGACGCTTTTTACTTAAAATCATATTTGCACGCTCGTCCACCGAAACAGAAGTGGAACACGAATTTATTGACTAGTCCTGATTATAATTATGCGACTGATTTCTTGGATACGATTGATTTAGACACTCCGCACGGTAAAGAAGAGTTTCCTTTACACGCTTGCGTTTAATACTATAGTCAAATATACATATCCGTTTCCGGTGTATACAGAATGTTGGAATGTGCAAACTCTGCGCGGCAATCGTTTGGTCATTTTGAATAGTTTGTACTGGCCTGGGATGACTTTTTATCACAAAGTAAATAGTCCGCATTATGGATTCTTATATATCGGTCACGGAAAGAAAAACATGGATGTGCCCTTTATGATGTAATAAATGATCCGAATTATTATTATTGCTAAACTTTGTTCGCTCTACATTCTTTCCGAAATTTTTTTATTACGAATCACGCGCGAAATTCAGTTCCGCGGATTTCTCCGTAACTGCATGATGTCATAACCATCGATATCCGGTTCCGGTGCTGGAAACCGCGGACTTCTCTTGTTCTCCCGTTACACTTACAAATTTGTTATAATTATATTTCGCTTTTCCGTTGGATATATTTGCGTTACGGTAACATTTTTAATATACCAACTGACAAAAGTGAATCCAGTGATGAAAACATGCCTTGAATTACGCAGGATGATTAGAAAAGTGGAATCGAAGCATCCATAATCGGCAGATGTAAGGTAATAAGGTTACAATAAGTATCGCGATTATTTTGATTACTATGTTGTCAAGATATTTGCGACGAATCATATTAGAAACGATACTTTTTTGCGTAACGAACAACAGTTTACACCGGAGAGAAATTAATAGATATCTGTACCACGATCCTTGTGGATTTTTATTTCAGAAGGATTAATTCGAATTCCATTTCACAAGATGGCGTCCGCGCTTCTTCCAGCCTTCGTTGAATCGACACAGGCGCAGTGACCGGCGTACAGAAGTGAAGTGTAGTTGCAAGTGCTTCGGATCCGTATATCAGGGCATTTTCCAGCGAATATTTTGCCGCTTCCGGTGAGTCAAACATTGATTATCGTTCGTTACATTCCGCGTTTCACGATGGACACGATATTTTCCATGGATTTCGTTTACTTCGCTGATAAATTCGAAAGTTTGGTAACGGCGTAACGCCGGGTGACGCCGGCTTCGTGAAACCTTATTTCACAGCACGTGGATCCTAGAGGTCCCTGGACGATTATTTCGAGATATTCGAATTTACATCCTTTCTAATTTCACGCGCTCGTAAAATATTAGCTTTATTAGTTACGTTAACGTTCATTTTCAATACGGTACGTCGCAATATGGAAGTCAAGCTCTCTAAATGACAGTCGGCGTCCAGGCATACACTTTTTTTTCCCTGTTTGCTTTCGCATGGAATTACGCATCATCTGACGTTACCAAACCTTACGATTTCCAACCGAATCGCAGCAGGCAATTTGCCTTTATTATCGAAGTTTCCCGAATAGAAACTTGCGCAGATCGTATCATTGAACGTGATAGAGATACGTGTCAGTGTAAACAACGTTTTTTTGTACAATGCGATTGTATACGAGTCAAGGTGAGGAAATCATGAATTGTGATATGATGTCGGTGCACGGAATTCAGTAATACGATAAATCTCGGTGCACCGTATACTTTTTTCGATGCGAATTCCCTCAGCGTGTATACACGGTATATTTACCGTGATCTTGGTTATAGATATTTTAATCTTGTATTATTTATATGGCATTTATGCGACACGAAGCAGCACCAGTCAAGGTTAGCTGGGTCAAAGAGAGTTACGGGCTCGCGTTGTCGAACTACCGTCGTTGTCGAGCAAAACGATTATTTCTCTTCTTTTCAGATTGACCGTATATCATGGCACATAAATATGTATTCGATTATTGCTCGATGCACATTGCGTACATTGTGTCACCACAAGCCATGCATTTCATTTCGCGAGACTATCTCCTGATACAATTTAGAATTGTTAGTCTACTGGACATTAAAAACCACGTAGGATTATATCCATTCTCTTATGACAATGGAGAAATCGTCATTTTTGATTCTCCCGTCTTAACCACGAAAAAGTAACAAAGCAGAGGAGCGTCCTTTTTGTATCGATGTAATGGACCGTGAAGTCCGTTCAACATAGTACAAACCTTGCTTAACCATGCCAGATAGAAAATCTCGTATTATTAATCGTTTTACACGAACGGTTTCTCGACGTCTTGCCTCCCGATCAAAAGCAAACTCGCAGCGCGTATTCTTGTTGTACGATTTTCCATTCGACCCTGCGGTTTTGAAAGCGTCCTCTTGTCTTCTCCTTCGATTCAGTTCTCCACACTTTCCTACCGATACAAACGAGATTTATTTTCGTACGAAGAAGAAATCAATGGCGTGCCGATAACCTCTCCTCCTCCTTCCCCACCCCCCTTTCTTCCCCTCTTCTTCCTCGTTCTCTGATTCTTTTTTTTATCTGATTCATATGCATAGCCGTACGTATGCAATCGTGTAGTCAATTCCGAGCACGGACTACGAGTTCCGGTTCCTATTCAACTGGTATCCTCCGTATCCCGGACTACCGCCTCTTCTTCGTCCATGTGTTTTCCATTCGTATATACAGGACTTTTCTTCCTTCGTCCTTCGCATTTAACACTGCGGAAAATTCCTCCCCGATTCATTCTTTTTCGGAAAGTGTAAAGTGGGTTGGTTAGCGATGCAAGGAAATCCGGTATACGATAGACTCCCGTATAACGCGAGTTCTTACAACGCGAATTCCTATAACCCGCCAAAGATATTGCGACTACTGTTTCCATAAAACGCGATTATTCGTACAACGCGGCAAATAATAAAACACAGGAATTACCAGATTTAAGAATGAAATCTGCTTTAGTCGAGCATTACATCGTTTTCTTCATCGTATATATGCCATTTATTTTTCAAATACTGTCCTATTTGATAAAACATGGAAAATCAAAATTGGCACAGCAATAATCATTTCAAACATGTTACTTTAGATTGTGTACGTTATACGAGACAAATTCCCGTACAGCACGATTTCCTAGAACACGAATTCATGTAGCGCGTAACGTATTAACCGCGTTGTACGAGAGTATACTGTACAATATCCTTCGAACAGTTTCGTGGTTTTTATTTGGATTGATTTCGTTCTTTGAATAATATAAATTTTGTATCACTTTTTTTACTACAATTGAATCGATCGATTATGATCACGTGGTTGGCGTGGATAAATGTTGACGTTGAAATTATGATGACTCATGGAAAGTAATGATGTGTCTGTTGTAATTGAATGATATTCATCCGTATTTAAATGCTTGGATTTGAATTATCGAGGGAGGGTTATCGACCTGAAACGATACGCTTTGTCGTTCCATTTTAATACTCGAGAACGATCGAGGTGAAATCTTGTAACGGGATTTAGAGTAAAGCATAAAAACTTCGTAGAAACATTGCGGCATCGCGTTTCTTTGTTCGACTGTTACTGCTCCCGATTCCACGTAACCATGGAATTCCAAGATGGCTTCAACGTTTTAGCAACGATATCTGGAATCAAATACGAAAAGCTTTAAAATAAATCTTAATAGTACGAGATTAATATCTTTCGATTTTATAACTTTTCGATATGGAAACATAGCGGATATAATATTATTCTGTTACACGGTGTAACGAACAAGAAGTCGAGACTCTAATTGGAGAACAGTGAAATGTCTGATCGGAATTATTTTTGGCGAAACATTTATTACCTAAAAACGTATAAATTTTATTTGTATGAATCTCTTTAATAATAGAACTATGAAAGCCGTCAAAAAGACGGGTCCTTGGAATTTAATAAAAATACTCATATTTACAACGTTTCATTTTCTGAGATTTTTCGCGGTTCACGTTGCACCATGGATAAATATAAAACGGTTAATTTATTTCTTCCATCCGTTCTTTTTTTTGTTAAGAACGTATACATAAATATACAAATATAGCTGAATGCATCGCCGGTAGTTTTAGTATTAATATCTGATACTCGAACTCTTGAAATTTTGTTTGAGATTAGATCCCAGCCAATTACAAATCAGTGTGATAAATCATTGAATTTATAGAGACATATTTCCCAGAGATTCGTGGAAACTTGTAGGTTTTATATAAACGGCGTATAGCAGTGGTTCTCATATTGCTCGAGTATAACAATTAGGTCGAATGAAACGGTGATTGCGAACGGAGGGTTGTAAATGCGTGAGAACCGCGCGTTTAAGGCGCGAGAACTGGTTCTGGTCTGATCACGAGCTTCTTCTTTCCAAGGCCCCACTCCTCTCCGTTCTTAAACACAGCAGAGATGTTGCGAGCTCTCCTCGGACTGCCTGAAATTAAATGTTCGAAACGGACCCTAACTTCGTTTCCTCCTCCACCACCACCATCAATACCTCTTTTATTTTCTTCTTTTCCTTTGTTTCTTCCTCGCTTTCTTCCTCTTCTCCTTCTCGGATAACTCTGGCTATCTACCTGGCGAACGTTACGAAACCACCTTCCTCTTCGACCGTTTTATATTTGGTCAGGAATTTGGTGAATTAAAAAAAAACCAATACGACCTCGCCAGCTTCCTTTCTAACAATGTATTATTCCGTTGATCGAGGTAGTTCGATTGAATCATAAATGCCAGCGAAACGATTATTTACCAATTATTTGTGTTTAAGTAACGACGGTGTGTTTCATTAATCGAACAGTAAAATCAGGGCGTAGCACTTTGGCTCATCATTTTAGGAATATTACGAAACGTTTTGTTACAGTTCTATTTGAACCGTAAATAGAAAACGATTGTTCCTCCAAAGTTCGATCATTACTTTGCCGAAGTCGTATTTCCGATTAATTAACCCTGGATTACAAAAATGACGTAAAAATTACGACTTCAAATTCCAATTTTCTTAGAACTATATGTCTGCACATAATGTTAAAGTTTTTCCTGGGTAAGCAGCTTAACCAATTAGCTGTATTTGCCGAGTATACTCGTCATGAAGAAATAGCAGTATCCTGTGCCATGACGAGTATACTCGTCCTAGCAGCATTTAGTGTCATTTCGCGACGCAATTTAGGTGCAGACTTTTCAAAGAGGTCGCCACAGTTAACTGGTTAATTGTTTCAATTATTTTATAAATCGTAGTTCTTCCAAAAATTTCTACCAAAAGGTTAACCAGAATATTATTTCCCCAAGTTATACAGGGTTTTCTTTGTGTAGTACATTTTACGCGAGTTTCGTAATAATGTAATTCTCAGTGAAGTATCGTAATCTAGGGTTAATGAAATACTTGGTAAAGGCGTTCGGTGAAGTCGAATCCCGAAACGCGTAACGAAAGGACGACCCGGTATCGGGCATCACGTGCACGAAGAGTGATTCTCTTCCATGCCGTGGCTCCGTTGTCAAGTGGACAATATCTTCTCGTGTTACAACAATGTTACCGTTGCCGAACAAAACGACGCGCTCCGATGTTTCCTTCTGCCGTGTCTCCATCGTGTTTTCTATCGCGTCTTTATCGTCTCGCTCCTCCTCTCCGCTTCGTTTTCAACCCCGTACGACGCTAGATTCTACGATTGAAATGATTAAATTAAGAAAAACAGCCAATGTTACTGAAACTCGAATCAAATATATCGCTAATATTCGTGCAATTTTCAGTATTTTTAACGTTACGATAACGATGTAAAGTAACCAATATATCGTAGAGCGCTTAAACAGATCTTTAACACATCTTGCGAAGCGAAAATGATCAAATTTTCCCACAGTTTTTCCAGAAAAACTCGACGGCTCTAACCATAATTTGTTTCGTACTAATAATGTTTCTTTTTTTATTAACGAAAGTATGCAAGACGGCTATATCCGTAATTTACCTAAATATCCGTCAATATGGCGGGTCCACGAAATTTAATAAAAACGTTAAAATTTCTAAGATCCCATTTTCTGAAATCTTTCACGGTTCACGTTGCATAGTGGACGTAACTAACTCGATTAATTTATTATTTCCATCTATCCTTATTTTTAAGAACGCATACGCAAATACTGAATATATAAATTTATAAATATAGCTGAATATATATTCCGTAGTTCTAGTGTTAAATAACGTTTGAAATGAATTTCTTAGTTTTCAAATAAACCGACATTTTCGCATTCATCCCTATCGGATACTTATCCGTCAGAAGTCACTCCGCAGGAAATATCGGGTAGCCGCGATACAGGCGTAACTTTAATGGAAAAGAGGGTTGGAGAAGCCGACGAGAGTACATTGATTTACCGTTACCATTGCTATGCCTGCTGTTCCGGTGTCCCGATGTCCCAATGTCGTAACACACTCCACGGGATACCTATTCTGTGTTGTGTCCGTACATGTCGTAACACCGAATCGTGTTAATTATCCAGCGCGATTACTCTTTTCATAGGTCACCGAGCACGGTAAAAATTAATCGGCCGCGTGACACAGAAACCGGGGCCCCAAGCGATGTTTTCGTTCCGCATTCGACAGACTAGGATTCTTTACACGGTGCTGGGTCGAAATCCGTGTTATACGATACTTCGGGATAAGCGTAACGTGTATGTAACATCTAAAAGCAATACTGATTAAGCGCTCTACGATATATTGATTACTTTACATCGTTATCGTAACCTTAAAAATATTGAAAATTTGACGAATATTAGTGCTATATTTTATTCGAGTTTTAGTAATATTGACATCGGTGGTCACCGATGAGCCATGGCATTCACGTGTTAATACTTTACGCGTTGTAGGAATTTGGAGATAACAAGCTATGCCATGCTCGACTAGAGTGAACGGGGAATCTCGCATTTTATTTATTTATATCCCGAGTTTAGTTTTTTGACATCGACGGTCACCGCTGACCCACGTGGCGTTCACGTTACGAATATGTCAGGGTTTCCTGAAACAACTTCTTTTCGACAGTCGTTCACGAGAATCGGGACAATGCGTGAATCCGACGATTCCTTGCCACGGGTCAATAGAATTTTACCGTGCTATTCTTCCGTCGGACAACCGTGTTAATTCAAGATCCCGGTCTCTTTTGGATTGGTTCTTCCACTACCAGGGTGGAACGACCTTTTCGATCGACAGTGTGTTTAGTGTCGTGACCTTTCTCAAAGTAAAAAGACACTCCGCCGAGGGAGATTTTTCGTGGAGATCGGATACGCCGATTACGATACGCTTGTTGCTGCTCCACTTGGATCCCGGGCATTATTTTATTTCGATGTTACCGGAACTGGGATCAATTCATGAGTGCATCGCGCTTTCGCGTAAAGCTTCCGACTATTTCAATGCTATAAATAATTCCTTTCGTCATTTTAACGGCAACAATAATATTGCTCATCTTAAATGATATCACTGAATACAATATATTATGTAAAAGTGTTAAACAATATACACGGTATTTAATTCATTTTGAGTTTATTAAGGGTAAAGAGAAGTAATCAATTCGGGAGTGGACCATTTATTCGCATCGAAATTTTCCAATTTGGTTTTTTCAAAGACGGAATTATAGCTTTGGGAGATTACGATAGGAATTATCTAATAGAATAATATTTCATATGAAAAAATAAATGGACATAAAGTTCATAAAGTATAGTAATCAATAGTTTATTTGTTGGTCCAATAATAACTTCTATGTGTAGTTTTGGGTATCGGCTGTAAATAGACCAAATGTACAATTGAAACTTCTGCCGGGCATAAAACTTTTGCCGAAACGTTTCAACTTTAAAATAAAGAAGTTTCAATTGTACATTTGGTCTATTTACAGCCGATACTCAAAACTACACATAGAAGTTCATAAAGTATGTGAAAAATAATCGATTACTTTCCGGTACCCCTAATATAACAGCATGACTTGCATGCATGATTTATAATATATTAGGATGTTCCCGAACGCTATTATATATTTCTTCATACTTTTTATGTCTTCTATATTTGTTTTATATCATTCAAAGTGAAGTTTGCATACCGTCGATTTGATAATTGAATTATAAAATAATTTTTATTAGATGCCCAATTGATATTTCCTCGTAACACAGTCCAGTGAGCTTTGTAGCCACTGTGTCGAACTCAGAGTGTGGGTCTTTGTGTTGGAAAAGGGGGTTATGGGGGTTATGGGGGCACGTTGAACAGAAAACGGGCACCATGGGCAGTATAGGCACCGGCAGCTGTTCACCATCCGTGCCCTACTCTCCATGTTATCCTCTCTCCCCCGCATTCTTAGCTCGGCTTAGCTTCGCCCTTCCCGCTCTTCTCTTCTCTTCTCTTCTCTTCTCTTCTTGTTACCACTCAATGCCTATCTACAAAACGTACAAAACTTCTTTCTGGCTTCTGTACCTTTCCCTTCTCCTTCTCACTTTTTCCTCCCTGCTCCATATCCTCGATCGATCGCAACAAAGATTTCTTTCGAGCAACGAAACTTTCTCCTCCGGTCTTTGCTCTCTCGAAATCGTTCCATCGTCGTCTCCTCGCCGGGGGTGTTTCTTTTTCCATCGATACACATCTCTTGTCTTCGACAACAGCCAAAACGATGAACATATCGACGCGTTATCGACTGACGTGACTATTGGAAATATTACTGGAATGATAAGTTCAATGAAATCATATAAAATCATAGGGTTTTGTAATAGACGGGTAACTTCTGTTACACGATTGCGCAAGGTTATCCGTTTGAATGCCAGACGGCGCACCATCGCGTTTCTGCTGTTCCACGTCGAAAATGCCAACGGATGTAACAAGGAACTTCCATCTCAAGTTTTTAAAAGACGATAACAATCCATACGTTTAATAAATATCATTTATTGATACGTTCGTTTGAAGTGCGATCCTTCGCATTAAAAGGTATGAGAAGAAAGTAAACGTACTCGACATCTATGAGTAAAGAACGAAGTAAACGAGGTACAATTACACGAAATATTTTCTCAGCGTATTTTTGCAAAGACTAGTGATATTCAACCGGTGATAATCGCCGGTAGTGCCAGGTAGAAAATGTTCGAGAATAATATCTATATCGAAGTTTATTCGCGGCATTACATTCTCAGTTACATTACCGTGACTAGCTTGTTACGAGATGACACGTGTAACATTCGCGGGATAGTAATTCGTCGGTGCTGGTGTAATCTGAATCTGGCTGCTGACCCAGGTGAAATAGTACGGCGACCGTTCTCCCCTTCGGGAGAGAGGATACTCACGTTTATTACACAATCCCCGAACACGTGGTCAAAATATTGGAGCTCCTCGTATTCGGTTAACCGAACATAAATCTTCTCCGAGGTCTTTAGCCTTGACGAGGTACGCCCATAACGGAAGATCTCTTTCCGTGTACGTATTGTGGAAGATTTCGATGATTGACGGGTTTCCCCTTTAGTTATCCCCTATTTATATAGACTCCAATACCTCAGTTGTACTTCGTATATCGAATCATAATTCACCTACATATTTCACAACAAATCATCCTTTAACATGTTGAACGCTATGGCGGTCATCGGTGGCCATCAATATTACTAAAACTCGAATCAAATGTATCGCTAATATTCGTAAAATTGTTCATATTCTTAACGTTACGAGAACGATGAAAAGTAATCTATATATCGTAGAGTGCTTAAACGTATGACTAGAATAAATATATCGTGAAACGATATTTTGTCTCGTACGAATTAGATTAAAAACTTATTCGTGGAAATACAGTTCGCATATATAACGTAAATTATTCTTATTTGATCGCCGATACACAATTCGTAAGATAATTTATACCCTGAATTTATTGGTTAACCGGTTCTAGTGGCAATTAATAAGCATTCAATTAAAATCGAATAAGGCAAACTATTAATTTTTATTACACTAGTAGGTTTGCCGACATTCTGAATACATTTCTTATCCCTGTAGTATTCTTCGGTAGGAAAATCCTTCCGCAAAGGTGATTTCAGTGTTTCCGGTATTGTTGTTGGAGAGTGATGGCATCCAGCACCCCCGGTTCCTATTCATCTAGCATTCTAGCTTCGTGAACCGTAAGAGGCGAAATATTCCGACGAACGCGGGGCGAGATTCGCGTTCCTGAATGTTTAGCGGTGGTAGTTGGATGGGTAATATCACTGTTTACCGGAACGAGATTCGAGGAGGCTAGGAGAGAAGGTTACAGTGTACAAGAGAGAATATACGATGGTTGAAAAGCCGCCTTGAAGAGCCAACACAGCAGCTACATAATGGATTAAGCCCACGTCCCCGTTGACGAGCCACGAACCGACGGGAGCCGACGGGGGCCGACGGGAAAATCCCTCGTAATGTGGTTACGAGGACCTTTTTCTCTCTTCCTTTCTGGATACATACACACAGCCACACACACTATTTCTTTTCCCCTATATCTTTTCATATGGTCGTATCGCTGAACCAACAGGCACCAGACCATCAGATTCTCAGACAAAAAATGCCCGATCATTTCACTCTCGCAAAAAGATTCACGAAACTCCGAACCCCACTCTAACTTAGCACTCCCATTATCCTTGATTTTCGGACTTATTAATTCATTGTAGATTCTGGAGGAAGTATAATCCTCTAAAGAGAAATCATACAACGCAAGTCTAATTCAACGCGATTTTAAGTAAGGTACATTACGTGAAAATAGTAAGGAAATTATTAATTAATTTCAACAATTACTTAAACGCAACGAAAAAATAAAATGATTTGAAAGATATGGTTGGACCAGTGTATGCTAATTATACAATATGTATTATATATATAATTAATTATATTGGAATTGATACGAATGTTTGATGGCATCAGTGAGGAAGATAACAGAATATCTTTCGAAAATTAGAGGCTTATCTCTTGGAAAAATGGCGTATATATTTCGGTCTTAAGTAATAATGGAAAAGAGCAAGACGATGTCGGAGAACTGTTTACGCGGCGAGAAATATCAGGATTTAAGCTCGCCAGCCATCGTATAAGAAATGAAAAATGGCGTTTGAAGATCGTCGGTCGAAGAAACGGAATTCTTGATGCGAAGGATTGCCGGTGGCGCGGTTTAATTGATGGTTTCAATTTAGACTCGGGAACGACGGAAATTGTGTCCGTAATCAGCATTATTCCGTTGGAACTAGTAATACTTTCATCGTACCAAGTATTCGCCACTTCGACGGTTCTACCAATGGTCTCCGTTCCCTCCTTTTCTTCTAATTAATTACAGTTAATTACGTTAATTGGCGCAACTAATGCGATCGCGGTTTCTTCCACGGCCATCGCATTCCGCGTCTCTTACTTCGTTATTACTTGACTTCGCGAACTCTTGCTGGTTTATCTTTTGACTCGCGGCAAAGAAATTTGTCATAATTTTCATCTGGCATTTCCTTATTTTTTATAAATAAGGAATGATAAATATATAAAAATAAAATATATTGATTTTTATACATGATTCAACGAAACGCTTTGTTGCAAAGTATTCGATTGGTGCTTTAGTGATATTTATATTTATATCGGATAATGGGAAAAGCTCGTGCGAATTTTTAAATCTAAATTCAAATACTCCGGACATTTTATTAAGTAATTTTATTCGAAGTAGATCCCAATCATTTCTACAATTCTTTTCCAGTTTACAAATATTCTTCAATCTTATACATTCCTTTTTTGTAAAAATCTAGTGTTATCTCGTAAAGAATGAATTATATCAATCTTCCTTGCAAACAGCAGTTTTAAAAATAATACCAAAATCAAATCAGCACATAATTCATTCTTTACAAGTGAAACATCAGATTGCTACAATAAAGGAATATATAAGATTGTAATACGTTATCAAAGAGTTGTAGAAATATATGGTGACTTGAAATTGAATATAAAAATCCGCACGAACTTTTTCCTTTACCTAATAATATATATTTTGCGAAATTCACTAGCAATGTATCATGGGAAACGTAGGCTGACATCGAATTCATTAAATCGATCGAAGGGTAAGGTATTTTTGTATCTAAACTCCCGGCGGACATTTTTGGCAAATGGGTTGGCTTATTTGTTTTCCTTGGATGCACTGAAACGGCATGTGTTTCCGTGTTATTCTATTCCTACGATGGAGGACAGGAGAGTGGAAACGAAAGCATACGTCTCAGAGACAACCAATCGGAATATTTGAGTGGTGGAGTGATGCCTTAATGTCAATGCCTATCTGATAATTGAAGGACTGACTAATGCCGGTCTATTTTGCTCGAAATATCTGATCTGGGATCGTATCGCATCCCTTCACGTCCCTTCAGTTTTGTCATGGATAATATTTCTCTCGTACTCCGACATATTCCCCTGCCGGAAGTTCAATCGATCTTTTTTTCATTCCGTCTCATCTGTGCTCTGCTTTACCATTTGGACTTCTGCATACACTCGAGTCTCTTTTTATGCGTTGATATATTCCACAGTCATCCGTATAAGCTAACCCGCATTCAACGTTTAACAAGTAAAATATGTTGACTCAGGATATTAGGATCCATATGGGGTTTTATGATAATTAATAAATTAGTTATAAATAACACGACGAATGAATTCAATAACCGCCTTATCGGCTGGCAAGCAAAGTATCATGCGAAATCGTCGAGTAACATAATGGCTTATCCGGTATCCTTATTATCCTCTCTTGGTTTAGGGTGGCAAATATTTGTCATAGAGATTAGTGACCGCCATCTATATTCTCCATCTTGAAACTTTACTTCGTCGTATACGAGAAAATAATGTCGATTATCGTGGATATCCGGGCAGACTGAATTACACGATGCACGTCTCATCGTATATTGCAGTATAAACCCGGCAAATAAATGTCAGTTAATACAAGAGGTACATCAGTAACTCTATTCCGGAGATAAATCTTGCAGACTCCTTCGTTGGACCGGTAACTATGACAATGTAAGATTTCAACATAATGGCATCGACGTGCTGAGATTGCGGTGGCGGTGAATTCGCGTTTATGGCTTTAATCGGCCCCAAGTCGGTGGGACACCTACGCTAATCTACCGGCATTATTTCCGCGCGATTGTGGGACGTCGTTGGGTTCTTTTTCCTGGTGATTCGCGCGGATGAATAAATGTCCGGAGTGTTAAACGTTAAAGTACAATGGTTTTATTATGGCATTATCGCATAGGACGTCTCGGTGGCTTTGTGGTTGGCTTAACTCGATCGCGCTACGGGCACTGTGAACCGGCGTTAAGATTAGAATAGTCGTACCAACGTCTTCGGCCCGTTTCTCTTTCAAGGGTGGTAGACGGTGGACCCTAAAATAGTTTCCGTGTACCGAGGGCGTTCTCAAGGTGAAGGTTAAAAGCCATTTTTGTTGCGATAGGGTGACAACATGACGGATCGAAGTCGCGCAAACCGTGTTATCGCCTCGGATATTATTGACCGTGAGAATAGTGAGAATAGTGAGAATAGAACGAGTTTATCTGTTAACCTTTTCGATACTAACGACGACTATATAGGTTTTGCACTCTTAATGAACCCTTTTGCAAATCAAGCTTTTCGATAAATTTGTTTTCTTAAGCTATTGTAATACAATTGAAATCCAATGTAAAATTACAGTTCCGAAATCAAAGTTTTCTTGCATGTATGTAATAATACTTGAATATAAAATTAACATGAAATATTTATTTAACGTAAAATAAATATTTACAAATGTTTAATTTATAAATACTTTTATGAATAAGCATTTCATGTTAGTTTTATGTCATTTTAAGGTATTTTATGTTTAAATATTACTACACATGCAATAAAATTTCTATTTCGAAACGATAACTTTATATCGGATGTCATTCTTATTTTTATCATATTTTCGATTTAACACTAAAACTACCAACAATATATTCACTTATATTTACAAATTCCCGTATACATCTATAAAAATAAGGACGAACGGCAAAAACAAATTAACCGATAGAATTACGTCTATTATGCAACTTTAGCCGTAAAAATCTCAGCAAACTGGAACCTTACGAATCTGCACTTTTCCATTACATTCCGCAGATCCATCATTTTGACGGCTTTGGTAGTTCCTAGTGCGAACCTAGCGTGTACAAATCTTTCGTATGCATTCGTTTATGTATTTATTTCTCAGATCTCATTTAAATTCTACGTTTAATAAGCCGCAAAAGCTGCGCGAGAAATGTGCGCAATCGGTTACAATGAGGAAACTTTACGATCTCTCGGACTCGTTATATCCGATCTTGGTTATATTCACGTCCGGAGGTTGAAATATATCGAGACGGTGTCTACTCTCAGTGGGATATCCCGGTGTGAGATTTCTCAGAGTCGGTTAAAAGGAGACCTTAAAATAGTACTCGCGTGTGGTAGGAACGCGAGCGGAGTCAGTGCTCGAGGTTAAGGTTAAGGTTATGTCGCGTTTACACGGTGTAACGGTGAATAGAAGGGCGCCCAAGAAGACGAAGACGAAGAAGGACCACTCGAGACACTATCCAATCTTGTTTTTTTAGGAACCCTCGGAATTTCCACGACAATATGAATATCATTTTCAACGACGAGCAAACCCTTCGCACGGTAAAATCTCTAATCAGAATTTCATTAAGCCCTCGAGTGTTACGAATATCACGAGGCAAGACCACGCTAAGAAAATTCGCTGATATTCGCGAGTTTTAATGGCTCGAACCACGGAAACGAAGATGAAGAGATAACAATCATTTGACACACCCTCCGAACGTTACCTCGGTGTTTCCATTACCACGGTGGTTCGTTCGGACTTGGGATGGAAACTAAATGGATGCAAGCTGATATATTCCAGGTTCCGGTTTCGCCATGCTCGGTTGCTTATGGTTGTTCGGAGGGGACACGCCTAATGCGTAACCCCCCCCCCCCCCCCCCCGATATCCTTTCCGTTCGCAAACCCGTAACGTTTCAAGCTTCATCCTGTAATGGCTAATTTGTTTCCTCGACATCCTCATAAATTATACAGCTTTTTTATATCATAAAATGGTGGAAATCAGAGCTTTTCCACGAGACTCGCGATTACAGTAGACTCCCTGTAAAGCAGTTCATAAATTACGCTCTGTATGAATTCGCGTTATAGAAAATCGTGCTGTACGGGAATTTGTCTCGTATAACGCGCACAATTTAAAGTAACATGTTTGAAATGATTATTGCTTTGCCAAATTTGATTTTCTATGTTTTATCAAATAGGACAGTATTTTGACAATACATCAGATTTCATTCTTAAATCAGGTAATTTGTGTGTTATATTATTTGCCGCGTTGTATGAAAACGGTAGTCACTATATCTTTGGCGGATTATGGGAATTCGCGTTACAGAAAATCGTGCTGTACGGGTATTTGTCTCTTATAACGCGCACAATTTAAAGTAACACGTTTGAAATGATTATTACTATGCCAAATTTGATTTTCTATGTTTTATCAAATAGGACAGTATTTTGACAATAAATCTGATTTAATTCTTAAATCAGGTAATTTGTGTGTTTTATTATTTGCCGCGTTGGATGAAAACGGTAGTCACTATATCTTTGGCGGATTATGGGAATTCGCGTTGTAAGAACTCGCGTTATACGGGAGTCTAGTGTACTTTAATTATGCGAGATAAAAGGGATCCAATCTCGAGGCTCTTTATTGCGATCCAGTATCGTGACTCTTGGTGCGTGCACCGATCTCTTGTCTCTGTTTGAACAGAGCCGAGTGGAGCATGAATTTTTCTCCTAAAATATGCGAAGTCACGCGTCGTGTTATCACTTCGTGGATGGATGTACCTCGTGCTTTATCGGCTAACTAAATAGTATTTCGAGAATGATAACGTTCTCCTCGGATTACATTCGTGATTTCTGTCCGATTTTGCTCGGATATATTCTTGCAATAATTACTTGTAATAATAGATCACCCTTCTTGGATGACAATATTAATCGCTGATATAATTAATAATGATTACAAGCGAGTATACGAATGTATAATATAAATATAATCTTGTACGTTATTCGTGATCTTTACTCGAATTTTTTCACATATGCGCTTTTAACTTTTAATTAATCGTTAATTATATCAGCGATTCATTTTTATTATGAAACCGCGTAACGGCAGATATAGTTGTACAGGTTTTGGTTTTAGTTCTACAAGTTAACCCTTTTACAGATTCTATTTACTCTTTTGCACGGCAAATTAACCATTTTGTGGGTGAAATTCACCGTTTTGCAAATTGTAAGAAAGGAATCGAATTATTCCATCATTCCAAACCGCGTAAAGGCAGATATAGTTGTACAGGTTTTGCACTCCAAGTTAACCCCTTTGCAGATCCTATTAACTCTTTTGGGCGGCAAATTAACCATTTTATGGATAAAATTCACCGTTTTGCAAATCGTAAGAAAGGAATCGAATTATTCCATCATTCCCAAATCGTAAGAAAGGAATCGAATTATTCCATCTTTCCCAAATCGTAAAATCGTTCACCAAGGAATACGAGAGTAGTTGTTTTTCCCATGGAAGTAATTCCTTCACGGAGATACGAAGTAATGGACTGTTTCTGTTGGCCCTCGTGACCTAACGTCGTTAAGATACGACAGTTGACATTACTCCGCGAAGCCTTTATTGCAGAATCCGACTCTCACACGGTCCAGAGAAAAAGAAACAGCTAGTTTGCGATTCGGTGGTTACGCGTGTCCATCACGTATGAAATTTACGGGTCGAATGTACGTCGCGTGTGTCGCGAATGGGTACGGTACCGTTATGTAATGACCGAAAAAGAATATAAAGAAACTGCACAGTGAATACTTGGTGAGTAGAGTCGTTCCTTTTTCCCTGACACGCCACGTCATTTTCAAGCGCGTTAACTACTCGGGGAATTACGGGGGACATTTTTGCGGTGTACTGTAATAAAGAGGACGATAATCGCGGGGATACAGGGAAACGGTATAAAGACAAATCCATAGTCGAGTAAGCGCAAAAGGTACACGCGAGAATAGTATTCTATTTGGTCGGACCAATGAATCGAATGGATTATCATGCCAGCTCGTTTCACCGTTCTAACTTGCTGGCATAGTGCACGCCACTATTCGAATGAGTCATACGGACGACCGATAATCTCCTCGTCTCCCCGTAACGCACGTGAATAGAAACGGGCTGACAAAGAGAGAAAGAGAGAAAGAGAGAGGGAGGGTGAGAGTTGAGTCGGATCGAGGGTGGGTGAAAGGAAGATAGGAGATCTTACCGTTTTCTATGGACAGTACTCGTTCGATCGAGTAACGCGACTACGAGGGCGCGAAGCAGGACAACTTGGAGGAAGGAAGAGGAGCTTCGAACGCTTGGCACGAAACGGTAAACTGCGCTACGCAGGACTCCGTGAAACGTAACTCGGTTCGTGTATCTCGAGCAACCGACGCTCTTTACCGTCTCCCGTCTCCCGGCACCCGACTCCCGGTTTGTCCACCCACTCGATTAGATTCTATCGATCCTTACTTACCTTATCCTTGCAGTAAATCTTATGGTGGAGTTACTTCGAAATTAATATATGAGACGTTTTACAAGCCAAGATTAACTCCACTGTTTACATTTTGCGAATTTTAGTGGCTAAGTACTTGAGTGACTCTTAACTTTTTTATACTCGGAATGATTTTTCTTAATAATTAGCTTTTAGAACACTATGTCTTTTTGGCCTGTGAATGATGAATCTTTTATTTTAGAAACCAATTTTATTAACTTCATACTGTATTGCTAATTATTACAAAAATGGAATTCAAACGGTTGTAAGAATTTAGTTAAGGCATTTTATATGTCGTTAGATGAAATCTAAAGTTGTAATAATACGTTGTTATTGATTTAAACTTTTTATCGAGATCATGAAGAGAGATTATACTCTTGAAGAGAGATTATGTTGTAAAAATGCATATTTATAAAAATGCACATACAATACTCGTAAATACTCGAACGACCATGACTTCTTCCGAGGAGACATTTTTTGTGGAAACGCAATAACAGAAATGCGTGCAAACAAATTTTGCATATTTTAATTAATAAAACTTTCAGTATTTCAATTGTTTCAAAAAAACAATTTTTCTTTTTCGTTGAATAATTCGATACTTCATATTACACGCCCCAATATGTGACAATAAATTTCAAGAAAAAATATATCGTTCTAATTGTGAGATGAAAGCGAATGATAGGAAACTCGGCGTTAGAAAAATCTCGTTTTTATGGCGACATTTAATTAAGAGAGTGGGAGCATCTGTCTAGTGGAGATGAAAATGATAAAAAACGATAGCGGTATGGAAATCGAGGTCGAAGAGTTTGAAGCTATTTTCAATGACTTTCCATACTGGCACTCTTGGAAATTGGATTGGTGTATAAGTTGATTTCGCGGCGTTCGTTCGTATACACTGAGGATGATGCTTCAATAAAACCTATCGATATTATCATTGACACCGAATCCTGCAGGATCGTGGAATTTTATTTATCCAACAATATTTAACAGTAGAACTACCGGCGACATATTCAGCTATTTTTGTATATTTATATGTACGTCCTTAAAAAAGATGGGTGGAAGAAATAAATTAATCGATTTATTTCTGTGCATTCTGCAACTTGAACCGCGAAAGTGAAAATGAAACGTTGTAAATGTGAACATTTTTATTCAATTTCGAGGGCCCGCTATTTTTACTGCTTTTGTAGTTTTAGTGTTAACACTTGATATAACGGAATCGTGGGAAAGCTTATTTTTTAGCACTTTTCTATTTGGCAGTACGGGTTAAATAGACTCCATACTGGATTTTGCTATTTGGCCGATTTTTCGTTATATTATGTTACTTTATCCTGCAAAGACTCAATTGGTTTCTATCGCAGTAAAAGTTGTGGAAAAACGATGAAAGAAAACCGCAGTGAACGTGTTAAGTCTCATCGAGTACCGTGGCCATTTGCATTCTATAAATAAAATGCGCATACAAATCGCGTGTATTCCTTTACGAAAGCCACAAGTATCCCTGCATCGTTTTACTCCCCCTTTCATAAAACGGTAGAAATTCAACTATGGAAATTCAGCTATGGAAATCTCGGCCGACAAATATATCAATGGCGGACCGTACGCTCCGCTTGTTTGTGCACCCCGACGCGCCGCCTTTCCCCGATTGCACTTTACGAGATTAAACGCACAGCGAGCTGCTAATGAATTTTCGATGCAAGGAAAACCGATGCGCAGAGAGAATTTTCTATGATATAGTTTGTCGCTCTTCGCCGTCCATTTTTCCGTCGAAATTCTCACTGAACGAAATAAATGTCCTTTATAAATATATATCTTTATTAAAGATATCTCTGTGCACATTAGTTCTAGGAATTAACCCTTTGCGGTCGAATATCACCCCGCATTTGCCATTAATTACTATTATTATTCTTATTAATGCTATTCCCTTGTATTAATAATAATTTTTTAGTATTTTGTCGGACCACCTTTTCACTTGATTCAATCTACTTTGCATACTTTCAACCAATTTCGAAGTTGTATGCGGTTCTATACTATTCCATAATTCCAAAATTTGGTGTCAGTATTTGTTTGAAAATTTGTTGGAATATAGTATACATAAATTATGGCTGGTGGAATTAAGTTAATTAATATATCGAACTAGGGATACTATTCCCTTTATATTTATTTATTTATTTATTAAACGGGTAACACCCTTTGGTACGAATAAAATGGAGTTTTTTAATAAAAATAGAGAAATTAAGAGAAAGAAGGAAGTAAATCGGTGGCGTCACGAGTTTTACGTGAAATCATAACGATCAATTCTCCAAGGAGTATAATCGGAGTGAAAAAAAGGTGGGACGTAATTAGCGTGACCCATTTGAATTCCGGGCACGTGTGATACCACAATACGTCCCTGTGAAGTTAGAAAGAAGTGTGTAGGGAGTGGAGTGATGTGGATAGGGGATAGGGGAAGGTGGCAGAGAGGAGGGACGTGGAGCAGGGGTCCTGGTAATTAAGGCGTTTCGACAAACGTATATCGCGGAAACCGGTTATCCCGGCATCTCCGGCGAGTGGTTCATTGGCGTGTTATACCTGTTCGGTGGTTCTATCGCGAACCTCCTTCGTCCTCGCTGATCCTGATGGTCCTTTCAGCCGCAAATATGTGTAAACCCGTTCGAGTAGAAACAGACTCCAGAAAGGACATTTCTTCGTATCCGACTGCCGTGTCGAAATCGTACTCTTCCTCCTTCACTTCTCTTCTGTTTCGAATTTATATTCCGGCATCCAGATTTCTCGGTGAATATATTCTGTTATATTTACACATTTATTTATATTTAAATGGCGGCTAAAGTATTTATGTTGATCAATGGATTCAATTATCTACGTTATGTATATAAAAGCAAACTATGTAAAATCTCAAACAATGTACCGTGGAATATTCAAATGATTTAACTAAAAATAGTAAACAAGTCGTTTTGACTACTTTAGTAGTTCTAGTGTTAAGACATTAGAGTCTGGGCTGTTGCGCCAAAATTGATGCGCGTAGACATATTTTAAGGGTTTCGAATATGTTGAATTTTAGTATATTATCAGATAAGTATTGTATAATATCAGGTGTCACTAAAATTTGTTGTATCTTTTGCGTTGAATATAATCAAAGCACGCAGTATTAATCTAGTCGATAAGAAATATCATCTTTAGCATATATATATTATAACATATTCTAAAGTCTCCAAAAGAGTGAAAATGACTTGTCTACCATCTTTAATTAAATTACTCGAATATACCACGGCGCATTCTTTCAGACTTGATGTACTTTCATTTCATATAAATAACGGAAATAATTGAATCCATTAATTAACTTCAATCCTCCAGCCATAATTTATATATAAATTAATGTGTAATCGTAACTTGAGTATATGTTCGGTAGTTCTAGTGTTAAGTAGTGCGTACGGTGCGCAGGATAGGAAAAATGTGAAATGAAAATCTTGGTTTTGCTGAGCGAGCAGGAAGTATCGAATTAACACGTTATCTTGTCGCTGGAAGACGCTCCTCCGAGAGGCTTAACCTCCACCCTTCTCCACCTACCCTTCTCTACCCTTCTCTACCCTTTTCTGTCCTGCTTCGGAGGTTATACTTATAGCAACGTTATACTTTACGGCTTATACTACTACCGCTCAAGTACCAGGATGGATAAGAACCTCTAACAGGTTTCTACCCTTGCCCTGGGTCAGGCCCTTCTCCCTCTTTAATTTAACGAGATCGAATCGAGGGCACCTGAGAAGAATTATTTGATTCTCTGAATAAGAAATTATTCAACTCGTAATATATTTAGAGGAGGCATTTAATCTACTTGTAGATAGAGATGAATTTTTATTAATTACGATTTATGCGTTACGATTTAGTTGAAATTATTTTTCTTGCGACTAACTCTCATAGATTAATACTAGAACTACCGAACATGTATTCAGTTACATATATATTTATATTATATATTTTTATATATATATAAATTATGACAGTAGGATTTAAATTAATTAATAGATTAAATTATTCGCGTTATACATAGCAAATAAAAGCATATAAAATCTAATAACTTAACCAAAAATGGCGGACCAGTTATGTTGACCCCCTCGGTAGTTCTAGTGTTAATAAAAACGTTCGGATTTGTAAGTTTTCATTTTCTCAGATTTCTTACAAATCACGGTGCACAATGAACGTAATTAAATCAATTCATTTCTGTTTTCCATCCATCCTTATTTTTAAGGACCTTTACATGAATTTAAATTCTATTTAAAATTGCCTATAAATAGGTCAAAGAATGTAGGAACTATGTAGATGAAGAAATGTTTTTCGAAAACAAATCACGTTTACAAGAGTTTAATTGAAATCGTTTCGAGTGGATCTTTCAATTCTCGCTGAACCTGTAAGATGGTCCGAGTGCTGGCATGACTGGCAGTTCGATACTCCGCCGAAGAAGTTTCGAAGGTGAACGAGATTAAGTAACCGTAGATGAATCGGTTTTTCGACGAGCGATGTAATTCAAATTCTAATCTTGTTTCGGGCTTTGTCTGTTCTGACGTGTCTTAAAGATCCCTTTCTTCTAGTTAAAAAAGGAAACCTTTGAATTACGACCACTCGCTTCGTGATTATTATCATTCCTACGAAATAGGTGGATCGAGAATGAAGAATCATAGTTTTGGGTTAGGTTATAATGCTCCCTATATAATATGATTTGAGGTTAGAAAATCTTCGGTATCATTTATTATCATTTATTATAAGATAGTCGATAAAGTAGAGTTCCTTCTATTTTAACACTTTCCACTCAGAGGCGAGTCTCAGTCGCCACTTGGATCACTACGATAACTCGAACGGCGATTCAGTTGGTGATATTAAGATTCACTTCAGTTGTTGGTGATTTAAATTTTCATAACAGAAATGAAGTGGCTGAAATTTTAATGCCGCCACTCGAATTACCGCATGAAACTGAGAGTCGGCTTTCCAGTGCAAAGAGTTAAAACGTGATACATTACTTTGATGGAATAATATATTGAGAAATTCGGATTGTGAATGACGTAGTAATAAGTGGAGTCATCGAAACGTGGAGAGAAGAGTGATTCACATTGTGAACTCATAAAAGCCTAGGGAATCGATAAAGAGATGGTTCTTTGTTTACACGATGGCACGCTGACCACCTTTGTGGTAACATTATACCGAAGCCAAAGTCTACCGGAACAGGGATATCGAGTCGAAAATTCGAGTCACCAGGATTTCAACCTTCGATCCTTGTTTCTCCTCTCCATACTCCAGCATTATTTTTCATCCACCATTAACCCATAAACGCATGATTTTTTTTAATTTTAAAACGAAATGTGTCCATGTTTTTATTTAAAGAAAGTTAAGTAAAAAGAAATTAACATAAAAATATCGTTGCATATCCGCAACATTATGTTTTAACTCAATTAATTGGATTGCATTTTCCAATTTTCATTAGACGCAGTGTTACTTGTTTCCGAAATTCGAAGAATGTAACTTTTTATTAAATGTAATTTTTTCTTTCGTTGACTGTGTTGCATTTCTACAACTGCCTGCATTTAAGGGTTAAAACACGATATTTAATAATTCGAGTTAATAATTCACATAAATAATTACCGATACTCTTCGATGCACCAGGAAGACTGTTTAACCTCTTAGCTACTATTGCTTTCCCGTATGTTATTTTATTATGTTTTTCTTCTCAAACTGTTTACATGAAAATGTATAAAGAAATTTTTATTTATTCATCTCTAACTCTATTCTAATGTAATTTCATAGTGGAAAGAACCGCCGGACACAAATCGCAGTTATTTACACGATGTTATGCGCGCGCAGTCCGCGTCGAACATTGCTGTGCAAAGATACAACGCCGCGGAAAGTCCCGTCGTAGCTAAGAGGTTAGGTTCGATACTCGACTCTGTCCACATTATCGTTCTCAAACGCGCAAACACTTCATCCGCTACAGTTGTTGGCACATTCACGTTGCGTGCCATAAATTCCCAGGTGCTTCAAACCATCATAGTCTGCTGTTAAATGAACGTTGATTTTCACGATGGTATAACATTTATTATATTTCGTCCATCATCGATATTTTATTTATGGAATGCAATCTACTCGAACTTTTATACCGTCGCCCATCTGCTTCTCTCCTCGACATAATTCTCACGAATTGCATTCGCTGTAAACAGTCGAATTAGCAGATACTTGGAATGATTCGCTTGAAATATGTCACTGGTTTAGAGATAATAGTAATTTTTATTGACGATAGTTAAAAACGTCCTCGTGGAGTTTGTGCCACGGCAATGGTCACATTGGTCACGCGTAGCGAACCGACCTTGCTTGATTTTTTGCGACTCCGCCCTACTCCTTTCTCTCTCTTTCCGGCACTTGAACTCTGTCTTTGGGTGGCAGTACGATATATAAGGATATAAATAACGCCATTGGGAGAAGCGTATGTCCTTGGATATCATACGTGGATCGAACATGCATGGACGTACTCTCTCTTGTATAAGAGAGAACTAGAGATCTCCTGTATACACAAAGTTGACTGTCCGGCCTTGAATCTGCTGCCAGATGTGCTACGACCGACGGAGTACTTGTACTTACATACGTGCATATCGAGCATACCCCCTTGTACACGGTTGTAGAACCATTCTACACTGTGGACAGTGGAGACCCTTTATTAACGAACTGTGTGCGTTTGGTAAAGATACTTGAAATGCCTTGTTACAATATTCGGGAATTCATTTCAATTATTAAAATTCACTCGAAATAATTCTAGTTAGCTTAGTTGCGGACGGCTATATTCTCTTACCACGTTCGTTGTGATGTACATATGTTAGTTTGTATTGAATTTAATTATTTAAGAGCGAAATTGGTGACTTCGAAATTTCGACCCCTTTTTAAGGGATTTGGCTGCACATATTTTTTGAGTGGAACATTTTTTAACCGCTTCTTCGGACCCAAAATCATCCTAGAATATGTTTATACATCATATACCATCGATTTGGACCATCTAGGAGCGATTTTGGAGACTTTCAATTTTTTAGAATTTTTGAAGGTATACCCCTTTACATTTTTTCGACTTGGATTCGACCCATTTTTGCCCAATAAAAATTTTTTAACCGCTTCCTCCGACCCAAAATCGTCCTAGAATATGTTTATACATCATATACCATCGATTTGGGTTGTTTAGAAGCGATTTTGGCGACTTTGAATTTTTGACAATTTTTGAAGGTATACCCCTTCACATTTTTTCGACTTGGATTTGACCCATTTTTGACCAAAAAATTTTTAACCCACTTCTTTCGACTAGAAATCGTCCTAGAATATGTTTATACATCATTTACCATCGATTTGGGTCAGTTAGAATTTATTTTGGCGACTTTTAATTTTTGAGAATTTTTGAAGGTATACCCCTTTACATTTTTGCGACTTGGATTTGACCCATTTTTGCCCAATAAAAATTTTTTAACCGCTTCTTTCGACCAGAAATTGTCCTAGGATATGTTTATACATCACCCACCATCGATTTGGGTCGTTTAGAAGTGATTTTGGCGACTTTCAATTTTTGACAATTTTTGAAGGTATACCCCTTCACATTTTTTCGACTTGGATTTGACCCATTTTTGACAAAAAAAATTTTTAACCCACTTCTTTCGACTAGAAATCGTCCTAGAATATGTTTATACATCATTTACCATCGATTTGGGTCAGTTAGAATTTATTTTGGCGACTTTGAATTTTTGACAATTTTTGAAGGTATACCCCTTTACATTTTTGCGACTTGGATTTGACCCATTTTTGCCCAATAAAAATTTTGTAACCGCTTCTTTCGACCAGAAATCGTCCTAGAATATGTTTATACATCATTTACCATCGATTTGGGTCGTTTAGAAGCGATTTTGGCGACTTTCAATTTTTGACAATTTTTGACAATTTTTGAAGGTATACCCCTTCACGTTTTTTCGACTTGGATTCGACCTATTTTTGACCAATAAAAATTTTTTAACCGCTTCTTTCGACCAGAAATCGTCCTAGAATATGTTTATACATCATTTACCATCGATTTGGGTCAGTTAGAATTGATTTTGACGACTTTCAATTTTTGACGATTTTTGAAGGTATACCCCTTCATATTTTTTCGACTTGGATTCGACCTATTTTTGACCAATAAAAATTTTTTAACCGCTTCTTTCGACCAGAAATCGTCCTAGAATATGTTTATACATCATTTACCACCGATTTGGGTCGTTTAGAAGCGATTTTGGCGACTTTTAATTTTTGACAATTTTTGAAGGTATACCCCTTCACATTTTTCCGATTTTGGATTGACCCCTTTTTTGACCGGAAACAATTTTTAACCCACTTCTTTCGATCCAAAATCGCCCTAGAATATGTTTATACATCACCCACCATCGATTTGGGTCGTTTAGAATTGATTTTGGCGACTTTCAATTTTTGAGAATTTTTGAAGGTGTACCCCTTTACATTTTTTCGACTTGGTTTCGACCCATTTTTGACCAATACAAATTTTTTAACCGCTTCTTTCGACCAGAAATCGTCCTAGAATATGTTTATACATCACCCACCATCGATTTGGGTCGTTTAGAAGTGATTTTGGCGACTTTCAATTTTTGAGAATTTTTGAAGGTGTACCCCTTTACATTTTTGCGACTTGGATTTGACCCATTTTTGACAAAAAAAATTTTTAACCCACTTCTTTCGACTAGAAATCGTCCTAGAATATGTTTATACATCATTTACCATCGATTTGGGTCAGTTAGAATTTATTTTGGCGACTTTGAATTTTTGACAATTTTTGAGGGTATACCCCTTTACATTTTTGCGACTTGGATTTGACCCATTTTTGCCCAATAAAAATTTTGTAACCGCTTCTTTCGACCAGAAATCGTCCTAGAATATGTTTATACATCATTTACCATCGATTTGGGTCGTTTAGAAGCGATTTTGGCGACTTTCAATTTTTGACAATTTTTGACAATTTTTGAAGGTATACCCCTTCACGTTTTTTCGACTTGGATTCGACCTATTTTTGACCAATAAAAATTTTTTAACCGCTTCTTTCGACCAGAAATCGTCCTAGAATATGTTTATACATCATATACCATCGATTTGGGTCGTTTAGAAGCGATTTTGGCGACTTTTAATTTTTGACAATTTTTGAAGGTATACCCCTTCACATTTTTGCGTTTTCGGGTCGACCCTTTTTTCATCGGAAAAAATTTTAAACCACTTCTTCCGACCCAAAATCGCCCTAGAATATATTTATACATCATTCACCATCGATTTGGGTCATTTAGGAGCAAAATTGTCGACTTGGACATTTTGACCAATTTGGAAACAAACACCGGAAAAAATGTGTCATTCACTTTTTCCGGCCCAAGATAGTTAGAACATATTTAAAGAGATCGAATAATGGAATTACCGAAACGATACCCAGTAAAATCGTGAAGTCACTGTGTTCACCGAAGTAACCATGGTAATAAAAAAAAGTGTAGTGGTTCCTGGAACACATTTCTTTAATGAGTCAGCGTAGGATTATTTTACGACAACGGGATGGTTCACGAAGCACGGTGTCCTTCGCCTTGGATATCTCCCCTGAATATGGAGTATTCCAACGGTATCCCTCGGTTTCTGCATAGGGATAAGCGATTCGTGGCTGGGGCGGGGGGCAGGGGGCATGGGGTTGGTCGTTGGCTGGTTTAGAATATTGCGGGGGTGGCCGGCACGTCGAGAGAACCCCATGAATCATCCGAGGTACAATCAATACGAAAGTACCGACCCCTCGTAGTAGACTGTCAGGGTAGTGGAATCAGTCTGGCCAACGGGGGGGGGTCCCCCGTTCTCCGGTGCACGAATATAACCCCAGGTCGGCCAGTTATCAAAAGAAACTTTTTATCAAATAATTATCCTAATGAAACTCTTATCTTTTTTTCCACGATCGTATCGTGCGCTCCACTTTCTACTATGTTCACCGATGTATTATTATTTTCAAAGCGCCTGACATATTACATTATTAAAATGTATATATCTCTGACATTCATTCGCAGAGTTCCCATCATTCATTGATAATATTCGTTGTTAGAAATGTTTCATCAATTTTTGAGTCTAAATCTCAACGTTTTATAGACCAGTTATCGGGGAAGACTTTATTTGTATTTTTGATTTATCATCGAACTTGGGAGGATCGAAACAATTTACGGTTGGTCACACCTTAGTTTGTTAACGCGAGATTAGATAAAACGTGGATAAAGCGCGCAGAAAGCATCGGTGGATATTCGTAGATTTCTGGAGAAACGTCGTTCAAACGTTGACGATGTTGTTTCCTTGCTTTTTGTGCCGGAAACGAGCGAAGGATGTCGAAGGTTCCAGTTCGGGTAAACGAAGTTGTTCGAATTGCGTGTATACGACCGGGACAAGTTGATTGCACTTCGACACTCCTGCGACTTTGTAGGTTAAAGTAAACCGTACGCTAGACCCTCCGCCATTTTTATTGCCTCGGGAACTTTCGAAAAGCGTCCTCGACAAGTTCGACGACTAGCTGCTCCTTTCGACAACCAGACTGGAAAGTTTCGCTTGAATTCGATCGATAGACCCTTGTCGAAGAAGTTCAGTGTTTTTTATACCGTTATTTGCTATATCCACCGTTTATTATGGATTTCTATTAACACTGAACTACCGAACTTATACTCGGCTATATTTACAGATTGAATTGCGTAGAAATTCTGGCTGAAGGATCCGAGTTAATTAATCGATCGAATTATATGCGTCATATAAAATCAAAACCTATAAAACCCCAAACGTGCCGTTGCATTTCGGAATAATCTTAATAAAAAATGTACATCGGTCATTTTTACTGTTTTGGTAACTTCAGTGTTAATTTTTAATACACATTATACATATATTTGTCAAAATTCTTTGTATCATTATCATAGGTTATAAATGCGTGGTACAAATGCAAATCAAGTACCGCGATACTTTGTCACGAGTATCAATTTTCCGATATCGTCGTCCGACTGTAAACCGGACGCGTTTCAAAGCACGTGTTAACGATGCAAAGGTTCTTCGCAGGTAAAAGTGGTAATCGCGACTTCCGGCAGAAAGAACGCGCGCGCAGAGGTGGTAGGGTGGGGAGAGGGACACCGGTTAGTAAACAGAAATCATGGTACCATCGGCTCATAACTCCTGCGTCGCGGTTAATTGCCTCGAGAATGGAGCATAATGAATTAAATGGGCTGACAAAACGCGGTTTCTGTGTCCATTCAACGTCACTTACGTCCAAGACGAGGAGCATCGCGTGTTTCTACGCCACGATGCAATCACTTAAGTGCACTGCTTAGCTATATTTTCTTTAACAATTCTAATATTCCCCTCCACCATCCCTCTCTCTCCTCTTTCTCCTCTCTCTCCTCTCTCTACCCACCCGCGCGCGCATCGCCACCGATCCCTCCTTCGGTACTTTTCCCTCGCGGACAAAAGGATCACGCATCGAACTCTCAAGGCACGATTGAATCACTTACGTCGACGCGCGCACACCCCTCGCACCATTTCTCGATCCCGTAAAACAAAGGACACTTTCGGTCATTTAAAAACACTCGCGCATCTGTCGCGCTCTAACCATCCATGGATATACATTTTTTTTCCAACGCGTTCACGCACATTCGCAATAAAAACCCTGGAGCACCGTTGATTTAAATCGACGGGCTTTACATCTGTCCGTCGCGCGCGCCGCCACTCGACAGCTATTTAAATCAACTATACTAGACGTATTTGCTCGTAGCATTCATCTTTGACGGTAACAAGTATTTTTGTTCCGTTGATTTAACCCCTTGGTGTACAATTACGTCTGGGATACGTCATTTGTTTCGCGTGTCATTGTAAGACGTTGACGTCTCCGGGACGCAAGAACTGTCTCCGGCGGACAGGAAAAATGTCATACTTTACAGAACTACTTAGTTATTATTTAATAATGTTACTTCATTATTGTCCATTAATATTGTGTATCAATCTTATTAAATGATATTTAGCATTGTAAATATTCCGTTCTGTTTCAAAGCTTACATAACTGTTCAGTTGTGCGAAATTAAATAGTATTTTTTGGATCCGTGGAATTCCGTTTTATTTGTATGTCAAGGGGTTAAGTCTTCTTCAGTCTATGGGTTCGTAAAAATTGTGGGGAATAATAGAAAGTACGAGTTGATCTATGCTGGTTGTTCTTTGAATTGCAATGTTATCGTTTTAAGAGTCACAGACGTGGAGCGATTTGTTTGCGTAAAGAACCGCGTTGATATTACAGTCGAAGGTTATTTATATGGAGCGAAAACTATCGGAAGAATATTTGGGATGATTCTACATCGTTTCAACCCCTCGTCGCATTTACAAGCTATTTCCGATGGTCGTGAAAGGTTGGTACGTGAGCGGACTTAACTTTCCAGCGATTCGTACAGTGGGTGTGGATGATACGTTTACGGTCCGAAGATAGCCTCCGTAAATACCTTCAGATTTTTTACAGGTACATTTTCTGTACCTATACCTTCAGAAATCGTCAGAAAATCAAAGTCGCTCATTTTGCTCCTAAATGGCCCAAATCTATGGTAGATGATGTATAAACATATTCTAGGGTGATTTTGGATCGAAAGAAGTGGGTTAAAAATTGTTTCCGGTCAAAAAAGGGGTCAATCCAAAATCGGAAAAATGTGAAGGGGTATACCTTCAAAAATTGTCAAAAATTCAAAGTCGCCAAAATCGCTTCTAAACGACCCAAATCGGTGGTAAATGATGTATAAACATATTCTAGGACGATTTCTGGTCGAAAGAAGCGGTTAAAAAATTTGTATTGGTCAAAAATAGGTCGAATCCAAGTCGAAAAAATATGAAGGGGTATACCTTCAAAAATCGTCAAAAATTGAAAGTCGTCAAAATCAATTCTAACTGACCCAAATCGATGGTATATGATGTATAAACATATTCTAGGACGATTTTGGGTCGGAGGAAGCGGTTAAAAAATTTTTTTTTCCAAAAATGGGTCGACCCGAAGTCGCAAAAATGTGAAGGGGTACACCTTCAAAAATCGTCAAAAATTGAAAGTCGTCAAAATCAATTCTAACTGACCCAAATCGATGGTAAATGATGTATAAACATATTCTAGGACGATTTCTGGTCGAAAGAAGTGTTTTAAAATTGTTTCTGGTCAAAAAGGGGTTGATCCAAAATCGCAAAAATGTAAAGGTTTCGACCTTCAAAAATACTGCACATATAAACAAAATAGTCAGCAGTCAATTCCTCTATTCGTGCAATATTCTTTCCAACATCTCTTCAAATGCTACGATATAATTTCGTATAAAATTTAAAAATTACACGTACAATAAAACCTCTGGCGCGTCTAACTTTGGAACTTAATCGTCTATCGTAACTGTACACCCCGTATAAGACTGTGGTCACGTTCCCGTGATTGAGCCACGTAGCTTTCTCGCGTGTGTATTCCTATGAATGAATTCACCGTCGAGGACCTTCTGCCGACGCTTAATTAGAACTTAATTGCTCCGACGCCAGTGATTTACCGCCCTGTTCGAACAAACGAACGGGCCATCGTGATACAATGGACGTATCATTAGCGTTTTCAGCCAGTTCTGAATTACACTTCGCACCCCCGCAAATCGGATTATCCTTGAGCTCTTCGTATCGCTCAAATTCGATCTTGTCACTCATTCATAATGCTACCATATTTTTTCAAGCATTTATTAGCATTACCAAAAAGTAATCAATAATTTTTCATATTATAATTATACTTTTGGCAATCAAACATTATTCAATTACGGCGATCTAGCGATGGCATAATTCCCTTTTTGAACAAATCAAATTCCCTAGTTTCGATAAGAACAAAATTCTGCACCTTCGAATTCACTACTTTCCGGTATCCCTAATATTTCTTGGTTGCAATCGACTTATTTCCTCGCTAAGCTTCCTCGTTATGCATAACTATAAAAATTATCATTTAATATCTGGGACGTTATGGAAAAGATCTCGAGAATATTCCTCGCACGCTTCGGTAACTGTATGACTTATCCAAAGAGGAGAGAAAGAATTTAGGATGTCAATTATGCGACTGCATTCTATGCATTCCATTGAATGCGCGTGCGTGCATCGCATTCGAGAGAGTGGCTCGCATCAGGCACGTAAAGAATTTGCAATGCATCCGTTGCATATAATAGTTTTAATGCCAGACGGCGCAATCGCGCTTCTCCTGTTCCACGTCGATACCCAATTTTCTATCGAAAATATTCGTAAAATTGGTAATATTTTTAGCGTTACGATTATTACGTAACAATATAATCCTGGAGAATTGTTATTATGACAAATTAAGACGTTGAACATCATGGCAATATTATTAAAACTTGAATCAAATATATCGCTAATATTCGAAATATTTTCAATATTCTTAACCCTTTGACAGTGTATCCCGTGACTGTCACGGGCAGAGCGTCAGTACCAAACAGTTTTTCCTGTGACAGTCACAGGCAAAGCGTAAAGTGTTTTAAAATCTACCATACACGAACTGATTACTAACAAGGTACATATAAAACACGTTTTTTTACCTTTTTGATTACATACCGAATTGTTTTCGAACATAAAGAACTAAATACTCTTTGGACCAGAATTCGTAATTTTACCTCACTGTGAAAGGGTAAACGCTACGAAAACGATGTAAAGTAACCCATGTATCGTAGATCGCTAAAATACTTTCATTTCTAAATATTATATACACATTACGAATACATATTGCGAGGTATCGTATAACCAATTATTGATACCATAACGGAGCATGAAAAATAACGAAAAAAACCTCGAAATAAAGGGTGTAACATCGCGATATTTTGCACGTGCAAGGAAGGAGATACCGATGGTCGGTTCGAGCGAATACAAAAGTTTCACGGGAAGTGCATCCGCGTGTGTGGAGAGATCCTCTGCGACGCATGCATGCATCGAGTTCTGACGTAGACGCGCATAGAACGCATGCGCATTCCTGCGAATACAATCTCACCAATGAACGTCCTCGAGTAAATTCGTTTCGCTTTTTTCGTGCATGCAGGATATGTGCGTACGTGTGTTCGCGCGCGATCACGAAAATAATTTCGGGCGCCAGCCGTCCAGAGTTCCGACGGATGCGAGGGATTCGTGCGACTGATGAAGTTTTATTCGGAAGTGGAAGTTTAACTGTATTAAAATGGCAGGTCAGCCGGTCGGTATATAATTCGTAACAACATGGACCGTACTTATAGGTCGCCGGAACCGGCGTCGAATAATATAATATTAGCGATCATTGATGCTTTGAAGTTACGACGGTCCTCTGCCTCCTCCGACCTCCTCCTGCTCCTCTGGGATCAGGTTAACGCGACATTTATTGCGCGACAGTTGTGTGATTCATCGACGAGCGTCATTCTGGACCGCCGTGATTGGGAAGTGAATAATTACCGCATTGATTTCTTCGTGGAATTTTATTTTGTATTACGCTCTTACAATACGTGAAGTACAAAATGTATTTGGTCGAATTAATAATCGCGAGAAAGTAGACATAGATAACGAGCTTTAACCCTTGAATGCATGATCTGTTAAGAATTGTTAATAAATTTCGAAGGGTTTCTTTTGATGTATTTATTTAAAGACAAGTAGGGAAAGAAATTGACGTAAAAAGATTTTTGTATATCCGCAACATTATGCATTTACTGAATTGGCTGGATTAACTGTATTGATAGTATTGCATTGTTCAATTTTCATTAGTTTTAGTGAAATCATTGTTTGCGAAATTCAAGAAATGCAATTTTATGCTGGGCACTTTCTCTCTTTGATTGTATTACATTTTTGCAACTTTATGCATTTAAGGGTTAACGGAGACTGAACATATTCGTGCCGGTGCACTTCCAGCTGAATGTTACGCACGTAACGTTCTTTAAGCAAACTTGCAAATTCGCTGAATTTTGGTAAATAAAGTTATGTTGACGAGAAATGCTAAACCGTGTAAGTTAGTCAAAACGTACTCAAACGTTTTGAGACCGAAGTGGAACGCATCTAAAGACTCACATTTTAATTATCCGGATTCTGGTAAAGAATCCTAAAGACTCACATGTTCTTCATTCGATGCGAATTTGTTAAGATGGCAAATGATTATTATGAATATACTCAGTTATGGTTACACATTTATTTATTTATAAATTTATAACCCCTTGACATACAAATAAAACGGAATTTCATGGGTCCAAAAAATCCTATTTAATTGGCTCAACTGAACAGTTACGTAAGCTTTGAAACAGAACGGATTATTTACAACGCTAAATATCATTTAATAAGATTGCTACACAATATTAATGGACAATAATGAAGTAACATTATTAAATAATAAATAAGTAGTTCTGCAAAGTATGACATTTTTCCTATCCGCCGGAGACAGTTCTTGCATCCCGGAGACGTCAACGTCTACAATAACACACGAAACAAATGACGTCTCCCAGACGTCATTGTATGTCAAGGGGTTAATGGATTCAATTACTTGCGTTATGTATATAAAATCAAAGTACATCAAATCCCGAAGAATGCACCGTAATATATTCGAATAATTGAATTCAAAATGGCGAACAAGTCATTTGGACCCCTTTGGTAGTTCCAGTGTTAAAGTGCTCCGAACAAATAGTATCGTACTCGGCTTACCGTGACGCGAGTAAATATTTGCACTCAGAATGCGCGATGTGGAGCTTGCTGAAAATGTTCCGTGCATATCTAACAGCTAGTTACGCGGGTTAAACACAACACACACGATTCCTCTGTGTCCCACCGATTCGCTCCAGTTTTCCGAGCCCCGCGTAATGATGTGTACGTTCCGCGTCCTGCCGATGCATTTGCTCACAATCCTTTCCGAATCTCTCTGCTTTTTATTATACCCTTCATCTTCCACCTATCAGAAATGCGTTTTTACCCCTTCCCTTGTACTTTGATTTTACGTTCGTTACATTGGCAACATTACCAAATAACGTAACTCGTTCAATAAATAAATAAATACCATCGAAAATTCGGCAGAAAATCACAATCGTTATAAATAGATCCGTTAGTATTTCGACGGCTCTCAGTATCTTGGCGATATCTTCGTCGAAGTATTAGGTTGGAAACTATGAAACGGGCGTTTTTTGTTTAGTCTGTGTTCAGCTGCGACTGAGAGAGATACATTGTAACGTGCGCTCGATATTTTTATTTATAAAGCTTAAAGGTATTCTTCTTACTCATTTTGTAAAATTGTTTCGTGTTTGTATCCCATTTTTATTTAATTTTTATCCTAAACCAGATGGAAACAAAACGCGATTTACATCTACTCTTCTTGTACGAGTTGAAATTAAATCATACTGCAGCTCAAGCTTCAAGAAATATTAATCAGGCATTCGGAGATGGATCCACCAATGAAAAAATGCTCGATATTGGTTCCAAAAATTTCGTTCTGGCTATTTGAGTATCGTCAATGAGCCTCGAGGAAGAACACCCGCCCCCTATTAATAACGAGGAATTAAGGACGACTGTGGAATCCGATCCACACGCAACTAGTCGAACACTTGGGTCTAAACTAGGAACTAGTCATACAGCTGTGTTAAAACATTTGCGTGCAATAAATAAAGTCACAAATTCGACTCATATGTGCCGCACGAATTGACGCAACGCCCGTTTCATAGTTTCCAACCAAATAATACGGAAAAACTGACAATTAGATAACGGAAGAAAAGTGTAATAATAGAAATAATCCTCGCACCGTAGGTTCCAACAAAGAAATCACCGCGCAGAGCAATCTCGTTTGGTTGGGTATCGCGCGAGTGAAGGAACTCAGCAGAAGATGCACGTGGGTTCGCCCACCTACGTTGACGCTGACAAATCGACGCGTGTTGAGCAAATCGTCCCGTGTCAGGCTAAATCGCGAGGAAAGCTTTCGGAAAGCTTTCGGAAAGCTAATGCCATTAGAAACGGACGTGTATAAACCTCCCCTGGCATCGAGTAGTTCGAGTGGTTCGAGTAGTTCGAGTAGTTGCCTTTTCTTCCTTCCTTCCTTTCTTCCTGCCTGTCTGCCTGCCCCTCCCTCTAGCGAGCAATTGCATTTACCTCGAACCTACCGTTCCGCGATGTATTCCAAGATGGTCGTTGACCTTCTTCCTCGGCATCAAAATGCGTGGGCGTCCATTCATTCGCCGAGAAAGTCAGGACGTGTCCGATGTACTTACTACTCCTATTAGACATCTTGTCGTAGACTCGTGGCTCGTGCGTCTTCATTAATTTGCACTTCGAATACTCGATGTCTACTGGATCTGTTACCGGTCTGCATGTATTCGAAATCGTTACACGTGTTCTTTGGTACCTTGACGCACGGTTGGATATTAGGTTAGTCCATTAACCCATTCGAGACGGATTGCACACCGTGTGTGCAATGATATTGAATTGCAATTATCAGTCAGTATGGAAAAAGTAACCGGCGAGATAAGACTGATTTAAAATAGAAAGTATCTTAGCAGTGATAATGAAAGAAATGCTTATGGGGATGATATAACGTGAATTCCTGGAACGAGCCAAAGATATTGCGACTACTGTTTTCATTCAAATAATAAAACACAGGGATTATCTGATTTAAGAATGAAATTTCATTGTTTTCTTCGTCGTATGTATGCCATTTATTTGTAAATACTGTTCTATTAGATAAAACGTAGAAAATCAAAGTTGGCATAGTAATAATCATTTCAAACATGTTACTTTAGATTGTGTGTGTTATACGAGACAAATTCCTGTACAGCACGATTTCCTGTAACCGAAATCATGTACTGCATGGCGTATTAACCGCGTTATACGGGAGCTATATATCTTATAATGATTGCCTGCCAGCTAATTAAGGATTATATCAATTGAGAGTTAATGAATGAATAGAGTGGTAATTGAGTGAGAAAGTAAATCGAAATCGATGAGATCCTCGGATATATTGTCGGCGACATTCTTCGAGTACGTTCACACAAACGTTGTCGTAGTCAGCGACTAAGGTGGAGCTTCCGTTTCCGGCAATGGACGTGCCTTATAGGAGAACCGATGCCGTGCTTTACTCGGCTATATTCCAACACGAATTTCCACGTTGCTTTTTCCAGCTGGAAAGTAAATTCGAATTTGTATCGAAACGGTATTAGAAATTGTGTAAATTTGTACCGTCACCTTCGTAAATATTCATTGAGGCGTTTGCAGGACGAAGAGATTAACTTCATTGAACAAAGTAATGGAAATTAATAATTGAAGACAACAGGGGGGTAAAACCATTTATGTCCATCAGACTTTATTTGGACAAAAATGAAGTTTTAGTTTTAGTGTTCTTCACTTTTACCACAAATCTTTCCTCTGTTTTAATTACGGAGAGGTTTTTCGATTTGATTCATTCAAATTTCGAAGCTTATCTTTTGCCCCACTGGAAAGCATTTTTATTTCAATTCTTGTAAAAAATCGACATGGATGATTTCTCGGTCCAGATCTTCCATTATGGAAAGTTAAGCACCAATCACGTGCTCCAGCACTAAATATGTAAAAACTGCAAAAAGCGGAGTTAATCATTTTGCCATTTAAGCGGCTCAATTTTGAGCAAAGAGAGAACTACCAAAAATATACTCATTTCTGCCTGCACATTAATTGATATATAAATCATGGCTGAAAAATGTAAATTAATTAATAGATTCAATTATCTGCCTGATGCATATCAAATAAAGGTATATCAAATCTCAAACAATGCGCCGTGGTATAATCGAGTAATATAACTAAAAATGGCAGACAAGTAACTGCGATTCTTTTGTGAGTTCTAGTGATTAAACCAACTAGAATCGACGTTCCTTTGTTCCACCGATTTATTTCGTTTATCATCCGTGTGAACCTTTGTAAAAAGGCTGCAATGTTTAGCGAGCCAGGGAACTTTTATCCCTTCTCGTCAACCACTTTATTAATTTACGAGGTATAATAACGCGGGCCAAGATACAAAGGTTAACATTCCTTCCGCAGCCGCCTCGGGAAACCACGGATACCACTTCCTTTCGATCTCTCCAATTGAATATGGAAAAAGTTAGATACTACTTAATAGATACTTTTCGTCGGAACGGTTTCAGGGATTGTAGATAACGAATCTAAACCGGTGGTCGTAGAGTGGCGACCTAACCTAGCCAAGCATATCGTTAAAGCGCATGTGCAGTAGTGTGCACTCGGTCTCACGTGGCCACATGATCCGCACGTTATCGTCGCGTATCATGGAAATCGCTTCTTCGTTCGCCATATGTTTGCCGGTACCGTTCGCCGGATCTCTTTAGAGAGCCGGTTTCCATTTCCTGTTGCTACCAAAGAATGATTAACCTCGCCGATAAATTTCTCCGTACTCGTTATTGCTTACCATTAACCCCTAAACACCCTGTCGGGGGGGAATACTTTTACACCACGTGTGATTAACTTGGAAATTGACCGTGAAACGATTAACCCCCGGCAACGTGCGCGAACCGTGTCCTCTCCTTTGGCCCATTGCGCATCATTCTTATAAGGACTTTTATTGCGGTAAACTAATGTAACTTATAAAATTGAAACGGTTATTCCTGCCACGTTTATTACTACCACGTATATTAATAATATCGTGCTTCGATTATACAGGCTTTGCAAATCAAATTCACCATTTTGCAGATCAAATTCACCTCTTTGTAGATCAAATTCACCCGTTTGCAGATCAAATTCACCCGTTTGCAGATCAAATTCACCTGTTTGCAAATCAAATTCACCCGTTTGTAAACGAAATTCACCATTTTGCAAATAAAATTCGCCTCTCTGCAAATTAGTTTAGACCCGTTGCAGATCAAATTCATCCTTTTGCAAATCAAATTCATTTTTTGCAAATTATATTCACTCCTTTGCAGATCAAATTCATCCTTTTGCAAATCAAATTCACCTCTTTGCAAATCAAATTCATTCTTTTGCAAATCAAATTCGCCCCTTTGCAAATCAAATTCACCCCTTTGCAAATCAAATTCACCCCTTTGCAAATCAAATTCACCCCTTTTCAAAACAAATTCACCGTTTGCAATAGTAATTAAATACGTAACGAATTGGTAATTGCAATTAAATAAGTCTTCCATGTACATCTTCAAATTACATTCAACAAAGTTGGGAATTTCATAACAATAAATGTACATTTGACTTTATTCCGATGACAAAAGCTGAAGAACATGATTTTTTCTCCTTAAAACCAGAAAAACTTGAATCGAAAGGGGACGTATTTGATCTTGAAAAAGTTGAATTTGTTCCGAAGAAGAGTGAATGTGATTTGCAAAAAGTCGAATATCCGATGAAAAACCCGGATAAAAGATTCAGCGAGAATAAAAGAGTATGCGTCGCGCGCGGTGCAACGCGTCATGTTGTGTATGAGTTACGAATAAATTGCGCGTCGCATTATTCAGAGCGGAAACGTGCGGTAATTTGCGCGGCAGAAAAAGTGGGAAAGTAAAAAAAGAGAGGAGCCTGCTGATAAAGTATTCCATCTCGTTTCATTTACACTCAAATAATAAGCTAACGGGATGAATGACGTAGGAGGGGCATTCTGCAAAGCCATCGCGGAGCCATCAGAAAGCCTCGAACGAAAAGAGTACGAGGGACAAAGAAAATTCTATGAGTGCTCCACTGACCATGGCTATTGTTCATTGATAACGATAACTCCTCTGGAAACCGTGATTCGTCATTGTCCCGACTAATTGGGTTAATGTGTTTTGTCGTGTAAGTGTGCTTCTTTAGCTTGGAAAGAAATGTCAATTATCAGTCGGAGTCAACCGTACATACTCTTTGTTCCCGCGATATTATCCGTTGACACGTGGAGTCCGCCTAGTGTGGATTACCCAAAATAACCTATATTTCGTATTCATTATTCTTTGCGCTTATTCTGTTCTTTTTATTGTTTACACTACTTTCCAAAAATAACCGGCACCTCCGCGGTGGAAGACGAAAGTGTTTTATTAATCGGATTATTATTCGGCGATGCGATAACATTAGAGTACATGAAGTATACATAGATCGATATATCGGAAACAGATTTCAAATATTCGCTTCGAGGGATAGGTTTCGAAGATATGAAAATCGTGGCTTTAATACGCACTCGCATCTAGCAGAATCGGATGCGGAGTTAAAATCGATTCCCATTAATTCGTACACAGGAAAGCTGTCTATTATATCGCGAGCGAGTAATGTATCGATTCGTCCTGCAGTTAGTTACATCATATCGGTAAACCCGCGGTGGCTCTAACAAGTATTTCTTTCGTCCGATATTACACGTTTTCTGTTAACCCTCTATAACCCAATTTTTCACTCATTTCGAGTGTAAAAGGAAATCGTATAACGCAAATCTAGTTGAACGCGATTCTAACGAAGGTACAAGGAAATCTTAACGAAATTATTACTTAACCCTTTTAGTGCCAGGCATTTTTCCGAGTACATGCGAAGAATGCCACGGGCCGATTTGATATGCGTGCTTATATGAATAGCTTTATAAGGAATAAAATTCCAATTTCCTGGAGGACAATTTTACTATTTATTCTTCTGAAACTTAAAGAATATGGAATTTAATTCAAACGAGGCTGAGAAAAAGTGTCCCTCTCGGACTGCCCGAGATCGGCCCGCTGGCACTAAAAGGGTTAAACGCACCGAAAAACATAACCTAGTACATGTTACTCGTGTTAACGGTGAGTAACACGTATAACCAGTTTCAAGAAATTGCAGTTCGAATATCATAATATTGTACATAATGATTATCGTTTGAATTCGACGATACCTCGCAAATACGTGTCGTAAATTCGAACGATGTAAATCGCACTTCGATTTGATATCGAATGTAATAAGTCGAAGTCGATGCTCGACTTGGAATCGTACGCGATCCATAATCGACTTCGTGGGAAATCTTTATCCGGGTATTGTTTTGCGCCGTACAAAAGCGTCCTCGGCACGGAATGCAAACGGTACGTAAGCGGTACGCAGCGTGTATAAGGCGATTCGATACCGAGAAAGTGATCTTTGCCCTTCCTCCGCCTCCGCTCTACCCCTTTCGCCTCCATCGCCCTCCTTCGCCCCCCTTATCCTCTCAAGGCACCCATCCGATAGTCGATTTCCGGCGACACGAGAATCGTAGAAACCGATCCGTGCTGTTCGATCGCGCGCAACGATCGATTGTCGTGATTCGATGCGACTCCCTGCATTCCCCGTGGATTACCGTTCCTTCGATGTGTTAGCGTTTTTGCATACTCGGCGTAAAACGGTGTCGATAAATATCGATATCATGCTTGACTTTTATATCGGAAGTCAGTGTAATCTCATCTTCTTTCCGATGCATTCGGAAGATCTTCCATGGTGTTGTCTGCTTTTGAAAGTGGCGTAAAACAATCAATGGGTTCTAACGACTTGTAATTTGCGACTTATCTTCTATCGAAATCTCGTTGATACGAAAATCTTAACCCTTTGCACTCGAAGAATATTTCAGAATACAGAATATAATAATGGAATAATAATAGAATAGAATATATATCGAATATAAACGGTGCTTTTCTATGGTAATTGCCGAATGAATCTTATAATATAAATCTCATATGTTCATTTTATTAATTCAGTTAATTCAGTTTCTGTGACAAGTCGAAGACTTCAGTTTCGAATTGATTACTGCGCATGTCGCCATTGGGGCGCCTGCGCAGTGCAAAGGATTAATACTTCCTTCGAATTTATTGAATTCGAATTAAGTTACTGGGTTTATGAATGAATCTTATAATATAAATCTTATATGTTCATTTTATTAATTCAGTAAATTCAGTTTCTGTGACAAGTCGAAGACTTCAATTTCAAATTAATTACTACGCATGTCGCCATTGGGGCGCCTGCGCAGTGCAACGGGTTAATACCACCTTCGAATTTATTGAATTCGAATTAAGTTACTAGGTTTATGAACGAATCTTATAATATAAATCTTACGATAATTTTATTAATTCAGTTTCTGTGATAAGTGGAAGACTTCAGTTTCGAATTAATTACTGCGCATGTCGCCATTGGGGCGCCTGCGCAGTGCAAAGGATTAATACCTCCTTCGAATTTATTGAATTCGTATTAAGTTACTGGGCTTATAGATGGAAAATCAGTGTAAATTTTAAAACCATTGAAGCGTCATATTTGTAAATATTGTATCGGCTACGAATCTTGTTAGTTCGTGCCGAAATTCCGGACATGCCGAAGTGTTATCTAACCCGTTGTCCCTCGTTGAAACGTTTCTTAGTGCCGGTTTTCGCATTAGTCACCAGCGATACGGCGAAAGGCGAGCCTAAGTCGAGGCTAGTAGGCGAGTAGCAGGTATACATGTATTTTGTTTCGCTCGAGCGACCACCGTAGTTGCCCAAACAACGAACGATTTCCAGGTAGACTCACTGCAATCGCTCGGAGATTACTGGACAGGCTTTAAGATAATCATGATTCTAATTGTCTTAAAAACACGATAGACTGTGCGACGCTACGTATCGTGTTACCACTCGCAAATCCATGATCCTTGACGATTGACTTTCACCGATTCATTTCCATACCCGCGCGCATTCGACTCTTTGTTGAAGTCGGCAAGTGAACCGTGTAATATATATTCTCGTTTAACACGTTGCAGAAAATGACGGCTATAGCCGTCCGATTTTTGGTGATATGTAGGCAAATGACGGCTATAGCCGTCCTGCAGATTTCAAGTATTAAACAAAAATATCATTAGTACGAAGTGTACTTGAAAAAAATGTAATTGAAAGAAAATGTGTTTCTCAGCACGATCCTCAAATTAAAAGTGTGCGGTAACGGGTTAAGGAACAGTTTGGAAGATCGCGCGTCACAATCGTATAAGCTCGTAGGATGAAATTTGTCGTTAACCCTTTATAACCCGATTTTGTTCATGTCTAAAAAAAATCATGTGAAGTAGATTTAATTTGATTGAATTAATCTTACGAGTAAGTATCCTTTAGGATACAATGCAATCTGTTTTACATTTCCGTTGTAGATTACAATAATATTGTAATAGTATGGCTAAAATAAGAATATGGACAGAAAATCTAAATGAATCGCAATATTTATTAACAGTTGTTATAATCCTATTAATGCAATTAAAGTTGCCATATGTCGTGCGGTGCAATTCGTGATGAAGAAGAACACAGTTCCTTCTGGAAGGAAGCACTGTGTTTCATTTTAAATATTAATTTGAAATATAAATTTAGTGTATTAATTTCATTTGAATATAAATCTAGTTAACGCTAGAACTACGGATAATATATTCAGCTGTATTTATACATTCAAGTATAAGTAATTAAAAATAAGAGTGGATGGAAACAAATAAATTAATCGATTTTATAACGTCCATTATGCAACGTGAACCGCAAGAAATATCAGAAAATGAAATCTTAAACGCGATTCTAACGAAAGTACATTACGTGGAAATAGTAACGAAATTATTACTTAAACGTAACGAAAGAAGTGACAATCATTGCGCATATTTTTATAATTATTATTACAGCGAAAAAAGAAACTGAAATGGGAGATATGCATAGACAAGTATGTGACTTCGTGTTGCACGCAGGTGCAGTGAATATTATTTTGAAGAAAATATTGGTTCGTAATATAATAATCGTGAAGGAGTGTTGACCCTGAAAATTGGTTAGTTTCTCGTGGCGATGAGGAAGTCCGTAGGTAGGTTGGTGGGGTTCCTGACAGGACCCCGCCCTGGAGTCGAATCCCCTACCCCCATGGTTCTCGATAGCTCGGGGCAGGGCTGCCACCATCGAAACCGAACGAAAGGTTCTCCCGGGTACCAGCCTCCACCGCTACATCCCTGCTTCCCGACTATCCCGGACACCTCATTCTTTCTCTGATCGTCGAGCAGTGCAGATCGTGGTACGCGCGTTCGGTGCATCGAGTGATTCAATTAGATATCTCGCAACGGGACACATAGAGAATAGTCAGACTCGTATACTCGAGGATTCAAACCCTTTGCGAGAAAACACGATTAAAACGCTGCGATTAATATTCTCCAGGTTTCCGTGCGTCGCGCTTTACTTTATTCCTTACGCTCGAGTTACTCGGGACAAAGAAGAAGAAGAAGGGCATACCGGTTGAAACACGGAACCGGAATAAAGGGAGTAACCTGCCGAATTATTTTCGACGTTGAAGACACGGTTAATCTTGTACTGTTCGCACTACTGTTCGTACGATCGTGCATATTTATAGTTCGTAAAAGAAGGGGTTGTTCTCTGGCGTTTCGATTCTCGCTTTGTTCGAAGATAACTGTTATCCTGTGCGTCAGTGACGGGAGAAACCGATGATAAAACACTGATGGATGTAATTTAAGAGGTGAACCTCGCTGCAGAGAAAAAGAAACCGAGGAAAAGCAAAAGAGAAGAGTGAAAGAAAGAAAGAAAGAAAGAAAGAAAGAAGGGGCACAGAGACATTAGGGGGAGAGAAAGAAAGAGAAAGCGAGACACAGGGAGAGACAGAGAGAGAGAGAGAGAAAGAGAAAGGGAGGGAGTGAGCAATGCGCTGGTGACAGAAAGACGAACGGACGGACGTACAGACGGACGTATAGACGGACCGAGCGACGGACGCCGTTTCCCCTCCGTGCTCGCTTCTCGGCAGTCGGTCGCGCGTTACCGAGCCAAGTGGATGAGTTCGCGAACGCGCTCCCGCTAAAAGTCTCTCTACTGTTTCAACGAGTAATTTTACAAGAATAATCGGGCATTTCGTTTGCTTCCACGATTTATTCTACGTGAATTCTACGTGTACGGCATTCGATAGATCGTGCGTGTTGTACGTCGCCAAAGTAATCACCTAAGGGATAACGTTTTCACGAGTGTGCTCGAGACCACGCCGAGGGACGCGCGCTCCAGAGAACTTTTGTTTCAACGCATTTTTCCACGACGCCCTTGAGTCTCAAGGTGAGTAGAAAGCAACCCTGAGTACCAACAGTTTCTCTACCTTTATTTGAGGAGGGTCCGCATGCACCGCCCAACGTTTCACCTAAGTTTTGCAGCCGCGTGCGCTTTGCTAGACGGGTGATGTGAACGACCGGTCTTCGCGATAAGTGACCTATTCTCTCGATTTTCTCTCGTTTTACTGTGCCGAGGAATACGTTCGTTTGTTCTTTGCGAAGTTCGTTATCGAACGAACGATTCTTTTGCGTTCCCAGTCGAGCTCGTTCGCGGAGATCGGAGTGGTTTTCGTACCTCACCTCGAGCGGGATTTCGACCGTACCCCCGCGCCATTTTGAAAATGGGCACCGTCAATCGATATAGCGGATGACTCGTGCCGGCTCCAAATTCTACCTCCCAAAAGTGTTCCCACTTAGCTCTCGAACGGAGGTTTTCATCTGTATCGAGGAAATTTTCGGACTTTTATTCTGATATAGGATTTTACGTAGATTTTTTGGGGAATATTTAAGTACTGCGCGATCGAACGATCTTTGGGAGCAGCAGTCGCTTACGCCATCTTGATTCCTTCTCCCTTCGCTCGCCCGGCTTTAACCCCCGAAGGACAAGCACGAGCGTGCTTTTAACCGTTTCTATTCGGTACTTCTTATACTATAAATTGCAACAAGTATACCATTCATATCGAATAAAATACTTATACTTTTATTAATCTCCTTCGACCTTCCACGTCGTGAAAGTCCTCCTTCGTTCAGATTTTTTTTTCCTGGTCGCTTATCGATGCGGTGTCGAGAAAACCTGCGAGACGCATTGTTTGCTCGCAGATTTACTCCTGACAGAATGAAATGTGGCATAAAAGAAAGAGAAAGAGAAAGATAAAGGTAAAGGTGGAAAGAGGGAGATATAGATTCCTGCCAAGCGGGTGCCTGAACGAGACGCGACGTGTCTGTCTACCTACAGTTTCCCCTCTTCTCTCTTTCCCTCCCCCCTTTCCATCTCTCTCTCTCTCACTCTCTTTTTCTCTCCTTTGTGCCGATTTTGCATAGCAGGCCTCTACCTGCCGTGCATTTAAAACGCAGTCAAGGCTTCCACGGAAGCGATTGTTGTCGCCCCGGGAATTGTAGAGTCCGTATAGAGAAAGGCCGAGAAAATGCTTTGGCCTGCTGGCCGGGTCCGTTGCACGCACCGTACCTTTCGTTTCTTTCCCACTAATATCGGTGGATTCTTTCCATCCTAGAAATTCGAAGCGGTCGATTCTGGTTTCGTACGTTAGGAGGTAGAAACTGACACCCTGATAATATACCTGAGTTAAATTTGACTGAAAAATGTCGGGATTCCTTTGCCAACGAATAACCAATGCGCCTTGGTTCCAAGAAATAGAAACACTAAAGACGAACATTCTACAATACTACAGCGGTGGGTTCTTCAGTTAATTTCATCGTTCGTCTCTCGCACCTGTACTTGTGGTACAACACTTAAGACGGGGTCATTTGATCGCTCGCGTGTTCCAGGTGGGTTTCGCGATTCGACTTGGCATCGCCACTCCTTCGTAGAACGCCGGTGCCCCTTTTTCCCTCTTTACCGCAATCGGCAGCAACCAGTTTCAGCAACGGCGAGTCCGCGCGATAACGGGTCGTTAACTTGCCCACATCTGCCTTTCTCTCGTTTACGAACTGAGAGTACGAGACTCGGACGAACGAAGGAAACGGGCTCCGCTCCGTATCGACTAACTTCTCGGAGTCAGTCAGTTTACACGTCAGCCTGTACCTGCGAAACATTACGCCGGCTCGACCGGTTTTCTTTCCACGTGAAAATTCTCCTTCAAACAACCATTTTTCTTACTTCCATCGTCACCTGTCTCTTTCCATCGAATATTCCTCAACATTCACTACAATTAGAATAGACTTTATAATCTTACAATATTATCCGAAGAGTCCCCCCGTTTCCCGAGTCTATTTCGTAAGTTTGTTCATCCTTCTCTGTGTTTACACGGGTTTTTAGTGCGAGCTTCCCAGGATATTCATCCCTCTCCGAAAGATCTGTGTTTACGTGAAGCGAAGGGTGCACGCGTGTCCTAAGTCCGGACTTAAAATAGACCCATACGGTACTCCCTGGATATGTGTATATTTTTATGCCCACTATTTTCTTCTCTCTCTCTCTCACTTTCCAATGTATCCTACCTCAAGGGCCACCCCTCTATCCCCAAAAACCCAGACCTTTTTTCACCAATCCCTCGCAGGCTGAACTTTTCTGTTTGCCCTTATGACCAGCGATTTTCATCGGTCCCGTACACACGCACGTGCGTCGACGGATATCTTTCTGGTCACGCATGCGGGACACGCGTCAACGGTATACGGGCATGGCGTTCTCGCCTCGTTCTGTCGGCGGACTCGTAATTCACGATTTCGAGAACACTGGCCTGAAAGCAGATGTCCTTTTTCGAGGACGAATTATTGGCCTAGGCCCGGGAATTAGGCGTGCATCTGCTTGTCCTGTGTGGACTTATTCCTCTGTCCATGTATAATTGGTATGTGTATATATGTATGTATGTGTGTACGTCCGTGGCGCGTGGAAATAATGGACGACTGATTGGATGGCTACACTTTGTTCCACACCGTCGATGCGTGGGAATCGAACCTCCGCTGTTCTCTCGCACGTTATATATACACTTGGCCCAAAAAAGAGAACCTTTTTCTTCGATAAAGAACAGTATTTCCACGATAGTGACTCGACATACCATCGATGACACGGGAGTGATTTCTATCGTGGTACAATTAAGGTAACACGAACTCATTCGATATTATTATTAATAAATAACAGTGATTAATTAAACGATCGTTAAGATTGTATCGAGTAAACATTCCTCCACCTGGGAAACCGTTTCAAGAGGCAATGATAATAACCTCGCAAAATGCCAATTTGCCACAAAGTCGAATCAGAATTACTAATTAGTGAACGAGTTATTAGACTCCGGAATTTCCCTCGTAAATATGTTAATTGCTCGGGTGAAAGTATATTTAACTAAAGGTTAACGTTTTCATTAGTTCATGGATATACCTAGGTAAACGTGTCTTAATTAACGTTACATTCAATTATCGTAATAATACTCGTAATGTCGGAAGAGGTTAGCGTCTTTCGTGGAGATTGAGGTTAGGACAGCAACGATGTTTGGGAGCCACAGGATTGGTAGGCTTGTTAGACCTCGGCGTCGATCTTGGCTCGACATAATCGTTAATAAACTTCGATGGCAGTGACCCTTGAATGCGCTTATTAATCTATTGAGCGGATCGGTAGAAAGAAGTCACGGTGCATGTTCCATTTAAAGGCACACCCGTTGTGAGTAGATAATTAGTCGAACAACCGGGACGCCCGAAACCAAGCCTGGTTTCTATTTTACGCCGTGGAAAAAACCGTTTGTTCCGAAAAAAACCGATGGAAAAACCGTTGCGTGCGCATCTTCCAAACCAATTCTTTGTTCCAAAAGAACTTAAAATTATAAAGAGCCTTTGTAGTAAGAAAAGTGAAGCTAAGTTTCGTTTGAAAGAATCGAAAGAACAGAAAGAGTTAACATATTGGATGTTAACATTTGTTAACATTGCTCGACATGCGACTTAAATAATTCTACAACAATTCTATGTGATTTATGCGGTGGATACGTTCCACAGAATTCTGTAAGTCGTTCCACGGCTTTCTTGGTAAAATTAGGAATAATTTTGTACAATTTTGTTTATGCGTTAAAAAGATTTTACATTTGAACAAGAAAAGCTTTATTTCTATGTGGGCATTATACTCTTTTCTCTTAATTTCCAATAGAAAGACATAAAAAGAATGAAAATTTCCTAGATTTCTTGCATTAATTATGTCTTCTTGCGTTCTTCCTTCGCGGAATAATTTCAAAACCGTATTAAAAAGAGACTCGATTGTAATTATTTACCTCAGAGTCAGTTGCATAGCCACATTTTTTATAATATTCCATTATTCGCCCGGCATTCTTTGAAAAATCTGCGTAATATTACGATCCAATTGTACGCCAGTGTTTATAAATTCCACAAAAAACGCGGCCGTTTTGTGGCAACGTAAACAATCGTACCGCATTTACCATATTTCGGTAGATTCTTCATTTTACCATTATTCGCTTGTTCTCCTTTAGTTTTTGGTCAACGAATCAAATTATTCTATAATCCGTTCCATTATTCATGAACTCCGTTGGACGGTCACGCGACTGTTTATTACGGCAAAGGAATGTTTAGTTGGATCGGTTTAAGTTTCGATGAATGAATCGCGCGGAGAAAGATCGAGACTTCATGATCGTTCGGACTCGTGGAGTTTATCGGCTAGTGAGATCGTTGAGTGCGTGACTCAGAGGAATGCAAGGATGCGTAGACGACGTTCGACTTGTTTTTAGAAAATCGTTTTATTCGGAGTCGTTGAACCAACCGTCTTGCCGGCGTATAAACGGATCGAATCATTTCACCGAGACTGACTCATTTCTCTACCGCTTTGTCTCCTTTATCTCACCTTTTTACAGACCGCCTCGCGGATTCTTTCGCGGCTCCCTTTACACGGTGACCGCCGATGCCAATATTACTAAAACTCGAATCAAATATATCGCTAATATTCCTAAAATGTGTCTACATTTTTAGCGTTACGATAATATCATAAAGTAACTAATATATCCTAAATTCTTAAATTGTTTTATTTTTCAATATTATTGCTTGGCTTGTCACTCAACGTGTTAAAGAAATATTCTTATTCAATTACACATACGAATCCAATTCATTAAATCCAGATCAATTTTATTCATACTATACACTTTCTTCCACAACTTGATTTAATATTTAATATTTAACAACAATTATCGTATATATTTCAATCCAATCATTGACTTGGATCCTACAGCCATAATTTATATAAAAATAAATTTTTAAATATAACCGAGTATAAGTTCGGTAGTTTTGGCGTTAATCTTTGTATTTTCCCGTTGCATCGTCGCATTTCTCGGCGTAACGGAGCAAAACAAGATTATCAGTGAATGCGGTTCACCGTGTTATCCGTTCGCCGCTGCTCTAACCATAATAAACCATCAGCTTATAAAAGTACTTCTTCCATCGTTGGAGCTTGCGTATCACGGAATTCGAAAATACGAAGGGTTGTTTTTTTCCACGTCTTGACTATACTCTTCCCACGAACTAAAGGCGCGTCCACACGTGGGTTAGTCGTGCAGCGTGTAGCTCGAATGCACTTCGGCAATGTGAGGTTAGTTTTTCCAGCATCCTGCGATCGGAAGTATCAGGCGGTTTTAGGTCTCCCACATGCGCGTTAACTTCGGACGGAGATGGAATAACATCAATATTTCTCTTAAACCCTTCCACTTAATATATGAAGCAAACTAATAATACTCTTTCCTCTTCGTTTTTTAGAAACGTCGCCATTACGGCGTCACCTTTCAAGTGATATTTCATTGGATATTTCGAAGGAAACATCCCCGGTAAAAAATAAGATCAGGCTTCGCTATTGAAAGAGAAAAATTACTTCCATCAGTAACGTTATCTAAGTTCAGATACCAACCACTTTTTGGATCAGTTTATTTTCGGAATAAAAACCTTTTCGGTTTTTAGAACGATGCGATAATCGATTGCCCCCTCGTCGATCTACGCGTCATAATTCGATAGATCGATTATCCGGGGGAAGAAACGAAGCGGATCTCCACGGCGTTAGTCTCGTCCTTTGATTGGTGCGCGTATCTTCTTTGTGCTCAGCGTACTCCAATTTGTTCGGAAAATTTGGCTTTGTCGGTGGGGGGTTACACACTTTGATGGTTTGCAGGGGTACCATTGTTATACGTTATTCTGTTACGGAGAGGAATAGGGTAATGGAAGAGGCTTCATTGAATTACTCGAATACCCATTGGCTACAATGCTTTTCAGGGAATAATGTGTAATTATGTTGTTTGAGAAACGTTTCAGAGTTATTCGCTTTGTGCTGATATTATATTGTATATAAATTGGATAAAAGTATACAAAATCATGTAAATAGCACTGAGACTTGTATCCGTTGGTGCTTTCCGCTGTGAACTTACATTAGAATAGAGTTAGAGATGAATCAATTCTAATTTACTTAAACAGTTTCATGTAAAGAGTTCGAAAAAGAAACATAACAAGACAGCATACGGGAAAGCCACTACAGGGACGTGCCGTTGAAAAAGATGACATGCGCAGAAGCCACTATAGTCGCGTACAGTAGCTAAGAGGTTAATCCTACGATGCAAAGTCGTGAAACATGAACACAAGGCGAACCGTAGGAGTCAAAATCCGTAGCATAAACGTAGAGTAATCTTAATTGTTATTGTTCCGTGTACCAAGAGAAGGGTATTCCTGATTTGGAAAACGTAGCGTTGTCGGTTGCACGTGTTCTTATTCGTATCTGTGTATCTCGGTATCTCGGTTTCGATCGTTTTTCTCGCTGGACACAAAGGTCGGCCTCGCGTTACTCGATCGTAGCCGCAGATTCGTTACGCATCGTGGCCGTCCGCAGTTCTGCCAACCCGTGCACCAATGCATCGGTGCGTAGACACGCCACGTGCTCTTTTAAATGCAACTTAAATGCACCTTAAATGCACGCGCCAGCGGAGCAGAGTAAACCTTGGAGTCCGACTATTATTTTCTACCATGAATATGCACAACATGCGGTTTTATTACAAACTTTTATCATCGATGGTTAAAACTAGAACTACGGAAGAATTTAATAAAAACATTTGAATTCACAATATTCCATTTTGACGTAATTAAACTGATTGATTGATTTTTGTTCTTCTATGCTTATTTTTAAGGACATGTATGTGAATGTATAAATATAGCTGAATTAGAGTCAACTTCTCGTGGGATTAATGTTTTGATAGATTGTAATATTTGTATTATTTTTGGGAGGTAATATTGGAGAAAATGTATTAGATCGAAAAGGCGGGTGGATCGAAATGAACGTACAATTGTTTGGCATTCGCTGTTTGAAAGATCTATTTTACTCGCCGGTGGTAGACGACTACTCGCTGTTCCAGTTTCTCTTGCCGTGCTAGTTTTTCACTGTTCCTCGCTCGAACAACGGACTTGTTTCCTCTTTTGCCGTGAGACACGACGGGATCGACCTCGGAACCGTTAGACGTCTTCGCGCCTTTTTTTACCGCTCTTCGAACACATTTTCCATGTCGATAATTAGACGTTTCTTCGAGGAACAACGCCTCTTCCTCAAACTCGTGTACCACCTTTGTTTTTAGTTTCCATTACCACTTTACTCGGCGGAGTTCACGCTCGAAATTTCTTCGTGTGTGTTTTTTTTATTTTCAAGATACTCGAACGTACGAGTATTATGAAATATGTCGTGGACAGTTCCGGTGATAAGTTGTGCTCCGAAATATTTTGGAACGCGGAAGACGTTCGATGTAGTTCTCGATTAACGTTCCAGGAAATTATTGTATCTCTGGTTTCGCAGGATTGTCCGAATTGGAACTGGTACGCGGCTCTTATCTTGGCGGCTTCTATTTCCGTGAATTATTATTCGTGGGTGGAGAGTTGCGTCCAGCCGTGTCGAGTCGAATTGCTTTCATTTTCCTGCGCAGTGTGTTTACAATGTAATAATGGAGTAATTATGACCAGTTGTGCTATGTGCAGGTAATCCTCGTATAACGCGGGAGTTAGGTTCTAAAGAAATCGCATTGTTTAAGTGCTGCGTTTTACAAGGATCGTTATGAATTGTGGTTCGCGTTATATCGACATTGCGGTACATCGAAGCCGCGTTATATTGAAACCGTGTTTTATAAGTACCGCGTTATATCGAAACACCTTTGTATAAGTATCGCGTTATATCGAAACCGCTTTGTATAAGTGCCGCGTTATATCGAAACCGCTTTGTATAAGTACCGCGGTATATCGAAACCGCTTTGTATAAGTACCGCGTTATATCGAAACCGCTTTGTATAAGTATCGCGTTATATCGCAACCGCTTTGTATAAGTATCGCGTTATATCCAAACCGCTTTGTATAAGTACCGCGTTATATCGAAACCGCTTTGTATAAGTATCGCGTTATATCGAAACCGCTTTGTATAAGTATCGCGTTATATCAAAACCGCTTTGTATAAGTATCGCGTTATATCGAAACCGCCTTGTATAAGTACCGCGTTATATCGAAACCGCCTTGTATAAGTACCGCGTTATATCGAAACCGCTTTGTATAAGTATCGCGTTATATCCAAACCGCTTTGTATAAGTACCGCGTTATATCGAAACCGCTTTGTATAAGTATCGCGTTATATCGAAACCGCTTTGTATAAGTGCCGCGTTATATCGAAACCGCTTTGTATAAGTATCGCGTTATATCGAAACCGCTTTGTATAAGTACCGCATTATATAGAAACCGCTTTGTATAAGTACCGCTTTGTATAAGTATCGCGTTATATCAAAACACCTTTGTATAAGTATCGCGTTATATCAAAACACCTTTGTATAAGTACCGCGTTATATCTAAATCCTGTTTTATAAGTATCGCGTTATATCGAAACCGCTTTGTATAAGTATCGCGTTATATCGAAACACCTTTGTATAAGTACCGCGTTATATCGAAACCGCTTTGTATAAGTACCGCGTTATATCGAAACCGCTTTGTATAAGTACCGTGTTACATCCTAACCGGTGTCTACAAGTCTCGCGTTGTACGAGAATTTCCCGTAATGTCTCCAAGTTTTCAAAGAACGGCGTGTGTCAGTGAAAAATCAGGAAAAAGGATTTAACTAGCTAGAAGGGTTAAGCTACTACATCGATTTCGATCGTTGCTTTGTTACCGCACCTGCGCGTAAATCCTTGGCAAGCTTTCACGCGAAAGTCGCGATCGAATGAATCGATGTTAATGCACCCGCATATCGATAAACAAATAAATCAGCCTTATCAAGATCGACCCAGTACATTAACCATAACTCGCGCAATTACGTCGGCTTGTTTCGAGTCTCTCCCTCCTGTATTTTTGTCCCTAGGAAAACCCCAGAAACGATATCACCCGGAGCGAAACAACTCGACGAACGATTCGATTTAATTCCCGCATTAAGTGCGCTACTTCCATTCTAGATTTATATTTCTGATTTCTATTCTACTCAGATTTTCTTAATTCCTATTATCTTACAACGCAACAATTACTTTTAAGCTTTCATTTTGACTCGCTTCGATCAGAAGCGGATACCAAACGACGTCGAAATTGATTAGATTCTGAAATTTCCAACATAATATTGCAGGGTATCTTAACACAAATATCTGCGTACCAGACATTTTCTTGCTAACCATACCCAGTTACTTTTTCTGTCAAATATTTTCAAGTTAGAAAGTAATAATTGCTCATGACTGATACATAGGGAATGCGAGATATCTCGTCATCGGTCCACAATGTGTTAATCAGAAATCACCCGTCCGAGAGTTCGATTCTCGAATCTCGAATCTCGAATGTTGAATCACGGAGCTCGAATCTCGGTCCAAGAACGTGCGCGCGCCGTTTTTTTCCATAGAACGAGTCTCCTTTCTCCGTAAAGACATTACTTCGGAATATTACGATAGTCGATGTTGCGTATCGATAAACAAACACGATAATCTCGGTCGATATAGCGACCGATAAGCTCGACTATCCAGGATCTGCAGAGTTGTTTCTGTTCGGTTTCCAGGTCAGTTTTATTGGGCGCACGACACCTGATCGAGAGAAGCGCGATCCTTCGAGGCGGAAGCGAGAGTGAGAGAGAGAGAGCGACGGTCGGAGAGAAGAGAAATAGCGCGCGAGAAAGAGAAGCGAGTCCAATCGAGTCGAGTTAAGGAAAGGCAAGGCAAGATGGGATCGAGACAGAGCAAAAGGTCCGTGGACATAACGACGACGCCTAAGAAGGAGGGTATCCCAGCGGAAGGTGGCGTCGTCGGGGACGCCGCTGCACCTGGCGACGGGAAACTGGAGAGGATCGAGGAAACGGACACGAAGCCCACCACTAATGGCATAGCGCCTCACACGGATACGGCGGAGGATAAAGACAAAGATAAGGACGAATCCACGGAGAAGGGCAAAGAGAAGGTAAGCACTTTTCATTTACATCCTAATCGATGCTCCGTCGCGAGATCCTTCCGCGACACATTTTTTTTGTTTCATTCCCACTCGTTCAATTCTCTGCTAGTATCACTCGTATGAAATTATATCCTGTATGCAATTCAGGAATCGTCCAGCTTTTTTCGAATCAATCCAATCGAAACAATTCACTTTTACCTTCCCGTTTGAGTTTTTATATTGTCCCTAACCTACGCAATACCTAATCTGGATATTGAATCAGATATTAGGTTATGTAATACGCAATAACGAAGTGGACTTTAAATCGGATAAATTTTAATAACCAGTTGTATTCGTTAAATTCTCCGGTATTATTTCTTTATGAAAATATTTTCCTCAAAATTATAGTTTGCTTTTTTATATTGTCCCTAACCTACGCAATACCTAATCTGGATATTAAATCAGATATTAGGTTATGTAATACGGAATAACGAAGTGGACTTTAAATCGGATAAATTTTAAGAAACATTGCCAAATAATGCATATATTCCGGGAGACTTAGAAAGTCGAAATAAATAGGTACACGATTGGTGAAACGCTACCGCTGCCACCATCGACGCCATCTTAAATTATGTTCTCACAATACGACCCGATACGAGTCGGTGGATAGTTTATCAGTGTCGGAAACATTGCAAGACGATATGCATTCGTTCGACAGTCTTATCCGCCGGAATTTTCACCTATATTTCATTAAACTTTCACATTCTCCTCGTTTAATTCCCAGCCTGGCTCGAAACTTCAATCATTTGTAATTAATTCCGATGATTGACATCTGGGTGTCATTAAATATCGCATCGACTGCAGTCGAGAGTCACGGTTTACTTAACCCTTCTGGGACTATTGGGACATATATCCCAGTCAATTAATATTTGGTTTGATCCTATTACTATGAACATATTCATCAACGGAAGTATTAGAAATGTAGTTTAATCTTTTTTCCCATAAAAAAGCCGTTTCAAAAGGGTTAAACCTGCACCGTCAAGAATTTGATATTTTAGCGTTCGTTAAAAATATATTCATTCTTGTAACAATCGCGCGCGAATATTTCTCGACAACGTGATACGGTACAATTCCCCACAGTCAAATGTTCAATCGCCGAAAGGGTGGAAACATTGAAATACTTCATACAATCATAATGCCACGTGAGCCACATTCATTCGTAAGTCTTATCTACGTTTACGTGATATCAACGTTATTTAATTATCTTCCACGAATTGATCAGTCGTCATCGTGCGTTTTGCCGCTTTAGCGAGAACTTTGCTGAGCGTGACTCACTCGTTGCATTATCGAGCACTTTCAATAACAACGATATATTTTTCCAAAGAAACGTAGTTATGAATCACGGAATCCGGTGGTACTTGCGGATGTATTTCATTAGTGAATCTTGAGAATTTTGTGACGGAGACGGAAACTGGGGTTCGGTTATTAAATTTAATGGTGTCACGGAAGACAGGTCGAGGTGGAATTCTCGAATACGGAGCGCACCTCGTTCCCGACGTACTTGACTCGGTACACCGGATCTAAAAAGAAAATTCTCTCTCTCTCTCTCTCTCTCTCTCTCTCTCTCTCTTTCTCTCTTTTTCTTTCTTTCTATCTTTCTCTCTTTATCTGGCCGTTCCTTTGCACGAGTCTACTAGTGCGTTACGCACGTGCAACTCTGAACCTGGCAAACTAGACGACTCCCATATAATCTCGGGCCGTTCTAACTCGGACCAAACCCAGAAGCGTTCTTTTGTCCGCGATTAGTCAAAGTGCTCGGTAAAATCGATTCAGTGTCGCAATTAGTTTCCACGATAAAACCGAACGTATTATCTATTTATCCCGTGGTATTTTTAGAAGTCTCATTGGATTAAACCGACGATGCTACCGCGCAGAGTTACTTCGTTTGTTTATCTCATTCTGATACTATTAACGGACGTCGTATAAAGCGGGATAACGAATTTCTTTTATCGTTACTTGACACGCTGCATGCCGTTGGAGTCACCGGCGATGCCAATATTGTTATATTAACACTGGAATCATATATTTTTGTAATATTCGTCAAATTTGCAATATTTTTAACTGTACCATAAGAATGTAAACCAACTAATGCATATGTTCTTCGACGTCGTATAGACGTTACGAGCGCGTATCGCGAGGTATCGTGTAACACGGATTCGGGCCCGGCATTGAATTGGTTAAAGAACGCAAAGAAGTATAAAGCGTAGAAAAACGATTTGATGTTGTGTTAGTTTTGAAATAGAGTGGAGTCGTCAGTGTCAGGCACACAGGGTACATGGCACGGCTGTGGTTCCTATTGGTCGCGTTATCGAAAGTTCGAACTGTCACTATCGTCGAATGGCAAACCCGCGTGGCTTCGCGTGTATCGCGTATATCGAAATCTACTCTCCGGTAGACGAAACTCGATATTTCCTCGATTGAGCAACCCCGGCAGCTGTCATGCACTAGATACGCCTAGTCGACACGCCACGCCACGCGGCCACCTTACCCTTCCGTACTTCCTTTCATTTCCGTTCACCGACTACTTCCTCTTTCCTTATACGCTCCACATCTAGCCACCTTTGTAAATTCACCCTGGCCCATTTATCTCGGACAGTTTTCTGGGAGAATTTTTAAAACTACCTTATTCGATATTTGCACCAGTATTTTTGGTCCATTTGGACTGCATATACTGTCAACTCTCAATTGCGACGACTTTTTATTTAAGGGCGATGCTCGTACAACGCGGTATGTAATAACGAGCGGGAATTCTACGTTTACTTTAGTGGAGTATAGCATTGCGTAGCTTGGTAATTCCAATTTCCTATAACGCGAGGTCTTATAACGGGAGGTCTTATAACGCGAGGTCCTATAACGCGAGTTCCTACAACGCGAATTCCTACAACGCGAATTCCTATAACGCGAATTCCTATAACGCGAATTCCTATAACGCGAGTTCCTATAACGCGAATTCCTATAACGCGAATTCCTATAACGCGAGTTCCTATAACGCGAATTCCTATAACGCGAGTTCCTACAACGCGAGTTCCTACAACGCGAGTTCCTACAACGCGAGTTCCTACAACGCGAGTTCCTACAACGCGAGTTCCTACAACGCGAGTTCCTACAACGCGAGCTCCTACAACGCGAGCTCCTACAACGCGAATTCCTATAACGCGAGTTCCTACAACGTGAATTCCTATAACGCGAGTTCCTACAACGCGAGTTCCTATAACGCGAATTCCTACAACGCGAATTTCTAGAACGCGTGAAAGACATTGCGACGACTCTTTATATAACGCGATCTCCGTACAACGCGCAATATAATAAAATACGGGAATTCCACGTTTACTTTAGTCGAGCCTAGCATAGCATAGCTTGGTAATTCCAATTTCCTATAACGCGAGTTCCTACAACGCGAATTTCTAGAACGCGTTAAAGATACTGCCACGACTCTTTATATAACGCGATCCTCGTACAACGCGCTATATAATAAAATGCGGGAATTCCACGTTTACTTTAGTCAAGCCTAACATAGCATAGCTTGGTAATTCCAATTTCCTATAACGCGAGTTCCTACAACGCGAATTTCTAAAACGCGTTAAAGATATTCCAACGACTCTTTATATAAGGCAATTCTCGTACACCGCGCTATATAATAAAATGCGGGAATTCCAATTTACTTCAGTCGAGCATAGCACAGCTTGTTATCACCAATTTCCAATAACGCGATTTCATACAATGCGTATTAACCGCGTTATACAGCGTAAAGTAGCGTACGTGACGTGCAACGGTACACGGTGTAATTAACTGTTATTCTCTTACACCGGAAGGAGTAGCTCCTGATATGTTTTAGCGTGTCACGTTATATCGATTGTTACACTTTCACGAAGTACGCCAGTGTAAAGGCTAATTTCTATTCGCGGATAGATGTATTTTTAAGCGCACGATAATCATTGTACTACTTCACTCTCGCGGTAAACGTATAGCTCGTTTAGAGTTCGAAGTAATCGTAATTGTTGGCAAAGTAGAACGGTGATATCATGCGATTACATGTGCCATGTGATTTATTATTGATATAAATAATCGCAGTTTTCATTACTTTAATACCATCATTTTATCACCGACGTTTTTTCCGTGAAAAATGAGAATACCGTTTCGTTTAATGTTAAGAGTGTTGCCTCTTAGTCGGTTAACAGTCGAGTATCGGTAATGGATTGCTTGGAGTAACTGTAATCGTATCTTACTCTTCCGTCTTGCCGAGGAATATCCAAGAAATGACTGTCTTAGAGAAATAAATCAAGGAGAAATTTGAGTCTACTTCGAGAAAAGGCTCAGATCGGTAATTAACACGTTGAGAGTCGGGCCGAAATCCGTGTTACACGATACTTCGCGATACGCGTCCGTAAAGTATATATAACTTTAAGTAAGTGCTCTACGATACGTTGCTTACTTCACATCGTTATCGTAACGCTAAAAATATTAAAAATTTTACAATATTAGCGATATATTTGATTCGATTTTTAGTAATATCGGCATCGGTGATCACCTGTGACCGTCATGGCGTTCAACGTGTTAAGCGCTCTACAATATATTAGTTACTTTACGTTGTTATAGTAACGTTAAAAATATAGAAAATTTTACGAATAATAGCGATATATTTGATTCGAGTTTTAGTAATAATGGCATCGGTTATCGCCATGGCGTTCAACGTGTTAAGCGCTCTACGATACGTTACTTACTTTATGCTATTATTGTAACGCTAAAAATATTAAAAATTTTACAATATTGACGATATATTTGATTCGAGTTTTAGTAATATTCATCGGTGGTCACCGGTGACCGCCACGGTATTCAACGTGTAAAGGGAGCGACGAAAGATCGACCGGTTAGGATCTCGTAAAATCTCGAGGTGGTTGAAAGAAGTAGCAGGTGCACAGGGACTACTCGAGAGTCGACTCGTTCCTCGCGTATCGAACACCTGCCTTCGCTACTTTGCCTCGGCAACTGCCGTTCCTTTTTTCTTTTATTTTCTCCCGTGAGTTTTAGAATCCGTCCGGAGTTGGGACGCCGTAGATTTATCGGAATTATTTCAGATAAGTCGCCCTGCCACACGGATACCTCGTAAAACCATGGTCAAGGTCAACTTTCTAACCTTGCCCGTGAATTCTGACTTCCGATTTTCCACGCGGTATTCCGTTCTCGATTACATTCACTTTGAACACTAGAACTACCAAAATGGGCAATATCACTAGTCTGCCATTTTTAGTGAAATTATTTAAATATACCACGGCGCATTGTTTCAGATTTGATGTACTTTTATTTGATATACATAACGCACATAATTGATTCCATTAATTAACTTAATTCCTGCGATCATAATTGATGTGTAAATAAATGTGTAAGCATAACTGAGTATATATTCGGTAGTTCTAGTGTTAATATTACACCTGAGATTATGATAACTTTCAAGATTACGAGTCAATGATAAAAAGAATGCTTTGTATGGAAGGTGAGCATTTAAAGATCAACACGTGGAACGGTTTAAATAACGTTTATCTAGTTGATGTTTTCTGTGGAGTAACTCGATTCGAGTTTTCTCGATGAATCATCGTGATTCGTCGCCATAACTCGTCCACTCGCTCGGTTTATTAATTTATATGAGACACCACTCATCTGTTTTGCCGGCGCTAATTAAAACTTTGACCCGACTGAATTCCAGTCGAGTGTGTCGCAACCGATCACAAACTCCGCTGACATACCTACCTGACTCATTCGCCGAATCAAAAATACTTTACCGGCAGATATCGGCGCAACATCGTTTATTCTTCTTTTGTATCAGTAACACGAAGAACATTGCTTCATTTCATGTCACTTCATTCTATTTCATTTCGTGTCACTTCATTCTATTTCATTTCATGTCACTTCATTCCATTTCATTTCATGTCACTTCATTCCATTTCATTTCATGTCACTTCATTCCATTTCATTTCATGTCACTTCATTCCATTTCATTTCATGTTACTTCATTCCATTTCATTACATTTCATTTCACGTTACTTCATTTCATTTCATTTCGTGTCACTTAATTTCATTTCATTTCGTGTCACGTCATTTCATTTCATTTCGTGTCACGTCATTTCATTTAATTTCACGTTACTTTATTTCATTTCATTTCACGTTACTTTATTTCATTTCATTTCATTTGATTCCATATCATTTTATTTCATTTCACGTCATTTCATCTCATGTCACTTCATTTAATTTCATTTTATTTACGGGTAAACCCTTTAGTACGGAGAAAATGAGTAACAGCATCGATGAAATACAATAATCAGAAAAACCTGTAGAATGTAAGGGTCGAATAAGACAACGCTGGAAAATAGTAACAGTCTAGAAGAAATCCAGATCATCACAAAAGGCATTACATTCAATGTAATACGATTAATACAACTATAATAACCATAATTCGTAATACGTTTCCGTTGGATTTACATACTTCTCCGACGCGTTTCCATGGGAACGAAACCAGAGAGGAGGATTAAAGGATGCATTTCGATAGCGTCTTTCCAGGAAGAAATAAAATTGAAACCTTGATCTTCCACGAGAGTTTCCGCTCGAAAGAGAGAACCGTGCCGATCACGAACGCTCGTGAATAACGTGATTATCTGCACGAAACTTGTAGGACCAAAGCGATATGCCCTTCTAAATTCTACCTTCGCCTTCATCTTTTTATCCTTCCACCATTAATCATCTGAAATTCCATCGAACCATTGTGGAATTTGACTCGTCTTTCGAAATATTACGTGTACTTCTTTCGATTCGAATGTTAATTCCTTCGGATTAACTCGCGACGTATATACTCGCAGTTGTAAATGGATTTTAACACTAGAACTACCGAACATGAACTCAGTTAATTAATGGATTCAATTATTTGCGTTATGTGCATCAAATAAAAGTACATCAAATCTGAAACACTGCGCCGTGGTATATTCGAATAATTCAACTAAAAATGGCAGACATTTTGACTCCTTTGGTTGGTAGTCTAGTGTTAAATAATCAGGATCCACGGTCGAAGTATTGCGCGCGCACAATTTTCGTATCTCGAATGATTCACAGGCAAAGAATTCGTCGCAGATGCACCGTGCAACGCCATGCTATACGTCCTTCACACTTCTTTTCGTATTCCGATAATGTTGCTATAATGATCGACGAAGTTTTTCATTAAAAACACAAAGCACCCCGCGGAGTTGAATGAACCCTTTCCTGAATATCAAACTCCAGAAATAGTTTTAATTCCAACGGTTAGCTCTTCGTATTCGTTCCATGAGATCTCGTAGCGTCCAGATGTTCGTGGATATTTAACACGTTGACTGTCGACTGCGAAATCCGTGTTATACGATATCTCGCGATACGCATTTGTAACATGTATATATATATATATATATATATCACTTTTAAAAACAAAACTGTTTAAGTGCTTTATGATACGCTTATGAAATTACTTTGTTATTCTAACATTAAAAATATTGAAAATCTCCGAAATATTAGGTTGGCAACTATGGTCGCGATCTTCGTTATAAACTTCAATTAAACAAACTTAATTATATGAAATAATAATTTTAAGTAATAATAATAATTACTTAAAAATTGTAATAATAAAATTAAATTATTATATTTTATTAAATTAATAAAAGTGATAGTAATAATTACAAATTGTTTGTAGGCATCAAAATAATCGCAAAAATGCGAGCTCTCGAATGATATTACCGATCAACAAAAATGATCAACAACTATGGTTCATACAAATAAAAAAAGGCGGCACAAAACAAAAAGTCGCGAATTTATCGCGACATGGCAATGTTTAGTTGCCAACCAAATATTAGGGATACTTGATTCGCCTTTTAGTAATATTTGCATCATCCCCACAGCATTCGTCGTCTTAAAGAGCGCATCGTTCGTATCTACTTTCCAGTCCCGCGTACAAAAACCAGAATCAGATTTTACTAATAATACAAATTTGATTCCTCGATGAAATAGATAAACACTGTGGTAATTGGCAGTGACTAAGCTTAAGGAAACCCGACGAACCAGTCGTATTTTTAATCCAACCCGTTCCGAGTCCCGTCTGCCGGTTAAACGGCGATGCCAGATAAGCGGTAGAAAAATATCCGCTAGAGGGAAAAAGATCGTAGAGAATCTTTCGAAGTAATTTATCTTGATTTAGCGAATAAAAGCTAGAAGGAGGTGTAGAGTGGGAGTGCGTAGACTTTGTGCGCAGAATCTACCGAATCTTCCGTATGTTCGCGCGAAGTGCATTGTACTCGGGACGCCTACATGCGTTATATTCTCGTTTAGTATACGCGCGCGCATAATTCGATCTTCGCTTTACCAGTCGCGTTGGGTCTCGACTTCTTTCTCGTTGGTTTCTACGGCGATATCGCGATATCCAAGACGCACGTCGTCTTGTCTGGTACGCAGGAACGAAAATAACACGATATTTACATAATATAATGCGCCTAAGACACACTGGAACGTTCCGAGGCGACAAGACGCGACCGTGCATCTTCTCCATGTATCGAACGAGAGTCGACGATTGCTTCTCCATATTAGTCGATTCGTTTTAATCGTTTTAAGTCGTTGGCTACGTTGCGAGTGTATGAGAACGTTTAACCCTTTGTACTCGACGGCGATTCTCAGTCGACACTAAGTTTATTGCTGCAACTCGAGTGGCGACTGAGAGGGGAGATTAAGATTTTCTCTAGTTATATTTTGTTGTTGGACATTAAATTACCGACAACTGGAGTACACAACTCTCGAATTTTAATGTCGCCTCTCGAGTGCAAAGGGGTTAATACTGGAACTACTAAAACTGTAAAAATGACGGGTTTACGGAATTGAATAAAAACGCTCAGATTTATAACTTTTCATAATGTTGGATAATGAACATAATTAGATTCCTTAATTTACTTGGAAATATAATCATAATACGTCGCTTTTTCGCGGTTCATTGTCTCGGATTATTTATCATGGAATACGTGAACAGTAGCGCGACATTGTACCGCTGCATGGTTCGCATCGATAATAAATTAACTCGATATTTACACGTTTGAACGCATTAAAGCGTTAAAGAGCCGCGCAGCCTTGAATGACGAGCAAACAAAGCCTTTCTTTCAACGTACTCCATTAAAACACATCACCATTATAATGGGCGTGATGACAAGTGGCAGGAATTAGTGATTCGTGAAACGTCTCGATTATATTCAATGGTTGCGCGCTTCGTTTCTGGTAGACTGCCTCTGTTACATTTAATCGTAATTGTATATAATTACGAATAAAATTAGAGACAGATATAAATTTGTAATTAAATTAACTCGACCACGTCGATGTATTGGATTTCGTGGTATCGGTGAAATAAGAAGTCGCGCTTGTTCCACGAAGCTATTGCGCTTAATTTTCGCGAGCAGTTGTGCCAACTGCTGGTCGGAGAACCACTGATCGTCCTCCGTAATCCGAGATTTTCGCGGTTTTATCCCGTACGTCGTCCGAGCCGCAGCTGTCCCATTCTGACGAGTTCCATGACTGTTATTTCAAGCGCGTTCTCTTATTTTTTTCTCCATTTTCTTCGTCCTTTCTCTCCCGCTTGTCCCTTCTTGTTCAGATCGTACCCTAGTTTCATGCTGTCATTACGTTTACTCGCTAATTGGGATCGAAATCACGATAGATATATAAATAGGAACCAAATATTGGTAATTAAAAAAAATCATATTTATTCATGAAGATATGTTGTTAAGTGTTCAAGGTGTTTTAGGAGCATTTTAGTAGCATGGGAAAAGTGCATTTAAAATAATCGTGGAAAAATCTCCCTCGGAAGCGGGATCGAAAATGCCCTGCTCGCGTTTCGCAACTCCGTTATATACCCTCGCGGTCAGTCGGCCGTGCGCGGTTGATCTGCGCGCTGACAACGGTCAACCACTTGCCGCCTCGTTTGATTTACCGCTTTGCCATATTGTAATGTATCCTATCCTGTCCTAACGCTTTGCGCAATATTTTATATTGCCGTTCAGCGGGTAACTATCCTTTCACGATTGGATTCTTACAATTACGAATGATTTCAACTAGGGAATTCATTAATTATATTGAATTAATACGAATTATTTATTTAATTTAACAAAGAAATAAGACGCGAACGCATTGCTAAACGTGTAGTGAGAACGATAAGACATTCACGATAGAAATATAGTTGTAATTACACTTTTGACGCTTGACTTTGTAAGATTGCGACGATATTCGAGCGAGTTGCAAATAAAACGAGCGGGAAGCATAAAAAGAACGGGTGCCCTCGTAGTCTCCTTCGCCAGTCGTAATGATGCAATTTAATACGGTACTCGGATGTAAGCGTGACTAGTAGTCGAGTCGCAAAACGGAAGAGACAATGGCTTCTGATTATTTTTATGGACCTTCCAAGAAGTCGCTTTTGTGTACCAGCTTCGAAGTTTTTAACGAACTATTCTCTCCTCTCCTCTCCCTCTCCTTGCCAACAGAGAAGAACTCGAAACACGTAATTATGTATGTCGAGTGTAAGAAAGAATGTCAGGAGTCCCGTGTTTCCATTAAACAAAAGTTATCATACTTTACCAGTGAAATTCAATTTTACGCGCGTTAAAAAATCAAGCTTCAATAAACCATATTTACGATATAACTGTTCGAAGGAATTTACTGAAAGAATCGTTGTATTCTATTCAGCCGAGTTTACCAAGAAAAGGAATCCATAAACTTTGATGTGTTGTAACATTGAATCCCTAGAACGGAAGATCGTTTCAATCGCCTCGAATAGAATCGTGTTTCGCATAAAACCAAACGACTGTCAAGTGTTATATCCGTTCTATAAAAGAAAGATGGATTCCGTATCAAGAAACCGCGCACTGATCCACGATTTACGGCCGTATCTTTCCCGGTAGAGATCCTCGATGTAATACCAGCTGGTTTTACGACCGGGCTTTCTCGCTGAGAGGAGCGGCTTTCACGTAACTGGCACATCATCCTTCGCATTATTCCTCCCTGAAATACCACTGCGAATTAACGTGTTCCACCTATTCGTCTGCTGCTGCGCACGGAAATCATGCGAGACTTCAACACTCGAATGATCTCCGAATCGTTTCTGTTCCCTCGATAATCTCCGACTCTTCTTTATCTTCCGTTTATCGTCCGAGTTTCTTGCGCCGCTGAAATATCAGCACGTTGCCCTTCGATAACCGAATATTTCGATATAATTCCATGCGCGCCACCTGCTTCCACCTGCTTCCACCTGCTTCCACTTGGCCCAGATTCTTTTTTTTTATCGAAGAGTTCTCGAAGAGTCAACTAGGTGGGGTGTTGCAGCTGAAGAGTATCTCGTACGCGATATCGAATTAATGCGCGACCAGTGAATTCACGAGATCGAACTCGCAACCGGGCTTCATTAATTCCCGAGTTACCTAAACGATCTTATCTGGAAATAACCGGTAAATTGCATCCGGTTGTCGTATCTGGATTTAATGAAATTTCGATGTAAATTTAATCAACTCTACTCTCCGCGGTAACTCTTGCTTTCGATGGCGTATGGCGATAGTCGAGCCGGCGACATTTTACTTTAACCGTTTTGAGTGAGTGCCAGACGACGCGAACGCGCTTCTCCTGTTCCACGTCGAAAAATGCCAGCGGATGTGGCAAGGAACTTCGATTTCAAGTTTTTCAAATGCGGTAAAAACCCGTACGTTTAATAAATATTATTTTTTAATACGCTTCGTGCGAATTGCGATCCTTCACATTAAAAGGGACGAGAAGGAAGTAAACACACTCGACATCTGTGAGTAAATGACGAAGTTACGAAGTAGAATTACACGAAAGACGACGATGTACGATCGCGGCGTGTGACATTTTTCGAGGTTATTTTTGCAAAGGCCCATGGTAATCGGTTAATAACAGGACTCGCGTTACTTTCTGTTCTAGCAGGAAGATGTTAAAGTCGAAGAGACGAAACAGGAATCGAGCGGTGAGTCTCCCGCGGAGACCGGGGAGGTCACGACACCCACGGAACCAGCCCCGGCAAGCCCTAACACTGCCACTTCTCCGGACAACAAGGAAGCCAAAAAGAAGGATAAGGTAAGATCTTTTCCACTGCATTCGTTCGCTTAATCTTTTCGCCTTGTTCGAATACCATCAAACATTTAGATGTAGACTTAGACTTATTCTTCTAAACGGGAGTAAACCCTTTTGCGTACATGTAGATTCTACAAATTATACACGACCGTCAAGGTGTAACTTGAAATAACAGTGAATAGGTTACGTTTGAAATTTGCTGTTACGCCGACAGAGTTTAGGTATCTGGCGAGTTTGTTGACATTTATGAATATGCGATTAAAGCAGTTAAGCTCGACATATTATTATAGCGTTCTGTGGAACTGTTGGTGTAGTAGATAATCGTAAATATATCGGATCTGTAAAAATATGGTGTATCTTTTAAGATTGTAATATAAGTAAGTAAAGGAAATGGACGAAGAGCTATGGTTTATTTGATGAGGATTAGTTCGGTAATCGAGTAGAAAACGTGGCACACGAGTCTTCCGATACCTCGTAAGATTGATGTATAATGAATCGCTACGGAAAAGTAGATCTTGTAAATCTGGTGAATCGCACGGTGAATGAAGGGGCTCGATCGTTATCGGTACCGTTTTCTCCTTCCTAGATGAGGAAAAAGTGGTCGTTCAGGTCGATCAGCTTCAGCAAGAAGGACAAGAGCAAGCCACCTCGCGAGGAGGCGCCCAAGAATGGAGATGTCACCAAGGAAGAGCCTCTCGCCGAGGTGAGTAAACGATCTATTTGCAACCAGAACGTACCACCATTTTCTTTTTCTCTCTCTTTTTCTTTTCCTTCTTACGAGGCTGATTAGCTCTTTCCTCGTGTCACGTGTTACCTTAAGATTGTTTATTAAACTTGCCGACGAAAAAAGTATTTGACGGTGAATGTATCGTCCTGTTAGGAATGCATTCCGAACTTTAAAATATCAACGTGGATCTTAAAGAAAATATTTGGAATTAAATCGTTTGTAATGTTGATAGGCATTGCGATGATGAAAACACTTTAATGCACTTCTTTCGACCAGAAATCGTGCTAGAATATGTTTATACACCACTCACCATCGATTTGGGTCAATTAGAATTGATTTTGGCGACTTTGAATTTTTGACGATTTTTGAAGGTATACCCCTTCACATTTTTGCGACTTGGATTTAACCCATTTTTGACCAATTAAAATTTTTTAACCGCTTCTTTCGACCAGATATCGTCCTAGAATATGTTTATACATCATATACCATCGATTTGGGCCATTTAGAATTGATTTTGGCGACTTTCAATTTTTACGATTTTTGAAGGTATACCCCTTCACATTTTTGCGATTTTGGGACGACCCATTTTTTGACCCGAACAATTTTTTAATCCACTTCTTTCGACCCAAAATGGTCCTAGACCATGTTTATACATCATATACCATCAATTTGGAGCACTTAGCAGTAAAATTGCCGACTTTAAATTTTTTCCGATTTTTGAAGATATTCAATAACTCGACGGTTACACAATTTTACCAACGATGTCAATAATTCCGCGTTAAATCCCCACGTATTGCCTAAAATATTTTCATTAATTCACGGTGTGCACTACGAAAGAGCATCGATATAGTTAGCCCCGCTCTCCTGTCAGCTGATAGTACAAATACAAGTTTCTGGATGGCAGCGCGCTAAAAAAATCTGCGTCGTGAAGAATAAGTGGCGCAACGCGGCGTTCCGTTTAATCGAGCATGATTCGTACCCTATCCGATCTCGAGTAATCGGTAGAGTGGTATAACGGAGGACGACGATCGTCGTTCCAGATCGAGGGATATCCCGGTGTTTAATTGGTCCCGTGACGTCTAATAAATCTTCCCGGGTTTCTAATTATCGAGAATTTACTTTGCGATACTCGCGAAATGATGGTGTTACGGTGTTCTCGAATGGTCTCAATTACATCGATAGTTCTCGATATTAGCTCTCCACTGACATTCTCCAACCATCGAGATGTCATCATGAAATAAAAATATTTCTGAATTTAATAACTCGCAACATTCGTGTCGTACTACATTTATTCATTTTCATTTTGAAACATGTCATGTTTTTTCGTATCGACAGTTAACACCGTTAATCTTCGGATATCCGTGATAAAAATCTGATTACATCACCCCGCGACATACGTCGGACACAAATTTGATTGTAACGCCGTAACGATTTCTGTCCTCCGACAATCAAGATTTCAAAGTGCTCGGCACATTAATCATTTCTCGTGTAAGTTAATTAAAGTTGACCCACGCTTGACACGATCGCTAACGTTCGCGTTGTAGAATCGGTAGATCCCATCGATAAATCGATACTCGTGGGTGACAATTACGAGGTCAGGGTGCACGTAAACCGTTCCCGGTGAATCGAAAGCTCACCGGCTGCTTAATTGGCTCCGGACAGCGATGAATCGCATTGGTTCTCATTGCCCGAACGGTTCGGTTTGCTGCTGTTGCTCGCGATAAATCCATTTGCCAGTAGATGTATAATAAGTAGCGGAGTCTAGTTTACCTTTTTATTTCACCTTCATTCGTTTTCTATCCCTTTTTCATTCTCTTTCATTCTCTTTCATTCGTTTTCTTTCCCTTTCGATTATCCGCTCGTAGGCGAATCGTAGCTTCGAGATCGCCAAGACTAATCTCCGCGTTTCTCTACCACCTCCGATATACCCCCTCTTTCTCCTTTTCCTTCCGATCGTTTCACTCTTCATTCTTTAGTTCCTCCTTCGTTCGACTCTCCGTGTCTTCTTTCTTCGTCGTGTGTTCCTGCAACCTTGATACGAGAGAAAGAGATGGGAAGAGAAGGAAGAGATGCCGTGACTCATCCTTCTGGTTCGTCGTACCTCGCGAGTTTCGTGATAGGCCGCCATGGAAAACCGGCTTCGGAGTCACTGAATTATCCCACTCTTTTAGTTCTCTTTCTCCCGTTGATGTTGGTGGCGCTGCAGGCGCTTTTACTTGCCGTCGAAGACGTTGCAGCCGTCGGAGAAGTCAGAGCCGTTGCTTGCCTCGAGCTCTAATTCTCTTTTATCTTCCGTTTCGTCGATTCGTCTCCTCGTCTCCTCGTCTTTCGCAGGAATACGATGTCTCGGCTACCTCGCCTTAGGACCAAAGAAAACGATCTCGTACCTCGATTACCTCTACAGCCCAATTTTTTCGTATATGAAAGGATATCGTATAACGTAAATCTAGTTAAACGCACGGAGTTGTTACTTAACACGTGGAATGCCGTAGGGATGAGCCTCGATGGCAATTTTACTATACTATACTATAATTTTACTATACTTTTATAGTACTATATCTTTTATATCGCTAATATTTGTAAAATATCTACTCTTTTTAACGTTACGATAACGATGTAAAGTAACCCGTGTATCGTAGAGCGCTTAAAACGAACGCATATCGCGTGGTATCCTATAACACGAATTTCGGCGTGGCGCTCAATTTATTAAACGCACTGAAAACAGTGACAATCATTGCGCGTACTTTTATAATTATTGTTGCAACGAAGAAATACATTGACATAAAAAATGCCGATAGAAAAGTATGTGATTTCAAAGTTAAATAAACCTATGCTCAATAATTTCGATTCTGCAATGATTTTCTTCGTATTTGCATAGTCAACACGGTATTCCAAGTACTCGATTCAACTCGGTTATTTTTATTAGGCATGAATCGACGTACACATTTTTCAAGATAAATCATTTAACAGTGGGTACGTATCGGAGGATGATCGATGTTCTCGCGTCCGGTTTGTTGGACGGTTGAAAACATAGTTTCCAAGATAGTCGGACTATCTCGGTCGATCACGAGGTTCACATTCAACCGCGACTTTCACTCCCTTCGAAGCAGCCGGCATTCCGAGTCATTAAAGAACTCCGAGTAGTTGTGTGTGTACGAACGCGCTTCGTGCCTCGTAATAGGAAGATGTCATTGTGCTTCTCTCGGCGTGTTATGACACTGGTACATGAAATGACTTATTACTCCGGCTTGTTATCCAGTATATTCTTCGCGTACAGTCGCGGCGGACGATTTACGATTTTGGATATTCACTGCGGGTTTTTTTTCTTTTGCAAAATTCCCTTCCCGCTGGACATATTTACGTTCCAGATAGAGGGTTGCCGCTGTTGAAACCATTTTTCTGGACTCCCTCAATAATTCATAAAATATTAATCATACAATATATCTTTCTCTTTCGGTTCGCTTAAATTGTGCGGAATCCAAACATCATATTTGGAAACCCTGCAAATGTCGGCAAATGGTTTTCAACCCTGGATTCCGATATTCAATAATACATTTCAACAATCTCTCGTGTTATACAACGTGGATTATTTTCAATTAGACTTATTTAACCGTGCTAAATCGAAGGAGATCGTGTAAAAAGGAAATTGAATATATTTTTCTAGACAGTGTTAAATCAAAACCGTGTAAAACAGAGTTGAATGTAATACCGTCTTACGAAGTCAACTAGCTAGTTAACCTCTTCTTCCTCTTTTACCAACGGTGCGCTTCGTCGCGACACGGATTTGCGTGTGCGGATCTTTTTTACAGACGTGGAAATGGGTGTGGTACGTCGTACGCCTCCAGTGATCTTCCTGTAAAGCATAGAATTATGATATCTCGACAATCCCTCGATCATCACTCAATTAAACGGGGTTCCCCTTTTGCCGGGATATTGATGTTCTCCCTGTAATATCTCTATAATGAAATACACACGTAGCCGTGGTATTGACATTGCTTCCTAACCTATTCGTTTCCGATGGAAATAATCGTGGTTGATTTCCTGCGGGAAACGAGGACATATCTGGCATGGAAATCGGTAATAATGAAACCGCGCGTATGATAAACCGGTGGATGGTCATTGCACGGTTCTCTTATTCATTGTACTACGCTTACTGCACGGTTCAATGGCCCAAACTTCCCGGATATACTTACCTACACCGGGCGCTATTTTGTCGCGAAAAAAAGCTTCGGTGTGCACAACTTTGTTCTACGTTACCATCATGGTTCCGACTAATGGAGGTTAGTACGACCGTCGACGCTCCCGTTAGACGATACGTCCGTTTCATCGGTGATAAGATTAAATCTCTGCTCGAATTCGGTCCATCGGGGAAGCAGATCTCGAGTGTTCCTTTTGTCGTACAAAGATAAGTGTGCTTTATATTTTTTAGTTTGCTAGTTCGATATATCCTGTTCGAAAAGTCGGGCAAAATCTGGGATATAATTGTAACGGCCGACGTACGGCGCACGCGCGAAAGTATGACACACGAGTTCACTCGCGATATTCATATTTGGCTTGAAATATGAAATTTGACGAAGGATTTCATTTCGACGTTGATGATTCGTTATCTCGTGCCTTCGTAACGTCATTATCTACGGTTCGTCAGCAATGTCACCGAGATAAGGGGTCTGATTTGTGTGTTATAAATAAACGGGCACGTTGTTTATTATCAGGTCGGAATTGCGATTCACGGGAGAATTTTGAATTCCTTTAATCGCAGCGTCTTTTCATATCCACTTTAACCTGATTCTTTCTCGCGGCTACTTCTCGCGTTCATCGCCCGGATTTTATGGGATCGTAAATAAATTCTTAACGACAAGGAACCAGGTAAAAGGCGCGGTAAATTCAAACGAGACACCGCCATATTTCTACTGTTTTTATTGATACCTTCGCTTGCGAATATCTTTACCGTTCGTCACGTTAACAAGTCGAACGCCATGGCGTACCACCGATACCAGTATTACTCAAACTCGAATCAAATATGTTATTAATATTCATAAGAATTGTCAGTATTTTTAACGTTACGCTAACGATTTAAGGTAACCAATGTATCGTAAAACGCTTAAACAGTTTTATAATTAAACGTTACATAGACGTTACGGACGCATATCGCGAGGTATAGTATAACACGGATCTCCGCGCGGCGCTCACCGTGTTAGTCGAGCAGGTTACCTCTTTCGTGCTGCTGGTATTTTAACCCTTTGCACTCCGTAGGCGCCGTTATTGCGCCATACGCTTTCATTGCATATTTAATTTATAACAACAGATCTTTTTTTTTAGTAAAACAGAAGTTCATTTTTCAGATGCTCCAACGCAAAAATGTCACGGAGTTGCTGCACTCTTGAGTAAAAAAACACTCGGAGTGCAAAGGGTTAAAAGTTATTCCTAATTTTCCAAAGGAAGTTATATCTTTTTTGTGTTACTTTTTTACTCCTACTTCTGTGGAAAGTATTCGTCGCATAAAAATAAACTCCACTGTACTTCGTTACCGACCAATCAAAGATATTATCCCTGAATTCGCGGAGGCGCAAATATTACTCGTTTCGAAAGAATCCCTAATTCGCTGGTTGAGAGTGGAAGCGGAAGGTGTCGTTGAAGCGCACTCGATATCCGCTCTCGAGTCTTCTCTTCGAGAAGAAGATCGAGTCGAGGAGCATAAGTACCACGGAAAGGATCACTCGACATTTTATTCTTTCTTCCTGCTCCTCCCTTTCTTTCGCACCTACGTGAATCCGACATTGTTTCCGGACACCCTCGCAGAGAAACGTTGTATACTGAAAGGGTGTGGTCGCAGTCACGCCTCCATTCTTCCTTCCCTTCGTGAACTTGATTCGTGAAGTCGCGTGGGGAACGTATATCTCCCGGCACCGTGACTTTTATCGTCAAACGAGTGGCCAGGAAGGAACGGGAGGGCGCGGGAAATAAGTGAATTAGAAAGAGAGGGAGAGTAGTGAAGAGGGTGTGGGATAGAACGGTATTAATCAGTAAGACATAATAACGGAGGGTTGGTTTTAATATCGGTGTGTATTAACACGTTGAATGTCATGGCGGTGCTCGGTCGATGCCAATATTACTTAAATATTGTACTATTTTAATTAAATATTAATACTATTATAATATTACTTAAACTCGAATCAAGTATATCGCTAATATTCGTCAAATTTTGCATATTTTTAACGTTACGATAACGATGTAAAGTAATCAATATAACGTGGAGCGCTTAAACAGTATTATTTAAAGATTATGTAGACGTTACGGACGCTTATCGCGAGGTATTGTGTAACACGGATTTCGGCGCGGTGCTCACCGTGTTAACCTTCCACGAAGGCATAAGGTTAGTCTCTTCAGTGAGTGGAGGTTGGTATCGCGTGACTCAACCCTTAGAAAAAAAAGGCAAACACCTGTGCGCGAGGGTTAAGGACGGTCTACGAGAGTTTCGTGAGCTCGACTATGCGCTATCAGAAGATCGGAGGGCTGGGAAAGACTTTCACTAGCTTTTTTGTTCTGTTTCATGCTTGCAACCCAATGAAATAGTTCGACGACTTCACTTTTCTTACCATAATTTCGAGGTAACAAGGTTGTTTTTTGAATGGCTCATATATCGTGCTTAATCGTGGTGATTAATTGGCGTTTATTCGGCTATTCGCTTGCTGGACATTTTTTAATGCCATTATCCTTCTTTCATTAATTAATCTTTCCCTTATTTATCTAATTTTTCGTTTACTTATTTAATTAATCTTTCTTTTTTATACATTATTTAACGCATTTTTATAAATTTAACGTCAAAATTAAAAAAGTAGGAAATCACGAGCAATTCAATTTGCACCTTCGGAACAGAAACTGCAAGAATATGGTGTATAATTTATGCAAGCGCATCCATAAAACTGAACCACGAGTCTCGCACGTATAGTGCCGAAGGGTTAAGAGCGCGGGTGCACGACGGGGGCACGACGATCTGAAAATGTCACAGCTGTAATTGCAGTTGCAACGGTAAATACACGTGCAGTTGCGTCCGAATCCGCCGCGAGAGTAGTTCGCAACAGTGGCAAAAGATCTGGCGGACGGTTAAAAACCGGTTTGATTCGCCGCGGAAGGCGTCCCTGGTAGTTTCCACTGGGTTCGATTTCATTCCTAATGGCCTCGATGAAATTCATCCCATGGCCGCTCGGCCGATACAACGCTCCCCTTACATTTTTCTACGATCTCAACCACGTTCCTCCCGATTTTTTAACCGATCTTTTGCTCCACAAATATTTTCCATCCCCTTGCAACAATATTTATTCATCTATTATCTTCCTAGCGCGTAATTGACATTTGCCGGTGATACGAATTAAATCAATTAAACGAGCTTTGCAGGACTACGGAGATTCGAACGATAATTGAGCGGTTACTTGTTCGAAATAGAAAATTGTCGTGTAAAGAAATACTATTTCTGTCCAGAAATAAGTGTCGGATTTGCGATTTTTAAATGACCATAAAAGGCATTCGATCTCGCCATATTCTTGCAGTTTTTATACCTTCTTATGTTTCAATCGCCTGTGTTAAATTTTCATAGAAATACCAAATCAGACATTTATTTCTGGACAGAAGTACTAGAAAATGTGTTTTGAGGAAAGAGTATGTTTTTGTATGTGCACTGTGTTTAGTTCGAATGTTATTTATTGTAAAATATCAAATCTCGTTAAATCATTTTTTCCATCATATTTTAATAATTCCACGGGAATACTATTCCAGTGAACGGGTGAGCAAGTAATATTCTAACATTTGTAATCTCGAGTTTGCGAGTTCTCGTTCACGTAGTTGTTCCAATCGTAGTTCTATCGAACCAATGGTAAATCGAAGTAAGTAATCCCGGACTCGTTGCGCAAATGCTATTCGATTTATCGAACGACCAAATCTCGACGATGCGAACCGGGAAGCCAGAATCGTCGCCATAGAAATCGCCATCAGAATCCACCCGAGCGTTCTCTTATTTAACATGAGAATTCCGCAGGTGTCCTTTCCCTCGGTGAAAATCATGGTACGCGTCCTCCCCCTTTACTCTTCCTTTACTCCCCCTTTGGCTTTGGCTACCCTTCGAAAAGCCGCTTCCATGTTCTACGGTGACAGGTTCTATCTGTCCTTTCTCTCTTTCTCTCTTTCTCTCTCTCGGTCCCACTTTATTTCCCCACCTTTTCTCTTTGCCTTCTCCGCCTTCTCCGCCGCCTTTCGGATTATCCGTTCTCCTTTGTATTTTATTTTCTCGTCACAATGAACATACCCGAGGCAGGATATGTAAAAGCCAGTTGGTACGTAATGCCAATCGCATTTTGCCTCGTGCTACGAGTCCTTCTATGGCAGTCGAGAGTACAATGCGACAGGTGGAACACGAATAAAAGCACGAAACTCGCGACGACTCTTCCCGGTGATGCTGCGCCGCGCGTACCTAACCTCATCTTCTCGGGAACCGACGCGCCCCCTCGTCACAGCTTCTACTCTTCGTGGTTCGATGACCGCTCTCATCTGATAACTCCCGGCTACTACATTAAACGTTAAACACTACGGTGATCATCGGTGACCGGCGATTTCAATACAGCAGACTCCCGTATAACGCGGTTAAGTAAACGCAGAATGCCCGCATTTTATTATAACATAGGATACACTACCAGTCAAAAGTTTCATATCACTTGCGTTCTCTTCGTACCAACGTTTACTTTGAACGTTAGAATGAACATTGGAAGTAAATAGAATACAAAACCTTTGTCCATTTTATAATTATACCATTAATATTAAACTATTTTGTTGTCGTGCAGACATATATTGTATTGGCACCTGGGTGTAATAAGATTTTGTTACCTTTACAATTATTTTACTGCAAGAAGGTTAGGGAATCTTGATATTTCGAATCTTACGGTAAGAATGTAAACTAATGTATCGTAGGAGTCTTGGCACGTTGAACGCCATGGCGGTCATTGACGACCGCCGTTGTCAATATTACTACAAGACAGTCACACAGAGAAAGGTGAATAGGTGAGCAAGCACGAGTAAGCAGTACCGAACTTTATTTTACTTTCTATCTTATTCAGTTCTGCTCGCAAAGGTCGATTCCCTCTTACGTAGAAACTGTGTCAGGTAATAAAGATCCGCTGATAGGAGTGGATTAATAGTGCCACTCGACAAACTAGTATTCCGTGTGCTTTAAACTCGTTGACCGGTGACATTTCTTACTTAATTTCGACTCCCGGCAAATCAACCCTGAACTCTTTCTCTGATATACGCCATCAGAATCACGGAATTTAATAAAAACATTGGAATATATAAGATTCCATTTTCAGAGACTTTTTGCGGCTGACACTTCTCTTTTCTTCTTTTTCCTTCTAATTTCTTTTGTTCGTCCATACTTATTTTTAACACGTTGAACACCGTGGCGATCATTTATGATCGTTGATTTCAATATTATTAAAACTCGAGTCAAATATATCGTTAATCGTAAAATTTTCTGTATCTTTAACGTTACGATAACAATATAATAAGTTACAGACGCGTATCGCGAGGTATCGTATAACACGGCTTTCGTTGGCGCATTCGGGAGGAATTCAAATGTGCAGGGGTATAAAGGTGCTTTTACTTTGTAGATTTCCGTCGTTAATTTCAAACGAGGTGTTCTACTAATTAAACAGTTACGCGAATGGCACCGAGAGGAATGCAAGTCTGTGCGCAGCCGAAGTACGTCCTTCGGTTCACCGAGCGGGTAAAACAATACGCAATTACAAACTAATCAGCCCCGAGGGGAACCGTTGGCCAGCTGCCAGGAACTGTTGAACGTTTTCCTCTCCTGAAACGTGTCTAAAAGCCATTCGTAGTTTCCTCGGATTAAATGGATTATCCTGGAAGCCATCCGCCGGCTGGATTAACTTTCTATTATTTCCTTGGACTTTTACGAATTAATCGCTTGGATTCTCCACTTTGAATTTCTCGCGCAAACTACCTGCTAATTATTTACCATTGGCTTGTCCGCGAAGTTCATACCGATTTCTAAGGAAATTTCAAAAGCAACATTTTTATATGTCCACATATATTTATTCAATTATGTATGCACCGCTTTTTGTTTCATAAACTTTCTCCATTTTTCAGGCAACTTCGAAATTCCATCGTCCGTGAATTTCTGAAGTTCTTCACCGAAAATATTCTAAAAATCGGCATCAACTTTCCGTAGAATCGAATTGTTATATTTGTGTTTATTAGGGTGGTGGTCCTTATTTTGCGACCCCGGAAATTTTTACAACGATGCCCCCCCAGCTCACAATTCATTTTAATGCCAAAAAATAACTTCTGCAATTTTATTTGCAAAAGCGTTTTTTGCGTCCATTCATGTCAGATACACGCGGAACAAGATAATATCGACACAATAATGATTCAAGTTTATTTTCGTATCTGTTCATCGTGTTTAGTTGGAAATTAATTTATTGTAAAATAGGATAGTTCAGGAACCGTAGAAAATTGCATTTAATTAGCTGTTTGAATAGTTCCCGAGATATTTGAAATTGCGTCACGATGTGCGCAATATGCTGGGAATTCTTCCATCGATCAGAACTAATCAAGCGTGGGTTGCTTCCACTTCGATACACCCTCCTTCGAGGTTCTAACCTTAAGACGCATCCTCGCGTAAATATTTGGCTACGCACTTTTGTTTGCCTGCGTCGTACTTTCGTCATTCTTTACGAAGAAAATCGAAGGGAAAACCACTCGGGACAAACATCATCTTTTTACGTTAATATTGACGTTCACTTATTACGTTGACTACTGGACCGAAATCCGTGTTATTTGTACTGTTATTGTACGTTACCTTGCGATACGCAGTTGTAATATCTTTTTATATCAGAATAAGAAAGATCAGAATATTTGAGAATATCGCATAGTGAATTATCAGATTAGAAAATGGTAGAGAAAATGAATTTGGATATACTACGAGCCATAAGTTTGGGATCACTTACAATCGTTAAGCAAATTATGAAATATCTTGTCTATAAAATGGAATGGATACTTTTCTTTGGATATATCTGTAGGTTGATGTACGTTGATATTATAAGATAGAAGAGTCGTATAAATTTCGTATATTTTATTCTATATTAATTATACATCTCGCTTGATACGCGATTCGTCGAAGTATCCCCCTTTCTTCATTATTGCTATTTTACATATTTTTGACATACCCCGACAAGTTTGCGTAATGTTTCTCGCTGCATAGTTCGCCAACCTTCTTGTAGTAAAGTCATTTCTTGCGGGGAAACTAAAAACCGACCGATAGCAATAAACGGATCCGAGCGATTTTCAAGGTAACAAAATCTTATTACACCCAGGTGCCAATACAATATGTGTCCGCATGGCAAGAATATAGTTTAATATTAATGTTAAAATTATAAAATGGACAACGGTTTTATATTCTATTTTCTTTTAATGTTCGTTCTAACGTTTAAAGTAATTTATCCCAGATGTTGGCTCGCCTTACATAGATTCTTCGCTTTTTCACTTACTGGAATAAATAGAAAGATATTTTCTCATTTCTTACCACCCCTAGGATCGTGTATCTTCATCCCCTAAAATATCATAACGCGAAGGGAACGATCGAAAGCAGGTGGAGAAATAGCCGAGGTTCTTTCGCGGAAGGTAATCGAGTACCCATCCCCCGATAGGGGGCGGTTAGAAAGCTAAAAAGATGAGGTCGCGGTGGTTTCCGCGCGCGCCACGGAAAGACTCATATTTCTCTGATAGAATCCTCCATTTTTCCCCGGTCCATTCCAATTTAGCCCGGGAGAGATAAAAGGGGGATGAACGAGAAAATAAACGACGAGTATACATATATATAGTACATATACCAAGGAAAACTAATTTCGTAGATGTTTCTATCCTGATATAGTTTTAATTCGAGGAGGGAACGTATCGATTCGTATTTCATTTAACCTTTTGAGTACCATTCGCATAAATATTCTCGGAAATGCCAGACGGCACGATCACGTTTGTCGTCTTTCGTGTAATTAAACCTCGTTTACTCCATCTTGAACTTACTTTGGTAGTTGTACTGTTAATTATGGATTTCATATCGTGGAAATATTATCATAGAAGTAAAGTGTGTCGGATTAAAGAGTTTAAAGACCCGCGAGATCTCGGAGGCTAGTTGCTACCTGGCACCACCGACCCCAGCGCCCTCTGAAATACATCTTTTATACCCGCGAATTCGTATCTCTCCGTTTTTATATTCATCGGTGGATATCTGTTTTGGTAATTGGCGAATGTCGTCTCTCAATTATTAATGAAAAAACATATGTACGAGATGATCCGTGGAGATTTATCTCGCGTCACGTAAATCGGTGAGTTTCTTTTAATTAATATAATTGGGTAGAGCTTTCGTAATGAAAAGTGAATTTTTCACCGAACCGGCTTACAAGACGAACGTTGAAAAATATGATTTCCGACATGTTACTAAATAACGCCGTGTACGAAGGGTACTTACACTAATTAGAGTACCCCAAAAAATTGGAACGTATGGCACGTATGTTGGAATTAATTTACATCAACGATAACTCGATCTCACTTAATTATTTCGCGTAATAATTTGTTATTTTATCTCGGTGACTTTTACTCGGAACCCACGTAGTTTATGAATTCTGAGTACTTCACAGTCGGAATAAAGGGTCACGTGCAAACAATTGTAAACAAATTGCAAATTACGAACGAGCATCGTCGTGATACTTCCATCCCCATCGTGTTTCCGGAAATCCGGTTATTTAATGCTATCCCAAACGTTCTCCGTCTTAATTACAGAGTTGACTTACAAGATAAATCACGTAAATCGTACTAATTATTCCGCGAATGTATTCGCGTGTAAGAATTAGCAAGAACCGTGGGATTCGCTCGTAAATCGTTCGCCAATATTACTGAAACTCGAATCAAATATATCTGTACTATTCGTAAAATTTTTACTATTTTCAACGTTACGATATCCATGTAACTAAACTAACTAAAATAACTAAAATACCTAATTTATCGTCGGGCGCTGAAACAGTTTTATTGTTGGACGTTATACAGTCGTTATGAACACCTAGCGCGAGGTATCGTATAGCACGGATTCCGACGTGGCACTCAACGTGTTAATTTGGCGGTAGGATTTAGCTTGAGGCGACCGGAGGTGGGCCTTTGGATTTGGGCGTCGTCGTCGTCGTCGTCGTGGTCGTCCTCGAGTATCGAGCGTTCCGACGCCGGGACGCCGGTATGCCGGGACGCGCGGAGCTGTTGCCATGCCGACCGACCGAGCTACCATTTTCCTATTCACCCACCCTGCCGGCAAAAGACTCGTGTTGCTCGTATTGCTTGCGCACGAACAAGAAACGAACCCCTGATTCTGTCGACCAATTTTCATTTGAATTCGCTAAATTCTCTGCTATTATCTTCCCGACTCGACGGCGTGTTCGGTGACATTTAAAAATGCCATGACTTTTCCCAAATCGCTCAACCGACCTACCGATAATTCACCCCGTTTTTTCGAAACTGAATCTTTCTTTTATAAGAGATTTAAAAATAAAAGGCTCGATCGATTTCGCAAGATGAAGGCATATTTGAAGCGAGCTGAGGGCGCTGCATATGGTAGGTTTAATTATCATAGTAAAAGAAGATAGTTATCATAGTAAAAGAAAGAGAAAGGGAGTAAATTGATTGTAGCAAGGTACATTTGTTGGGTCCGCTTTTGCGGACAGTCGCAGCGGTCGTTTTATTCGGTTTAAAAGTCCACTTCTTAATTACGGAAGTGGACCTAGATCGGAAGTGGTGGAGGGTATATCGCGTGATTTCCCAGGTGGAATTTCCCGTCTGCGGTCGGCCGGTGTTCGAGCCTTCGAACCGCATGACGCGAGTGCACACTTCGCGAAGAAGAGACACTCGATAACGAGTTTTCCATCCATTATCTTTGCTTCCCCGTTTATTTTCAATCCCGGTACTTCGTTCGCATCTCCTCTTCTTTGCTTATGAAACTTCGGTACCACCGTAAACAGGCCGATACCACCGATAACACCGTTCCCCTTTACTTTCTCACGACCCAAAAGTTCGGTTTCGGAAACCCTAGTTTTCCAATCGTTCCTAGTACTTCCAATCGTGAAATTACCTGCTTCGAGAAAACGCGTTTTCCAACGCGAAGTTCTTCGATGAGCGATATCCTTCAACTTGGTATAAGTTGAAGACTCCTTGAAGAAAACACTGAAAGTGTTAATATTAATCCGCTGACTGCAAACGACCCAATATATAAATATTATAATCAAAATTGTATTACTTGCGAAATGAATAAAAATTGTTTTCAAGATACGGATAATAATATATGATAATAAGGGGAACGATATATATTAGGAGAGCACGATCTCTTAGGAAGCTCTGGAATAATTGCCAGCGAATATAGCAGGCTTATTAATATTCATATCTAGAGGTTGATCGAGGGGGTAGTTTCAGGGCTCTTGAGAAAGCGACGTGGGTCGAAATCGGGTATTCATGATGCGGAGATTGTGGATGGCACGGAGTTCTTATTCTTCGAGTTATTATTCATTATCGGAACGGCAATTGGGTTAAGAGGCATCCTCTTCGTCCGATGGCAACGGCCTGGGCTTTGGGGCCACGGAACGGAAGTGGATCTTCCAATATTTATCGAAGTTCGAGTAGTTCGTAGTTTACTGTAGTTACGGTATCGTCTAGAGATTTCCAAGTGATTCGCATTTGTTTGCATTTATTCGCAACGGTTCGCATTTATTCGCATCGGTTCGCATTTATTCGCATCGGTTCGCATTTATTCGCATCGGTTCGCATTGGTTCGAATTGGTTCGCATTGGTTCGAATTGGTTCGCATTGGTTCGAATTGGTTCGAATTGGTTCGAATTGGTTCGAATTGATTCGTATCGGTTCGCATCGGTTTGAATTGATTCAAATATTTTAATTGGGACGTTAAATATTAATAAAAATATTATAATATTTAAAAATCAAAATTAAAATTCTAAAAAACCAGGATGACCAAAACTACCAGGACCCCTTAGACTAACTGGGATACATTTTCCAAAAATTCGTATCGAAAAGAAAACCATGCGTTACGCGGTTAACTAGATCCATCGATCTTTGAAACAACAACTATAATTCTTGATATGATTTTCTTCGTGTCTCTGATTAGTTAATGGTATTTGAAAAATACCATTGTGCTTTAACAGAGAACATATCAGACACCAATATAATACGATACCAAATATTAATGTTTATATGTTGCCGATCTACAGCATTGATTTGAAAGTGTATTTTCCTCATACTCAAAACGCGTTTTTTGAGTCGTGACATTATTGAAGCCCACGATGATATATTCCCTATATTAGGCTGCTCGTAGAATTCAAATTAAAATCGATCGTATCAACCGGTTACTCATCGGTGGTTTCGTGCAGTTGAATTCGCACCGGCGAAATGATAAAATCGATATCCATTCGGCGTACGACTACGTTGGTAAATATATATACGAGTCTTGTTGCTTGCCGCGTTTCGCAACCCTCTCGAAAGGGTGAATATACGTCGACGAGAGTGCGTTGGCTGCCCTGCGTGCGTGCGTGCTTTCGAGCGCTCGTCGCGTTGACGCCGACGTCGACGTCGACGCCAACCCTTCTCCGGTGGAGACGTCCGTCTTTCTTTTGCCGCTCGCGAAACCGCGGGGCTTCCTTACCTCGAGGGTCCGCGAGAACTTCGGAAAACCACTGCTTCTTCCACCTTTGTAACTACGTTTCTTTACACCCTCTTTCTTTTTATTTCTTTATACCTTTCTTTATCCCTTTGTTACATCACTGTTGATGGATCCCATCGAATGCTGGAGATCGAGTGACAATCGAAAGTCAACAAAGGTAGTGATTGGTGTTCGGAGTAATAAAAACAGAACAAAGGATTTAAATGAATTGGAAAAATGTATCAGGGGTACCGGAAAGTAATCAATTCTTTTTTACATACTTTATGCAACTCCATTTATTTTGTTCATATTAAATATTATTCTATTAGATAATCCTAATCGTCATTTATGATACTTCACCGATGATCCTCCAATAGCATAATTCCATAGTTTACTCGTGCACTCGAAAATCCAATAATAATGATTTACAGAGTGATAACGTTTGCGTTAGCACGGTATTTGGTCGGCGTTTATCGTTGGGCTTTCCTGGAACAAGATTCGCCATGGTTTTTACCGTTTCGAGGGTAAATCTACGTACTACGTATATACCGTTACTGATGCAGCAAATGGTAAATGGTAAATACAGTTAAATATCATAGGTCTGGAATAGAACATCGTTAACACGCCGGTCTTTCGTTAACACTAATTAATAACTCCCTCGTAATAGGGAGACCTTTTCCACTGTGGAGAAACGTCTTCGTTCCAACCGATATTCTCCTGATTTTATTCCACTCATCGTCAGAGTTTCTCCGTTGGTAACTGTTTTCCTTCCTCGCCAAAAATAATTCCAAGCCGGTTCTCTTCTTCGGTCGATGCTGCCGACGACGATAACCAACCGAGTCTTCCGAATCCTTCAGGGTGCCGTTTAATCGAGTTTTTATTCGAATACCATTTTATGTTCCTAAAAATAATAATTCGATCCCCAGGATTTTGTTGGTTGGAGTTTGAGTTTAATCAAATTATTTTCGATCAGAATTTTACATTCGTGAAAACATTTGTTTTCCACATTTCATTTTTCCATAATTTCGTCCAATGATACTGAAACGTTGTCAACTGTTGTTGACTCGATAGGTTTAATTTAATCAAATTATTTTCGATCACAATTTTATATTCGTGAAAACATTTATTTTCCACATTTAATTTTCTCATAATTTCGTCCAATGATACTGAAACGTTGCCAACTGTTGTTGACCCGATAGTTTTAATTTAATCAAATTATTTTCGATCACAATTTTACATTCATGAAAACATTTATTTTCCACATTTCATTTTTCCATAATTTCGTCCAATGACATTGAAACGTTGTCAACTGTTGTTAACTAGATAGCTTGACTTTAATGAAATTATGTTCGACCACAATTTTACATTCGTAAAAAAATTGTTTTTCCACATTTCATTTGTCCAGAATTTCGTCCAATGACACCGAAAGGTTATCAACCGTTGTTGACTCGATAGCTTGAATTTAATCAAATTATTTTCGATCACAATTTTACATTCGTAAAAAAAAATTGTTTTTCCACATTTCATTTTTCCAGAATTTTGTCGAATAACACCGAAACATTTTTAACCATTGTCGGTATCCGACAGCATGAGTTTTGTTCTTTACGCAAAATGGTATTACCTCGTCTCCGAGGTATTCGCAAGCTTTCTAATTACCATTCCAGTGGAACAAGCGAATCCGGCATTTTCCAGAGACACCTTTGTCAGAACGAAACGAGAATACGTCGGTCGAGTATGCGATTATACTGTAATCAGAGCTTAAGCTTAAATTACAGCGGCTTACATCAACCGGGTGACAGGTGTATCTCGTATCATCCTTGATAATTTCAGCGGAGTGACACCTCCGTTTCCTCTCTAATTAAAGGTCAGGACGGTTATTAACGTTGTTGCGCTATGAATCCACATTTATCCCCGACGCCTTTTCGTGTCTCCCGTTATTTCTCTTCAACCTACCATCTCGTTTATCTCCCGCCTCGTTCTCGCAACTTTATTTCGGCAATTCCCACGTGGGAAACTTCTTTTCGACGGATATCATTCTTTTACGAACACAGAAGCAAATTATGTTAACACCAGAACTACCCAACAATAAATTATGGCTGGTGGATTTAATTTTATTAATGGATTCAATTATTTCCGTGACGTATATAAAATAAAAGTGTTTAACATCTGAAACAATATGCCGTGGTATATTTGTATAATGTAACTAAAAATGGGAAACAAGTGATTTTGACGTCATTAGGGGTTCTAGTGTTAAATAAAATTGTCATTTAAATTAATCAGTTTTTATATCACGTAAAATTACAATATTTAATATTATAATATATTGCCGATATGAGAGGTTATGTGAACGAATATTCAGTCTTAAAAATAAGTATTTAATAATATTGAGTCGAATAAAGACACTGTTTCGCAAGAATCAAATAAAAATGGCGTCTAAGTTTAAACATAACTCGATAGTTCATCGATTTATGAATGACTCGAAGCGCCACTAGTTGGCAGCTCGAGTTTCCGGTTGAGTCATTGGAGATGTCGTTGAAAGGTCGAACATGCAGCGCTTCGAAGTTTGGAACTGATTCAACAATTTTCTGCGCTGTTAGACGTTCCGATAATCCTCCCCGATGCTACCACGTTCGTGTTACCTTTCTTTCTTAATACTTATCTTTCTCGGCTCTCTCCCTCTCTCCCCACCCGCCTCGTCTCTCTCTTCAAACGATCATTCTATTCCCTCCTTTCTCTCTTGACCGGCTAAGAATAGAAACTCGCGGTGGTTTTGCGGCGCGAAATTTTTCATTCTCTATTCATAGGCGTACTTTGGCTCCCGCGGTGCATTTCCAATGTAGATCGAACTCTAGAACCTATTTTTCCCATTATCTCATTTTTTCACGGTTGTTTACATTGGATTATATCTATGTACCTTGTTTATCATCGGAACTTATAGGAAAGTATAGAATTATTGTTTGGTTTGCCTCTTTGCACTCGCAGGCGACTCTCAGTCGCCGCCCAGTTTAGTGTGACAATACGAACAGCGAGTAAGTGGCGATGTTAAGAATTATATTAGTTCTCGGTGAATTAATATTGTTGATGTTGATTGTTGAATTTAATAAAAAAAAGTAAAAATTACAAGGTTCCATTTTCTGAGATTCTTGCGAGTCAAATTGCATAATGGACGCAATTAAATCGATTGATTTGTTTTTTCCATCCATCTTTATTTTTAAAGACGTATACGTAAATGTATAAATATAGCTGTATATATTTAATTTAATTCTATTTTTTCTGAACATGTTTCCGTAGTTAGTTTTAGTGTTAACAAAAAATAAGTGGTATAAATCTAAATGCCATCTCTCAGTCGCCGCTCGAAGTACATCAGCAAACTTAATGGTGACTGAGGAGGCGCCTTTCGAGTGCAAGGGGTTAAATATTATGAAATATTGTCGGCGAATATTGTCAACTATCTGGATATCCATGGAATGAAATATCGACGGACGAAACGTCAGAACCAATTCGTCGTGTCTTCTTCTTCGTTGATCGATCCGTATCTTTAATTAGCTCTCGTTACCGTTCGTCTTTGCTTGTACTTTTTCCTCGTACTCGGTCCGAGTTGTTCGTTCCATCGTGTTGGTCCCCACGTGCGTATCGGTAACCATGCTCTCTTCTCTTCTCTCCTCTCATCTTCTCTTCTTTTCTCTCCTCTTCTCTCCTCTCATCTTCTCTTCTCTTTTCTTATCTTCTCTCGCCAGAAGACGTGGGACGATCCTCGCTCGGAGTCTATATAAACCATCGTGAACTCTCAGTCCGGGCCGAGTAGTTCGCCAACGGCGAACAGTTTCCGACGGATACCCAACCCCCCTGACCGTCTCTTTTATATTCAGTGATTGTACGCGCGTGTGTGTGCTGGTCGAAGGTAGAAACACAATGCAAAAAAGATCGATTTACAACGGCGACCAAGATATTCCGCTTTCAAATCGCATCGATATCCAGAAACGCGTTACGAGTTCGATAAGAGTTGAGCGGTCTTTGACGACGAAGAACTGGGAGTTTCAAAGATGACTCGATTCGGTCCCAGGATCCTTTTGGAGAAACCGTGCAGCGATTGGTCGTCAGGTTTATTTTTGCGGGCTGTGAATAATAGGAATAGGAATTTGTGTATTTTTTACTAGCTAAGTTACGTGTCATATGCGGTTTTGCATGGACTCGGTGATTCGAGGGTCTATTAATAGGGAACGGCTAAGTACCCCCTCGGCTGCATAGAATGTTCCTTTCCAGTTTACTATATATAGATTATCCTTCACAAACGTATTCGAAGATTTGTTATTCGAAAATGATTTATAAACTTTGGTTTAACATGGTGAATTTAACATGTTGAATTTAACAGTTGAATTTAATATGTTGAAATTAGCGCGTTGAATTTAATACGTTTAATTTAACGCTTTGAACTTAACGCGTTGAATTTAACGCGTTGAATTTAACGCTTTGAAGTTAACGCGTTGAATTTAACCCGTTGAATTTAATGCGTTGAATTTAACGCGTTGAATTTAATACATTCAATACGCGAAGTCGTCACAAAAATAAATATGCAATATTTACAAAATTTGCCAATTGTCATATGATAAATAAAAACGCTTCTCATATATGTTTTCATATCATAGTTCTAATAGTGACACTAGAAATTAATTCCTGGTGAGGTTAAAGTCGCAGGAAATATAATAACTCGTCGATCCTAAACGGTGTTCTTCGTTCGTCGTCGCGTAGTCCGATAAATCTTGGTCGCCCGACTTGAAGGTCGATCTTTCGATCGATATTCCTGGAGAATACAAGTGTCAGGTTGACGAGGTGATAAAAGGTGATATTAATTTCAAGATGGAGTCCGTCCTGAAAGCAGGGCGTAGTTTAACCAATGGTGTGTACCGCGTAGCAGGTGCATTCGCTCGCGGTGCGCGAAGAGTTCTATCTTCTGTACCACTTTTGGGCATCGCGCCGCCATCATCGGATGCCGACAATACCAACAACGATACCGTGCCACCCGTGGTACGCTGTAAAATTACTTCGCCATTTTTTCATTCTCTAACAACTCTTCCCTTTTAACCCTTTAATGGCGCACATTCAAGCGCATTCCGTGCGCTATTTTATACGAATTTTTACGAGAATCTAACCACCCTTGCATGTCCCATAATACTTCAACTGATACACGTATCTAATCGCATAACAGTGGATCGCCATATTTTAGTCCCATTATGGGAATCGTGTAAAAAGTCGATTAAGGAAGAAGGTATATAAATTAACCCTTTGCACTCGAAAGGCGACTGTCAGTCGCCACTCATTTTCTTGTAGCAATTCGAGTGGCAATGGAGAAGCGGCATTAAGATTTACTTCACTTACTTTTTGGTAATTTAAATCTCAATTTGATTTGATTAAAATTGAGTACCGATTAATTAACAATATAATTCCCATCATTATTGACAATCTTCTTCCATTTAATTCTATAATGTCAATGAACTTAATTAGTATATAGGTTATGTAATAACAAATCATGTCCACGAAAAAGGTGGCGCTGTTTATTCAATCTGAAAGAAACGACATTTATGGGTATCCTTGATATATTTGCTAATTAAAATATTTGTATTATTTAATAATGGCGTCGGACGTCACATACACGTCGTTGAATATTTATACTGAATATTTTTACTGAATATTTTTACTGAATATTTATACTGAATATTTTTACTGAATATTTTTACTGAATATATTTTTACTGAATATATTTTTACTGAATATATTTTTACTGAATATATTTTTACTGAATATATTTTTACTGAATATATTTTTACTGAATATATTTTTACTGAATATATTTTTACTGAATATATTTCTACTGAATATATTTTTACTGAATATATTTCTACTGAATATATTTCTACTGAATATATTTCTACTGAATATATTTCTACTGAATATATTTCTACTGAATATATTTCTACTGAATATTTCTACTGAATATATTTTTACTGAATATATTTTTACTGAATATATTTCTACTGAATATATTTCTACTGAATATATTTCTACTGAATATATTTTTACTGAATATTTCTACTGAATATTTCTACTGAATATTTTTACGAAGGATAGGAGTGGACCATAATGTCACGTCACAGCAATTTTAAGCGCTTACCTAAAATACTGAACTAAAATTGGATTAAAATAATGTATCACGGTAAATTATTCATCTGCAGGCGCTATAAGACAACGCGAATCGCGATGTCTTCATAACTGCATCCACACTCTCGTTAGCACGTGCGCATAATTAGTTTCGCTAGAAACGTATCGATTGTTGTATCGTATTATACCGCGCGTGCATTGTTCGTTCTATTTAAGCACGGAGTCGAAAGAGAGAGAGAGATAAAAGAATGTAAGAAGAGGAGAGACAGAGAAGAGGTGATTGGTAAACCGACACTAAGGTTTGCGCAAGCGCGAGAGGCGACAGCGGGCAGAGTGGCGCAAAAATAGTAATCGGTAGAAGGAAGGAGTCACGACAAGAAGAAGTCGGTGAAAGCTGAGCGAAAGAAAATGCTTTCTCTGGGCTCGAACTTCGGATACGCGTGTAGTAATAGCCGGGTGCCAAACTCCTTCAAAAATAGCAGTCGCCAATCCGCATCCTCGAAGATCATACTTTTTCTTGATCGCTTATTTTTCCGCCTCGCAATTTCGCGCCGGTAAACAAAGACTCTTCGCGTTTTGCGCGTCGGATTACGAACGCGAGTTTGCCGGTGTAACCGACTCGTAATACGATATCGAGACACGCCGTGGATGAAGATTAAACCGATTAACATAGATTAACCCTTTCGCTGCGAACAGCGCCTTTAGGCGCTCAACTATAGACGCTTCCTCTGAGCGAACATTTTTCCCCTGCAAAATAATGGCCATTAATTCGTTTGTCTTCGATTATTAAAGATTAGTAAGAATTACTAATATTGTTCTTCTTATTATTATTATTGTTTGGCTATTATTATTGTTATTCAAAATTGGCTCCGCACACCGTTTTAGGAACGATGTTATCGCGCGGACAACCTTCTACTATCGCGCCTGCTGCGGAGAGAGCAATTCTTTTCTGAGCACTCCGCAGCGAAAGGGTTAATACTCGTGCGAAATAATTCCATGGCAAATCGCAATGTATTACAGCGGAGTTTTTACAGTCTGTATACAATAGGTGCCCGTATAACGCGGTTAGTACGTTACGCGTTGTATGAAATCACGTTATAGGAAGTCGGTGATAACAAGATGTGCTATGCTCGATTAAAGTAAACGGGGAATTCCCGCATTTTATTGTGTAGCGCGTTGTACGAGAATCGCGTTATATAAAAAAGGCGTCATAATATTAGCGCGTTGTACGAGAACCGCGTTATATAAAAAAGGCGTCATAATATTAGCGCGTTGTACGAGAACCGCGTTATATAAAAAAGGCGTCATAATATTAGCGCGTTGTATGAGAGTCGCGTTATATAAAAAAGCGTCATAATATTAGCGCGTTGTACGAGAATCGCGTTATATAAAAAAGGCGTCATAATATTAGCGCGTTGTACGAGAGTCGCGTTATATAAAAAAAGCGTCATAATATTAGCGCGTTGTACGAGAGTCGCGTTATATAAAAAAGGCGTCATAATATTAGCGCGTTGTATGAGATTCGCGTTATATAAAAAAAGCGTCATAATATTAGCGCGTTGTACGAGAGTCGCGTTATATAAAAAAGGCGTCATAATATTAGCGCGTTGTACGAGAGTCGCGTTATATAAAAAAGGCGTCATAATATTAGCGCGTTGTATGAGATTCGCGTTATATAAAAAAAGCGTCATAATATTAGCGCGTTGTACGAGAATCGCGTTATATAAAAAAGGCGTCATAATATTAGCGCGTTGTACGAGAGTCGCGTTATATAAAAAAAGCGTCATAATATTAGCGCGTTGTACGAGATTCGCGTTATATAAAAAAGGCGTCATAATATTAGCGCGTTGTACGAGAATCGCGTTATATAAAAAAGGCGTCATAATATTAGCGCGTTGTACGAGAACCGCGTTATATAAAAAAGGCGTCATAATATTAGCGCGTTGTACGAGAACCGCGTTATATAAAAAAGGCGTCATAATATTAGCGCGTTGTACGAGAATCGCGTTATATAAAAAAGGCGTCATAACATTAGCGCGTTGTACGAGAATCGCGTTACACGGGAGTTTACTGTAACTCTAGTATCGGTAATTCTATGATGTGTATCAACAGTTACCGCGTATATCAAAACGTAACGATGATAAATTATTACCTAGTATTACAGTATGATAACAAATGAATAGGCACGGCATGAGATTCGAGGCAGCGGAATATATTACATCGAGATTTCCATTCGGAACAACTTTATTTTGATTCGACGATGCGTGAAACACGCGAGATACGACGTATGCCCGACTTGTAAGCACCACGAAGGATCCGTTTACACGGTACTTTGAGCACTTTATGCCTTTCATGTTGCATCTAGATCCGTATCGTTATTATTTAATTATTAATTACGCTCTGAGTCACGGGTTGGAAATGTGCCTTGGAAACATTCTCTTGATCCGCAGATTCTTTATGTATTAGGCGTACCCATAAGTAATGTCGTTTTTTATTTCTTTTTTTATTTCTTATTTATATTCTATTTTAATTCCCTATTTTAATTCCTTATTTTAATTCCTTACGATTTTCACGTAATGTGACTTCGATATAATACGACTTCTTTTTAGACGGGACAAGAAGTTGGGTTAGGTCTGGGTTAAACGAATAATCACATAAACCGGAGAAAGTTTAAGTACCCGCTACTAGTGTTTTTTTAAAAATATACAGCTGATAGGAAACAGAAGTCGAGTGTTTAGTGTTCGACATTTTTTGAGTAAAACAAACCATGATTTATAAGTGCCAGCTTCCAGGAATCGTTAATAAATAAACGAAGTCTCGAATAGAAAGAAGACCCTTTTTACGGGATAAAACGTCCTCGAGATAAGAATATGTCTGTCGACGAGGAGAACTTTTGAAGTACCATCTACCGGCGTTCTCGCGGAAATAAACACTCGGTCGAGGAAGAGGAAGTGCTTCCGGTGTGGCTCTTTAACAGATCATTTCGAGGATGATCCTAATCGATCCTTCCTCGTTTCTACATCGGAGATTAAAACGTACTTTCCTTCTCCCGGATCCCGTTTACACGGCGCTGCTTGATATCCCCGTCGACCACGCTCCACTGAACCGAATAAATGCTCCTATCGTAATTCGATTCTAAGAAACGATGGTAAATTCGAGAATAAAAATTTTAATAAAAAGGGCGCACCGCTTACCTAGATGCTTCGGATGCGTGGAATATTGTTCTCTTTAACACTGATAACAAGTGGTGCATCATTCAGGAACAATTTGCACGCAAAATAGATCGCTTACTTTTGCTAGCGCAATCATATTTTTCATACGAAACGAATACGTGCTTCGGGACAATTTGCGTTTAATTCGGGTTGTGTAATACGATTTGCTTTTCGACACGAAAAAATTTAATTATAGAGAATTGTAACGAAACTGCGTTAAATCGAAACATTGTTGTAACAGAACCATTTTCGTTACGATAAGGTAGACTTGGATTTTAGTGTAGTTATTAGGCGCACCACGCGTGGCAGCACCCTAAGTTGTGCAGGGGTTAATAAAACACTATGTTACGTGTTCTGTGTAGACACTGCGTTTTTGTATTCCATAAAAAGTACGGAAGCCGTTAATTAGGGTGATGCGAATAGATATACGATATTTTGGTGATTACGTTATACTACCCGGTATTTCAACCCCCAAAGTCACCTAATTTCGATGGTTATCCGAGCGTGAATTATATCGGGGCACACCGCTGTCGGATGACGACAGTTGTTGCTGGTGATCAAGCACGTGGCGCGTCACCCCAGTGACATTTTTTTTGGGACAGGAAATTGATTTTTCAACGTTGATCCTAGTAGTACCACGCGCCAGCTGTTCCTCGGATGATGGACGGAATAATTCTTACGGTTCGACGACCACCGTGCAAATCGACGATATCGTTTTAAATTGCAAAGATGTTGAGCTCGATTTCTCGAGTTCTCGAGTTCTCGACTTCTCGAGTGGCGGCCCGATCCGGTACGCCTAATGCATTTCTAATGTTCCCCGTGTCGGGTGATAACGCTTTTCTTGTGCGGAGAATCCGGACATCGCGATACGTTCTGGGTAATATATTAGTACGGGTTAACCTCGTATAACGCGGTACTTGTACAATGCGGTTTCGATATACAGCGGTATTGGATCAACACGGTTTCGATATGAAGCGGTATTTGATAAACGCGGTTTCGATATAAAGCGGTATTTGATAAACGCGGTTTCGATATGAAGCGGTATTTGATCAACGCGGTTTCGATATGAAGCGGTATTTGATCAACGCGCTTTCGATATAACACGGTACTTATACCACGCGGTTTCGATATAACACGATATCTACACAACGCGGTTTCGATATAACGAGGTACTTATACAAAGCGATACTTATACAAAGCGGTTTCGACATAACGCGGTACTTATACAAAGCGGTTTCGATATAACGCGGTACTTATACAAAGCGGTTTCGATATAACGCGGTACTTATACAAAGCGGTTTCGATATAACGCGGTACTTATGCAAAGCGGTTTCGATATAACGCGGTACTTATACAAAGCGGTTTCGATATAACGCGGTACTTATACAAAGCGCTTTCGATATAACGCGGTACTTATACAAAGCGCTTTCGATATAACGCGGTACTTATACAAAGCGGTTTCGACATAACGCGGTACTTATACAAAGCGGTTTCGATATAACGCGGTACTTATACAAAGCGCTTTCGACATAACGCGGTACTTATACAAAGCGCTTTCGACATAACGCGGTACTTATACAAAGCGCTTTCGACATAACGCGGTACTTATACAAAGCGCTTTCGACATAACGCGGTACTTATACAAAGCGCTTTCGACATAACGCGGTACTTATACAAAGCGGTTTCGACATAACGCGGTACTTATACAAAGCGCTTTCGATATAACGCGGTACTTATACAAAGCGCTTTCGATATAACGCGGTACTTATACAAAGCGCTTTCGATATAACGCGGCACTTATACAAAGCGGTTTCGATATACCGCGGTACTTATTAAACACAGTTTCGATATAAAGCGATACTTGAAAACGCGGCTTCGATTTAACGCGATACTAGTACAACGTGGTTCTGTTACAACACGGTCTCGATATAAAGCGGTATTTGACCAACGCCTTTCAATATAATGCGGCACTTCCAGTTCATTGTGGTGATTCTCGTATAACGCGGCACTTAGCAATGCGACTTCGATATAACGCATGCATGCAACCCGAGTCTCGCACAACGCCATCTTTCTCCGGCACCTAACTCCCGAGTTATACAATGGTTTATCTCTATAACATAATAACAACATCGTGTCGTGCGTCCGAAGAGCTCTATTCTTTCTAATTAATACAGGACCTTTACAATTCTGATAATCGCCAATCCTTTTTAATAATTCATCGAGTGGAGATGAAAGATAAATCTTGATCCTTCTCTTACGTAATTCAAAAAATTCCACTTCCATGAATACCGTGTTTTTTTAAAGACACAGTTCGCCTGGCCAAGTTTCAAGAGAGGAGGCAATGCGTAGAAATCCAGAATTTCGGTTTAAATATATTCAGGATTTGTTGGAGCCAAGGAGAACATCGCGTATTGGCACAATTTTCTTCGCTGCTTCTTCCGCCTCAGTGTACCCGATAGTAATACATGCGCAGGACCACATACGTGGTCGAAACTTGCCGTAACCCAGTCGAGACATCCCGTCGGAATTGGTGAGTTGCCAATCGTAACTCGGTGAACGCGTCAAAAACCACCGTCGCTACTTATTCCGATCGATTTTCATCGCAGAAATAAACTAGGAAGAATAGGAGATAATAGTATGTTTATTATCGTGATTCTCCTACTTTTGTACTTCCTCGGAGGGACAATGGCCCGGCGAACAAATCTGGCCAATAGCCAGAGTACTTTCATTGTACTTCTTACAATTTGATTCCAAGCCAAAGTCTTATTACTCGCCCAATGAATTTGCCTCGATTTTCATGTCGATCGTCGCCAGGATCTCTCGTCGTCCGATAACCCAATAAATATGAACGAATCGATATAATTATATTCGGATTAAAGTTATCCATAGATACGTGCCTTACGATCTCCGCCACGACGTTCTTGTTTCACGGAATACATTTGTTCGAGAAGTTATTTGACCTTCTTTTTCTGAGATTTCTCGCTCTTGAAATCTATTTATTTCTTCCATCCATTCTCTTTTTAAGGATTTACACAAATATGTAAATATAGTTGAATATATTTTAGTATTAACACTAGAATTAGTAAAGTAATAAAAATGACGGGTCCCCGGGATTTAATAAAACTGTTGAAATTTATCAGGTTTCATTTTCTGAAATTTCTTGCTCTCGAAATTGATTAATTTATTTCTTCCGTTAATCCTCTTTTTAAGGATTTACACGTAAATATGCAAATATAGCTGAATATATAGCCGATTATATTCTACCATTAACATTAAAACTACCAAAGTGGTAGAAAACAACTTATCCACAATTTTTACTAAAATTATTCTTATTCATTATTAACATAAACGAATTATACTTTCTCATGTCATATACTGTTATATTATCTACATGGCACGTATAATTAAATCCATTAATTAACTTATATCCTCCAGCCATAATTTATATATAAATAAATATATAACTACAATTGAGAATATACTTCATAGTTCTAGTGTTACACAATTCCGCTATGAGAAAATTCAATCAAATTATAGTAGTTTTTAAAGTAGTTTCCCACTTTCTAGAATGATACATCACATACTATTTTGTGAAAATATGAAAAGCTTTTAATATATTCTCTTTCAAATACTCGTTCTTCATTGGTGGGAAATATAACCGCCGCTATTCACACGTTGAACACTAAAATATGGCCGAGTTAAATTACTTCTAATACCTCTAATACTCAAAATACTCAAAATACTCAAAATACTCCAAATATTAAAGTACTCTATTAATAAAATGTTCAAAATTCGTTTACTATCACAACCATTTTTACCGCCGGATGTTACACCGTGTAAACCACCGTACAAACATAAGTTCCGGATTCATAAGTGAAATCGAATCATTAACGAGCGTGACAATCGATTATTTCCCGTCGAGAAAAAGTGTTCCCTGACACAGTGACACACAGTTATCCCCGATGAACGAGTGATGTTGGTAACACGGCACCCTGTGGTTCCCCCTTTTTTGTACCCCTTCGGTATGTACCCTTCGTAAGGGTGCCCTTATACCTACCCCTCCCTCCTTTCCTCTCTTCCCCATCGTCTACGAGCACCGTAGGTTCTTCACCCTCTTTTCTATTTTAAAACGTTTGGAGAGCTAACCCTTGCCTCGAGAACAGGCGACAACTGTCGGCCACCCTTCGCGACGAACAAAAAATAATATCGCGCTCCAACGAACCAACGTTTTTTTTTCTTCTTCCACTCGTACCCCGATGGGCGGGGCGCTATTTATTCTGGTTTCACACAAAGATTGTAGCATGGACTTTTAGAGTTAACGGACGTAATACGCGATTATTAATGTATTTATATTAGGGGTAGCGAAGAGTAATCATTTTTCGTTATGAGATGTTTCATGTCATAATCATATTTTGTTCATATTAAGCATTGTTCTGTTAGGTTGATCGATGATGATTCTCCAGTGTCGTAGTTTCTTTTTGAAAAAGAATAATCAATGTCCAATAGTCTGTGCCGGAAGATTCACCCCCGAAAATTGATTACTTTCCGGTACCCCTAATACTTTATAAAGAATCAGGGATGAAATTTGCTGTTATTATAATAAAAATAGAAATCAAAAGAATAATATGAAAATATCCAATAAAAATAAAATTCCCAAGTTTCGTGTTGCGAGGTATCCTATAACACAGATTTCGGGGTCTCGTTCAATGTATTACCCCTTTGGTTACACATTTATTTGAAAATTTGTTTGCACATGAAGCGTACATGTACGTGAAGAGTGCTGAAAGGGTTAATAGGAAGTTTCTATAGGAAATGTTGTTTAACGTTGCAGGGTGGAGAGGAGGCAGAGAATGCATCGGCGGCAGCAGCAGCGAGCCCCGTAGAGGAGCAATCAGGTGAGAGTAGTCCATCCGCGGAGAAGGAGGATGCTGTTGCGATGGAGGCGAAGGAAGAACCGGCACCGGTACCAGCGACAACAGCGGTAGCAACAGCAACAGCAACAGCAACACCGACAGCAGCAGCAGCGGCTAGTAGCCCAACCGAAGAAAAGAAAGAGGAACCCACTCCCTCTACTCCTACTCCCGCCCCTGTCGAGGATAAGAAAGAGGAAGTCGAAAAAATCGATGCCGAGAAAAAAGTAGTCGAGGTCAGTCGAGCTGGTGGTCAGTCCATAGTGGACCCGGTAGAAGTCTTCCGAGTCCAGCCAGTCGCTACGCCGTCTATCATTGAGAGGAAAACCAGTGAGGATATCCCATCCCTGCCACCATCCAGTCCACCACCAACCCCCATAGATCCCTCACCCTTGCAGCAGGCTCAGCAGGTAGCCGCCAATGCCACGGCCCTCGCGGAGGCCCTTAAATTGCCTGCCGAGGCTGCTGACAAGGAAGAATCGATTACGCCACTGACCACCTATCCCCTCTCCCATTCTCATTCGTATCAAGAACACCATGATCCACCTAAATCACCCACGGAATCTTGTATCGCTCCCCCCATGAAACCTTCGACAGACAAACCCCCAGCAGACACGACCTTTGTACCCATGAACCTAGAGACTCTGCCGGTGGTAGATCGTGATGTCGGTAATCCCGAAATCTCGATTAAAGAGAACTTAACCCTGTCTAACAACGACGATAAAGAGAAGCTAAATGTTCGAGCTTCGCCGATTGTAGATAGTGATAAGAGCCACGAAGAAGCGGCTATGGTCTGTACGGATTCATTGCCTCCGAGCAATGTTAGCGAGGAAGTCGAAATCGCGGAAATAGCGGTGGAGGTAGAGTGCGAGGTTAACAAGTCCGATGGCGCGAGTAAAGAAGATTTCTCTTCCGTTCGATGTACCGATAGAAACCCATTGGAGAGCGAGGTTTTATCGGCTGTAAAGAAAGACACTGAAAACATTTCCAACGTTAAAGTCGAGGAAAAGACTGAGAATCCTAGCGGCGTTTGTGAGTCGGTGAAAGATGGAAATGTGGAGAAATTAACGGAATCGGAGATTCCGAGTACGAATAGCGTAAATGCGGACGGAGATACGTATAAAACCACGGAGGAGGAGGAGGCAGTTATTGCGATCGAAGCGGAAGAATTAATAGATACGGCTGAGATTGTGGCGGAACCAATCGAGGGATTGATTCAAGAGGTCATCGAGCCATCCACGGAAATTCTAGAAGGGGCAATGGAAGAGCAAGAATCCGTGAAAGAGGAAATTGTTATCGACCCCTCCGAGTCAGCTGCGGATTTAATTATAGAGTCGGAGGAAGGTCCGATACCAGTCTCGGAGGAAATACTCGTGGAAGCGAAACCGGCGGTTGTTATTCCAGAGGATGAAATCGTCGAAGAAATAACGGCGGATACCGATCCCGATACTTCAAAAGTTGATACGGAATCGGTGGAAGTTATTCTCGAAGCGGAGGAGGAGAAAAGCGATAAAGAAACCGAATCCGATACTGCATTACCCACCGAAGAGATTTTGATCTCGGATGAACCCGAGGACACGCCCATGCAAGAGGACGCAACGATCGAGATCGGTCAACCGGTAAACGAGACTATCGTCATCGTTGAAAAGGCTGTCGAAGGAGAGAAAGACATTATCGAAATCTCTGAGATCGAGGAGATTCTTCCTCCTCCGGTGCCGGAGTCGGATCCACCCAGTACTCGAGAAACAGTTGATCCAGAAGAGAAAACTATCGAAGCTGAACCGAATATACTTCGTACTATCGATCCCGAACCAATCACCGCACACATTTCTGAGATAGAATCGTCTCGACAGCCAATGGAATCTCTGTCTTCAGAAAACGAAGAGATAAAAGCTACAAAAGATACGAAAGATACGAAAGATACAAAAGATACAAAAGAATCCTCTCAGTCCGACACACCTATGGAAACACAAAGTTTACAGTCACGTGTATCCGACGTACCGATGTCTTCCGTTTCCGATCAAGATAAAACCCTCGCAAACGAATCTCAAACAGACCTTTCCTCATCGAGATTGGAAAATATCAGTCAGATAGAAACTAAGGATCTTCCAGCGCCATCACGGGACACGATCGAACTTCGTGATTCTACGGAACTACCCTTACCACCGGAAGAGATCTCTTGCCCGTTACTTCCTAGTAATGTATCCGAAATTAAGAGTGAGCTTCCAGTTAACGCTGAGAATGCGTGCAGCCTGAGAAATCCGATCGAAATGCTTCCAACACCGCCTAGAAGTCCCAGTCCCCGGTCCAATCTCAGTATCGCATCCGGCACGACCACGTCCACACTCAAGGACTGCTCGCAAACACAATTGTCTGACGAGCGGTCGAGCAATCGTGAATTCAAGATGGAATCGGTGTCGATAAGCCTGAATTCGTACAATGAGTCCGACATTGAATTAAAGGAGAGGTTAGCGGAGTCTCAGACTGAGAACGCCGAGAACCAGGAACCGAGCATTTCGTGTCAGTTGTCGAACAGCACCACGTCGACTACCATCCAGGAGATTCACCAGGTGACTAACACGCAACACAAACTCCTGGCATGAATTCGGGCAGCCAAAAACACTTTGGTGGCCGCCTCATTCCAAAATATCTCTTCGTCGTACGGTCCGCACAAACTGTCTCTGTGGTATAGTCTCCGAATACATCACTCTCCTGTTCTCCCTTTAACTCCCCACAGTACCTTCTTCTTTTTTTAAGTCCACAGTGAATCTCGTCGTCCAAATCCCTGTTTCGCTCTATCTGTTTGTCCACCATTAACCACGTACTCTTCGTAATCCCGAATTCTATCATAGTCTATCCACCGTACCTTCGCTTATAGAACGTTCTCTTCGACGAAGGGTAAATCGAATGAGACTGACATACCGACGTCCATTGGTCCATTTGCACGAATATCATCTTCAAAGGAAAATTGTCGGGTTTCGAGATTTTCTATGCACGATATCGATCTGGCCACTTCGGGTCGAATCGTATCGAATATAGGTGTCACTCCAGTTCGGTGATTACAGATTACCGATCACCGATCACCGATCACATAATCCTTTCGCATATCCTTACTCTCCATACGTCTAAGGGTCTCGTCGAATGCATCCTTCGTTCTGTCGAGCGTGATTAACAAGTTTATACACTCTGTTGCTCGTATATCCCGACGCTTCCGATATCACCGCCTCCCCCGCCCCCGAACTACTTGTCACCAGAACTACCATTACTGCCATATCACATGTGTTGTTTGCCTCTTGGTTTTCTTGACAATATTAACACGACTGTTTAATGAAGAATTGTTTATGAATTCGAGCCAGTCGCTCAAGTAGAAAAGCATTTGCGTAGCTTGGCACATAGATGGCCATGATAACGAAATAGAAGAAACATATCTGTTTCGCGGCATCAGTTTCCGTAGAGAATTCATTCTTTACTAATATATAGTATTAGACCGCTCGAATTTAGACGAATCTTTTTAGAGTGAATCTCACTGATAGACGTAAAAGACGATCATTATTAATCGAAGACTAATCTTCTAACGCGTATAGCTGGCGTATTAGACTCTTAATCTAGGCATAGAAATCTCATTAGATATTTATACTATCGTAATCTTCTTTCCGTAATTGCATCCATTGTGTCATTGAGCATCTTGTATTGCGCATGCAGAGTTTTTCTTATTCGAGGGTTCGCCAGCAGGGTTTCCGATTCTTTGCGCTGTTCGAAGCATGACGATCGATTCTGGCTGTTTGTTTTTCTGCCGTTTAATCGCGCTTTTATATATTCATATTAATATTGTATTATATGATTAAGATTATATTATATCGTTCGTTCGACGCCCCTCGAATCAGATGCGACGTATCCTCGCGATATTTAACACTGGAACTACTAAAGAAGTCAAAATTAGTCTGCCATCTTGAGTGAAATTATTCGAGTATACCACGGCACGTTATTTTGGATTTGATATACTTTTATTTATCTACTTAACGCAAATAATTGAATCCATTAATACTAGAACTACCAAAGCAGTCCAAATGTCGGATCCAAGGCATTTAATAAAAATGTTCAAATCTATAACGTTTCACTTTTGTAGATTTCCCGCAGTTCGCGTTGAACAATTGACATAAATAAATCAATTAATTTATTTCTTCCATCCCTCTCCTTTTTAAGGACGTACACATAAATTACAAATATAGTTGAATACATTGCCGGTTCTGTGTTTAACTAACTTCAATCCTCCAGCCATAATTTGCATATAAATAACTGTTTAAGTATAACCGAGTATATGTTCGGTAGTTCTAGTGTTAACGGCGTTTAACGAAAGGCAGCGTGTCGACGATGAAAAGTGTGTTTCGATTTTCGAAACGGCATCGACAGAATCGATCTTAATGTCTCTCGTCCTTGTAGCATGCTGGGATTTGGACTTAAAGCGGCTCTGTGTGTTTTCTTTGTCAGTGTTCTAACGAAGTTACGCGTTTCTTGCAGAGCACTCCGGAATCCGAGGCACCGGTAGAAAATAACGTGGCTCATGAAGTTAGCACGACGGAAAGCTCGGACGAGGCTCCCAAAGTTCCACCGACCGTTCCATCCGAAGCACCAGCTTCCCCACCGACCGCGCCAGCCATCACCGAGGATGTTGCATCCGTCACTAAGGTAATTAATTATTTCCGATCATCTCAATTACGTGATATCTGATCATTCGGAGAAAATTATTATGAACGTTTCAAAGATATACTCTCATCGAAGAAAATTATTATACAATTTTTTAAAATTTATACAGTAAACTCTTGTATAATGCGCGTTCCTAGAACGCGAGTTCATTCAACGCGTTAAATATATTGCGATTTTTTTTATGTAATCCGATTCTCGTATAAGGCGCTGTATAGTAAAAGGCGGTTTATAGTAGAACGCGCTCTATAGTAAAATGCGCTCTATAGTAAAGCGCGCTTTATAGTAAAATGCGCTCTACAGTAAAGCGCGCTCTACAGTAAAATGCGCTCTATAGTAAAAGGCGCTCTATAGTAAAAGGCGCTTTATAGTAGAACGCGCTTTATAGTAAAAGACGCTTTATAGTAAAAGGCGCTTTATAGTAAAAGGCGCTTTATAGTAGAACGCGCTTTATAGTAGAACGCGCTTTATAGTAAAAGACGCTTTATAGTAAAAGACGCTTTATAGTAAAAGGCGCTTTATAGTAGAACGCGCTTTATAGTAAAAGGCGCTTTATAGTAAAAGACGCTTTATAGTAAAAGGCGCTTTATAGTAAAAGGCGCTTTATAGTAGAACGCGCTTTATAGTAGAACGCGCTTTATAGTAAAAGACGCTTTATAGTAAAAGGCGCTTTATAGTAGAACGCGCTTTATAGTAAAAGACGCTTTATAGTAAAAGACGCTTTATAGTAAAAGGCGCTTTATAGTAGAACGCGCTTTATAGTAGAACGCGCTTTATAGTAAAAGGCGCTTTATAGTAAAAGGCGCTTTATAGTAAAAGACGCTTTATAGTAAAAGACGCTTTATAGTAAAAGACGCTTTATAGTAGAACGCGCTTTATAGTAAAAGGCGCTTTATAGTAAAAGACGCTTTATAGTAAAAGGCGCTTTATAGTAAATGGCGCTTTATAGTAGAACGCGCTTTATAGTAAAAGGCGCTTTATAGTAAAAGGCGCTTTATAGTAAAAGGCGCTTTATAGTAGAACGCGCTTTATAGTAAAAGGCGCTCTATAGTACCACGCGCCATATAATAAAATGCTACATAATAGAACTCGCGTTATACGTGAGCCTACTGTACAAGAGTAACTTTATTGTAAAAAATAGTATTTGCGAAAATGCATATTTCTATAAAACTCGTAAATATTGCGACGTTTAAAGGTTAACTTTTCCATAAAATAGCCGGCGCTTCAAATATGAAGTTGAATTAAGTAATTATTATTATTATTATTATCCGAACAAAATTCATTTAACGTATGATGATCGCCAAAAGATCGTTGAACGCACGATCGCGAGACACGGTCCTGATGGTCATTAACAAGGTTAATGACCAGAGAAGAATAAAGTGCGAGGGGCCATCTGACAAAAACATTCGATAGTTAGATTTATTGAAACTCCGTCGAGTAAACGATGAAAATCATACTAATATTCTTCTATCTGTTGATTTCTGTTAAAGGCTATCGAGGAGATTGACATAAGCGATAAGGCAGTCGCAGCGGCAACCATCGAGTGTAATACAAACGTAAGTCTACCGAGAATATCTTGACACGACGTGGATGAATGATTTGTTTTCTACTCGATTTCACGTCGTGAAGAAGGAAACGTAATGATAAACATTGTTTTATTACTGTTCGCAGGAAATAATCGCGGACGCGCACCACCAAAACAACATAAACGAATAAAGCGTGTCGCTGAGCCGAATTGTATTTTGGGAAGAAGAAAGTTCTTTTCTCTCGTTAAAACCAAAAAAGTATATTATATAGATATGTATATTTGGACCATTCCTGCAAACTAAACCGGAAAATAACGTTCTTTCGTTACGAGCAGCCAAAAAAGGGATTATAAAAAGAAACGCAAAAAGAAAAAAGAAAATGGAGCGACGACGATGTTACCGCGACATCGCGAGAGCATTATAGACTCTATATAGTAGGCCTATTATAATTATTAGACGGCATTTTTGTGTACGGCAGGGCATGGAAGGACGCAGGACAGAGCAGGGCGAGGGGCGGGGACGGGGTTAGGACGCGTACGATTCACGGAAAATGGCGGTAACACACGTTTCCAGGAAACAATATCGAAATACGGGATTACGAGGGAGAACAAAAAAACCCCACGCTAGGTACACGGTCGAATCTGGAGGGAGGATTAATGAACGCAAAAGAAAGTACGATATATTCTGTCTCGCGGATGGTATTTTATGAAACAGGTCGAGGGGGGGTGTGATCTTTCCGCGAATTTTGCCGAGAACACGAACGTTCTCGATATAACGAAATCCCGAGGGTCGGGCCGTGCCCAAAATTCGCGCGCAATTGTCATTACGACGTGATTACGACAGTTGGCCCTGCTGTGTAAAAATTTATTCAAAGACGCAAGTGAACTGTCATATTGTTAATGGAATAGAACTAGGTCTATGTGCGCATGCGCGTCCTTGTCATCGCGCGCTACGGACGAAGCGACGGATAATAGAGATCGAGGGAGATTTGAATTTCTTTTCTGAAGTGAACGAAGAAAATGATAGGAAATATATCGTTCGTCGCTAATATTCCAGAAGAAAAATGAATACTCATTGGTATTAAGTGGCCCCTCCCCTAATCGCGGACTATTTGTACGCTGTTAAGAGAATGCGAGAAAGCGAAAGAAAGCGAAAGAAAGCGTGAGAAAGAGTGCGTCGAAAGAAAGGGTGGCCGGGACGAAGTAAAGAAGATCCGAGTACCGAGAGTGGGAAGATACAAGGTGTGCGTGCGTGTGATTGTGAAACGTGTGAAAGGGTAAATAAAAACGAGGCGGTGCGAAAGGGTGTGAGAAAGTCTGGGAAAATGGAAAGTATAAAAAGATCTGAAGGGAGGAATGGAACGCGTATATTTCGCCGAAACGTGAAAACGAGAGGAGGAGAAGAAGGAGCGGGAGAGTGAGAGAGAGAGAGAGAGAGAGGTGTGTATGAAGATAGAATGAAAGTATGAAAGAGAGAGATAGAGAGAAAGCGGTGGAAGAGGAAAAGTGGTTAAACGGGTACGTCGGGTTTAAAGCGCACGAGTAAACGATAAATATAGGACTCGCGTCTCGCGATTTTAAGGACAGTCAAGATTCATTGCTCGTACTTTTTTTTCGCGGTCCTTGTTTTTTTTTCCTTTATATTTGTACAATTTCAGAGGTTTTTACGTTGTAACGAGGAACTGCACACACTTCTACGTATATGACTTTGGTACGCGCGAGCACGCACACGCGGAAGGAAAAAGAAACACATACATAACGATAAACACCACATACCAAGGACATTGAGATACGCGACACGCGAAAAATACGTGAACGCGTATCGCGAAAGACGGGATAAAAATATATTGATGTACACTTACGGAAGTATACGTACGAGGATATACAACACAGCAAACACACCGACACGTACGAGAAAATAAAAAAATATACAATAAGTCGAAGCAGTGTAATAAGTGATATATATGTATAATCTAGAGGTCATAGACGAAGGATAAAAAAAAAGAAACGCGTTTGTGTAAATTCGGCGTTTTGTTCGAACGGAAATGCTACTTCTCCATATTAAGGATACTTACGACGAAGCCTATCGTAATTTTTATGATAATCATTCGAACGGAAGAGAAACAAATAAGTATATCGCCTAATTACGATTACGAAGAGTAACGGAAAACATGCACAATTTTACCAGCCGCCGAAAAAGAACAAAAAAAGGGGGAAAATACACGACGGTACCTTTTTCAAGTTTTTCATACGATGTTTCTACGTTTATACGGATCTCCAGAAGTAAATGAGTAATTAAACCTACGAAAGCTTTTCTTTTTATTAAGGCCGTAGCGTAGAGTATCACCCGATTAATATTAATATTAATAATGATAATGATAATTAAATGAAATGAAACGGATTACGAGAAGCGCATTGTAATAGGTAAAGAAAGATGCTCGGTGAATAAAAGTCGGAATATCGAATATCGAATATCGAATATTTGTGAAAGAATGTTAGAAGAAGAGCGAGCGAGCGAGCGAACGTTCGAGATTGTGCCCGCGACCGGCATTGATTTTTTAAAAAAACGATATATATTAATGAGTAAGGAAGGAGAAGTAAAAAATTAAAAGTTGTATAGTAAACCTTTCATTAAATATATTGTCCGTAATTAATGATCTTTACAACGAACAAATTCACCGTTCTCTCACGACGAGGGGAGCACAAGCTCTCATTCAGCCGGCGAAAAATGCACGACACTTCCTTCTGTGTTCTCATTCTTTTTCGTTTTTATTTCGAAATTCCTTTAACACCCCAACCCTCTTGACTGATCTGTGCACCAATCACACCATTCGATCTGTCGATCATCATTAAATTCGATCCGAGGCATCTCCGAGGCAATTTCGTTTCCCCCTTTTACTTAATCCGCACCGCGATACGGTGTTTTTTTGATAAAGACGAGATTAAAAATGATGAAAATCGACATTGTAAATCGTGAATTGGGGTTTTCTACTTGCATCGGAGATTTCTCGGATACGCAGAACTACAGTCTTCGGTATCTTCGATGAACAGTTATAATAGTAACTAAACTATTCTACATTTATCTATAACCTATAATAAACTGTGAAACAAGTGTAATTACGAAGGTGTCCTTTATTTAATCTCTCGGTAACCTGTTACAATCGTAATGTTACAATATCGATGTTACGGATCGTAATAAAGTGAAAATGGGTCGTATAAATTCTCCTCTTTATTATCTACACTTTCGTTGGTATTAATGTCATTGTCGAAAGCGTCACCTTCCGGTGGATTACTTCACCACCGTTTCCATGGTGTTTATAAATCTTTCCAGTTCGTCTTTGTCCAATTCCAAGCCCAGAATACTTTTTCCTTCTTTCTCTTCTAATATGAGATGCAACTCGAGAAGGGGTTCCCTCAACGATGCTATTTTACTTGATCCCATTACCAACTGCAAAGCAAGTTATTACTCCTTCATTGCGAATCATAATTAGTATTTTTCCGTCAAGTTATTCATTTATTTTCCTAGCATTACATTACCTTTAATTTCCAATCGAAGTCTGTCACAGTTGGCATCTTGCTCTTCGAACATTCTCTTATCAAGGCATCCGTTAATTGCTCTCTCCTGACTTTTATACAACTTAATATGTTCTGTTGCACTTGCTCCGGTAATTCGTGAAATTCCTGAGGCATCTGAATATCGAGATCAACATTGTCGACGGTGGATTTTTAACCCTTTGCGGTCGGATGCGACTGTCAGTCGCCATTCAGTTTATTGCGGAAACTCGAACGGCGATTAACACATTGTACGCCGGTCCCGCAGTATTGCGGTATTCCGCGATTAGTATACAAAGCGCGGATGGTGAATATTTAATAAAATTATAATATATATTTTCTTGAAATATATAAAAATGTAAACAGTTTTTGATGCCTTTTTTCTCCAAATATTCATTCTTCGTTGGTAGGAAATAAAATATAGCCGGCGTACGGTGTTAAGATGGCGACATTAAGACTGACTCCAGTTGTCGGCGATTGAAAATTCATTAATAAAAAGTAAGTGGAGTAAATCTTAATGGCGCCTCTCAGTCGCCACTCGAATTACGTCAAGAAAACAAGAAACTGAGTGGTGACTCTCAGGCGCCTTTCTAAGTCAAAGGGTTTCACACTTGCGCCATAATTCAATATTCCAATATTTCGTATTTTATTAATTAATTGAAAATACAATTTAGAGAATATATCATCGGTATTCAATGATACCGATAGCTGTTATATCGGATGAATTCCACGTAAAAAAAATTCATTGTTTATAATTTTAACCCGTAATTTTAATCCTTAATCGCATTCTTGCATTCATACGTTAAATCGAGAATAAATAAATTGTAGTATATATTATATATATAAATATATACTATACATTATGAAAGTACCTTGTCTTCGCTTAAATACAAACAAGCCGGATGTCTCAACAACGTCGTTATTAATTTATAAGCTTCCTCGTATTCCTGTCTACTCCAATCCATACTTTTCAAAAACTTCTGGTAAGTTGGTCCTGGCCGACCGCATATCTCGTCCACGCAAGAATGCACTAACTACAATGATTTGAAACTTCATTTTTACGCGGTGTTTCAATAAAAACTATCGATGCTATGCTTAAAACTGTTTAAGCGATCTACGATACTTTGGTTACTTTCCATCGTAGTTGCATTACGTTATTAATACTGAAAGTTTCACGAATAATTGCGAGATATTCGACTCGAGTTTTAATAATATTGGCGCCGTATTTTAATAATGGTGGTCACCGGCGACCGCCATGGCGATCAACGTGTTAAGCATACAATATATTAGTTACTTACGTTGTTATCGTAACGTTAAAAATATAGAAAATTTTACGAAAAAGCAATATATTTGACGTCTTATTCTTACTTCTTTTAGAACGTGAATCTTTTCCTCGCTGAAGAGGTTAAGGTACAAAGACTGAGCATTCTCCATTTCAAGTGAAACACTTTGCAACTTGATTATCAAATTAATAATTAACTCTTAACGATAGACTTCCTTAGACAGCAATATTCATCGTCGAATACGCGATGATGTTCGTATATTCTGTCACTCAAAACTGATACTTCATTATATTGTATAAGTTTTATACTATATTGTTTATTGTCGCGAGTGATATCGTAAGCATGGATAACGGATACGGCGAGTAAAACATTAGGAACACTTATTCGCTAGTTCGCGCGACTCATATTTTTCTTTTAGCGTTTTAATTGTTGACAGTTTAGGTTAGGACGATGCAACTGGATATATATAGCGAATTCAATAGAACCTTGCACCTGCGCCGAACCAGAAGTTTTCCGTTCGTTCCGCGCAGCTCCCACTTAAATACATTCGCTCAGGGACGAAATATAAATGTGATTTAATTCTTTCGAGGGATGCTTTCTGTTATCTTTTATTAAAGATATAAACTTTATAATCTTGAAAGTTGTTTTTGTTGGTCTTGAAATAGTTAATATTCTTTGGTTTGTACGGTGCGGCTGGTAGAATAGACCAATATTAAATTTGTTCTTCTTTATTTAAATTTAATATTGGTGTATTCTACCAGCCGGACCGTACAGACCAAAGAATATTAGATATAATTAGATATAATTATATATTACAATTTGATTATTAAGCAATTATTTTTATATAATATTATAACACAAACGAGATATAAGTAGACCAACCATTAAGTTCATTTAATTAAATAATAGTTTATCTTTCGGATAAACCTGCTGGGTTTTATTAATTAATCGGTTGCTTATCTATACGCCTTAATAAACAAATACAATAATTATACTTTAATTATTACACATTTACAGCTACTTTAACGCAAGACATGAATTATTTAATCTAATTCTAATTTGATTTAATTACTAATTTATTAGATTTGTTAACTAATCTGGTTTTTGATTAATGGATACAGGGTGGCCATTGGTTGTTTCGCTGGAACGTCCGCAGTTAAAGAAGATAAAAGAATGAAGGGCCATCGTCAAGATATTTTATTTAATTGTTTATTTACTGCATTTATTTATATATTTATGTTTGTTATATTATAATATTTACTAGTGTACAATGTTGTATGAGAATTGTTGTACCTCGAGAAATTTACATTTACAATAAATGATTTGATTACGAATGTATTGTATTATGTTTTATATTTCCTCGACTTACCGAACATCCAGAATTTCATTATGTCCCAAAAACTTCCTAGAATTTCTTGACCAAAATCAAGCAAATTCTGAAACCTTGCCGTAAAATCAAGAATTGGTATCAGGAGAACATGATGTGCGAGGAGGTATTCGATTCGCGCAATTCCTGGAATTTGACGTCATTTCTTGGAATCCGCGAGCCGATTCTTGGAATCCGCGAAATTCTTGGAATCGCTCGCGAATTCTTAGAATTGCTCGGATAGTGCCACTTTCTCGAAACTTTGCCGAAAATTTAAGGAAATGTATCAGGAGAACATGATGTGCGAGGAGGTATTCGACTCGCACAATTCCTGGAATTTGACGTCATTTCTTGGAATCCGCGAAATTCTCGGAATCGCTCGCGAATTCTTAGAATTGCTCGGATAGTGCCACTTTCTTGAAACTTTGCCGAAAATTTAAGGAAATGTATCAGGAGAACATGATGAGCGAGGAGGTATTCGATTCGCAGAATTCCTGGAATTTGACGTCATTTCTTGGAATCGAAAAGTTCTTCAGAAATTCGGATATTTTGCCGTAAAATCGAGAAAATGTATCAGGAGAACATGATGTGCGAGGAGGTATTCGATTCGCAGAATTCCTGGAATTTGACGTCATTTCTTGGAATCGAAAAGTGCTTCAGAAATTCAGAAATTTTGCCGAAAAATCGAGGAAATGTATCAGGAGAACATGATGTGCGAGGAGGTATTCGATTCGCAGAATTCCTGGAATTTGACGTCATTTCTTGGAATCGGAAAGTTCTTCAGAAATTCAGAAACTTTGCCGAAAATTTAAGGAAATGTATCAGGAGAACATGATGTGCGAGGAGGTATTCGATTCCCAGAATTCCTGGAATTTGACGTCATTTCTTGGAATCGGAAAGTTCTTCAGAAATTCAGAAAGTTTGCCGTAAAAACGAGAAAATGTATCAGGAGAACATGATGTGCGAGGAGGTATTCGATTTGGCAGAATTCCTGGAATTTGCCGACGATTCCTAGAATTTCTTGGATGCCGCGAAATTCAAGAAATTCTTGGCATCATAGGAAAGGAAATGAAAGATTTGAATTGAGAAATGAATTTGTTACGTTTCTTTCTATTTATTGCAACTCAAAAACTTTCTATACATTAATCTTACATCTAAAATTATGATACATCATAATATTATATAGAGTGTGTATTCGCATAATTCCAATATATAATCCAATATATAATCAGCGCATCCACTTGACCGCATTTCAAGTATATTTGCATTGTTGGCACTGCAAAAAAGAAAAACCAGTACTTTATTAACTCCATCGTTATCATAGAATAATTACACTGATATACAATTATAGAAAAATATAGTTAGACAAGCATAATAAAGATAAATGCATTCGGAAATTGCAAAAAATTCTGTGAACTTTTGCGAATAAAATGATATAAGTTACATTTGAAATATCTATTTGCAAATATGTTTAAACATTAGTTAAATTTGACGAAACAAGTTCCACGTTCATATTTTTAGAACGTTCTTTGTATTTTGAACAAGATTTGCGACGTCAGTTTAAAAGTGAAAGGGTTTCTATTGGTTGCAAAAAATTCTGTGGACTTTTGCGAATAAAATGATATAAGTTACATTTGCAATATCTATTTGCAAATATGTTTAAACATTTGTTAAATTTGACGAAACAAGTTCCACGTTCATATTTTTAGAACGTTCTTTGTATTTTGAACAAGATTTGCGACGTCAGTATAAAAGTGAAAGGGTTTCTATTGATTGCAAAAAATTCTGTGGACTTTTGCGAATAAAATGATATAAGTTACATTTGCAATATCTATTTGCAAATATGTTTAAACATTAGTTACATTTGACGAAACAAGTTCCACGTTCATATTTTTAGAACGTTCTTTTTATTTTGAACAAGTTTTGCGACGTCAGTATAAAAGTGAAAGGGTTTCTATTGGTTGCAAAAAATTCTTTGGATTTTTGCGAATAAAATGATATAAGTTACATTTGCAATATCTATTTGCAAATATGTTTAAACATTAGTTAAATTTGACGAAACAAGTTCCACGTTCATATTTTTAGAACGTTCTTTGTATTTTGAACAAGATTTGCGACGTCAGTATAAAAGTGAAAGGGTTTCTATTGATTGCAAAAAATTCTGTGGACTTTTGCGAATAAAATGATATAAGTTACATTTGCAATATCCATTTGCAAATATGTTTAAACATTAGTTAAATTTGACGAAACAAGTTCCACGTTCATATTTTTAGAACGTTCTTTGTATTTTGAACAAGATTTGCGACGTCAGTATAAAAGTGAAAGGGTTTCTATTGATTGCAAAAAATTCTGTGGACTTTTGCGAATAAAATGATATAAGTTACATTTGCAATATCTATTTGCAAATATGTTTAAACATTTGTTAAATTTGACGAAACAAGTTCCACGTTCATATTTTTAGAACGTTCTTTGTATTTTGAACAAGATTTGCGACGTCAGTATAAAAGTGAAAGGGTTTCTATTGATTGCAAAAAATTCTTTGGACTTTTGCGAATAAAATGATATAAGTTACATTTGCAATATCTATTTGCAAATATGTTTAAACATTTGTTAAATTTGACGAAACAAGTTCCACGTTCATATTTTTAGAACGTTCTTTGTATTTTGAACAAGATTTGCGACGTCAGTATAAAAGTGAAAGGGTTTCTATTGATTGCAAAAAATTCTGTGGACTTTGGCGAATAAAATGATATAAGTTACATTTGCAATATCTATTTGCAAATATGTTTAAACATTAGTTACATTTGACGAAACAAGTTCCACGTTCATATTTTTAGAACGTTCTTTGTACTTTGAACAAGATTTGCGACGTCAGTATAAAAGTGAAAGGGTTTCTATTGGTTGCAAAAAATTCTGTGCACTTTTGCGAATAAAATGATATGAATTACATTTGCAATATCTATTTGCAAATATGTTTAAACATTAGTTAAATTTGACGAAACAAGTTCCACGTTCATATTTTTAGAACGTTCTTTGTACTTTGAACAAGATTTGCGACGTCAGTATAAAAGTGAAAGGGTTTCTATTGGTTGCAAAAAATTCTGTGCACTTTTGCGAATAAAATGATATGAATTACATTTGCAATATTGTGATATATATCTGTTAAATGTCGGGTAATATGTATGGTACTAACAGTATAAGCTTGGTCTACTTATATCTCCACGGTGCTGCGACGATGCAAGATTTCGCGGAATAAAAATAAATCGATGCAACTTTAGAAATTCCCTTGATCGCCACCTACACCGGATGTCCGGAAACCGTCAAAAAAATACAGTACGTATCCGAGGATAGTTACTCTCTAACAGAAAGCAACAATCAAAATAAATAACGAAGATTGCGCATGGAAATAAATATCATAATTTTTAATCAATTATTCTCGTAAGTATCCTTATATTTACTTCTCGCAGTAATTTCTTTTTTAAACCTTTTCCCGCCACGGAAATACAGGATGCTGCCCTCTTGCTCCATGGGAAGCTCATTTCCGGTGTCGTTGAAAGTTCTTGTAGTTGAAAGTAACTTGTTCAAGTGCTTTCGCTGACAATTATTACTGCAAATTAAAGTGTTTTCTTAAAAATTGTGTCGCATGGTGAATGTGAGTCTTCGAAGAAACGTCGGAAACCGAAGAATCCGATGCTGCCGAGGTTTTTCCTGCGAAAAGATTCACTGAAAGGGTTGAATGAAAGAGGCTAAAGGAGGAGGTTCGAGGCGAGTGAGGTTTAAACGTAAGTCGGGATTTTATTCAAACGATAATAAGGATTTTGTTTATACAACTTGACTGTTTTATTTGCTGCCTACGTCTAAAAAATATCGGTCAGAGTCGGTAGCGAGTACAACAGTAAGTCGACGCGGCCGAACAAGCCGAAGACTCGCTTAATTTCATCGTAAGAACTAATATTTTACACGAAGAAATCGAGATTTCTTCGACCGATCGTTTTCCATCCATCTATAGATCAACCTTCGAAATACCGATATTACAGAAATATACGTAAACCCATATTTACCGCTGCATTTAATAGCACCATTTTTAGCACCATTTTTAGCACCGTTTCTGGCGCCAATTTCAGCGCCACCTGTAATGTTCTTTATTACCACGAATTTGTTAATTTCCCATCATTCATCATTTTCGATTATTAAATTTCACCGAATAGCCGTAATTCTAATATCGTTACAAATATTCTACAATTACTCTTTATTGTATATTTAAAAAGCAATCGAATCGATGTAATCCGGTAACATCGAATTCAATGAAAAACGAATATTAAACAGAGTTCCTGTTTCTTTTTTCGGCACTTGGATTTTCGATAGTCGATCTATAGAGAAAGCATTTCCTCCGTGGACTCGTAAATCGGCGAATCAGCTATCGGCATCGCGATCGAATCGATGAAATCGATCGAATCGGTATCTCTAGAGTCGGTAAGTATAATATAATAATGTATATAAAAGCGTAGAAAAGACGTTTAAAGGGCGCGATCGGAATGCCGGTATGCGACTCGTTTCTGATCGCGCTAACAAATGACACATCGAGGCAGACGTACTTTATTTATTTTCATATACTTAAATAAACTCCGTGGATTTATCCATCCCCGTTATATTCGTTTGTACAGGTGGTACGGATCCCTATGACGGGATTCCCCCCGAAAACAAAAACAATCTTCCAATCTGTTCCCCGTTTTTCACTCCTGTTTTTTTGTACCTTCCTTATCCCGTAACTCATACTTCTCTGGACGCCTGCGCATAGAATGGCTACGATTTTCTATATTCGGATATTTATATACTTTTGTGGCGAATGGAAGTATCAAGTTATGATCCGCCATTTTGGATCCCTACTTTGTCGTATTATCTTCCAATTCAGCTTCGTTATATTATTATAAATTGCGTGCAAAGCACACGTGTTCGTAATTAGCACGTGTTCCTTGGTTTTCATAACTCGGAGCGTACCAGGAGGAAGAGGCATTTTTTTTCTTAACCCTTTGACTGCGAAAGATGTATATATACGACAGTAAATTATGCTTGGTACAACGCGCGTACTTTTTAGTAAATTAATACAGTATGGAATATACCGTTACGTGTGACATAAGAACCGATCGAATAATTGAATTTCAATAACTCTTCGATTTTTTCGTATTTTTTCCTTATTTTTTCGACACAGTTTAGTGTCAACTACCGTCACGCGAATATCGCATCGTACGATGTTAATTGTTTTTTGTTAGAACACGTCATAGTCAAAGGGTTGAATGTTATCCGTCATTAGTGACTTTTCCACCTGTAAAACAACGAAGTAAGTTTCGCACGAAGTCTATCGATGAGACATTAAATTAATGAACATGGCTGATTAATGCTCGATTATTAAATACTATAAAGATCTCTTGTCCGCAAACCTACGAAAAGAAGAAGAAGAACATCCGGATATATTTAAGCTCCTCTTTCGAATTCTTGATCTCTTTCGCTCTGTCGCTCTCTCATTCTCTCTCTCTTACTCTCTCTCGCGGCTCTCTCGTTACTTTTTTTCTTGACTTTGGTATTGGATTCGTTGGAATCGACGAGCAATCGCACCTTTTTTTTATCAGACAGGATTTTCCACTTATCAAGAAACATTCACGAGAATTAATGAATTAATAAATAATTAAAATCAATATCTCCCATCGTGAATTCCGATCAGAGCCCCGGATATTTCTGGGAATAAGATATCAGTTATTAATAATTTCCACCGGCGATCTGGAGCCACGAAAATTATTATAATTCACTGGACTCGATTAGCTCGATTAACATTTTATAACAATTGACATCTCAGCTAATTATGGAAATGGATGGAAAGAACGAGTCGTAGGAAGCTAATTTACGAAAACAAATTTTCGAAAAGTGATTCAACATTCTCGATTAAGGTGAAAAAACGAAATTACGAAATCGAAGTATAAAACTTTACAAGATTAATAAAACGCGACTAATCGGATTTCGATTAATTACATATTCGATTCGTCGCATAATCAAGTATAACATGTTACAACATTAATGAAACGCGACAAACCGAACTTCGATTAATTACATAAAGATTCGTTTCGTCGCATAATTAAGGAAGAAAGTATGGAACGTTTGATTGTGCTCGTCGATGCGGTTTGGGGTTTGAGAGAAAGGGGATTAATCCGCTAATAATTAGCAGGGTTTTGAAAGGTTGTCACGCGGAAGAGAGGCAGGATCTCTCAGACTAGTCTCGCGTCCGAGAACAAATCACGTTCTATCTCGCAAATTATATGATAATCGAGGCATCTCTTATCGCATAAAATTACCATTAACTTAAAACAAAACGTATCTCTCTCTCTCTCTCGCACTTGCTCTCTCACTCTCTCAGATCTACAGAAATTCGGTGACTCGTCGATTAAATCGCCGTGGACACGAATCGCGAGAATCCGGTATATCCCTGATTCTCCGAGCGGCCATCTTTTCTCTAAAATTCTGCTACGACGCGATCACCTTCATTTTCATATTTTACGTAATACGACGCATTAACGATGCAGATTAATAACTACGTGAATATTCCTTCGTAATTTATCACGCGAATTCCGTGGGATGTGAATTAACACGGCTCTGAGTGCCGGACGGCGCGATCGCGCTCCTTCCGTTTTACGTCGAGAAATGCCAGCGGATGTGGCAGGGAGCTTCCGTCTCAAGTTTTTTAAAGGCGATAAAAACCCGTACGTTTAATAAATATCATTCTTTTTATACGTTCGTTTGAAGTGCGATCCTTCGCATTAAAAGGGACGAGAAGGAAGTAAACGTACTCGACATCGAGAAGTAAATGAAGTAGAATTACGCGATCGCGCTGTCCGCCATTTTTCGTCCGTACTTTCTGCAATGGCCCGTGGCACTCAAAGGGTTAAGTATCATAAGATTTTGTACAAACGCCATTGACTCTAGAATTATTCAATTCCGAACACACTGGATTTCTTTTCCGAGGGATTTCATTGTCGGGCGAGTTTCACTGATTTATAAATATTATCGAGTTTCATCGAACAATTAAAATCGTGTTCGAAGTATTGGATTCAACAAGTCGATTAACATCTTTGAAAGTAACGCTTCGATCGTGCTCGTTAATACAAAACGATGACAAATCTACACCAAATTCTGTTTCTACACGAATTCTTCCCAAAAACTTGATACAAATTAAAATGATACTTTTGTTGATTTTGCAAACAATAAAACAGACATTCTATAGTTTCCATGGTTACAGTATGTTTGTTTACGCAAATCTTTTCGCACGTATTCTTCGGGAACGTATCCATCGTGTAAAAACAGAATTCGATAGATTACATTCGATAATAAAGAAGTATATAAAAAGAGAAAAATGGAGTATAATCGTGAGTTCTAGATTAAAAATAGGGAGAGATTTATACATAATTTGTGTGGGGGCGGGTGGGGTGTACATATACATAATAACTTCTTCGCGAAGAGGCAATCGAAAGAAATAAAATGGCACCGTCGGTTTGTCGTTCGCGAGACGTGTCGCGGAACGAATCGTTTCTTCCTCCTTTAATTATTGGCACGTTTTACGGATTCCATCTTCTAACTTCTGTATCGATGATTGAGATTCGTCCGATAATTCGCGATCGAGTCGAACTTGTCCCTCTTTTTCGGACACTTACCTTGTCGCCTCATATATTCCCCAAATTCGCAACTCGGCGTCGCGCATTCCTCGTTTTGGATACATCTGGAAGTGACAGAAATCGTTTGATTAATAACTGCATTATCGGCAATCGTGATTGGTCGATCGAGTTTCAACTTACAATCTATCGGCCAGAGAGAAGTAACCCTTCCCGCGTCTGGTTTTAATGCAGTTTTGATGAGTCTCGAAACAGTTGCACTGACACTCACCCTCGGGTGTTATTCTCGGGGTGAATTCCGAGGGACACCGGCATCTAATTTTTTAAACAATTTAATTACATGTATTAAATATATATATACATCGTTTTATATGATACAATAGTAAATCAATAACATTATATAATATACTTGATATCAACGATTATCAACCTATGGTACACGCACCACCGGTGGTACACAGAATATTCCCAAGTGGTACTCAAAATTGTATCAATTTCAAAATCATGTAGTATTTAACAGGAACGCAAAAAAGTTAAGGGAATGAACAAAAGGTCTGACTATAATTAACAAACTATAAAGATTTGTAAAAGGGGAAAGGGTACGTAACTTTTTGGCATTTTGCATGGAATATTTTTTAGTCAAAAATATAAACTATCTTTAAAGTGGTATGTGACTTGATCAAATATTATTTGGGCGATACGCGGGAAGAAAGGGTTGAAAACAGGTGCTTTATATAATTTTATATAATATTACATAATATTATACTATATAATGCTAACTATAGTATATATTACTAATATAATAGTATATAATATATTATTATATAACTCTACAGTAGACTCCCGCATTAAGCGGTTAATACGTTACGCGCTACATGAATTCGCGTTATAGGAAATCGTGCTGTACAGGAATTTGTCTCGTACAACGCGCATAATCTAAAGTAACATGTTTGAAATGATTATTGCTACGTCAACTTTGATTTTCTATGTTATATCAAATAGGACAGTATTTGAAAAATAAATGGCATATATACGATGAAGAAAACAATCTAATGCTCGACTAAAGCAGATTTCATTCTTAAATCCGGTAATTCCTGTGTTTTATTATTTGCCGCGTTGTACGAAGAATCGCGTTATATGAAAACGTAGTGGCAATATCTTCGGCGCGTTATAGGAATTCCCGTTGCGAGAACTCGCGTTATACGGCGTCTACTGTATTTACTTGTACGACTACTTGTCTGACTACTGCGGCATGTACTACTTAGAGCGCTCCTACTTACCGTTAGGGTTATACTACTTATCGTTAGAACCTTAACCCCTTGCGGTCGAATGTCACAACACACTTGACAAAAATACTTTCATGTTCCCACAAATATATATTGTATTTTATAAATACTTAACACTTCACTACATAATTTTGCTTTATAAAAAGAAATATATTGTAATCTGTAGTTTAATATAGCCGTATTTTAAACAGCTTATTACATATCTAGGACCAATAAATAACTCGAGAAATATATTGTAATCTGTAGTTTAATATAGCCGTATTTTAAACAGCTTATTACATATCTAGGACCAATAAATAACTCAAGAAATATATTAAAAAAGATCTCGACCGCAAGATGTTGATTAGAAAAGAGATAACGTGGACTCACGGTTTTCTCGGTGGTGGTCTTCTGATATTCTGTGGTTGCAAGGGCTGATGGTGCCTGTAGATTCTCTGTTCCGACTGTTTTTCATTCATCGTATCAAACTCGGTTCTTTCCCTGCATTCGCATTCGGTGTGATTATAAAACGACAGCTTTTCCACGACGCTACTTCCGCCCACGACAGTAGTCTGCAATCATAATTTAATATTATATAATTTTTGTTAACATAAACGAGTCAAATCCCTTTACTTTACAGCGAGAAACAAATAAGTAACAAGTCTTACATTACATAGTTAATTCGTACGGATTTATAAATGAAAAAGGAATATAAATCAAAATAATATTATTTAACGAAGTAGTAATCATTTATTCCTGCAATTCTTTGTTCAATGTTCTACAAGTTTGTCCATTCCTTTTTTGTTAAAATTTGATGTTCTAAACGCAAAGAATGTATTTGAATTTCCTTTTAAAAATCCACACGGATTGTTTCCGGTGCTTAATACAGGAAATATTATCTTGTAATCAGGAAACAATTTTAATGAACGTTGTTTAATGAATATTGAGTATCGAGAAGATGGACTCAAATGAGTATACAATATACAAGCAGATTAGTATCTCGGGATAAAATCGTAGATCGTGTTTGTAAATCGAGAGGATCGTACTAATTTCGCGCCAGTTTTAATCGAGTTCAATTAACCCGACTCGCTTGACTCCAGCTTCTAAACTTGGCTTTTACTGTCCGATACTCGTTACGCGAAACTAAGAGGCCGCGTATAGCTTGACTTTAATCGACTCCGATTATTCCGACTCACTTATTCGCTACGTACACCGATTTCCATTGCTTCCTGAATGTACTTCGACCTACCGATTCCATCCGTTGCAATCGCCTGCGATTCGTAAATAATACATGACAATGTTGCACTCGTCGTGCCTCGTGAAAATATCGCATTTCGTTAACTAATTGCGGCACACGCAAATATGCGACTGGAATCGTAGAGTTCCGCGGTGAGTGCACTTTGCATTTCAATTGTCGGCTGTTGCGTTTCTTTATCCGGATGTTCGAGGAATCAGGAATGCTCGACCAATCGGCTATCGCGATAGAAAGCTCGTATATCGACTTCTAGGAGAAACGAAATGCGAACGAGAACCGTACGGGAATACGGATTGTCCTGGGGTGTACGGTACGGTATACGGTATACGGTATACGGTATACGGTATACGGTATACGGTATACGGTATAGTTTACAGTAATTGAAACGCGGACGATATTCGTGAATATGTTTAACATTAAAATCAAAAGCTTTGGGTTTGTTGTTTCCTTGTAAATCCTACTTTTCATGTTCAATTTAAATGATATATTGTTTTGTTGCACTCGATATTGCGACGGAAAGTTTAGGCTGCTTGACTTACGGAAATATTGGCTATAAAGCAGGTCTAATATAAAATAGTAATCTAATACGGGTTTTGTGCTCGAAATCAACCCTTTTGCAGATCATATTCAATTTTTGGCGCTGAAAATTAACCCTTTTGCAGATCATATTCACTTTCTTGCACTCAAAATTAATCATTTTACAACCATTGTAAATCAAAATTCATCCTTTCATTTTACACTGGATTTTATTTTTATCGCAAAACGGTGAATTCGATTTGCAAAAAGGTGAATACGATCCGCAAAATGGTTAATTTGGAGTGTTTAATTAGATTCGTTTAATTAGCCGTCCGCTATCCTTGACCAGGGAATATACTCGTCACTTAATAATTATTCTTCTATCTCAGATTGGCAACTAAATTCGCGACCTTTTCTTTATAAGAACCACATTCATCGTTTATTTTTCTCAATCAGTAATATCATTCCAGAATTCCCACTTCTACGACATTTCGATGCATACACTCCTCATTTCATATAATGACATTCCTTTAAATCAAGTTTATAATGAAGCTCTCTAACTTAGTTGCCATCCTAATAAATTACAATTACCAATTACAATTACCGCGTTCACGAAAAATAAAGTTCTTCTAAAATCAGTTTTTCTAAAGTTCTTCTTAATTCTTCTAATTAATACCTTTAATTAATAACCCTGAGTCCCCCAGCATTCCTTTAATGCAACTGGTGCAAAAAATTATTGCATTCTAATTACATAATCGTTCACACCCAAGATGATCTACGACCTCTTATCTCGCTATTCGTCTTCCCAAGTCCGATCACCGTTCAATTACATTTTTTGTGACTCCCGCTAATGGAGTACACGGATGGAGCTGAAGTACATTAAGCACCGGCACAGTGCATAGATAATTGACGTCATTAACTAGATCGAGTAGTTCGATGACAATAGGCTAGCGGAACGAAATGTTACGATTACGCCTCGAAGAGTGCCGTCGATTGGTCTAAGCTCGATTTTATTTATGGGATTCCACGAGTAGGCGCGGTGATCACGAAGGACTCTCGGTGTCGATCAACGTCATCGATCGACGTGATCTAAAGGTCGACTATGAAATAAGAACAACGAAGTTCATAGATATATCGATGATTATGCGAAACCTTTGTTCCCCGACGTCTCATGATTTAATCTATTATTTCTTCGGTGATTTATTATTTACATAATTTGTATTTACAAAATAAAAGATTAATACGTTAAACTACGTCGGTTTCTGCGGACCGGCACTGGACTTTTTGTTTAGTTGGTCCTCGAATGCTGACAGTATAAATATTTAAAAAATAATGCTTCATATTTTTATGTAGTATTAAAGAAATGTTAGCTTTTGTAAACAATTTTGTTCGTGTTTGAAAGGAAATTGTATAACGTAAATTGGGTTAAACACACGAAGTGTACATCGGGTGGAAATAGAATTATGAATATAAGATTATTTTAACTTTAATTGTCGTTTTATAAGATTATTTCAACTTTAATTGTCGTTTTATAAGATTATTTCAACTTTAATTGTCGTTTTGTAAGATTATTTCAACTTTAATTGTCGCTTTATAAGATTATTTTAACTTTAATTGTCGTTTTATAAGATTATTTCAACTTTAATTGTCGTTTTGTAAGATTATTTCAACTTTAATTGTCGCTTTATAAGATTATTACAACTTTAATTGTCGTTTTATAAGATTATTTCATAATCTCTTGGAAACTGACAAGATTGGATAAACGAAGTGAAGTTGCTCTGTAAAACAAAGTTGTATTTTATCGAATCTCATTCTATTTATCCTATTCATACTCATTCTCACCTGTAAAACCAAGAAACGACAATTAAAGTGTATTCTCCAATTTGTCAATTCCTTCATTTGCTTCTTTTTAATTGTTATTTTATTACTTTGTTATTTATACTTGTCAACCTGTGCTTTTTCTGTACGATCGTCTCTACTTTCCTTCCCCTCGGATGCGCGCGGCAAAATTAAACTTAAAGAAACACATATTCTTTACATAAATATAGAATAGAAAATAGAAAATAAAATGTATAATTATTATCAGAACGAAAACAGTGAAATGGAATGCAAGATGAGATAGTCGAGTATGTGACTTCAAAGGTACATGGAGTTGTAGAGGTTTAAACACGCGTAGTGTACATCGCGTGAAAATAGAATTATAAATATAGAATAGAAAGTAGAAAATACAATTTATAATTATTATCAGAACGAAAACAGTGAAATGGAATGCAAGATGAGATAGACGAGTATGTGACTGCAAAGTTACATGGAGTTGTAGAGGAGTTTAATGGACGAATCGTATAAATCGAACGAATTTATTCTCTCTCGGGGAGAATAAAGGATCGGTGAGTTTAGAAGAGACATCGAACCTGAATCGGGATGCGGGGGGAGGAGGAGCCGAGGAAGATAACGTAAGAAACACAGCGGACAAATTGCTCCGAAGAGTAGACCTCCCTCCCTGATTCTTTCGTCCTTTTTGCCGTTTCCGTTTGACAAAGAGCAAAAGGATCTCGTAGGATCTTTGTAATACGAACTCGAGATGTACGTCTTCTTTCTTCCTCCGTCTCTTATCCGTTTGTTATCCGTCTCTTATCCGTCCCGTATACCTCCGTGCATTCCGTCAAGTCTCGGTGTACCAGGATTGAGATTCGCGATCGTCCCTGACGAATGGCCTGGTCGGAGGATCGTGCTCATAAATTTTATGCCACGTTGCTCTACCCAGGATATCCCGGACGACGATGTTTTACGACAATAAATTATTACGAACATCCCTGGAAATAACTTCTTTACCGCGTTACAGGAAAACTTACGAATCGCGTTGTTTAATTTAACAAGAATCCATCGAATCAATTTTCATTCGCACTCGAGAGTCCCAATGTTTGTCAAAGAATTTCGTGCACAATTGAATGAAAGTTACCCAATAAATATACAGCATAAAAATGGTTGTCAGACGCAGAGCGATGATGAATAAACGCCGGAATTCCTACTCGGATTTAGCGCGCGTAGAATACCGGGATAATCAGATTCGAGTAGAAGTCGGGACAAGTTGAGAGGAGGGAAGTGGGAGATGATGTCGAAGAGACTCGTTCGGAGGATGTCCGTCGTATGTCGGATGTCGCGTCGTACAGCGCATCGAGGAATTTCATTTCTTCGTGGATTATTCTCCGCCGGTAGAATCGAGCAGCTGACCGTCCAGCTCATTAACATTCACCGTATCTTCCTCGAGGCACCCACTCGTGAATGAAACACAACGACGACGGACCACCGAATCACGTGCAGAAGAACACGCGGCTCGTTAAACACGGATACCTTTTATTTCTTCCTCCACGAGAATTCCCCGCCTTTTCCAATATTGCACATTCCTGCGCATATTCAATGCCTGCTTTTTTAACCCGTAAATACATGGTATCTGTACAACCAATATTAACGCTTTGCACTTAAAAACGATTCTTATATTTCGTTGACCAAAACTATCAAGACTTTTTAACCAGTTAACTGTGGCGTCCTCTTTTCAGAGCGCGCACCTATGTGTGTCGCGGATAAGCTGTTTCAGCCGGTGCATACGGGAACGCATAAGTTCATCTCAAATTATTAATATTTTTTATTTCTTTGTCTTATTCCGGCCTGGCCGCAAAATATTCTAAACATCTTGACATTTGAGAATATGTTTTACTTTTCCCAAACATTACAATTTAAATAGCCAATGATCACTACTTTTTACGCATGACGAGTATAGTCGTCATGACACAAAATCGTGCCACTTCTCCATGACGAGTATAGTCGTCAATCACAGCTAACTGGTTAAACTAATTGAAAGACATTTGACTAAAACTTGTTTCCTTAAAAAACGTGGGTTAAACGGTTAATGAAAATCATACTCATTCGAGGTTAGCAATTCGAAAAAGACAACCAGATTTCTCTCGTCGATTTTTGATTCGAGTAGTTACCGATTGCGCGCTCGTTTTAAACGCTTTCTCGATGAGACTTCCCGGAGATATTATCCGCGTGGAAAGTTACGTCGTGGGCGTGCGAGTTCCTCGTGGCGGTGAAGAGATTCGATAAGACAGTGGTGATCTCGCGTGTGCTGTTCTCGCGGCGCACTTTTTTTCCCCACCACATTTTCACGATGCAAATTCTACTTTCCTTTCGAACGGTGAAACGCGAAAATCCCTGCTATCTCCGTATCGTCGAGCGCGCCGTTTGAATAGTGTGCTTTACGATTCTTTCGAAGCGAAGGCAATAAAGTATATTCGTTAAATCGGTGAAAGGACTCTTACACTGTTTTTTTTCTTACGGGCCATTGTACGACCGGGAGTCGGTGACTTTTTGAAAGCGGAGAAGTTATTGTCAGTGTCAACGAGTATGATTATAAATTACTGTCTTCGCTGGGAAGACATCGAATCTTTAATAGGCTCGCGTAGGTGTCCCATAGTTCCTTGCGATATCCGTTGGGAAAACTTCCTTCTGTTCTCTTCCGTGCTTGTCTTCGATCGCTTACCGATTCTCTTCGTGTTTCAGTGAAACGATACACAGATATTTCTTATTATATTCATAAAGAACGAGTTCTCATGAATCTTTGCTAGAAATCCACGCGTAAATAACATTAAATGTGTGTTTTAAATTAATCACTCGCGCAACTTGTCTAACCTAACCTCTAAAAATAACACCAAACTATTGCAAATCATACGAACATTAGCGATATATTTGATTCGAGTTTCAGTAATATTGGCAATGTCGTTAAAATTCTTTTTACGATTGCAATAACGAAACGACCACCGTCATTTCTGCATCGTAATAAAAAGAGGAGGAAGCAGATATGTACATGTACATTATGTGTATCTATATATTCGGAGAGTTGGTACTCACTATTTAGTCTACGATGCCGATCCTTCGTGGAATCGCGAAACTCGATATCTTCGAGAACAGGATCCTCGGAGCAGCAATTTCTCGGTGATGCAACGCGCGGATGGTTTTATCGCATTTTTATGAAATAACGGTGTCAACGTTCTAGCATTACATACCGATAACGTCAATATAACAATGATCTCAACGATGACACCGTATCCCGACCGATAACGCGCATCAACTTTTATGCTTCGAATTCAAAAATGATTTACAAAACTTTTCGGTTTCATTCGTAATAAACGATTCCTTACGAACCGGTACTTACTTCATACATTCACTCTTGTTTCCTGAGAAAATATCGTTATATTTGTTTCTCAACATCCTTAGTCATTCCTACGTGTTTACTAAATAAATGTTAAGATTAATATTTCCGTGTACAGTTTGCTTTAATTCTAGGATACTTAGCACCGTTAACTACCGGTTACCATGCGAACGGTCTATTATTAGGCGACTCGACACGTGTTATTAATTTCATCATTTTTCTCCAATTCACTTTCACTCAAATGATAAGCGTGTCGAATTGTTGTTCGTTTTATACACAGCTACGTGGGATTCTTGTCCCGTGTGGTACATTTGAACCGTGAAAGCTTCTTCTCTCAAGCTGACCCGCATTCTTCGTTCACGTTAAACGCGTTAAACACACTGGAACGATGAAACACCTCCAGCGAATTACATAATGAATTTCATATTCAACGGTGAGATCGTTGTCCTTAGGATCGTCGTGGGACGAAAGGCCACATCCACGATCCCTTGGATTCCATTGCATTTAAAACGCGACGAGAAAACAAGCTTTTTCACGTAGAAAGACTTTCGAAACCCCAAAGAATATTCGATTCTTTTCAATACATTCGAGTCTCTTTTTATCTCGATCTTTCTAACCTCTTAGCTACTGTACGCCACTATAGTGGCTTTCGCGCGTGCCATCTTTCTGAACACCACTCCACTACAGTGGCTCTCTCGTATGTTATCTTATTATGTTTCTTTCAAACTCTTTACACGAAAATGTATAAGGAAATTATAACTTATTCATCTCTAACTCTATTCTAATGTAATTTCATAGTGGAATGCACTGGCAGACACAAATCGCAGTGTAGATAAGAGGTTAATATAATATATAATATATAAATATGCTGAAGAATATTCTCAATTATCGAAACGAATAATTACGAGGTTACGAGGGGAGTTAAACGACTGTTAAATTCGTGAATATATTCTCGCCGATGCGCGCGCACCGTTTAAACATCGCGATAGTAAATGAAGATGTTCACCGAGGATTCCATGGCGAGCAATGGCTATTCGTTAGAGTTAACCGCACGAGCCGCACTCGGATCATTTTACACGTACGCTCCTACAGAAACAAGTATGTATGTGGATTTACTCAGAATCTTACGTATCAAAGGCTCAAAGGGGTTCGTAAAGCATTGGAAGTTATGTCGTTCGACTACTTCACCGACTACTTCCAATAAATATCACGACTATCTCTTACGAGAGATGAAACCCTTGCGAGGTTAACTTGCTTTTAACTTGCAAGGTTAGGTTTCGCGAGGAAATTTCGTCGGTGACTAATCCTTTCTGCCACAAATTGACAACACTTGATTTCTATACATGCATAATCACAGTTTACTGTAACTCATACATGAATTAATAAATATAACAAGACTTTCTTTCGCGTAACTTTGATGTAAATAATAGATACACTGCCGGCCATAAGTTTGGTAATTACTAAGTAATTCTAAAGTAATTATTAAATCTTGTCTATAAAATGGAATGGGATACTTTTCTTTGGTATATCTGTAGGTTGATGTATGTTGATATTATAAGATAGAAGAGTTGTATCAATTTCGTATATTTTATTCTATATTATACGTTTCGCTTGATGCGCGCTTAACCCCTTGACATACAAATAAAACGGAATTTCAGGGGTCCAAAAAATACTATTTAATTTGGCTCAACTGAACGGTTATGTAAGCTTAGAAACAGAATGGAATATTTACAATGCTAGATATCATTTAATAAGATTGATACATAATATTAATGGACAATAATGAAGTAACATTATTAAATAATAAATAAGTCGTTCTGTAAAGTATTACATTTTTCCTGCCCCCCCGGAAACAGTTCTTGCGTCTCGGAGACGTCAACGTCTTACAATGACGTGAAACAAATGACGCCTCCCAGACGTCATTGTATGCCAAGGGGTTAATACGCCATCTATAGTCCAATTTGTTTCATGTCTAAAAGAACCCGATTAACATTGTTATACGTTTCTCGAATGAAATCAAATGAAACTGATTATCCGACGAGCGGAATTAAGCTCATAAGAGACAATCAGATCGGAAGTGTAGCAACTCGCGTGATCCAGTTTTTCGCGGGCACGTGCGTGAGTGCTAATACTGATTTGCATGTGATTATCGGTAGGCGTGCCGAAGAACAAGATCGAGATCTTTATCGCGGTAAAGTAGCGTTAAAAGCCACGCCGCGTGCGCACACTCGCGCGAACGTGTGCGAAGATTACACGGGAATTAGCCGGCGGGTTTCGCAGCCAGCTGTTCGCCTAGTTGCGCTCAACACGGGAGCACCAGATCTAGCGATATAAAATCACGATTCACTTCGAGATCTCTCGTTTCTCAATTCGCGTTACATGGATCATTGAAGAAGTTATGTTTGAACGGTGATTAAACTCGTTTGAGTAACAAAGGGCTTTTTTCAACGTGTCATGACGCTCCTCGCAAAGTGCAATTCCGATTGCATAGGAATATGATGTAAATAAAGTGACGGGAATTACGACCTACTTTTCTCTCTTCTGCTTCTACATTCGTACTTCGATTGCGCACGCGACTTCGCTCGGTTAATGATTCAACTTTTTATTATGTTAGTAGATTTATCGCAGTGAATTTGGAAGTTGCAGTGTTGTTTAGAATCACGATTTTCTTGCGCGCTTTTTATGTAAGACTTTATTCGGTAATTGGGATAGAGACGTTACTAATAATGTACTTACTTGAACCGCGTTATATCGATATCGTGTTTTATAAGTACCGCGTTATATCGAAACTGTGTTTTCTAAGTACCGCGTTATATCGAAACTGTGTTTTCTAAGTACCGCGTTATATCGAAACTGTGTTTTCTAAGTACCGTGTTATAATGAAATCGCGTTTTACTAGTACCGTGTTATATCGAAACCACGTTGTATCAGTACTGATTATATTAAAACTGTTTTATATAAGTACCGCGCTATATCGAAACCGCGTTTTGTAAGTATCGCGATATACAAGGGTCGCCATGATTTGTGAACCGCGTTATATCGAAACTGCGTTTTATAAGTACCGCGTTATATCGATATCGTGTTTTGTAAGTACCGCGTTATATCGAAACCGCGTTCTATCAGTACCGCATTATATCGAAACCACGTTCTATCAGTACCGCATTATATTAAAATCGCTTTGTATAAGTACCGCGTTATATTGAAACCGCTTTGTATAAGTACCGCGTTATATTGAAACCGCTTTGCATAAGTACCGCGTTATATGGAAACCGCTTTGTATAAGTACCGCGTTATATTGAAACCGCTTTGTATAAGTACCGCGTTATATCGAAACCACGTTCTATAAGTACCGCGTTATATCGATATCGTGTTTTGTAAGTACCGCGTTATATCGAAACCGCGTTCTATCAGTACCGCATTATATTAAAACCGCTTTGTATAAGTACCGCGTTATATTGAAACCGCGTTCTATCAGTACCGCATTATATTAAAATCGCTTTGTATAAGTACCGCGTTATATTGAAACCGCTTTATATTAGTACCGCATTATATTAAAACCGCTTTGTATAAGTACCGCGTTATATTGAAACCGCGTTCTATCAGTACCGCGTTATATTGAAACCGCGTTCTATCAGTACCGCATTATATTAAAACCGCTTTGTATAAGTACCGCGTTATATTGAAACCGCTTTGTATAAGTACCGCGTTATATTGAAACCGCTTTGTATAAGTACCGCGTTATATCGAAACCGCTTTGTATAAGTACCGCGTTATATCGAAACCGCTTTGTATAAGTACCGCGTTGTCATGGGTTACCAGTATTCTAACACGTTGAGCGCCGCGTCGAAATCCGTGTTATACGATACCTCGCGAAACGCATCCGTGACGTCTATATAACGTCTAAAAAGAAAACAATTCAAGCGTTCTAGGATACAAAAGTTAACGATATATTTAACCGCCATGGCGTTCAACGTGTTAAATCTGTAAAATTAAATCATGTACCATTTCAATTAATAATTGAAAATACCACAATTTTTATTATTACAGATATTTAATTTTACTCCACATCCTCGTCATTTCATCATCTATTATAGAAACCTATACGCTACAAATCAGTTAGAATAAAATCGCGTACTTAGTTAGACTTCTAAATTAATCCTAATTGATGACCGACAATTTTTGAAATTGCAACAAAAATAGATAATACGACGAAATTAATGATTCGGTATTGATTGGGTGCAAGCATCGCGCAGCTAACGACGTTAAGCAACATCTTCATTAATTATCCTCCAATGACGTATCTCACATAAGCCAGGTAATTTTAGTTGTTCCCTCGATAAGCCTATGATAAATCACTGTCCGAGCCATTAAGCGTTCAACCTGTTTCCGTATCGAGTTATCGATTCGCGATTGCTCTTGGCAAATTTGCTTTCTACAGCCAATTACGTCCAACCGCAGCGTATCCGCCAGACACGAGATTTTACTCTCTTTTAAGTGAGAAAGGGTGTCGGGTAGATTTTCAAACCGCCTCTAATTTTCATGCGCTTTAAATGTCTTCATTCCGTGTATCTACGGCAAGCGATTTCTAAGTCGTTTCGCGATAAAGCGATCGTAAATCACTGTCCTGACGAGATACCGGGTACGTCGACACCATGGACTTTCAAACCAATCGATTCGATCCGATTCGATCCGATCCGATCGATCAGGGTCCGCATTTGCATATAAGCTACCAGCTGCCACCACTCGTTGCCCGTTGACAATTAACGTCAACGTTAAAAGGCCAACTGATACTCTATACTCGTTTATTATCTGTGACTTCACGCGGGACATCTATGAGTAAGAAACTGTACCACGTGGTGCGTAGCGAAGCACGGTGATTGGCTGACGACGATATTCTTCGGAGAAACACTCGACGTTCGAACCGTCGGAAATAACGAGAGGTTTTGGCAGACATTTAACGAAGGAGTATTCGAAGGTGGCAAACCTGAAAGGGGATTCACGGAATATCGATGACCGATCGTTCGCTGCCGTGTTGTTCGAGGGATAAAGATCGCTTCTCGTGCTGCGCGTGTTCTACGAGTTCTGCGATTCCGCGGCGAGTATTAATTAACGTTATATGCTCGACCGGTTCCCTACTTCTCTACTCGAAGGGTTGACGCTCGTATCTTGTATATTTTTTTTTCTTCGGCCACGGTCGTCCGAGACTTCCACGAGATACCGGGAAAAGGACATGCATTCTTCGTGTCCTTTTAACGCGAAGGATACTTTCTTTTTACGGAAAAAGATTGTTGCTTCGCGCATTAAAGTCCTCGTCAAAGTTTATCACACTGTCAACTTGATTCAAGATAGAAATAATGCGAAAGTAAAATAATGTTTTATGTGTTACAAAAGTTCTTTTCATATCCGAGGATCAAAAAATATTTGTAAATATTTTTTAATTGAAAATTAAATATTAGAGTCGAATCATAATTCCAAGTATAAATACTCGGTAAATTCAAAACTGTATTATTTCAAATATAAATCTAAAATGAAAAATAATACTCCTTCTGTCCATAAATAAGTGTCCGTTTTCTAAGGAATGATTTAACTCAATATAATTCAATTTACAAAAATATCAAACATATTAGATAAGTAATATTTATATAATAATTATGTAAAAGTAAGCTGCTCATGTTTTTGCAAGTAATCTTTACCCAGACGGAGGTTAAAAGTTATTATTCATATTCAAATTTGTAATCCATTTGTCGAAAGTCAAGGCTTACTTTCGAAATTTGGCGTGGTTTAAAAATTTGTATTGGTAAAAAATGGGTCGAACCAGAATCGAAAAAATGTAAAGGGGTATACCTTCAAAAATCTTCAAAAATTGAAAGTCGCCAATTTCGCTCCTAAATGGCCCAAATCGATGGTAAATGATGTATAAACATATTCTAGGACCATTTCTGGTCGAAAGAAGCGGTTAAAAAATTTTTTTTGTCAAAAATGGGTCTACCCAAAATCGCAAAAATGTAAAGGGGTATACCTTCAAAAATTGTCAAAAATTAAAAGTCAAGGCTTGCTTTCGCTTTTGCATAAAAATCCCAAAAAGAAATACTTATTTCTGGACAAAGTGAGTATGATTGGGTTCGGAATATTAATCATTATGAAATATAACTTGAACAGTAATAATAACGGAGCGCGTCTAACAAATATTGAAACGTAGAAATTCCAATAACGCGAGTGCCACTCAAACGAAATGAACTACAACGTTCCATTTAATATTCGATTTAATCCGAAGCTTAAGGCGTCAAAATAACCAACTCTTATTGGACCGAATAAATCTCACCTCGAGTTCCAATTGATCCACCCTCCCCGGAGGATTACTAGGAGATAATTCCGTGAACGATTTTCAATGTACTCTTTCCATAAACTCTCGTAAAAAAATGTGTCTCGTAAGATAATCCTGAAGGATTAAGTCCGAGGGTTGTCACGGTATCGTTTTCCAGTATCAGATTTAGTACCCTCGGTCATCCGCTCGCTAACGTACACTTATACGGAGGCTGAATTATTAATTTCCTCGTGAATTGGTAGCCGGAAGGGCGATCGAAGTAAAATAGTGTGGTCGATAAATTGAAGTTAATACCAGCGGATTCTGGGCCAAAGGGAAGTTTAATATCATGTCATGGCTCCACCTCCGAGATTACTCGGGAAATTGATGGCGCTGCCTTCGGGAGGAGTGATTATCTCGAAAGTCGAACTTCTGTACGGAGAGCGAGAGATCTCTTTTAAGACTATCGAACGGGATCGTACGAAAGACGATAAATCGACTTACGGGTACTAAAGGTGTACTGAGCATTTTTTTAGTCAGAAAACGGGTTGATCCGAAATTGCAAAAATGGGAAGTATACCTTCAAAAATCGTCAAAAATTCAAAGTCGCCAAAATCAATTGTAACTGACCCTAATCGATGGTAAATGATGTATAAACATATTCTAGGACGATTTCTGGTCGAAAGAAGTGGATTAAAAAATTTTTATTGGTCAAAAATGGGTCGAACCAAAGTCGAAAAAATGTAAAGGGGTATACCTTCAAAAATTGTCAAAAATGAAAAGTCGCCAAAATCACTTCTAAATGACCCAAATCGATGGTAAATGATGTATAAACATATTCTAGGACCATTTCTGGTCGAAAGAAGCGGTTAAAAAAATTTTATTGGTCAAAAATGGGTCGAACCAAAGTCGAAAAAATGTAAAGGGGTATACCTTCAAAAATTGTCAAAAATGAAAAGTCGCCAAAATCACTTCTAAATGACCCAAATCGATGGTAAATGATGTATAAACATATTCTAGGACCATTTCTGGTCGAAAGAAGCGGTTAAAACATTTTTATTGGTCAAAAATGGGTCGAATCCAAGTCGAAAAAATGTAAAGGGGTATACCTTCAAAAATTGTCAAAAATTGATAGTCGACAATTTTACTCCTAAATGACCCAAATCAATGGCACATGGTCCCTAAACATGCCCTAGGACGATTTTAAGTAGAAAAGGATGGATTAAAATTTCGTGTCTGTTTCTTTGAAAGAATATCAAATGGGATCGTACGAAAGACGATAAATCGATTTACCTGTACTCGGTGGTAAGGTACTCCACTCTCGTAAGGCTATTACTTTCCCACAACGTATTTCATGGTTCGGTTAGTCGATAAAACCATCGACCCGCTGCTGGCTAAATCCTTCGAGTCTATTATCCCTCCTCTGTTTTGTTCACCTTTTACGCGATCCGTGTTTCAAATGTCTTTTGCTCGACAGAAACACGTGTTTAAGCGAATACGGAATAATTCGGATGCGAATACGTGTTCATTCGTCGCGGTTGCTATTAATCGATACATCTATTAATTATAATTCTCAATTATCACACGATAATTCAACTGCTCGTATATTTCCCAAGAATAACCACGCAACTTACATCGCGGAGAATATATTAATTATCTAAATTTAATAAAGAATATCATTTCACAAAAATCTTTCATTTCATTTGAGTTTTTTCGTTGTAATAATAATTATAAAATACAATATATATAATATAAAAAATATAGTAATTATAAAATATATAAAAGTTCGCGAAACGATCGTCCTCTTTTTCGGCGCATTCAAACAATACTTTTTTTACCATTTTCGCGTAATGTATTTTCGTTGGAATCGCGGTTAACTGAATTTACGTTATACGATTTTTGTTTAGACACGAAGAAAATCGGGTTATAAAGGGTTAAAGATAATTCAGGGAAAGAAATAATTTCATAATTTGAAATTTGTTAGAACGCAAATGTGTTTCCTAGGTATTGTATCGTATCGAAGTGTTCGGTAGAGTCTTCGTACAAAAGAGTCTCGAGGAAGATCTAATTACAGGGCCTCGCTTCCTGCCGTAATTAATCGCTACGACCCGGAAGATTTATGCGGGACTCGCTTACGATCCTCCACCCCTTCCTTCCCCGCGCGACTGTTTGTCTTTCGTAGTTTAAAATCGATCGTCGTCGTCGAAATTCGCCTTCAGGATAAAGGCATTTATTTACGCTCGAAAGCGCAATCACTCGAATTATCCGCAATTACCGATCGTAACGGTAATTAGGAACAATTGTCCGTGGATAGTTGGTCAGTATAGTGCACGTGTTTTAATTCTACATGACCCTGTTCTAATTGCCACCCTTTCCCCGACAGCTTTCTATGAAACGGAATAATTATATTTTGTGTAGGAATAAGCTTGTTTCCAACGCGAGGAAAGATGTCTTATTACTTTATGAATTGCCTGAACCATTTTGAGTCGAAATAAGTGGTTTGAAATGTTTTTTCCGGTAAACATTATTTTGATCGAAATTGACAGAAATTGAAGGTAGATGGTCCCTAAGCATGTTCTAGGATGATTTTGGGTCGAAAGAAGTGGGTTAAAAATTTGTTTGGTCAAAAAAGGGGTTGATCCAAAATCGCAAAAATGTGAAGGGGTATACCTTCAAAAATTGACAAAAATGAAAAGTCGCCAAAATCACTTCTAAACGACCCAAATCGGTGGTAAATGATGTATAAACATATTCTAGGACGATTTCTGGTCGAAAGAAGTGGGTTAAAAATTTTTATTGGTCAAAAATGGATCGAACACAAGTCGAAAAAATGTAAAGGGGTATACCTTCAAAAATCGTCCAAAATTAAAAGTCGCCAAAATAAATTCTAACTGACCCAAATCGACGGTAAATGATGTATAAACATATTCTAGGACGATTTCTGGTCAAAAGAAGTGGTTTAAAATTTTTTCTGGTCAAAAAAGGGGTTGATCCAAAATCGCAAATATGTGAAGGGGTATACCTTCAAAAATCGTCAAAAATTAAAAGTCGCCAAAATAAATTCCAACTGACCCAAATCGATGGTAAATGATGTATAAACATATTCTAGGACGATTTCTGATCGAAAGAAGTGGGTTAAAAAATTTTTCCCGGTCAAAAATGGGTCGAACCCAAGTCGAAAAAATGTAAAGGGGTATACCTTCAAAAATCGTCAAAAATTCAAAGTCGCCAAAATCAATTCCAACTGACCCAAATCGATGGTAAATGATGTATAAACATATTCTAGGACGATTTCTGGTCGAAAGAAGTGGTTTAAAGTTTTGTTTGGTCAAAAAATAGGTCGATCCAAAATCGCAAAAATGTAAAGTCGCCAATTTTGCTCCTAATTGGCCCAAATCGATGCTAGATGATGTATAAACATATTCTAGAACCATTTTTCATCGAAAGAAGTGCATTAAAAATTTGTTGACCTCGTGAAATGGTCAATTCAAAATCACAAAAATGTTCGAAACGAATGAAGCAATGAATCATTAAAAAATTTGAGGAGAAATAAGTACCAGCAAAGGACGTTCACGTAGCGGGTGGTAACAACGCGTTAATATTAGCAACGACGGAATCCGGTCGGAGGAGGGGAGACGATCGTTCGAACTACGAGAGGAACAATGAATTTCCGGTGAGCTTTGTGCTTCCGAGGAGCGACAATGTCCTCATTGTCTCTCCGTGGACTGCATAAAGATGCGCTCCTTTCGCGAGCGAAACCTTGCGCGACTTCCCTCGAGTCCTTCTCCAAGTAATAAGACTTCTTCGAGTGTTCACCGCGAATGAAATACTCCTTGAAAACCGTATTCCGTTCTCTTCTATAAATCGTGAAATTTAACGGATCGTTGGCGAACGCGTAACTGCAAACAATGACGCGATAACTGTCACGTATCTCAGGAATTATGGAGTCCGTTAATCGCAGTGGCGTGAACCAACAAAGCGTTATGGTTTCACGTAGTAATGCAACGCTTATTTACCGGGTTTCAGTGTCTTATTCTATAAAACAAAGCATTTCCGTCAAAAAAGGTAGAAAGAAACATTTTAAGTTTGTTTCATTAAAGTTTATAATGATAGTCACGAACTTAGCTGAAAACTAATATTATTTACTTAATTCGATCTTTAGTTTACGACAGAACTTAAAACTCTATAGCTGCATGTAACTTTAATAATAATTAACCCTTTGACTGCTAAAGGCGTATATATACGCCCTCTGTAAATTAAAATAGCTTAAATAGTTACTGAATATAAATAAAAAAAATTGATATTTTTAATTTTTTTGCCATTATTATTTTTTAAACCCTAAGAATGGCATCAAATTTCCGGGTACTGTTTTGGTCACTGTCAGTGGACAACTAGTCGCAGCGACTGACAAGCGAAAAACGCGCCGTCCATATAGATGGATTCGTCCGAGAGCGCGCCGCAGTCAAAGGGTTAAAAGTAAACGCAACGATTGTCACTTTTTTTATGCGTTCAAGTAATATTTTCGTTATTATTTGCTCGTGACGTACCTTAGTTAGAATCACTTGATCACTTAATACAATAAATTTACGTTGTACAATTTCTTTTTACACAAAACAAATTGGAGAATAGAATGTTCACGTTATTTATAATACACGGATGCCTATAGAAAAATCGAGATTACATTGCCATAAGTTTAATGATTTTATCGATGCACATGATAAAGACATTCCAAGAGTACTCGTGAATAGAAGTACACAGTACTTGGTTATCAACGATAAGATCGAGAGTTGCACAATCGGTTGCACCGCTCGTGATATCTGTTCGGTTTTATTAGTTCTGATCTATCTCACGTGGATCGGAAGATATTCTAAGGATTGGTTAATCTCGATGGTTGTGCTATCGCGGTAACCATGACGACTCTTTTCCATGGAGACTCGGCTCGTTAATCTTCCGAGGATGCTGTCGCGACGTGAAAAGAAGCTGCTAAGAGAGTCTCGAACAGAATAAAGTGACTCAAAGGGTTTCACACGGACGATCACGATCGCTTGGTGTTAACCATTTGTGTAAACCGAAGTGTTGAATAAAAATGTTTAGCGCGAAGTTAAGCTCGGTGTTCACGAACGATGCATCTAGCCACTTGTAAAATACTTATAACACACGATTTTAGTATCTTGATTTAACCCCATCCTCGATGTCACTCTGTTCTTTGTCGTTTATGGTTCTATCGTGAACAGACTTCGTTGGAGCGACCTCTGTGCGACTGTTGTGAACATCGATTAACTCCACTGATTAACCCATTCGAGACGAGGATTTTTTTCGAACACGGTCCCCGGAATCGATTTTTTTTCTTTTTATTGTTCATTTTTAATAAAAAAACATGTTTACTATGGAAATAACCCAATTCGTAAGTGAATTCACATAAATAAGATCATTGCACACCGGGTGCATTTTTAGATTTAGATTTTTAGATTTTTTGGTACAAAGTAAAACCAATGCCAAATTTTGTTTTCCTGTACTTTACGGATTTCATTAGTTCAAGAAAAATCTTATTTCGACGACTAGTTTACTCGGAATAACTGATAATTGCACATTACTGTTATTGCACGGTGTGCAATCCGTCTCGAATGGGTTAACGGGTTGAACACTGTGGTGGTCAACGGTAACCACTGATGGCAATATTAGTACAACTCGAATCAAATCTACCGCTAATATTCGTCAAATTTTCAATATTTCTAACGTTATGATAGCAATGAGGTATCGTATAACACGGATTTCGGTATGACACTTAACGTGTTAAATTATTATTCTCAATGACGACGAGGAATAAGATGATAAAGTTAGTTCTGGCTTCTCCTAAGTACTTCTTCATGAGTACCGACGTTAACAGTGTTAATTAAATGTCCTCGTTTCTCATCGATAGAATTTCCCCCCAATTCTACCGTCGATGCTAATTGCCACCATTAATCCAGTTTAATTCGTATTAAAGTCTCGTTCTCACCGTTTAATGAATACTATCGCGTACGAGTAATTCCCGTGGCATCTAATCTCGCGGGAAAAGTAGGGAAGGCTAATAGAGAGAGAATTGCTTTTAAGAGCCGCGCTCCCGTAATTCTCGTGCTTAGAAAGTCGAACTAATTAATTTCGGGTTCGCTAACTCACGGTGTAATTCCCCCCCGCGGAAACCGGCGGAACTAGCCGAAGAATTCGTGGTACGATGTTCATCGAGATTAAGGCGGACTTCCAATGGCTACTTGGTTTGCGCATGGTTCGGTTAACCTGCTACTCGGAGATTATTCGATACATCATCCGGAATACCAGAAACACCTGACTAATGGACGACGAAATGTTAGCACTAGAACTAACGAATAAACAAGGTAACGCTAGACAAATGTTCTTTCCCTAAAGTATTACAGATGGACCAAATTTTTTGACGAAAACGAACTGTTTCCAACTTTATTATTATAGTTAAGAAGATATGAAGGTCAAGTTCGGTTTTTTAAATGGGACTATATATTTTTCTTCCGATCGTTTGATAATGCTTTTCAAGACGAATTCATTGACCCTTTATGTATGTCACTGATTTCAATTCATTTTTGAGATATCGAGCTTACAAATTTACCGATACTTCTGGAAGAATACTTTGGTTGGAATAGGAAGTTAAATTATTGGTATCAATGAATTGAGTATTTAACTGAAAACTTTACAATCGTTTTCCCGAAAGTTTACTTTTTGTGAGTTACCATGTTTTACGACCGAATGCCTCATTCAGGAATATTTAAATTTCCGTACCACGCGATTGCACAGAAAAATCATTCCCACATTATCATCGATGCTAATTAACTTCTCAGATAGTTGGATTCACCGAAACCTCGGTGATTAATTCACAATACGCATTCTTGGAATGCCTGTTTTTTGGCGATATTCATTTTCTCCTTAACCGGATGATCGTTGAAGATTAAGCGAGTCTTCGAAGAGGTTTACAATGGTCGGCTTATTCATAGGAGTATAAAAAGTGTTGCCCTTCGTCGAGCGTAACAGCAGCGGCGAAGTAAAAGGAACGCTGCTCCGCGAACGTTTTAAAGGGATATTATGCGAGAGGGGAGGCGGGACGAAGGGACGTCAACGTTTCTACGCGCACGCGCATCGCCGGGTTATTATCGCCCACGCGTGCTAACTGTACGTGCAATTCAATCTACCTTCGTCCGATGTTCTACGTTTCTTTTCCCTGTAACATCCTTTCTAGCCTCTTTTCGTTCGTTTTCTTCCGGTGAAAAACAGTGGAGTACACCTTGGTGGGTTTTCAAAAAGATTAATGACAATGATGTCTACGTCTTGCTGATATTCATCCAAATATACTACTGTAAAGGGTTAAACTAAACCAAGAAATACGTATTTATATGTAGAATAAATCTTTCTTAACAATACAAGCCACGCGCAGGCGTGGACTTCGCCTCTGGCACGGAATCCTTTACCGCCGGAGAAAGGGGATTCACCATGCGAGTAAATGCTGTAATTAAAAGGCAATTAGCCTTGCGGACATAATGGAAAGCCTTTTATTATAACCGATCGCCGTCTCGTAATGAAGATTACCCATTGTGTGTACTTATTGTTCATTATATCCTAAGGTACCTTCGTCTCTCGTACTTTAAACGAACAATAAATATGCCGATCCTCTTGCTTTGTTCTTTGACATACGAAACTATTGAACTTACGTGGATCGTAAGAGATATTTCTTTTAAGTGCGCGTATATATTAATAAAGAATATTAATCTCTTCGTGTAATGAAGTATGGAGACACAAAATAATGAGATGCTTCTCGTAATTATAAAAATGACGAGGGTTAATAGATTATTAAATTGTATATAAACACTTTAAATTAATCGATTACCATGGAAACAACATGACACGCAATTACATATCCCTTTTACTTATAATAACATTGAATTGCGTCATAAATAAGTTCCGTACATCCAAGAATTTTTTTATTAAAAACCGTCAGAGTTTTACGTAAAGGGAATCGATAAGTTGCTTTAAAAATGGCAAGAAGTTATTAATAAAATATAGTAACATAACATAATATAATACAATATATATGCATCATTTTATTTCACAACCTTTTTTCATTTTTCCTTTAACTCGAAGATTCCATCGACCCAAAACTTCTCAGGTTTTATCGCCGAAAAATAATCAAAAATTGGCATAAACTTTCCGGACAACCCATATTTCACAAAGTTTCTTGACATTTATCGGAATTTAAAAAATCGGTTCTCACGGGAGGCGAGACGTCGATCGAAAACAAAGCGTGATCGATGGAAAAAGGAATATTAAAGGTGGCCAGAGTGTGCATTATGCACACAAGCTTCCCGGGTTCTCGAACGGCATAGTGTGGGTGTAGAGTGGTAGCGTGGGTGTCTCTGGCATTATGTACCTGACACCGTGACAAGCTCGCGTGAGCCACTACGAATCGGTAGTAGAAAATAAAAATCGAAGAAAATAGAAAGGAATAGAAAAAGTCTAAAAGAGTACTCCAGGTTGAATAAAACCGGTGTGGGAGACTTGGGATGCTTGGCTCAGTTTGTTCACGGGGTCAACGATTGCGAAACTTCCTATCAGTGGCGTAGCATTTTTTTTTCGAATCCTCCGAAGTATTCGATACGAAACTTGTTTGTATTTTTCTAGTATTTGAGTAGAATCAGTAGTCGAGCGTCTACTATATGCGTTTTTTGTCCGACTATTGAATCCACGACGTGGAATCTTGAATACATTTGAATAATATTGCGTAGTTGAATTTTTATGGAATCGAGAATTGAGAGTGTTTAAAGGGTTAGGTATTCTTAACCAGTCATTAGATATATCTTAGGTGTTTTCGTGTGAAATGGAGCATCGTAAGGGCGAAGTTTAAAGTGCTGTATTTTTTAGAATATATTATTTTTCTTTAATTAAAATTCGTTGGAAAGTAATCGATTCGGGAGTGGACATTTTTTGGCATCGAACGATGGAATTTGATTTTTTCAAAAACAGAATTATGGCACTGAATGACTGTTAATTAAGAAACATTGATAACGATGAGATTATTTAACGGAATAATGTTTAATATGAAACAGTATAATAAAACAAAACTGTTTAAGCGCTCTCCGATAGATCGGTTTCTTTACATCGTTATCGTTACGTTAAAAATATTGCAAATATTGCAAACTTTGCAATATTAGCGCTATATTTGATTCGAATTTTAGTAATATTGGCATAAGTGGTCACCGGTGATCGCCATGGTGTTCAACGTGTTAACCCATTGACTGCCACGCAAATTTAGCGCGTCTTGCCCTGGGCGCCACGGTTTTAATTTAAAGGAAACATGAAGTTTTACAAAATATAATAATATTAAGTTACTGATAAAATATTGCAATGGCATTTACAGTATTTTTATTGAAAAAAAAACAGTACGAGATAACTCGTAGCTGGCGTCACAAAATAAGACTTCTATGCTGGGTGCCACTACGAGATATCTCGTAGTTAGCAATTTTGGTACAGACGCTTACTACGAGATATCTCGTAGTTGGCAGTCAATGGGTTAAAGGTTCTCGAAGAATTTTTGCCATGGAATATCTCGCTAGATTTCCAGACGTAGCCAGATATGGGATTCACGAGAGATTTAGTCATCGAGTAACAATGGTGCCTTCTGATCGTTAAAGTGTTATTTAATTGACGATAACAGGTACTCATGGGCGACTGGTAAGATGTTCATTCTTCCTACGTGTCTACCTTGAACACCCCGAAGAAGACTTATCCGAGTGATCAGTTTCCATCAATGGTTTCATTGATCGAGACTTACTTAATCGGTGATCGATTCTAATACGACGACCTTCGGTACCCGATTCAAGGCGATTAAACACAATGATTATCAGTTGTGAAATTAATGAAGTCGATTTAAATGTACACAAAAAATTCTTGAGCTCGGAAACAGTTTCATATTCATGGCGTCTCACGCTCGATTAGAATACTGGCAGAGCGAGCAGTAACACGTTGATCGCCACGTGGAAATTCGTGTTATACGATACCTCGCGATACGCATTCGTAATGACTATAGTAAGTCTAGAAATAAAACTGTTTAAGCGCTCTATGATACATTGGTTGCTTTATATCGTTATTGTAATTTTTTAAATATTTAAAATTTGACGAATATTAGCGATATATTTGATTCGAATTTACTAATATTGGCATCAGTGGTCACCGACGACCGCCATGTTGTTCAACGTGTTAACTCTGAACATTTATAATATAACTGAAATAAAAATAAACCTGTTTAATCGCTCTACGATAAACAGATTAATTTACATCGTCATCTTAACATTAAAAATATTGCAAATTTTACGAATATTAGCGATATATTTGATTCGAATTTACTAATATTGGCATCAGTGGTCACCGACGACCGCCATGTTGTTCAACGTGTTAAGTCCGAACACTTATAATATAACTGAAATAAAAATAAACCTGTTTAATCGCTCTACAATAAACAGATTAATTTACATCGTCATCTTAACATTAAAAATATTGCAAATTTTACGAATATTAGCGATATATTTGATTAGAGTTTCAGTAATATTGACATCGGTGTTCATCGGTAATCGCCATGGCGTTCAACTTGTTAAAAAATTAATTAAAACTAACCTCGAATATTCCTCTTCCATTCTTCCTCTCATTCTAATTAGAATCGAATTACACTGGTCACATCGTGCTCCGAACACTTCGCGACTACCGATTCCGCTATTATTCGACAATTAGATAAGATAACGAGTACCGATGTATTCACTGCGAGATCTAACTTCGATATTCGTGAACGTTAATGCATACTCCGGCTTAATGAAGTTATAGAGATAGCATCGGGTAATTCCGATTATCCGACTCTCATTGTAGGTCGCAACCCGGGGCTTGATAGCTGATCGAGGATTAAACTACTGGTTCGTACAATGTTTGTTCCGAGAATCTACTACGAATGTAATTTTACTTATATTCATATATTATCGTGAAACGAATCAATGCATAACTCGAAGACGACCAAAATCTAAACTATTATATCAATTTGTAAATACATACTTTGCAATCTAACCTATAAGTATGCTGGGTCACATTATTCGCATTGCCAGGAAGACCTTAACCCATTGACTGCCAACTACGAGATATATCGTAGTAAGCGTCTGTACCAAAATTGCTAACTACGAGATATCTCGTAGTGGCACTCAGCATAGAAGTCTTATTTTGTGACGCCAGCTACGAGTTATCTCGTACTGTTCTTTTTCAATAAAAATACTGTAAATGCCATTGCAATATTTTATCAGTAACTTAATATTATTATCTCTTGTAAAACTTCATGTTTCCTTTAAAATAAAACCGTGGCGCCCAGGGCAAGACGCGCTAAATTTGCGTGGCAGTCAATGGGTTAACCTCTGTAACTCTTTTTTTCGTATTTTTCGTAACCTCTTAGCTACTGTACGCCACTATAGTCGCTTTCACGTATATTATCTTATTATATTCACTTCTCAAACTCTTTTCATGAAAATGTATAAAGCAATTTTAATTAATTCATCTCTAATTCTATTCTAATGTAATCTCATAGTGGAAAGCACCACTATATAGACACAAATCGCAGTGCTGTTACATTATTATGCGCGCGCACCCCGCGTCGAATATTGCCGTGCAAAGATGCAGCGCCGCGGAAAGTCCGGCCATAGAGTTAAGAGGTTAGTAAGATATCAAATTCGAGCGAGTATTCTTTGCTGTAAAGTCTTAGGGACTTACTTAGGGATATAAAAATTCCAGAGACACGGAGACAACCGGTAGTCGATTTATAATCGTCACCATTCCCTTCTTAACATCCTTTTCTCCTTGTTCCTTATGCTCGTCGAGGTTTCTTCGTGACCGTTGTCGCTGATCGTCGGAGAAAGTTCGATTCGCTGTTAAAGTTGCATCAAGAAATAAATCGTGATGTTTCCTTACGCGATGGGATTACAAAATGCTTGGTTTCATTCAGTAATAAACTGTTCACTGTTGGGTTTCAATGGAAAACGATTGTCGCCGAATCACACCTTGATCCACTTTGCCGGAAGAAATATTATCGAATACGATATCCGTCTTCGGCGCTTGATTTATCGTACGACTCAATGTAATGTTGCACAAGATGCGCATGCATTATGCATTTAAATCAGGGAACATTGTAGCAAATCAATTAACAGGAGTGTCTCGTTCTCTCCTTCTATTGGTGACAGGATCTTGTAATTACCTAGACACAGTCTGGGCGTCGTAAATCAGTGTTAATTAATTACGTAATTCGCAGCTGCTGGTACTTTTCGATAATTTGCTTTTAATGCCACTCATATGATTTCATTTTCTACGGAGAATATAATACACCTGACTCCCGTTTTATGCGGTAAATACCTTCGATAGAAATCTGCATAGAAAACATATGTTTTCTTGGTAAAATTAGGAATTCCTTAACATCTTTTCATATTAATTAACTCGGATCCTTCAGCCATTATTTCTATACAATTAAACATACATACAAATTAAATATAACCGAGTATAAGTTCGGTAGTTTTACAGTTAAAAATCTACGAATAAAAAGAGACTCGGCTGTGTTTCCAAGTCCGGTAGAATTCTATACCGATAATAATTCTATTAATAGAATTCCGCGATAACAACTTCGGTGCATCGGACTCGATGTAATTTCTTATAAAAAATTCGGAATAGTTTCGCCGAGCGAATCGATGCGATGCATTAAGTGGAATACGTTGGTTGTAATTATTTAGTTGGTTCGCCGAGTAGGCGAAGGCGTTCCGAGACGTTCAAGTTTCCAGTGGACGTACGAGTTGTCATAAAACACGTCACCGCGTATCTTGATGTTGGTACGAGTACCTCGCGAATAGTAAACCGCAAAAGATCGTGGTTACGGGGATGGAATTTATGGCACGGGAAACAGGTAGTCGAGAAGAATCGTGCTTCCCTAACTATGCGAAAAATCTGGAACTTTACTACCGAAGTCATTTCAAAGCGTTTCACGAAGACTTCTTTAATACTATTTTTCAGTTGTACCAACCAATCACGATGATTCTTGACTGCGCCAGTTTGGACTTTAGACAGTTTGCAAAATCATACGAAAATTCTTTTTTGCAGTTTTATAATGCAATGTTGTTCTTAATTAGTATAAGAATATTCTTGTATCTTTACGATATTGATATTATAAAGCATTATTCACGGAATTTGGATGATGAGTCACGGCAGATTTAGTCTTCCCCACGTTTCCATGACTGGTCGTAGATAAAATATTAATTACCGGTGGTAATCGGATGTTATCGCGTTAAGAATACGAGATGACGTAAGGAACGAATTATTTGATTGAGGTAATATCATTATCATGATTTACGAATTTTTCGATGCTTTCATGATAAAACTACCGAACGTATACTAAGTTATGCTTACACATTTATTTGAATATATTAAGTAAAATTATTTTAATAAATTATGAACGAAGGAATTAAGTTAACCTCTTCGCACCCTTCGCCACATATGTGGAGTTAATTTGCGTCCTATTAACAAGATATTTCCATTCGCGAAACCGTTATAAAAATAAATGTGCAATATTTACTAAAATTCCTAACCAGAAAATAATTCAAAATTGTCAGTAGATAAATAAAAACGCTTCTTATAATATTTTTTATATCATAGTTCAGGCAGTGGCACTAAAAACTCGTAGGTTTTCCTAGAAATACTTTGCGCCGCTATATCGGCATTTCATTTATAATATATTAAGATTACCGGAAAGTAATTAATTCAGAAATGGAACAATATTTCTACATCGAAATTTGGGAATTGGATTTTTTCAAAAAGGTCAGGGTTCATAGATGACGGTGAATATTATCCGATAGAATAATGTTTAATATAAAAAACTAAATGGAATTTCATAAAGTATATGAAAAACAATTGATTACTTTCCGGTGCCGCTAATAATTGAAAGACATGAACAAATAAATATATACAAAAATCGTATATTTTTGTAACGCATTTAAATGAATTCTTTTTAAGTTGAGACATAAATAGAATTTCACGAACTCACGTCGGACGTGGAAATTAATACCGCGAGGGGATAAAGAGATAAATGAGATTTTTAATTGGACGGTGTCGAAAGGCGCGTTAAAAAAAGTGAAAGACTCGCGAGGGTCCGACGCGAACTGTACGAGTGAAATAAATAAGCAAAGGAGAGAGGGATGAAGCAGGAAGAATGAAAGGAATAAGAATTATAGAATGAAAGAAATACAAAAAAAGGAAGAAGAAAAGGAAGAAGAGAGTCAGCCAGTTCGAAGTTAAAAAGGATAAGAAAACGAATTCACCTTCGTTACTTTCACTCAACCCTGTCAACCCTTGCTTCGAGAACGGACATCCGGTGGTCCATTAACATTCCCATCTTCGCTGATTGAGACACGCGTCGGGGCCTGATGTTGAGGTTACCGAGCAATTAGTTGGGAATGAGATTCTAATTGAGGAACCGATTGATACGATGGACGGACATCTAATTAGCCGGATGAATGCAAATATTGCGGCACACTGGGAAGTATGTACTTCTCAAGACGTGTAGAATAGAAAAAATAGAAAAAATAGAAAATAGTAAATACATACTCATGCGGACTAATGTAAGGCGCAATGTATGATACTTTATAATATCATATTTGAGACACAACTTATGATACTTTATAATATGTAAGACACGACTTACGATACTTTATAATATCATATTTGAGACACAACTTGTGATACTTTATAATATGTAAGACACAACTTACGATACTTTATAATATCATATTTGAGACACAACTTATGATATTTTATAATATGTAAGATACAACTTACGATACTTTATAATATCATATTTGAAACACAACTTATGATACTTTATAATATGTAAGACAAAACTTACGATACTTTATAATATCATATTTGCGACACAACTTATGATACTTTATAATATGTAAGACATAACTTACGATACTTTATAATATCATATTTGAGACACAACTTATGATACTTTATAATATGTAAGACACAACTTACGATACTTTATAATATCATATTTGAGATACAACTTATGATATTTTATAATATGTAAGATACAACTTACGATACTTTATAATATCATATTTGAAACACAACTTATGATACTTTATAATATGTAAGACAAAACTTACGATACTTTATAATATCATATTTGAGACACAACTTATGATACTTTATAATATGTAAGACATAACTTACGATACTTTATAATATCATATTTGAGACACAACTTATGATACTTTATAATATGTAAGACACGACTTACGATAATTATAATGTCATTTGTGAGACACGACGTATGATACTTTATAATGTGTAAGAAACAACTTCCAATTCTTTATAATATCAAACATAAGACACAACTTCCAATTCTTTATAACATCAAACGTAAGACACAACTTCCAATTCTTTATAACATCAAACGTAAGACACAACTTCCAATTCTTTATAATATCAAACGTAAGACACAACTTCCAATTCTTTATAATATCAAACGTAAGACACAACTTCCAATTCTTTATAATATCAAACGTAAGACACAACTTACAATTCTTTGTAATATCAAATGTAAGACACAACTTACAATTCTTTATAACAACAAACATAAGACACAACGCACGATACTTTATACTACACCAATACCAATATCGAGATAAAAGATCCCTATAAAAAAATTTGCGTGAGATAATCGCTCGAAGACGACAAGGGTCACGGGAAAGGTGTAAAATCGTGGCAACGACTTCCTAGTTGCCGAGGATGGCAGTTCTATGCAGAAGCCGACTAATCTTAGGACTGGCTTACACGCGATATTACGTGAGTCCACGCCACCGAACTTTTATCTTCCGCGGTTTACGTCTGCGGTTTCTCGCGTGGTCAGGAATCCCGACATTGTTAAGCTTCTTCCACTTCGGAAGCTTTAGTTCGAATAGCTTGTGAATAAACCATTTTATATCGTTTCCAATATCTTCATCACGCTGCGACTCGACACACTGTAAACTCCCGTATAACACGAGTTCCTACAACGCGAATTCCTACAACGCGTTAAAGATGTGCGACGGCTACTTTTTGTATAACGCGATTCTCGTACAACATGCTATATAATAAAATGCGGGAGTTCTCTGACAACGCGATTTCATATACCGCGAATTCCTACAACGCGTTAAAGATATTGCGACGATTCTTTTTTATATCGCGATTTCATATAACGCGAATTCGTACAAAGCGTTGAAGATATTGCGACGATTGTTTTGTATAACGCGATTTCATACAACGCGCTAAAGATATTGCGACGATTCTTTTTTATAACGCGAATTCGTACAACGCGTTGAAGATATTGCGACGATTGTTTTGTATAACGCGATTTCATATAACACGCTAAAGATATTGCGACGATTTCTTTTTATAACGCGATTCCATATAACGCGTTAAAGATATTGCGACGATTGTTTTCTATAACGCGATTTCATACAACACGCTAAAGATATTGCGACGATTTCTTTTTATAACGCGATTCCATATAACGCGTTAAAGATATTGCGACGATTGTTTTCTACACCGCGATTTCATACAACGCGCTAAAGATATTGCGACGATTTCTTTTTATAACGCGTTAAAGATATTGCGACGATTGTTTTTTTATAACGCGATTTCATACAACGCGCTAAAGATATTGCGCCGATTGTTTTCTATAACGCGATTTCATACAACGCGCTAAAGATATTGCGACGATTTCTTTTCATACCGCGATTCCATATAACGCGTTAAAGATATTGCGACGATTGTTTTCTATAACGCGATTTCATATAACGCGCTAAAGATATTCCGACGATTGTTTTTTATAACGCGAATTCCTGTAACGCGCTAAAGATATTACGACGATTTTGTTGAATAACGCAATTCTCGTACAACGCGTAAACTATCAACCGCGTTATCCGGCAGTCTACTACAAATTCGCGTCCAAAACGACAATAATATCAACATACCCAATACCCGGCACAAAATCAAAATAAATAATCATCTTCCATCAAAGTAATCTCTACAGGGAATCCGTCAAGAAAATACCTCAACGATGCATTTAATTCACGAACAAATATCTCTCGTAGAAGAACTAACCGGAAGTGAGTAGATTCGGTGCTCATTACGTAGTTCCGCGGAGGATTCGTGCTGACCGACGGCGAGAATTATCATTCTAACTGGCAGTTAGAAGGTTGGATGTCTTGGTGTTGGGCATACGTACCAACGTAAGGGCTTAAGGGCGAATGCTGGGACACGAGAGTCTCGTTTGTGTGTCAGGTTGAATATTGTGTTGCCAGAGGAGAGACAGAGTCGTGGAAGCTCGCGTATAATGCAACTACTCGTGGTAACTTAACTCAAGGAATAATCAAGCCTTAACGAACACGGAGCCGCTTGGCTTCACGTAACCAAGGTTACCCGAGGTTAGGTTAGTTCCCGATAGGCCGCTGCTTACCAAGGTGTTGTTGATACAACTTTATAAAACCAGCGGACATCGGTGGATTAACCCTTTGCACTCGAAGTTTTTTTTCATTCATATTACCAGCAACTCGAAGCAGTTTCAGTGAAAAAATCATATTTATATATACGTAAATAATGTGCGCATTCAAAGGAAAGACATCATTGTATGTTATTGTCTCCATAGCGGAGCCCTCGAGTTTGAAGACAAATTTTAAATGGCTCCGCTCCGAAGCCCTCGAGTGCAAAGGGTTAATTGTTTAGACGATTCAAATAATCGACGAAACATCAATGGCTATGTTCAGATATTATTAAGAGTAGAAGTACTGGCGATATATTCAGGTCTATTTGTATATTTATGTGTACGTTAAAAAAGGATGCATGGAAGAAATAAATTAACCGGTTGATTTATGTCTATTATGCAACGTAAACCTCGAAGAATCTGAGAAAGTTAATCGCTTAATACGCGATTCGTCGAAGTATCCCCCTTTTTTCATTATTACTATTTTACATATTTTTGACATACCCCGACAAGTTTGCGTAATGTTTCTTGCTGCATAGTTCGCCAACCTTCTTGTAGTAAAGTCATTTCTTGCGGGGAAACTAAAAACCGAGCGATAGCAATAAACGGACACGATCGATTTTAAAGGTGACAAAATCTTATTACACCCAGGTGCCAATATAATATGTGTCTGCATGGCAAGAATATAGTTTAATATTAATGGTAAAATTATTAAATGGACAACGGTTTTATATTCTGTTTACTTTTAATGTTCATTCTAACGTTTAAAGTAAATGTATTCTTTATATGTATATTTATATTCTTCGAAAACATTCCTACGAATATTAAATATTGAGAAATATTCACCTTCGTTTATATTTCTAACTTTACCAAAGGATGTCACCCATTAAATAAATCAATAGATAGATAAATAGATAATGAATATTAAAGATTGCATTTTTTTACTAGAAGCTAGTTTCGCTAGATAAAAATTCCGAAAAGGACCAGGTATCTCTATATCGAAGATATTATTCTCGCGTCGAAGGGACTCAAAGGGAAATGGATGACGAACGACGTCAAGGCACGCCGGTAAAATGCTCGGAAATTTATCGGCCTGCCTCTCTTTTGTATTATTACTTTCACGTCTCGCGCCACAAAGGCAGAAGACTCGCGCGAAGTTTCTTCGTTCGCGGCCATCTCATTGTATGCAGATTCTCGTCTAGGAGTCTTAAGAATCCGCGAGTCTAGACTGCTCTGAACAATAAAGTTCTATGAATTTTTCATGTCGTCACAGTTAAAATCCTCCGATTATTACATTCTCGAAATTTGATTAATAATACAGAATCCAAAGCGATCACAGAGACGAAACCGATCGATGAACAATGAACCCTCGATCGCTCGGAGGAGTCGATTTCCAAAAATTACGATCTTTGTAATTTATTACGATTTCTTGTCGTTTGGTAGGTTTAATAAAAATGGCGGCTCGTCAGGGGTTACGGGGAACAGTTACTATGGGTTTCAATAATTCTCCTTCTCCTCCACGTTTATATCGGTAATATTTCTAAAATTTGCAATACTTTTAATATTACAATAACGATGCAAAATAACTGATTTATCGTAGAGCGCTTAAAGAGTTTCATTTTTATTTCAGTTATATTTTACGTTTTTCAGTGGTATTAGTCAAATTCGAGACAAATATATCGCTAATATTTCTAAAATTTGCAATACTTTTAATATTACAATAACGATGCGAAATACCTAATTTATTGTAGAGCACTTAAAGAGTTTCATTTTTATTTGAGTTATATTTTACGTTTTTCAGTGATATTAGTAAAATTCGAGTCAAATACATCGCTAATATTTCTAAAACTTGCAATACTTTTAATATTACAATAACGATGCAAAATACCTCATTTATCGTAGAGCACTTAAAGAGTTTCATTTTTATTTGAGTTATATTTTACGTTTTTCAGTGATATTAGTAAAATTCGAGTCAAATACATCGCTAATATTTCTAAAACTTGCAATACTTTTAATATTACAATAACGATGCAAAATACCTCATTTATCGTAAAACGCTAAAACAGTATTATTTTTGGACGTTACATACACGTTACAGACGCGTATCGCGAAGTATCCTATAACACGGATTTCCGCTCGGTGCTCAACGTATTAAGGTAGAATGAATTTCATTCTCTTCTTCGAAAAGATTTTTTATAAGAAGATAGTTAGTACGGAGAACCACTGTAAGATAGGAATCCGAAGGTAAATTACGAGGTACACGAGTACCAACATTGGATGTCCAATCCGTGCAGGTGGTCAAGGAGCACTAGGATGTCCGAGATTGAACATACACGCTACGGGATTACGAGAAACAATCACTCAATTTTTATTTCAATTTCAATCCCGTAACACTCCAAAAATCGCCATTCACAATCTCACTCTAAAATCTCGACGTCCCAAGGAAACGTTGATGCAAGTTGTTTTATTAACACTAGAACTACCGGATATATACTCCGAGGCTCATTTAATCATTGGGGGTATCGTTAGGCCCAAGTAGGGACGCCGGACCCAAAATCAAGCTCTTCTTATAACCCGATTAAAATCGTAACGTTTTTCTATTTAATGTTTTCGACTATAATGCTTTCCCTAGGAGATATTTTTATTTATTTATTTCTATATATATTACATATTTTCATTACATATTACATATTTTTATTTTTATTTTTAGAAATCCGACTACATCTTTTGCTTGTATCCTTGTATTCTAATGGGAAGTAATATATATATTTTACAAGTAAAAGATGTAGTCGGATTTCTATAAATAAAAATAAAAATATATAAATTTCTATAAATTCGACTACATCTTTTGCTTGTATCCTTGTATTCTAATGGGAAGTATCTCGTATATATATAATATATAATAATAATACTGTAATATATATCTTATATATATTATATAAATTTATATAAATAAACTGAAACTAAATATTTCACCGTTTCCAGACTTTTCAAATACCCCGCATAAATTATGACTGAAGAATTAAAGTTAATTAATGCATTCAATCATTCGCGTTATATATATAAAATAAAAGTATACGAAATCTGAAATAATTCGCTGTGGCATATTCGAATAAAATAACCAAAAATGTCAGACAAGACATTCCGACCACCTTCGTAGTTCTAGTGTTAATTTACCTGAAAAGACGTTTTCCTTGAGGTCACCAAATGAAAGGGTATAAAGTTCTTTAATTATTAAAAACCGCAGTTAAAATCGTCGCGTCTAAGTGGATCCAGTTTTAATCTAAATCGAAGTGCCGCACTTTAGATTGCGAACCGGCCGCGGAGCGAGCTACGATTTCCCGTTTTATACGTAAAACTACGACGGAGTATTGCGCGCAACTTTTGAGGTAATTAAAGTTAATCGATGTTCGATTATACCGTAATTTCCGATTCTGCGATTCCTGGTTGATCCGTGATCCTATGGTACCGGGTCGATAGTCGGATTTATAAAGTATCGATTTACAGAGAATATATTTTGAGAAATACTTTTGAAGGTTTCTTCGAACGATCTTCGGGAGATCCAACTGATTAGAATGGAAATTATGTACTCGAAGATCTTCTAAGTTCTACCTTTAAGAGCGCGCGTTTCGATGCAATCGTCCTTCTCGGGTTTCCTTGGCAACGTTTCTCGTACCGGGAGAAATCTCGTAAGAAATAAACGTCAAGAGGAAGTACACTTTGCCTACCAGTGAGATATTACCAGTAAACTTCCTTAATGGTGGTTCACAAGACATTGTCGACTAGCTTCCACTTATACCGGTTGCGCAACTCAAAATTCATCCCTTTGGAAATAAAATTCAACTATTTGCACTTGAAATTGACCCTTTCGCAAATCACATTCAAGATTTTTTACTCCAAATTCATTCTTTTGCGACTCAGGCTCAACATTTTCTACACGACATTCATCCGTTTGCAAATTAAATTCAACTGTTTGCACTCCAAATTCATCCATTTGAAAATCAAATTCAAGTGTTTACACTTCAACTTCACCCTTCCGCGAATCAAATTCAATATTTTGTACTCGAAATTCATCGATTTTGGAAATCAAATTCAACTGTTTGCACTTCAAATTCAGCCATTTGAAAATCAAATTCAACTGTTTGTAATTCAAATTCACCCTTCCGCGAATCAAATTCAATATTTTGTACTCGAAATTCATCGATTTTGGAAATCAAATTCAACTATTTGCCCTTCAAATTCAGCCATTTGCAAATCAAATTCAACTATTTGCACGCCAAATTCGCCAAATTCACCGGTGACCGCCGATGCCAATATTCCCAAAACTCGAGTCAAATATACCGCCAATTTTCGTTCAATTTTCAATATATTTAACGTTACGATAAAGATATAAAGTAACAAATGTATCCTAGAGCGCTTAAACAGTTTGATTTTTCGCCGTTATATACACACTACGAATGAGCAAGGTTGAATCGCGAGGTATCGTATAACACGGATTACAGCCATGCACTAAACGAGTTAAAAACGAGCATAGAAGTGGTCGAATACACGGCGTGTATTCACCTTTGATAGAAGAATAATTGGTCCGCGACGTCGGACGCGGCACGAGTCGTAAATAAATTGCACCGTCGAGCGGTTTTATGCTAATCCGCTTGGCACGAGTGTCTATTACGAAAGTCAACGGGAAGAGAAAGAAAACGGCGAGACAGGACGGTGTGTACACGACACACAAAACGACCGATAATTCCCACTTACGCGTTTATCGTCTAAGATTCCATGGGAATGTCACCGGTCAATCCATATCTACGTTCGTAATAACACGCGATATTATTTTAATCGACGTAACCCACGAAGCACAAAAAGAGAGAAGAGGTTGGAACGTGCTTCGTAAATGAATACCAATGGTGGAACATCGGATGTTATTCGATTCTAGATCCTTTAGGATGGGGAATAAACGTTTTTACTTTGGACATCTTCGAGAGATCTAATCTCGGGTTATAGAGTGATTTAAGTATCTTGTTACGAGGCACTATCGAGTCTGAGTATTACTCCTCGGAAGCAGCCTCCTCCTCGGATAAGATACTCCTAGCTACTTATTGATCTACGACTCGAATCGAGTAACGGCGATTTAATATCTGGTAACCTATAAATTTCAATCCTCCCCGCGGTTACCGACGCTACCAAATACCGACTGATTCCATTCATTGATCAGCTCAGCTATGAATTAACCCTTTGCGGTCGGTGTCCCCGTAGCGGGGACATTTCCAAATCGACATTTTTAAATAGTCGTAGAAGTCAATAACCCCGCAGCGGGAACCTTCAGGAACCTTACGTATTATAAGTAGTATTAAATACAACAAATCAGTTTCAACAAATTCTGTGTGTTTTAATATCCATATATTGACTTTAAATCCTGTACGGAAAAGTAATTGCGAAACGATAGATTTGCTCCAACCTACTGGTACTCTCAAAAGCGAAATCTGCCGATCGCAAAGGGTTAAGATATCAACGTTAATAACGATCGATAATTGTATCGACACAAGTTTAACTCCGGTCGTGACTTAATATTATAACTTGAATCCGTATATTTCGAAGGAATAACGATTGCGAGCATAATTGTATTCAACGGCATAATAATAGCATAGTAAACAGCACTGCGATTTATACTGGTGGTGCATTCCACTATGAAATTACATTAGAGATACAATTAGAGATGAATAAATTAGGATTTCTTTGTACATCTTCATGTAAAGTGGTTGAAAAAGAAACTTAACGAGATATCATACGGGAATGTGCGAAACACAAGTAGATATAGCAGGGTGCTTAGCATGAGAGAGCATGTCTGGCTCGTACGAGGCGGGACTACCGATACCCGACAACTGACCCCATGGGGTCACCACGAGTAGGCGAGGCTATGCTTTCAAACGGAAAGGGAAGTCGTGACTCCTTCCGTCGTCTATTTTTTTTCGTGGACACGTTCTTTCCCGCATTTTTGCGACGTTTGAATTTGAAGAATGGGTTGACATCGATCGGTTTCGATCGATGTTTCTTTGGGATGTCCGTTCGGATTATGATCGTTGAAATCGATCAAATTAGTCGTTTTACAGATAAAATTCATCTTTTTGCAAATCAAATTCACACGTTCGTTTTAAACTGGATTTTAGTTTTATACATGTTTTGCACACCAAATTCACCTTTTTGTACATCAAATTCACCGTTTTGTATTACAAATTAACCTTTTTGCAAATCAAATTCCCCCTTTCATTTTAAACTGGATTTTATTTTTATTAAAAATTCTAAATAGCTTAAGAAAAGAAATTGGTAGAAAAGCTTAATTTGCAGAAAAGTGAATTCGGAGTGCAAAAAGGTGAATATGATCTGCAAAAGGATTAATAGCCGCGCGAAAAATTCATTTCTCGAGTATAACTATCGTTTTGTACTTCGATGTTTAAAAAGTCCCGTAGTCGCAGATTCAGGTTATCTGCATTCGCTATTTCCATGCTATTCCAAAAATAATTCTTAAATCAACAAATAAAATAATAAACATAAAATCATTTCGATTCGACTGTATAAAACTAGTCAATTTAATTCGGCGAAAACGGTTTAAAAAGCATATTTCGTAGAAGGAGTTTAGTACTCTTAATTATTCATTCCCAAACTGACCATATTCCTTGTCATTCTTCCGTAACGACAGAACCTTGCTATTCCAAAAATAATTCTTAAATCAACAAATAAAATAATAAACATAAAATCATTTCGATTCGAGTGTATAAAACTCGTCAATTTAATTCGGCGAAAACGGTTTAAAAAGCATATTTCGTAGAAGGAGTTTAGTACGCTTAATTATTAATTCCCAAACTGACCATATTCCTTGTCATTCTTCCGTAACGAGAAAACCTTGTTAAAGGTATGGTTAAACGAACCGTGGTTTAAAAAGCTTGAGAAACGATTCCTGTAACAGTTTTACCGCGATTAAAATGCAGCACGAGCCGACATTCCACGGTGGCACCTGTCCGAAGAAGGGAATTCGAGCATTCAGGTGTATTTCCGAAATAGGAACCATTAAAATGACGTGCATGTCCGTGACGATCCATGGTCCCATTCGAGTTGGACAGGACATCGTTAATCTTACGTGGGATCCTACGGCTTACCCAGAAACAACGAGGTAACCACCGGATTCTGGTAGCCGGCCGAGAGTGGCAACTTGAGAAAACCATTAAAAACGATAACTGGAGCTTACCCTCACGATTGGGATCTACCACATTCCTTAAGAATGTAACATCCTTTTTCTGCCTCCGGTGCCTCGGGTCTTTTTCGAGGAAGCAGGTGTGTTCTTCCACTCTCGGCCTCTTAGCCAGACATGAAGGACCACCACGAAATTTCGGATATTTCTTCCTCGCTCGTTTCGCGTCCGGTTTACCTTCTTCGTATCATTAATTTCATTTCCGTCGTGGGGAATTTCAATAGTCATAGTATTAATTTTGTTTTGGTCATATGGTATTTAATGGGCATGATAGTAATTTTAGTTTGGTCATGTGGTATTTAAATTGTCTAATATCAATTTTAATTTGGTCATGTGGTATTTAAATTGTCATGATATCAATTTTAGTTCGGTCATGTGGTATTTAAATTGTCTAATATCAATTTTAGTTCGGTCATGTGGTATTTAAATTGTCATGATATCAATTTTAGTTCGGTCATGTGGTATTTAAATTGTCATGATATCAATTTTAGTTCGGTCATGTGGTGTTTCAATTGTCATTATATTATTTTTAGTTCGGTCATGCGGTATTTAAAGAGTCACAGTATTAATTTTAGTTCTGTCATACGGTATTTAAATAGTCATGATATCAATTTTAGTTCGGTCATGTGGTATTTAAATTGTATAATATCAATTTTAATTTGGTCATGTGGTATTTTAATTGTCATGATATCAATTTTAGTTCGGTCATGTGATGTTTCAATTGTCATGATATTATTTTTAGTTCGTTCATACGGTATTTAAAGAGTCGCAGTATTAATTTTAGTTCTGCCATACGGTATTTAAATAGTCATGATATTACTTTTAGTTCGGTCATACGGTATTTAAATAGTCATGATATTACTTTTACTTCGGTCATATGGTATTTAAACAGTCACAATATTAATTTAAGTTGTGTCATACGGTATTTAAAAACTCATGATATTACTTTTAGTTCGGTCATATGGTATTCAAAGAGCCACAGTATCAACTTAAGTAATGTCATACGGTATTCAAATAGTCACCAAAATTCGAGTAACAACATTCTCGCACATATATCCTCGGTGACATCGTCCAGTACCGAATGACTCGACTTCGTGCTATCACTCGTCACTTTATCAATACTGAAGTTTAGGTAAGACAAATCGTTTTAACTCTTCTGGTTGGTCCCGAGGGTCCGCACGATCAATCAGTTTGAAACGCTTTTATCCGGTTCCGTGAGTCCGAGATGCATTTCGAGCGAATGACGCGACAAGCCAGGTTCTCCTCTCGAGATAGCTCGGACATAAAACAATGCTAGGTGGAAGAGAGAATTCGTTTTCGTGGTGGTGGGTTTGAAAGTGTTCCCTCCGTTGCTGACTTCCACGGCATTATAATTCTTGGCAGGGAGTCCGGCGCAGCTGTTAGCCTCCGTCAAAGTCCTCTTGATTATACGCTCCCTCGGATCTACTTCTCTTATTAACGCGTAAATTCGTTAACTATCGTTACCATTCGCATTAATAGTTTGCCCGGTTATTACGCTGACACTATTATCGCACCGCTTTATCGCGCGGGATTTACGTCGGACTTTAAATGGACGATCACTCATCGAGTATTAGCTGGTATTTAAACATCAAATAATGCTACCAATTCATTACTTATATTCAAACAATTATAATAGACGAAACGCGGGAAGATGCATCGAGTATATCTTATTGATATATTTTATACGCGTTACATAGGAGAGCAGATGATTTAATATTGAATTGCACAGATTTCTTACATCAATTTAACTCGAATACCGTAGATTCTTGTATAACGCGGTTAATGCGTTATATGTTGTACGAGAATCGCGTTATTCGGGAGTTTACTTTACGGGAGACTTTAACGCGTGTCGGAAGAAACGTTCGAAAGAGAAGGCATCCCGAATAACGAGGTGGAACGTAAAGCAGCACTTTGAATGGTTTCGCGATAACTAATGGTCCGAGGGCATAAATATCATGGCGATAGGAAGTGATCTAGGTTACCATGGTGATTTCGAACCTCTCATAAGTCCCTTCACGTTTCACTTTGAATTATCTGGTGACTTCGTTAAAAGAAAAGTGGTATTTATGGGGTCCATGATATTATCCGCAGCGTCTTTTCACAAATTTATATCCGTGCTCGAGATAAATGTAACATCTCAAAGCGAAGAAGACTGCTTAGATACACGACGATGGCAATGGTTACTTATCGCGGGAATAAATTCGAAATATTATTATAATAGGATTTACACGATAGACGATACTCGTGAAAATTCCACGGGGGATTATCCACGCTATTCACACCTTTCACTGGATTTCACGTTGATTCCATGGGAAGTTCGTGCGTTAAATCATTGGAATGGTCAACTTGGCTTTCAACGTTAAGTCACATCCGTTTGGCATTTCAAAACGATTTTTATGGCGGTACGTTATATGTTTGATGATTAATGCCATGAGACGTGTCTATTCTCGGATTCTTACGTTTACTGGATTTTAACATGAAATGTGGTATGTTTATTATTAAGTTAGGAATCAATTAAAGTTTCCATTACTTTGTATATAGCTACTAATTAATTAATACCCTTTTTATGGCATCTGTTTTATTCTACTTTCTTTTCCGGCGTACGGTATCTGAATACCACTCGGCAGGGACTCTCGACGCGTTAGGAAATAAATATAGGTGACCCTCGTATAACGCGCTAGTTAGGTTCCTGAGAAAGGTCGCGTTATAAAAATTGCGTTATGCGGTACTCGGATTATATATAGTACACGTCATATGGAAGTCGCATTGATAAGTGCCGCGTTATATGAGGATTGCCTCAATTTGTGGACAGCGTTGCATAAGTATCGCGTTATATGAGAATTGCCACAATTCGGAACCGCGTTATATGCGAATTGCCACAATTCGGAACCGCGTTATATGCGAATTGCCACAATTTGGAACCGCGTTATATGCGAATTGCCACAATTTGGAACCGCGTTATATGAGAATTGCCACAATTCGGAACCGCGTTATATGCGAATTGCCACAATTTGGAACCGCGTTATATGCGAATTGCCACAATTTGGAACCGCGTTATATGCGAATTGCCACAATTTGGAACCGCGTTATATGAGAATTGCCACAATTCGGAACCGCGTTATATGATAATTGCCACAATTTGGAACCGCGTTATATGATAATTGCCACAATTCGGAACCGCGTTATATGCGAATTGCCACAATTTGGAACCGCGTTATATGAGAATTGCCACAATATGTGAACCGCATTATATCCAAACCGCATTGTATAAGTGCCGCGTTATACGAGAATTACAATAATATGTGAAGTGCGTTATATGAGAATTGCCACAATATGTGAAGCGCGTTATATGAGAATTGCCACAATATGCGAACCGCGTTACATGAGAATTACCACAATATGCGAACCGCGTTATATAAGAATTGCCACAATTTGCGAACCGCGTTGTATAAGTGCCGCGTTATACGAGAATTATCACAATATGTGAAGCGCGTTATATCCAAACCGCGTTGTATAAGTGCCGCGTTATACGAGAATTACCACAATATGTGAAGCGCGTTATATCCAAACCGCGTTGTATAAGTGCCGCGTTATACGAGAATTATCACAATATGTGAAGCGCGTTATATCCAAACCGCGTTGTATAAGTGCCGCGTTATACGAGAATTACCACAATATGTGAAGCGCGTTATATCCAAACCGCGTTGTATAAGTGCGGCGTTATACAAAAATTGCCACAATTTGTGAACCGTGTTATACAAGAATTCCCACAATTTACGAACCGCCTTATACTATACTTACAACTATTTTATTCCCCTGTTCCAAAGCGGAAGTTAACAAACAAGCTCGTTACCGAACCGCCCGAATACCAACGCATCGGCGAGTCGTAACGATCTCCTAAAATTTCGCGTTTCGCTACATCGTGCTCTTTCGTTGATTTATAGACGAATGGATAGAGAGTCGGCTCGAATTTCGATTCCTGGAAGAGATTTCCCATTTTCCCCGATATTTCGCGCCGAAATCGCCGCTCTATCCGAAAGGATTTAACGATCGACAGACGTTAACCCAGTTAGCCGACTAAGGAGACTCGGGACTCGAGACTCAAGAAGAGTGTCGTAAATCAACGTATTTCGGTATCACGGAAGCCACGAGGTACCGAGATATATTAATATACACGAAGTTCGCGTTTCTTGTCGCACTTTGTCGGATATCAGTGTACTCTGACGAGCTAACAGTGATGTATGCGAACACCTGCTAACATCGCGGCTGGCTGAGGACACTCATTCGCGCTAGTAAACAGTACATATTTAGCAGGGTATTCCGTGAAATGCTCGTAACACTCAAAACAATGAACTACTCCAAAGCGTATTGAAAAATGAATGAAATGTATGGAAAAATAAAGTCTACCTATCGCGCAGAAATTAATTATTGTACATCATATAAATATTTGTTCCCTTGAATGAGATTGGCCGTAATATTATTGATATGTAGTGTGAAGTTTTGCGGCTATCGAGAAGGCCAAAAATTAAAAGAAAACTTCTTTATTAATTTTTGGCCTTCTCGATAGCCGCAAAACTTCACACTATGTATATCATATATTGTACAAAACAGTACAATATTAAAAAAGTACAAAAATTGAGTTTACTAAATGAAAGTACGACGAAAGTTCATATAAAATGAATTTAATGATAATGAAATAATAATAATCATTCTGTAAAGAAATAACATTTAATTCTATATTTAGCATAAAAACTAACATTCTTTTTACGAATCAACAAATTGTTAGAATTACTTGCGGACGTAAAATTGATAAATATTTGATAATTCATTATTAATTCATGATAAATAATTGATAATTTAAGTTTAAGGCATCTGCCTTCGACTTTAGTTGTTCTTTTACTTTCGATGTTGCAAGTAATGTTCGGAACAACGTTTAATCGGAATGTTAGTCAGATCAGTTTTAGAATTAGACTTTCAATAGTTTCTCTAGTTTCGATGTTAAAAGTAATATTCGGAACTGTATTTTATCGAAATATTATTCAGCCCTGGTATAAGAAAAGCTTCTTACATGTTTGCTCGTCGTGAATTTGATACTCCGCCAACTCCGACTCGCTCTGCCGAGATACTGTTGTTAGTCAGAAACGCTGACGCTCGCTAACAGACGGGAACCGAGTCAGCGTATTTAGTATTTACTACCAAAGCCCGGCTGTCTCATACCGCGGGTACATATTATTATCTCGAATCATCCTAATCCACCTATCAACCATTTGCCATCCAATTATAAGACGACACATACAGATTAACAATGCGATAATTCAAAATATTTTATAATCGAAAACACTTCCCTCGCAAATGCCGCGAAACAAAATTACACGTAAATCAATTTCAATTGGTAAATTGGTCTCCCAAAAATGCCGTGCAATTCGAATTCACATTTCACATTGCAAATAAATATGCAATAATTGTAACAATTCCATATGAAACAATGATATGTGTTGTTAAAAAGGAGAGTACATGCTTTTCAATAAAAATGCATGAATACAAGATTTACATATATTTGAAGAAAGCGGAAGGAAATATGTCCTATTTGATAAAACATAGAAAATAAAAGTTGCCATTGCGATAATCATTTCAAACGTATTACTTTCAATTACGCGCGTAAAGAATAATGGATTACTTTCCAGTACTCCTAATATCATTCGCGAAAACATACAAGCGAATGTTAATGGTCTGCCATTCAAAGAGAATGCTGTCATACTAAGTTACTTATAATCGCGGTACTTAAAAGTTAGCCAACAACGCGTGTACTGCTAATTGTTTAAAGATTTACTGCTTACGTATTGCGCATGCGCTGGCGTAACCGGAGACAAGATCGCTTGCATTCCGTTAAACACTATCGTGCGGTGTGGTTCAAAATGAGAAGAGAAAGAATCGCAATGTATCCCATTAAATTTATTGCCTTCCCGGGGTGACTCCCAATAGACATGAACCCCGTACATTTCTCACAATCGGTTCTCGCTCCTGATTGGCCCCTGCATTCCGCGTGGGTGTACGGAGAAACGATATATCGAGCGAACTTGCCGAGATAATCGATAGTTTAGAAAGTATACGGTTCGTTGATACGCGCTGATCAACGTTTCCACGTTTTGTCGGAAACTTCGTTTACCGTCATCCGCTCGGAATACAGTGACTCGTTTACTGTGTTCTTTAAATGATTTTATTCCTTGTCTTAAGCTCTTTAACCCTTTGCACTCCGTAGGCGCAATAACGGCGACATGCGTGCGCAGCAATTAAGTCGAAATTCTTCTATTGGTCACACAAACTCAATTAACAAAATAAACATAAAAGATTTAGATTCTAAGATTGATTCGTCAATTGCCATTGAAAAAGATCAGTTATAATTCCTTGATTGGTATCACAAAACGTCGTCGAATATGTTCTCGTTTATAACTGCAATATTCTTGGAGTGCAAAGGGTTAATATATTAGAAATACTGGAAAGTAATCTATCATTTCTTGCATATTTTAGGACACCCGACTTAAATGCTCATATTAAACATTATTTTTATATTAAACATTAGCGTGAAGACATATTGTAATTATATAGACTTTTCTCCGCAACGCTGAACAAACTGAAATTTAATTTTCAGTTTTCGATTTTTAGTTGTTAATTTTTAATCTTCACGGTTTCGCTTCTTTGCTTTGCTTTGCTGTTGGTATGAGTTGTTGTAGCGGTGTGTAATGCTGTTTATTTCTGTATGTGTTGCGTGCACTAGTTTTTGTTAATTAATTAAAAGTAATTGCATTGTTAAGAATGAATGCCCGTGGAAATAAATTAGATTATATTAAATGAACATTTTTATTTATTTTATTAGGTAATCGCGATCATTGACCAACGATCTTCCAATGTTATTAGTTTATTTATTTATTTGTTTACGGGTATCACCATTTGATACACAAGAAAATAATACTAATAATACGTTCTCATTTGAACGAATTTAATTATTTTTGAAAGGATAATTGAATTAAGTATTACAAGAGAATTCATTATTTTTCGGCATTCCTAATCAAATAAGATGTCCGACATTTTTAGTTAAATTATTCGAATACTCCACAGCGAATTATTTCAGATTTCGTATACTTTTATTTTATATACATAGCGCGAATAATTGAATCAGTTAATTAACTGAAATCTTTCAATCATAATTTATATATTATATAAAGAAATGTGTAAGTATAACTGAGTATATGTTCCGTAGTTCTAGTGTTAAACGATACCGATGAAAGTCCTCCGGGTCTCATTAACTCTAAGCACTCGATCCGCCGAATCAATTAAATCCCTAATATCAAGCGTTAACTTTCACTCCATTGTTTTTCTCCTTTACGTAAGAACCTTATCGCGCCTCTTACATTCTCACACCTCGTAAAATAATTCAGCCCCTTTCGCGCTTATCTCCAGGCGCGGTGAAACGGTAGCACACGGAGGAAGCGTTTCAACACGTGACACGCCGCGCTGAATCCGTGTTATACGATATCCCGTGATGCGCGTCCGTAACGTCTATATAACGACTACAAACAAAACTGTTCAAGCGCTCTACGATAGATTAATTTCTTTATATCGTTATCGTAACGTTATTAACCCTTTCGCTGCGGAGTGCTCAGAAAAGAATTGCTCTCTCCGCGCACGCGCGATAGTAGAAGGTTGTCCGCGCGATAACATCGTTCCTAAAACGGTGTGCGGAGCCAATTTTGAATAACAATAATAATAGCCAAACAGTAATAATAATAAGAAGAACAATATTACTAATTTTTACTAATCTTTAATAATCGAAGACAAACGAATTAATGCCCATTATTTTGCAGTTATTAATAGTAAAAAATGCAAAACAAATACACGGCGCCTATAGGCGCTGTTCGCTCAGGAAAAGCGTCTATAGTTGACAGCCTAAAGGCGCTGTTCGCAGCGGAAGGGTTAAAATATTAAGACATTGCAAGTTTTACGAATATTAGCGATATATTTGATTCTAGTTGTACTAATATTGACATGGACGTTCACCGACGACCATCGTAGTATTCAACGGTGTTAAAATCGTGGTGGATGTTCTTCGCGAATATCGCAGCGGTCGAATCAAATAAATAGCGACATGAATGGAAGCGAGTGGAGTGTCAGTGGTGTCCTTTCACTGGAGAGTTTTTTCTCCTTGATATAATTGCATCTCTTTTTCTATCCGCGGCGGTTACAGATGCGCCTTTCCAGACGTGATATTCTTTATGGTCGATGGATGAAAGGCCCTCGAGAATGTCGATCGACGTACGCAGGTCCACGGACCACTCAAAGATCGTGTCTGCAGGGCATTAAGGCCCCCGCGACGTCGCACGAATCTCTTTTGCCGACGGAAATATGGACTCTCGTTGACGTCGACGATCGTAAACCACGAATTACGAAAGCGACCGACTCGCGAATGGATTTATCTTTTCGGCGTAAAATCGTGGAAGGAATCGGGAATGCAAGGAATGTAATACTAATTGAGTCTCTTTTTATGCGGTAGATACGTTTTACAGAATTCCGCATTAAAAGAACCGCACCGAAAAAGATATAGCTTCCTTGGTAAGAATTAGGGATAATTGTTTGAAATGTTACTAGACCAACGAAGGTAACCTACACACTTTCAGTTCAGGTTGTTTGGGTTACATATTTTGTTCTTGCCTTTTTTTGCTACACTTTGCGTTAAAAAGATGTGCATAAGAAGAGACTCGACTGTATATGGAATGTTATGGAGATATCTATTAGTCCGATATCTATTAATTTAATGGGGGGATATCGATAGATAAATGCCAAAGGTATTTCCGATATTTTACATTCCACGTTTGTTACTTTCCGCGTACTTCCTGACATATTGAAATGAAGTAATTGCCAACGTAAGTTAACGTTTAGAAAAGTAAAGTCACTTTCGAAATCGTGTACCGCAACCTAGGAAAAATACGGGTGAGTTCAAAAAATTGAGTACAATATAACTTTTCCGTTGACACTCGGCTCGTTAATGTTTTCCACGACACTCCGTAAGAACGTATGCTAATGCCGCGTGGCAAAAGTGGATGGTAATTGCGGTAAGATGCAAATTCTATCTGTGCGGCGTTACCGCACTTCTGCATCGGTAATTGCACGGACGCTTATTGCAATTTATAACGTAACTGATTTTTCATTTCCCACTAAAACGAGCCTGAACGTACGACGCACCTTTAACGAGGAACACCTGCATTTTTTGCGCCCACTGAATTTCCGTTCCAACGCGAGCATCATTAAGCCGACTGCATATTCGATTCCGCGATCGAACCGCGAGGATTTTGCGCGCCGTAAAATATTCGGCGTTTCGCGAGAAGTAAAACCTTTCATAATTATTTTATAAATAGGAACTCTTCCGGGTTGTCTACTTTACTAAGTAATTTATTAGCAGGAATTCGCGGGTCGTCCAGTTTACTAATTAATTTATTTATAGGAATTCACGGATCGTCTAATTCGGTAATTATTTTATTAATAGGAACTCTCGCCGGTTGTTTACTTTACTAATGAATATATTAGCAGGAACTCGCGGGTCGTCCAATTTACTAATTAATTTATTAATAGGAATTCGCGGGTTGTCTATTTTACTAATTAATTTATTAATAGGAATTCGCGAATCGTCCAATTTATTAATTGATTCATTAACAGGAATTCGTGTGTCGTCTAATTTACTAATTAATTTATTAATGGGAATTCGCGGATTGTCTAATTTAGTAATTAATTTATTAATACGAATTCGCGGGTCGTCTAATTCACCAATTAATTTATTAATGGGAATTCGCGGATTGTCCAATTTAGTAATTAATTCATTAATAGGAATTCGCGTGTCGTCCAAGTTACTAATTAATTCATTAACAGGGATTCGCGGGTCGTCTAATTCACCAATTAATTTATTAACAGGAATTCGCGGGTCGTCTAATTCACCAATTAATTTATTAATGGGAATTCGCGGATCGTCAAATATATATTGAGATTTAGACCGCCAATATTACTAAAACTCGAATCAAACATATCGTTAATATTCGTAAAATCTGCAATATTTTAAATGTTACATAGACGTACATAATGTTATAATATTAATATTACATGAATGTTATAATATTAATGTTACGGTCGCGTATCGCGAGGTATCGTATAAGACGGATTTCGGCGTGGCGCTCAACATTGAGATGCGTCTCGCGGAAGGAATTTGAAATAATCTTTTAGACTTGTTCGTTCAGGGATCGTTTAAGGGTTTGATTTTTACGAGAAAATGAAGATGGGTCGGGGCCCGTGATTAGGCCCTTAAACGTCCCGTCCATGATCGATGTCGATGGACTCGGTCAGAGTTATCGTTGAGCTTGTCCACTTCCTGGCGCATTATATCGCTCCATTGTTCCACGTTCAACTTTAACGTCCTGTTAGAGAGAAGACTATTTATCGCTCATAAAACGATCGTTGCAAATGTAGCCTCTTAATGTAAACTTAACATCTCCGGAAGATCGTCTCCGAAGGATCGATAGATCATATTTATCGAATGTAATACGTCAAACAGTAGAACATAACTCGAATTTTACTTTATAATATCTATTTCTATTTATATAGTGCTCTCGTAATTAAATTACGCATAGAAACAAAATAATCGCGGAATCCACGGAAAATAACGAAATTGGCACCAAATCGTTTTTAAAGTTCCAAAATCCGGTTCCAAAAACAGTGGTTGCGAAGGAAATTTAGCGATTGGAACTCTTTATAATCCTTAGATATTAAAATTGTGTAATTAATTTACAGAACACGATCGAATTTCTAATTTTATTTATTAATTTAACCCTTTACACTCGAAGAATATTTCGATTATTAATAATTTATTTCAAGACGATTCGTGATGACGATTCGTGATTCCGATTAACGAATTATAACCGGTCTTTTTCTCTGGCAATTTCGGAATGAATCATATTTTAATACATTTTAATATAAATCTTATATATTTATTTTCTTAATTCAGTTTGTGTGACAAATAGAAGACTTGAATTTGAATTAATTCCAGCGAATGCATACCGCCTTAGGAATGCAAAGGGTTAATTTAATTGAATGCAATTATCTTTCCTTTTCGTGATCAATGAATTCCCAAAAGAATTCCAACAGTTTTGGCAAAAGAATGATCCCAATTTTTTATCTAACTTTTGATGATTTTATGTGTGGTTGTAGAAAATACAGCGGAACGATTGTCTCGTCTAGGAATGTAGATCATTTCAATTCGCGTTGGTTAATTTGCAGCCATTAGGAATGCGGTATATTCATCGGTAGAATTAATTGGTCGATTAAGAGCCCTGGTATCGTTTAATTGATTCGTACGAGGCATCCCTCCTTACCAGGAATCTAATTACCGGAGTACAATTATAGGAATTTAATAACTCGTCGTACGTCGCGCTAGCTTCGTCGCAAGTCGTCGTGTCATCGGAAACTAGGTTATGTATGCTGCGCATTAAAACAACAAGCGCGACTTTTCGATTGTGAAAACCTCTGATACGAGGCTTGTTTTTGAAATAAGATTCATTTTAACATAAATATTTAATTACCGGAGTACAATTATATCAATTTAATAACTCGTCGTACGTCGCGCTAGCTTCGTCGTGAGTCATCGAGTCGTGGGAAACTAGGTTATGTATTCCGCACATTAAAAAACAAGCGCGACTTTTCAATTGGTGAAAATTACTGATACATGGCTTGTTTTTTGTTTTAATATTAAGAAACACCAAATTAAAAATCTTGATTCGGACTTCGAACCATTCAAAAGTTCGACCGGATTTCTGGGACGAATTAAATACGAACTACGAGGTACTACTGTACACGAACGTAATTAATCAATGATTCCGGATGGCGATCGATCTTGAATGGCCTTTATAAATCAAAGCATACTGTAATTTATAATCCTGGCAAAAAGCGAATTAATAGCCGACGTATATCTCATGCGATTCGATACTTATTGCCTTAACCACCATTCACCGACACTCACCGATATTCGCTTCGCGAATGATCGCTTTATTATGCTTTTGCTCGGCAGCCATTCTCGCGTCTCGCGCGATACATTTTCTTGCAATTTCCATAATTTATGGGGAAACTTAATGGAAATATTTTTACGACGAGACGTAACCAACAACCAGCTGCTTTAAGTAATAATAAAATTATCCATTGGCAACTAATAGGCAGTTCTGTTCGCATAAAATTCCTGGTGTCATCGTAATCGTTTTAACGTTGTTTATAACTCGGAGAACGATAATAAAATTCTGTTTTTGCGGTAAAATATCAAACGCCATGCATGGACACTTTTTTCTTACGAATCGAATGAAAATCAAATGTGCTATTAATAAAAGATAAATACAATTTTAATGGATATCATTAATTATAATTGCTGAATTGAATTCGAAGAATTCATAATTATTGGAGGGAATTTAGAAAAGAATAATATGGAATTCTGACAAAGTAACCACAATGGTGTCAAGTGGAATTAAGAGACAATCGGGTTCGAAAAACGATGGTGCAAAGGAAGTTTATCGTGCGGAACCCTTTATAATTCTGGGATAAAAAACGTCGTGTAAAGTATCGGTTTCCACGAGGTGCAACGTTTAAGTTCGACCCGTAAATGCAGTAAATGCAGTGGTTACTCAATCACGACTACCGGTTTGAAACGTGAAGGTTTTGAGCTGGGAATTCGCCCTTTGTCGGTGGTTCTGTGAATTCTTATTGTAAATTCCGCGTGGCATTCCGATAGAATATCTTTAATATGAAAAATTGAAATATCAAGATCGAATCAAAAAATCCAAGAGTCAAGATCGAACCAAAGAACCAAAGAACCAAAGAATCAAAGAATCAAAGAATCAAAGAACTAAGATCGAACCAAAGAAAAGAAAACGCGAAACTTATTTATGACTCAACCTAATAAAATCAAGCAAAATTCGAAGCGTTATATTACCGAAGAAAATTGTGGGACTACTTTTAGGCGGATAGTTACAAGTCAAAGCTCACGGGCCCAATAATTTCCGATGGGTCCCCCCTTCCAGCATAAATAGAGTTAAGTATAGGGGTACGGTCGAACGTGACACGATGGACCACCGTGGAAGAAGGCGCGTGTCGTCCGTCCAATCACGTTTTAATGCTCGCACGAAAAGGATAGGTTGGTATTCATAACCGGCCGGCAATATTGGCAGCATGTAAAAGAGATATTAAGTATCCCACGCGAGGAATCAGTTAATCGATAAATTACACTTTTACGTAAGTGGGCTATCGATTACAAGAACGAATCACTGATCGGGACTTATTCCCCTGATATGTTTGCTTGCGTCATAAGAAAGTCGTGACACCATGACGGAAAAGGAACGAAAGGATTATTAATATTTCATCATCGACTTTCGTAGTCACTTTTCGGTTCAATGTAACGCCATAAGTTCTTCGTACAACGCGACACGCAAACAGGTGAGAGATAAGTCGAAGTTATTCTATCGATAGTCGATTTATCACTGGCTTCACCATGACACTAATTATTATTTGTTTGAAAGGTGCAAGAATAGGGAAAGTAAGCATATTTTTATTCAGGTTAACGACGTGTACTTTTCTGTCCGGTCATTAAATTCGAGGTTCGCTGATAACGTCGATGATAGTTGGAGTCACTCGAATAGAAAAAGTATGGTTTACTTTTGAGATAAGAAGATTCGGAATGAAAAAGTTCTAATGTCTGTCGAGGACTGGCGATTTCCACGTTGATATCGGTAATTCGTTATCCGATAAATCATGGTAGCGTAACGTGACTCCGCGACTCCGAACGCTAATAAATTCTCTACAATACGGTTTACAGGATTAATGGTACTTTCTCCTACGAGATAAAGTCTTCCTCGTTATACCGTAGCCATCCGTCGTTTCTCTTGGATCCAGTATACCTCTCTTTCTCTATCCCTTCGTGATTTATCTCCCGTGCAATGCGAACCACCAATTATGGAAACGTTTATCGTACTTAATCGACCGGTATCTAACTTACAGACGTTAATTCGTTTAATATCCTATCCTTGGCAAATTGTTCTCCACGATGCACGGCGGTTCGCGTATATGCAAAGTACTTATTCATTGGAACAATGTAATCTAATCTACCGAGTACGATTGTCAAGCGATCATTTCTTGTATTCCTCTCCGAGTCTCGTTCCATTCCTTTTTTAAGCCATATTAAGACTCGCAGCTGAGTACTTAACTACTCAGGAGTCCTTCTAAGTTTGACTACGGCTCGGACGAGTTTTCGTGCGTTCTGCGCAGGTTCCCGCCTACCACTCTCTGTTCCGCACATCATATTGGTTCAGTCACACTGTGACGTCGGGGATTGGCGGACTGAAGGGACGTAGGGTAAGGGAACTGCGCGAGCCGTGGTCAAACTAAAGTGGACCCGTTTTTATGAAACGGAGGTGAATATCATTTTTCGCTAGAAATTGATATCTTCTTTTTGCTAGGCATAATTTTAAATTAAAAATGAAAAGTGGGTTTATACCACTTTCGAAAATAACGACTCATATGTATATACCTTCTATTTTCTATATTTATCAAGTAGTGTAATATGAAACGTCGAGTTATTCGAAGAGAAAGAGAAATTATTATTTCAATGCAAACTAATATTTTTACTAATCAAAATATGCAGCATTTGTTGCTATGCATTTTTTTCATAGAGTTTTCAACAAGTTTCTCTTTCAATAAGATTTTGTGTCGTCTAACAAACGATGCCTATAACACGGAACGGATTCGCCTGATCCCTGATATATGTAGTTTACTGAATACAATAACCTGTATTACTTCTAAGTTTCGCTTAACACGCATTCGATACAATACGGAAGAAATGAATCATGTTATATTATAAGATTGAGTATATCTGGTAATATTGGTACTCACGTAGAAAGAAAGCTCAACGCGATGCGTGTGCTTCGGAACGCAGGTGAGCGCTTCCGATCTGCAACATCCGGTGTCGTCGGAGCACCTGTGCAAGATGGCGCAGTGTGGAATGTAGGTGGTCGATGGACTCGGATAAACATCGCGGACCGGAATTACTCTCGGACGTGGCCATTGGCAGCTGCCTTCGCGAGAGACTTTAATAGCATGTTGCAGTGCTTCTCTGATTTCCGCGGCTGAAACAAAAACATTGTATCTCTCATATTTTCATCCTTCAACCTTCTTCCTCGAATAAGATCGACGTAAAACGAACACTTGAATCTATGCTACGTGTTGTAACCTCCTAGTATTATAACTATATACGATCACCGGATTATGTTTACAAAGTAATGTACGTTCGTGGGAAAAACTGACTTTTTTACCATTTTAATAATAAAATTCAGGTCCTCAACCCTTTGAGCACATTTGACGTACCAGAACGTCATGCATTGTTTGGTCAAATACGCACATGACGTTCTGATTCGTCGTTGAAACTGAGACAATATTTAACATGTTCATTCTTGTTTACTTGAGAGTAATTTGCATCAGTTGCAACAAAACAAATAATTTCAGTGTTTTGGTGAACCTTGTTTGGGATACACTCGGGATACTGCTTTTACATGCCCACAAAATTCAATGTGTTCCATGTGCAAACAAATTTTCAAATAAATGTGTACCGAAAGGGTTAATTTATTGTTATTCTTATCTTTATATTTTACTATGCTTATCTTCGTCCGTTATTATTATCATTATTATTATTATTATTATTATTATTATTATTATTGTTGTTGTTGTTGTAAACTAGAAACTGCAACTCCGTTTTAGTTGTTGCATTCTATTTTCTAACTTTAACACTTTGACGGCCGCTGTCACGTATACGTGATTTCGCCAGCCACCGGTTATCGGCCGGTGTCATATAAATGTGACTTCCCACTAGCAATCTTAGACCAGTATTACATAAATATTTCGAAATCGTGGATTTCACGTCTATGTTAATCCATTTTAACCGTTTTTGAGTTACTGCCTTCCAATTCTTACGAGTATATTTCCGTTTTTTAATTCTCAAAATATTGGTTTTGCGAACTTTCCGTATTTCAGTACGCGAGAGACGTCGGCGGTAGTCGCGAAACTTCGAGTCAAATGAGCGGCCGTCAGAGTTAAATTCGTCGCGACTTCCTCATCGGCGGTAGAAACGAGCTCCTATCTCGACTCCAATTAGTCAAGGAATAATTACTGGAGATACCCGGAGATAATTATTTGAAAGTATCGTTCGATCGAACGATAGATGTGATTGTTCAAAAATAATGGTAGCCTTTAGATTGCCATCTGTTCCGTGTCCACGGAGATGAATCTGTGTCGGTGCGGTGACATAAGTCATGCGAGCTTTCTATTGATTCAACTAGGAGATACAGCTAATCGCTTTCTAAGCATTTCACAGCCTGTCGATAATTATACCGGCGCTTTATAACGCCGTGGAATGTCTGCAATTCTTACAATTTGTATGCACATCTACCGGAGAAATCACATTGTCATTGGATATCAATAAATTCCGATACAAACGAACGTCGAAATGCCAGCGGAGAAGATAGAGATTCACGCGGAGGACGTTAATGGACGTTCCACGGTATTAAGATATAAAACGCGTAAAGTGCAATATAAATAAAGGCGAAATTATCAAATGCCAGTGAATTTATATTCGCGCGCAATCGTGCTCGTGCAGAGATTCGAATCCTTTCGGAGAATTTATAAACTCCATCGAGACACAATGGCATATCTTTAAGGCTTATTTTAGCGACTTGTATTTTGCGCAATTGGAATTCGCACGTTTATTATTATTCGAGAATATGCTGTGGTATGTGTTAACGAGACATTGCTGCGATATAAATGCATTAACGAATGTAATGAAACCAGTAAAGTGCAGTTGGATTTAACTCGATTAATAATATTGCTGGTAATACTGTTAACACTAAAACTACCGATAATGTACTCGATGTATTTGTATAATTATGTATGTGTCGTAAAAATAAAAGTGGATGGCGGAAGTATATTAATTATTTTTATTAATTATTCAATTATGTTTATTACTCGACGTGTGTCGAGGAATATCTGAGAATGGCGGAAGTAAATTAATTATTTTTATTAATTATTCAATTATGTTTATTACTCGACGTGAGTCGAGGAATATCTGAGAATGTGGAACGTTATAAATTTGAATTTTTTTCGTTGTTGCAAACTGCTTTGACTGGTTTGCTAGTTCTAGCGTTAAAATTTGTGTAATTTAATAATTGTAATTTTTTAGAACTACTAGAAAAATGATTTTAACCTTACGCGGCGCAATTGTAAAATTAATAAAGAATCGCAATTGATCAGACTGGATCATACTTCCGACGAGCTCGCCCTGATCATAATTCATCTTAAACGAATGTTTATAATGATTTTGGAAATTACTTTGCTACATAATTCTACGATATTGCTGTTTTTAAACGACTTAATACTAGAACTACCATATATTTGGTAGTCAGTTATAATTACACATTTATTTATACATAAATTGTGGCTGCAGGATTTAAGTTCATTAATGGATTCAATTATTAACGTTATGTATATCAAATAAAAGTATATCAAATCCCAAACAATGCGCCGTGGTATATTCGAATAAATTCATTAAAAATGGCAGACGTGTAATTTTAACCTCTTTAGTAGTTCTAGTGTTAACCTGATTTTATTTACGTCTGTGAAGCACGAAGCGTTAAAATACGATATTTTTAGATGCACATTTAACGAGGTTTCTTCATTCCCGATGATGAACTAGTCGCGTATCATTATTCGCGAGTAAAGCGTCGCGCGATCGCGTCGAGGAGGTTAATTGGGCCAAGTTCGGCAAGCGTGTGATTCGTCGATCCCGCAGACGGGCTGGTCGGGTTCGTCGGGTTCGTTTCTAATCGAAAATTATTGCTGTTAATCGAGAAACGGGCGAAGACGATCGGGAATACAAGTCGCGCTCGTTTGCCGGCGATTTAGCGTCCATTAAAATGCCGTTTGTCAACCGGCATTACACTCCTCGGACGCGACGAATCCTGGATTAATTTATTGCGCGTCCTCCGCGGAGAATAAAGATTCACTGCCGGACGAACCCGAGGAGACTCTCCGTTTCGCCAAACTAACACTTTCGCGCCGGATGACGCACATAATAAAACACATAATACTTTCTGTATTATCGGAATTAAGATAATTAGGTGGCTTAATAAAGTAAATGTTGTATAGTTCTCTCTTTGTTTACCAAAGATAGATAAACATTTGAGAGAATTGTGTTTGACGTAACTTTCCAAGAAGTGATTTCATCCTCGCGAACTAAAAACCGTACGCATGAAAGTTGAACAATTTCTGGATCTATATTCTACGTGATTACTAGATGATAATTAACACATTCACAACGGATGACACACGAACGAGTCTTTTGATACGTTACACTTCGATGTTAAAAGGTTTGAGTACGTTTCAACGAAGTTATATGTTGGTTTTATAGCATTCTTTTGTCGACATAACCTTATTCAGCAAACTTCACGCGCAACATTCGACTGAAGAAACCCCGACGCGAATATGTTAAAACTAGTTTACTGCGCATCGGGGAAGAAAGATGTGTTCCGTGAAATTCCCGGAACGAATTATATTCGTTAATGGAAAGATAACATTCCTTTATCCTACCGCGATATAATTTCCGAGATAATATCCTCCAACGTCCCCAAATTATCATAGAATAATATCATATTCTTTCGTACCATAAATATTTCTTTTATATCCACGAAACAAATTCATCTTCCTCGCAGCACAATGAAAGATAAATAACCCGATATAAAAACTGTGCCTCCGTAAATAGAATTAATTATAATACGTATAAGCGCGTATTATAATCGAACGCGGAAGAGTGAATAAAAGCGTACAAACCTAACCTCGAAAGGGAGGAAGTTTCGGAAACGTCGGCCCGATAGAATTATTTTCACGTACAATCTTCGCCGGCGATCTGGCTATGCTAATTCCGAAGGTAGGCGTTACTCTCGACACGACTGCACTGACACGAGATTATATCGGTACCTTTACAATAGGCCCACGACACACGGAGATCCTCGAGCATGCCCACACCGAACATCCTGTATTCGAACCGACCCGTATTCCGGAATCTATTAGAAGAGAAAGGAACTAGATTCGATCATCCACTATTTTATTCCCCCATTTCAACATCCAACCCGCGACGGATCCCTCGAATTCTATCTCCGTTCACTGGACGGACTTTAACGAAGCTCGAACGCGTGAAACATAACCTCCAAGTCGAAGAACTTTCCGATACGATGTACGTAACGAATGTAATAAGTGTAAATGATACATGTGCAACAAGGATATGAATGTTAATTCGAAATACCATAAAGATCAAAATTAATCGAGTAACGAGATAGGCATTAATCAATGCATACATAGAACGGTATCTCACGCAACACTAATCTGCCAGATCTCTGACAGATCTCACGAATTCCTGCAGCATGTCGAAGAAATAATAAGTCGTTCGAAAGGAGGTATGCAGTTCGAAGTAGCGCGTTGGAATCGAGAGAGAGTCGCACGTGCAATTGAAGTCGTGAAATATCCCGCGCAAGGAAATCGTAGAGTTCACAAGGGAGGGCGATCGGAATCGTTACGAGATCGGTGGTCGAGGCGCGATCGTCGTCATTAATTTGCATATTAATGGTACGCGATCGATTCGCTAGAATTCCGTTCGCCGTGTTACGCGATCGAGCGTTACACCCCGGTTGATCTAGAACCCGATCGAAAAGGAAGAATCGCGAGGATTGTGCAATTCCCTTCGGAGAGAAGGTGCACAACGCCTTCGTGAACGAATAGAAATTGATGCTTTGAATTCGTAATGAGAAACTACTCGACGCGATTGAGAAATTGATTCAGCTGGGGTAAACAGGCTCTCGTTTTTATCACACGAGAGGCAAAGGAATCATTTTCTAATCGGTGAATTCATTTAATTATGAAATTTACCGCGACACGACTGTACTGCTTCTTCGTGAGATTATAAGATAATATAATATGAAGGTAACCCTCGTACAACGCGGTACTTATGTGACGCGGTTTCGATATAACGCGGTACTTATGTGACGCGGTTTTGATATAACGCGATACTTGTACGCGGTTTGGATATAACGCGATACTTGTACGCGGTTTGGATATAACGCGATACTTATACTACGCGGTTTCGATATAACGCGATACTTGTACGCGGTTTTTATTTAACGCGATACTTGCACGCGGTTTCGATATAACGCGATACTTGCACGCGGTTTCGATATAACGCGATACTTATACTACGCGGTTTGGATATAACGCGATACTTATACTACGCGGTTTCGATATAACGCGATACTTATACTACGCGGTTTCGATATAACGCGATACTTATACTACGCGGTTTCGATATAACGCGATACTTATACTACGCGGTTTCGATATAACGCGATACTTATACTACGCGGTTTCGATATAACGCGATACTTGTACGCGGTTTCGATTTAACGCGATACTTGCACGCGGTTTCGATATAACGCGATACTTGCACGCGGTTTCGATATAACGCGATACTTATACAACGCGGTTTCGATACAACACGGTACTTATACAACGCGGTTTCGATATAACACAGTACTTACACAACCCGGGTTCGATATAACGCGGTACTTATACAATGAGTCCCGCACAATACGATTTTTATAAAACGACCTTTCTTTGGAACCGAACTCCCGCGTTATACGAGGGTTACCTATATTACATATAGCAATGAAATATATACTTAGTGCGAAAGGTACTCGAACAACAGCGAATTTGAACAAAAACCTCATAGAACTTAGTTTCCGCATGAATCCAATTATGCATATTTCCATACAAAATATGCATAAATAATCTTTGTTTTGTATAATATAATACAAGTACATTATATCTTATTCGCAAGTCGTCAAGCATTTCTGGAAGACATCTAATAAAACCGCGCGGATAATTATAATTATTTGACGTCTATGCTCAAGAAATATTCCTACCTCGTCAGAATGATGGGACGCAACCGGGAGACCACCGGGGTTGTTTCAAAAATGATTCATAATAATTTAGGATGGGAGCTCTTTCCAATTAATCGAACGACCGTGGACAGGTGCTCCGTACGCTTCCAAGCACTGCACGTGTATTTACATAAACCGATCGAATGCCGCGTCTTCTCAAATACACGCCATTCCACTTCACTTCAATCTCAACATTAAACATTCCGTATATAAATCGTGCATATTCAAGGAGACCTAAACCAATTAAACTTGATCGCGCACTAAAATTGATTCGTATCGATATTAATTGTGCCGTAATTAAAAACCCTTGATCGATACGAAGACATTCAGATCTCAGAAGATTATGCAACCATATTTTGAAAAACAATAAGCCCCACATATTTTTATTTTTATTATAACACCAAATTTCATCCCTGATTCATTCCGTCCTTCATTCTTTGTTAAGTATTATACTTAATTAGCTTTAATAAATACTTCACACTAGAACTGCCGAAACCGTCAAAATGAAGGGACCCGGAATTTAATCAAAACTTTTAAATTGATAAGGTTTCATTCTCTGATAGTTTTTGCGACTTATGTTTCATAATGGACGTAATTGAATCGGTTTATTTATTTAATCTAACTCGTTGAATTTTTTAGGACGTACACACGAGGATATAAATATAGCTGAATATATTGTCGGTAGTTCTACTGTTATTACATCGTGGTGTAACCGCTGTGTTTAAGCGCGCCGTAGTTGGTACGAGTACTCACTCTTTCCATTTTTATTGTACTGATGCACATTGCCTCTGGTTTCTTTGACACTTTCTCGAGTGCCCAGAGACTGCCACTTGTGAAGACTGTGCGCCGACATCGGTGGGTAATCGTTTTTCGATTGATAACCATTGTATTGAGATCCGGTGCTACCATCGTACGCTCTGGGGTCTCTGTAATCGTAATGTTGAGTAACCACGGGCCTAGGGGTCGTGGTGGTCGTCGTGGTTGTGGTCGTTGTCGTACTAGTCGTCGAAGTTGAGAGCGTTGCTGGAGTCTCGCCTTCGTCCGCATCGTCGGCGTAGTCCTAAAAGTAAATAATATTATTGGTTAGTCCAAAAGAAGATTTTTACGTAAACGAGAAGATATTTAGTTAACCCTTTGCACTCGAGTGGCGACTGAGAGGCGTCATTAAAATTGACTACAATTGTAAGTGATTTAATGTCTACCAACAAAATATAATATAACTGGAGAGCTTCCTAGTGTCGCCATTCAGCCGCAATAAATTGAGTGGCGACAGAGAATCCCAACCAATCGCGAAGGGGTTAAACGTGAAATTGTTAGAAAAGAATGTTTCCTTTGCACTGAAATCGTGATCGCGAATACGAGAGTAGAAACAACGAGCGTAAAGTGTTTCCTACTTAAACCGGCCGATGACGCTCGCACAAACATTCTTTACCCGGTGATCTTTTTTTTCAACCGTGGGTGGCCAACACGCCCCCAGTGGGGCTCGCCGGAAGATTTTCACCGCGAGATAAGGTTAATAAGCGAATTTGCATCTTCGTTCGCGACGCACTTACCTCCTCTCGAAAGAGAGCAGGGACCTATTTAAAACGCGAGCGGACTCCGACATCTGGACCCTTTGATGTTGTGCCGCTTAATAGAAACAATCCCCCGCGACTTTGTGCGACGAATCCGCCGAGATCCACTCGACTCCATTACCTTCCGTCGCTCGTGACTCGACAAAATCGACGATCATTCCGCGATAAGTTCTATTGTTTTGACATTCGTCAACTGGAATTCATTTACAGGTAACTTGTATAATGTGGAGGTTAGGTTCTAGGGGAATGTTGCGTTACGAAAATCAGGTTCCGCGAGACTAAGATTATACGAAAATCACCAGAATTTATTAACTGCGTTAAATCAGAACCACGTTATTTTACCGATTTTTAAATAATTGTTTAACTGCCATTTTCAGTGTTTCCTACAAGAAGTGTTGAATGATTCGAAATAAATATTATCGTGCGATAAGATTCCAGTTATAATTCAAACAGTGCAGTATTATAACTGGTATACAAAACATTTACCGACTTTTAAAACATTTTTAACTTCACCATTTCCAGTGTTATCTATAAGTCTGAAATTATTCGAAATAATTTTTATCGCGCGATAGGGTTCCAGTTATAGTTCAAAGGAGTCCATAACGGGTTACTTTCAAAGGACATTAGAATAGCGCATCTTAATCGTTCCCAAAGGCGCTCATGAAAATATGGAAGAACCGGCAGATTCGAAGGTCGCGGTCGTAAAAAGGTCTTCAAACCCCTTTGATCTCGGATCGCAGAAAGCGGATTAGGCTGGCAATAAATTCTAATGGTTGCGATATACCGATTCGTGTTGCACTATCGTTAATGCTCCTTTAAGGAATCAGGGTCGCTCGAAGGTTATCGGGATCGGAACCTAAAACTGTCCGAGCGGATCCTATGAATCTGTTTTTTAGATAGGAACCCTGACCGCCCATATTTCCTGCGATCTCTCTCTTCAAACGTACCGAATTTTGAATCTATATTTCTAAAGTGACCTTTGACCCCTTTCGATTCATAAACAGTCGCAAACAACAGAGTGGCGATTGAAATTCGTCTGCAAATTGAAAAAGTTTACTATCATAAGATTAATAATGTATCGATCATCGAATATATAAATCGATGTAACTCAACGATGAGTTCCAATTAACACACACTTCGGGATCCATTACGTTGATAACTCTGTCGATCAGGAGAGGGTATTCTTGAAAATATAAATAGCATGTACGAAGAAGGGGTGCAGAGAATGAAGTACGTCAATTGGCGTATTAGAAACAATAAGGAGACACTCGTAAAATGAATCAGCCATCGTGGTATCGGTATTCGTACTACCATTATGTGTTAATCACCCAGAGTTCCTCGCGCCAGCAATGGCGACTGAGATGCATAAAGTGTCTAGTAAAATTTACAATCGCATAAACCGTGTCGTGGATCTACGGTGGAGTAAGTGCTGCCACGACGGATCTGGTAATAAAAAGTCAGAAGCGAACGAGAAGAGTATGGGAATCCGATCCTTACAGGTCAATGCTCACTGGACCACTTACAAATTAGTCGGAATTATCTCGAATATCGTACGCAAGAAAGCTTCGGGCTAAGAGAAGATCTTCGGGAAGCTCTTAAAACGTTCCCTCGCATAGCTTGGAAGTATTAAGGGGTATTAAACGTACTTTCAGGCCACCTCCGGTTATTAAATATTAGCCTCGCCCATCGGTCCATCGGTCCATCGGACCACCCAAAAATTCCACGCTGGTCCAGTTTCGTCTAGGAATCGAAGGGGGGAGTCTTCTTCTAGCGATATGCATTATGGAAATCTGAGTCAACCCTTATTTTGCGTTTGGCTTATGAATAAGTGATTGCTTTTGATTAGAGAAAATATTATACAGGCTGTTCTGTATGGAATGAGATATTTCATTGTATTCTTTAATTGCGGTGATACTTGGAATTATGTTAAGGAGTATGAACAATTTTGAATCCAAGAAGGAAGACTTCCAACTTTGTTCTGGATACATATGTATGTGGTATGTCGAATTAGAATGGGGGGAACCCTCGTACAACGCGGTTTTGGTATAACGGGATACTTATTCAACGCGGTTTTGGTATAAGGGGGTACTTATTCAACGCGGTTTCGATATAACGGGGTACTTATAGGACGCGGTTCCGATATAACGCCGTACTTATTCAACGCGGTTTCGATATAACGCCGTACTTATTCAACGCGGTTTTGTTATAACGCGGTACTTATAGGACGCGGTTCCGATATAACGGTTTACTCATATAACGCGGTACTTATTCAACGCGGTTTTGTTATAACGCGGTACTTATAGGACGCGGTTCCGATATAACGCCGTACTTATTCAACGCGGTTTCGATATAACGCCGTACTTATTCAACGCGGTTTTGTTATAACGCGGTACTTATAGGACACGGTTCCGATATAACGGTTTACTCATATAACGCGGTACTTATACCACGCGGTTTCGATATAACGCGGTACTTATAGGACGCGGTTCCGATATAACGCCGTACTTATTCAACGCGGTTTCGATATAACGCCGTACTTATTCAACGCGGTTTTGTTATAACGCGGTTCCGATATAACGGTTTACTCATATAACGCGGTACTTATACCACGCGGTTTCGATATAACGCGGTACTTATAGGACGCGGTTCCGATATAACGCCGTACTTATTCAACGCGGTTTCGATATAACGTGGTACTTATACAACGCGGTTTCAATATAACGCCGTACTTATACAACACGGTTTTGATATAACGGGGTACTTATAAAATGCGACTTCGATATAACGCGTCTATGTAATTCGAGTCCCGCATAAAGCGATTCAATAACGAGACGCGTAAACTCCCGCGTCCCAACCGTCCATGTAACGTCTACAAATAAAACCATCCACGCGCTCTACGATACATTGGTTACTTTACATCGTTATCGTAACGTTATTAATATTGAAAGTTCTACAAATATTAACGATGTATTTGATTCGAGTTTTAGTAAACACATTAATTCCACGCTCAACGTATTAATAAATATGTACCGTCGGTTAACAAACCTGGCAGATGCCCGCCGAATACAGAAGAGTTTACTTTGAACTAAAACGAGCGAAATCGCCTGAAAGACATAAAAGAACTGTTAAATTCCAACACGATGAAACAATGCAAAGGATGCGGTGGAGAAGTGGAAAAGGAGGTGGAAAAGGAGGTGGAAAAGGAGGTAGAAAAGGAGGTAGAAAAGCTGACGGTTGTGCGATCTTCATACGAATGACAAGTTGACCGTTCCGAGAAAGGGATCGCCTTGCTGCCAGGCTGTCTGCGAGTTCGAGTCACTGACATTAGACATGGGAGACCATAAACCGAGCATGATCGCCATCGGTAATGCCTCACTGCTATTTCCAAGAATACCATCGCGCCCACGGGCCTAATTGGTATGGATGACGATTACCTGAGACACTGGAAGTCAGTGATGAACAAAATTCTAATAAATTACCAGCCACGTTCCAAGATTTCCATTCCGTGTTACGATTAATAATCGTATCGTTTAGAACTACCAACGATATATCCGCTTATATTCCATAAATTAACCTATTCGTCCTTAAAAATTAATCGATATGCAACCTTATAAGTCTAAACATTTTCATTGAAAATGAAACACCATTCTGAATGACTTCCGTCGTTCCAGTATTAATTAGATAACATCATTTAATTACCGCGTAAAACTCAATTAAATTAATGCGACAGAAAATTATGTTCTCATTTATTTATTCTAATTTCAGGGAATTTCGAATTCGATCGAAATGTTGAATAATCGGGAATTCAGGTTAAGTATCTTCTGGTTTGACAATTTCATTATTATTCGATTAATAATTAATAATTAATCATCTATAGCTCGATTAAGTATGCATACTGTTAATGACAACTATCGGTTTTTTAATCGATCGATTTAATCGGATATGAAATCATCGATCAACGTCCAATAAAAAGTAATCTAGTTAACCATCTAATGAATGGTTGTAACTTCGTAGGTAATCACTGAGCATACTATTAGTACTTCCCTGCGTAAACCTGTATATTAATCATCGATCTTATCGGGTAGTGTTAACAATAATTGATTTGTCGTAATCGTACATAAAATGAGAAGATAATAGTTCCACGGTGTCATAGCTTTTATTGTCTATCATTGTGGAACTATCGGGGCGAACCGATTTTCACCGAACGTTGCAATCACTTCGATCGATATCTCCCCGAGATCGGTATTCGTTATTACCTCACCTGGAACACACTCCCTTATCGGTAAAGATAGGTGATTTATTAATGCTTTCATTCATTCTGGCGGACAATATTACGTATTTGTTCCGTCTGATTGGATACAACATATATTTCCGTTAAAAAGTCGCTTTTGGAATTTCAAGAATTTCACGCGTTTCTTGCATTTCTTGCGAGATAAAAACGAATCTTGAATCGATCGAGTTGAAGAGGAGCGAAAATAAGACCGATGTATATTTTTAATCGTTTTATATATTATATTGATAGGTTTTGTTTATTTTAAAGAGTTGGTTCAATTTTGGAAACCGGTTTCCTAATTTGGACCGATTACTTAGTTTCGTTTTTAAAGGTTATACTGAAAAGTAGGTTAGTTCTGGAAACTAAAATATTTCAAACTCGAAGGTAATCGAATGTAAAATGTGTTATAGATAAAACAAAATAAATTGAAATTATTTTGTAGGATTTCTGGACAGAAGTACAATTCCAGACAGCGAGTTAATGCATTTCCACATTTTTCTTGCATGTCGCCAGTAATTTTGAATCTTGAATCGACATTTCCGATAAAAGGGTTAAAAGCGAACGAACTCGTACACGTTTTCATGGAGGGTATACGAGATAGTTTCGGAATACTTTTATCGGGGTAGGGAACGAAAATAAAGTTCTTTCTATCGCAGAAATTGGCCCGGCTCCAAAAGACAACGACGAGATGAAAGTACTCAAAGAAGTATGGTTTGTCTCGTCGGACGATGTCGTGCTCAAAACATCGTGAAATTAAGTCTCACGGTACTTCAGCCTGTGACAGTTCTAATTAGAAAATATAACTTTTATTTCCGTCGGGTTAAATGTATTATTCGTTGAATCTCGCGGAAAACGTGAGGGCACAGTTCGAGTCACGATTCGCTGTTCGCGATTCCTAACCTCTCAACTACAGCTGGCCGCGGACTGCGCGCGCAAAATAATGTAAACAGCACTGCGACTTTGTGTCCGCTAGTGTTTTCCACTATGAAATTACATTAGAATAAAGTTAGAGATGAATCGATTAGAATTTCTTTATACATTTTCATGTAAAGATATTATTTGTTCTGATTTGTTTGCAACTCTAAGTAAACTCCAAATTACGAAGTTCTTTAGTATTCGAAACTTATCACGCGTCTGGAGCGCTACCAGTAGCGATTTCGAGTAACACCAATATTTACTTGCTACTAGTATCGGTGACACGAAAACCTCTCGAAAAGCACACGTTAAAAGAAAGAAGAGTTTTATTTAGACTTTCGGTAATTGATCCATGTATAAACTGCAACGTAAACACTCGTTACGATCGGTTTGACATCCGACATATGTGCTCGAGACTGATCGTAAACTGCAGGCTGAGACGACAAGGAGAGTAAGATAGCAAGAGAGCAGGAGAGAGAGAGAGGGGGGGGAGGGGCTTCGGTCACGTTCTAATTCGTGGATGACATGTGTAAGAGGATGCCCGAATGTCAGCTTATCTTACCATGTCAGAACTCGACCCTGACGATCAAAATTAGGTCCGATGAATGACGAGAAAATAATGCCGGTTGACGTAACATTCCGTGGTGTCACGTCGACGAAACGCTTGCCGGGTCCTCGTGACATTTCACATTCAAATATTCACGCGAAACAGGTTCCCGCGCAGTCATCGTTTCTCTTGGCGCGGGCCATTTAAATGATTTAGAAAAGGTATACTTCTTCTTTTTTTGTTTATCCATTATTTGGCAAGCTCATTCATGATCCAATTATGCGTTCATTCTGAGTGTTCACCGTGTGGGATTGTTTTTGTATTTGTTTCAATTTGTCGATCGTCGGAAAATTTTCGGGCGGAGTTCCGACGGAACGATTTTTTAAAACCACGTAAACCGTGAAGTTAGTGGGACAAGCTGAGTTTGTGTTTGGATTCACTGCTGTCTTGTTTAAACACACCGATACGATTTTCGGAGAAGAGTTTTTTATCGGGTGTTCTTGTCACCCGGCGTTTTTTACGACCGTCTCGTTTACCAGATACATTTTATTCCTCGCGTTACCCGTGGAACAGTGGAATCCGGGTAATAAATGATTCAGAATATTAATTATTCGAGGAATAGTGGAATCCAGGCGACGAGTGAATCAGAATCGCGATTCCGATTACATATGCATACAAATTCGTGGGTTAGTCATACTTTCGATGATACGATCGAGTGATGGATCGTGATCGATGTATCGATGTATCGAAGTTGGTGTTATTTCGACTTCTCTCGCTTCCCGTGACTGCGTTCTTATGGGTGGTCCAGCAAAGATCTCGGAGGATGTTAAGATTACGTGACCAACGAAACCGAGCCACTTTCGATGATTCATTCGATGATCTTCATCGTCGACGCCCGACTGTCTCGCATGGGACTTTTCACCGATTAACCCTTTGACTGCGGCGTGTTCTAACAAAAAATTATTAACGTCGTAGGATGCGATATTCGAGTAACGGTGGTTGACACTAAATTGCGTTTAATTAGATTTTTGTTAAACGATTTCTTTCAAGCACGAAATAAATTGGGTTATAAGGGGTTAATACAATTTCAATGTTCCTGGAAACATCGATCTCCCGAAAAAGAAAGATAAATATCTAGAAAAAGGGGATGCGGATAATTCAAGATTAGCGAACTCGGAGAGAGTTCATATAACGCGATTCTTCGTACAACGCGGCAAATAATAAAACACAGGAATTACCTGATTTAAGAATGAAATCTGCTTTAGTCGAGCATTAGATTGTTTACTTCATCGTAAATATGCCATTTATTTTTCAAATACTGTCCTATTTGATAAAACATAGAAAATCAAAGTTGGCGCAGTAATAATCATTTGAAACATGTTACTTTAAATTATGCGCTTTACACGAGACAAATTCTTGTACAGCACAATTCCTATAACGCGAATTCATATAACACGTAACATTAACCGCGTTATGCGGGAGTCTACAGTATATACCGGCAACAATTAATACGTCCAAGATATGCGAATCGCGTGCAAGAGGTCGCAGGTTAGGAACGCCGGGGAGAACATTTCGTATGCGACGAGAATCGTCGCTCGACGTTTCACGACCGGCGAAATACTTTCATAGATCTTCGACCGTGATGGATCTCGATCCCGAATTCCACACGATCTACGGAATTCCGAACTTCCTGCTAAATATTTCACTCCGTTCACCGTGGATATGCACCGTATTCCTCGCGAATCTAAATTTGTCCGCACGGACGAAGAAGCGCGGATGCGACGCTGAGAAATGAACAACTAGGGACTCGTTGATGCGAGAGTGCGAGAGAGTGCGAGAGAGAGAACGAGAGAGAGACTGAGAGAACGAGAGAGAGACTGAGAGAACGAAAGAGACTGAGAGAGCGAGAGAGCGAGAGAGATTGAGAGAGCGAGAGAGAGAGAGAGCGAGAGAGCGAGAGAGACTGAGAGATCGAGAGAGAGCGAGAGAGAGCGAGAGAGACTGAGAGAGTGTGAGAGAGCGTAGAGAGCGAGAGAGACTGAGAGATCGAGAGAGAGCGAGAGAGACTGAGAGATCGAGAGAGAGCGAGAGAGACTGAGAGATCGAGAGAGAGCGAGAGAGAGCGAGAGAGACTGAGAGATCGAGAGGGAGCGTAGAGAGCGAGATAGACTGAGAGAGCGAGAGAGACTGAGAGAACGAGAGAGACTGAGAGAACGAGAGAGACTGAGAGAACGAGAGAGACTGAGAGAACGAAAGAGACTGAGGGAGCGAGAGAGCGAGAGAGACGGGGATCCGTATTCTATGTGTGTCAGTGAACGGATCGAAGGAATGAATTAAGTAGCGTGCACTTTGACCATCGTTGACTCGCGCTAAGCAATGAGATCATCCAGAAGTTCCTTGTGAGTTAACAGTCGGTGACCGTTAGCAAGGAGAAGGTGCAACGCCTGTATGACATCATCTGGTATTCACGCCTTGCAGAACACGCCGTGGAACAGTCGACACTCCTTAGAAAGTCCACGGGGTAAACAAATATGCATGGAAATTTATTTGTCCCTGCTCTTCTAACTACATCGCTGCAAGAAATCTCTTCTCATTTCATACTGGATATGCACTACGTTTACTTTAAACGTTAGAATGAACATTAGAAGTAAATGGAATACAAAACCTTTGTACATTTTATCATTTTAACATTAATATTAAACTATATTCTTGCCATGCGGACATATATTGTATTGGCACCTGGGTGTAATAAGATTTTGTTACCTTGAAAATCGCTCGGGTACGTTTATTGCTATCGCTCGGTTTTTAGTTTCCCCGCAAGAAATGACTTTACTACAAGAAGGTTGGCGAACTATGCAGCGAGAAACATTACGCAAACTTGTCGGGGTATGTCAAAAATATGTAAAATAGTAATAATGAAGAAAGGGGATACTTCGACGAATCGCGTATTAAGCGAAATGTATACTTAATATAGAATAAAATATACGAAATTTATACGACTCTTCTGTCTTATAATATCAACGTACATCAACCTACAGATATACTCAAAGAAAAGTATCGATTCCATTTTATAGGCAAGATATTTAGATCGGTCATTATAGTGGTCGATGACAGAGTGGTAAAAAAAGTAACGCGAAATTAGAAAACAACGTAGACACGGAACAATGTGGTTCAGGAGTATGTCAGGAATAAATGGTCTAAGAATCGAATCGAATCGATCGAACGGATCTAGATCGACGTCGTGCCGTTTGCGACTACTGAACCATGCAACGTTTCAATGACGGCGTCGTCTATGCGCGACATAGTGTAACAAGAATTTACTCTCGGAACTGGATACCGATCGTGAAGTATCGTTTCCGTCGTTAACCGTCGTCTCCCATCGTTAACCTCGCTTCTCCGCGTTAATTGAACCAACACGTTTATGGGCGTGGACGAATCCAATGAACAGCCAGGGATATCGTAGGGATGGATCCACCTAAGAAAATCTCGGTGCGTCGTTTTTCATTCGCCGAGATAACACCTTTCTACGTCGACCTTCCAATCAAAGTATACGCCTCGAGACAGTTCACCGAACCGCAAAACCTAACGAGTTACGGTGCGGATAATTTCCGAGATTTATCCGGCAACGATGATGCACTCGATTCGCATAACTGGTGCAACATGTAATTTCTCATTTTCTGGATTATATGTGTTTTATATTTTACGTAATACCTCGGGATAAACGGATAAATCGACGTAGGTAATTTACTACTTCGTATTAAAAACATACGCACAAAAAGAGACTCTCCTAAGAATTATTCTATTCTCTCATAACCTTCAGCAGAAAACATAAGCAAAAACTTTCCACATTTCTCAAATCACACATACGTCCTTGCCCTTTTTGCTTCACCGCACAACTCCAAAATCGTATTAACCCTTAGCACTCCAGTGGCGCCTCTCAGTAGCCACTCGGTTTAATTCGGTAATTCGACTAGCAGCTTAGTGACGACATTAAAATGTACTCCAGTCGTTAGTGGTTTAACATCCAACCACAAAATAACACTGGAGACAAAATCTTAATGTTGCCTCTCAGTCGCCGCACTAAACTGAGAACGAGACCACGAGACCACGAGACTTGCCACCGAGTGCAAAGGGTTAAAAGCGATACGCATACTCTACCGTATTGTACGACACTTACCGGTATATTCCACTGGGAGAAAAAGGATGCTATTCGTTGCCGTGAGAAAGAAGTGTATCTCGGAGACACGAGTACGAGTGTATCAAGACGGGTAGCATCACCGCATATGGCATGGCTGAATGAACTCGCGTTGATAGCGTAGTACTTTTGTTGTTGTTTCGCGCGCCGGAGTTTCCCTGTGGCGGCTCGAAGGAGAAAGAGCGTGAAACACGGGTAGTGTGGTGCGGCGGGGCGGGGCGGGGCGGGGAGGAGAGGGGGCGGAGGTCGATTCGTTCATACAAGGTGGTTTTCATTGAAAGAACTCGTTCCTCGGGCCAAATAGGGTCGCTCCATTCATCCTAAGATGGAGCGATCAACCACGGAATACATAGCTATTAGCAATAACGGGAACCTATCGCCGCAAAACACACCTTGATCGACCAAATTACCAATCATCGTCTGTCTTCTCTACTCAGTTTTTTAGCTCCAATCGACGCGTCTTGATTAACGGCGGGAAAACAATTGTCGCGAAGCGCTCGATCTTTGATATTTCCAAGTAAATAGAATAAAACTCCGAATTCCAGCATTTCGATCTTAGATATTTCTCAGTGAATAGAATAAAACTCCGAAGTCCAGCATTTCGATCTTCCATATTTTCCAATAAATAAAATGAAACTCGAAGTTCCAGCATTTCGATCTTCGATATTTTCCAATAAATAAAATAAAACTTCAAATTCCAGCATTTCGATCTTCGACATTTCCCAGTAAATAGAATAAAGCTCGAAATTCCAGCATTTCAATCTTCGACATTTTCCAATAAATAAAACAAAACTCCAAATTCCAGCATTTCGATCTTGAACATTTCCCAGTAAATAGAATAAAACTTCAAATTCCAGCGTGTCGATTTTCGATATTTCCCAATAAATAAGATAAATCTCAAAACACCAGCATGTCGATTATCAAAATTTCCCAATAAATAAAATAAATCTCAAAATTCCAGCATTTCGATCTTCAACATTTCCCAATAAATAGAATGAATCTCAAAACACCAGCATATCGATTATCAAAATTTCCCAATAAATAAGATAAATCTCAAAACATCAGTATTTCGATGCGATCATAAGCTTCGCCGCAAAAAATCATATCATAATGTACGACGTACAGTTTCTAATTAAAAGAATATCAAGCGTAAGTACAAGGTAAACGGGTCGTCGATGTGTATCATTAATATTCATCCCGAGATGACGCCGAACACCCACGATCTTAAAAGACATACGTGAAACGTACACGCGCGGGAAGAGCGTGTACATCGAGGAGCGTAGAAAGGCTTGGAAGTTATAATAGATCTAATTATCGGAAGGGAACGCATGGCCACTCGTTAAACGAAGACTTTCAACGTGGCAGCGTGCATTTTGAAGCGGGTCAACTATTTTTACTCTACCGGTCGTTGTCCATTACAACGTTTCCTTCCCGGTTCCTTTCTTCGTGTACTCGTACATGTCACCCGAATCACGATTGATAACCACTTTCGCGTAATCTATTACTCGAAATTCATCGAGGCGTAAAAAGTACCAAGATTAATCTCCTTCCAAAAACGTGTTGCTAAAATGTTAACGCTAGAACTACTCGGTTATACTTTTAGACTTATTTATATATAAATTGTGGCTGGTGGGTGGAAGTTCATTTATGGACTCAATTATGTACATAACCTTTTTGCATTCAAAATTCAGTATTTTGCAGATCATATTTATCTTTTTGCGGATCATATTCATTTTTTTGCTTTCCAAATTAAACATTTTGCAGAGGATATTCTCGTTTTTGCATTCAATATTGATCATTTTGTAGATCATATTCAACGTTTTGCATTCAAAATTAACGATTTTGCGGATCATATTCATATTTTTGCTTTGCATATTAACCATTTTGCAGATGATATTCTCGTTTTTGCATTCAAAATTGACCATTTTGCAGATCATATTCACCGTTTTGCATTCAAAAGTAACCATTTTGCGGATCATATTCATTTTTTTCCTTTGCAAATTAACCATTTTGCAGATGATATTCACCTTTTTTCACTCCAAATTAATCATTTTGCAGATCATATTAAACTTTTTGCACTCCAAATGAATTCTTTTGCAGATCATATTCACCTTTTAGCAAATTAAACTCTTCTACAAATTTGCTTTCTTAAGCCAATGTAATGAAAATAAAATCCAGTACAAAGTGAGAGAGTGAATTCGATTTGCAAAAAGATGAACATGATATGCAGAACAGTTAAATTGGAATACAAAAAGATGCGTGCGATCTGCAAAACGTTTAAATTGGATGGCAAAAAGATGAATATAATATAATATTAATATAATTAATATTATATACATATGTTGCATAACAAGTGTAATTAAATCAATGAATCCATTTCTGCCATCCATCCTAATTAAAAACACCTACGTAAATATCGAAGAACAACAAAAACAAATTAACTAAAATATTCGGTTAATTCTAGCGTTAAAATAATTTCTCCGAAAACCCATTCGCTACCATTTCCATTAAAACAACCAATCAACGATATTCCTGATCAATCGAGATACACATAACTCATAGATATATGGACCGTTTATTTTGAAAGTGGGGTAAGTCCATTTTTGAAAAATTGAGATATCACGTAATTCCTGCTTAATTTAATGTAAATTTTGTATGTATAACTAGTCCGTGTTTAATTTCTTAAAAAATTCCCATGTTTTGTACAATTTAAAATTGGTCGGTAAATGAAATTGCATAATCATCGATTATGAAAGTGGTGTAAGTCCATTTGCAGCCCGTAAATATACATTATTTTAATTAAATTCGCCTAAAACAAATTTCTATAATCAAATGACATATCGATAAATCAGTAAAAACATTGCCAAACTTAATATAATTAACCTATATTGTTTCATTGAGAAATATGCTAACCTTTAATTTTCTCGAAACAAGAGAAAATGGACTTACACCACTTTCAAAATAAACGGTCCATATGCTACTCAACCGTTGCAATTATTAAATCCCAAGATATACATAAATTCTCCGGGAATAATTGACGTATTCGCGGAGTACAGTGAAGCTTTCACCATTTCCACGATCGCTTCCAATTATTCATCCACAATACTAAAAACCGAAGCACTCGATATACTTTTTCCGTAAAAAAGACAAAAAACAAGCCTCTCGTATGATTTATCTCGCGCGCAGTTGTCGAGAGTTCCCATTGTGAACTCTCTTCGGGGTGTATTCTGGCGAAATAATTGCCGTGGAAATCAATGCAGCGTTCCAGGTGCATACAATGCGTCTTAAATCAAGAGTTCCTGTTAATTCCGGATGATCTACGAGTGCTCGGTGCTTTCTACTCGTAAAGTTTCGAGTCGGTGGTGCAATTAATATATGGACTCAGTGAATCAGGAATTCCGGGATCTAATGGTTTCATATCCGAAGAGTTTGAATTCGCTTGTAATTAGAGCCGCCAGCTAAGCAATTTCTAAACCGCCTTATCGCTACAGCGGTAATTAGCGAGAGTTGATCGTAGCATGCTTCGTTCGATGTTCGATGTTCGATGTTCTATGTTGGCCTTCATACTTTATCCTTTTTCCTACGTCGCTTAACTTCTCTTTAATTTCGTTTGATGTAATCGATGGAGTGGCTTTTGTAATTAATGGATTCTTAACACGCTTTTGTTCTTCTTACAGTGCTTTGGATGGAATGGTTGTATGTGGAATTGTATTTGTCGTATCGATAAAAAAGAAACTCTGGCAGGGAAAGAAAGAGAGGGAAAGGGGAAGAAAGGTTTTTAAACGGCACCGCGAAATTTCGGAGCTCTTATATAGTTGATTAGCTATGTTAAATGTATTAGTAAGAATAAAAATTGTATATTAAAAATATTCCTAATAAAATGCCTAATAAAATAGGAATAGAAATTGTATATTAAAAATATTTCCAATAAAATTCCATATTAAAAATAGCACCGGAAATAAAAATTGTATATGAAAAATATTCCTAGGAGTAGAAGTACTATATTAAAAATATTTCCAATAAAATTCCATATTAAAAATAGCACCAGGAATAAAAATTGTATATTAAAAATATTTCTAGAAATAAAAATTCCATATTGAAAATATTCCTAATAAAATTCCATATTAAAATTATTCCTAGGAATAGAAGTTCTATATTAAAAATATTTCCAATGAAATTCCATATTAAAAATAGCACCCGGAATAAAAAGTGTATATTAAAAATAGCACCCGGAATAAAAATTGTATATTAAAAATATTCCTAGGAATAAAATTCTATATTGAAAATATTCCTAATAAAATTCCATATTAAAATTATTCCTAGGAAAGGAAATTCTATATTAAAAATATTTCCAATAAATTCCATATTAAAAATATTAGCAGGAGTAAAAATTCCATATCGAAAACATTCCCGGGAGTAAAATTCCTCCATAAATGTAACGTCTCAATATAAGCAAGTTACAAAATCGGGCGGAAGAAAGGTAGAAGAAATATTCGTTCGTGACATTAATATCGAAATTATAAATGGTGACAAGATGTTTTAGCTACGCATTGGTTTTAGATACCGTATGTCCTAATACGACTTGTCTTTCCATTGTTAATGAAAAAAGAATCCACGCAGGTAGAAGGTATCTGTTGCGTGCTCGTGTAATTGCGAAACAATGACGAGCGACGCATAAGTAATATGGAGGCCCGTTATGCACGGGTTGGCTCCTTCTCGAGAAACCTACACTCGTGGACCAGTTTCTAACGAGACGAGGAAATCTTCGAGTTTAAGCTATTATTTCAATCAATAATTAAAAACTTTCCCTAATAACTAAGGAGTCCGTGAATATTTTTTGACGCAACAAAGTGCATTCGAAAGAGCGGACGTTTCTCTATAAGATCGTTGACGGACAAAAAAATCCCACGATTCGTTCTTCCGTAATTAATTAAAATACGGGGCCTCCTCCGAGCGCTGGGTTACGCTCGCGAACAAAGTTGAATGAATGTCCCGAATAATCGTAAATAACTAAGGAGTCCGTGAATATTTTTTGACGCAACAAAGTGCATTCGAAAGAGCGAACTTTTCTCTATAAGATCATTGACGGACAAAGAAATCCCACGATTCGTTCTTCCGTAATTAATTAAAATACGGGGCCTCCTCCGAGCGCTGGGTTACACTCCCGAACAAAGTTGAATGAATGTCCCGAATAAAAACATTACCAGGAATAAAAATGGTACGTTAAAAATATTCCTAGGAATAAAAATTCTATATTATAAACATCCCTAGTAAAATTCCATATTAAAAACATTACCAGGAATAAAAATGGTACGTTAAAAATATTCCTAGGAATAAAAATTCTATATTATAAACATCCCTAGTAAAATTCCATATTAAAAACATTACCAGGAATAAAAATGGTACGTTAAAAATATTCCTAGGAATAAAAATTCTATATTATAAACATCCCTAGTAAAATTCCATATTAAAAACATTACCAGGAATAAAAATGGTACGTTAAAAATATTCCTAGGAATAAAAATTCTATATTATAAACATCCCTAGTAAAATTCCATATTAAAAACATTACCAGGAATAAAAATGGTACGTTAAAAATATTCCTAGGAATAAAATTTCTACATTATAAACATCCCTAGTAAAATTCCATATTAAAAACATTACCAGGAATAAAAATTCAATATTAAAAATATTAGATCAACAAAAATAATCTCTAAATACGATTCTTATAAAAATCAAAAGACGACGCAAACCAAAAGGTCGCGAATTTAGTTGCCAACCTAATAGTATACACATATGACGTAGCGAGTATAGTTTGCTTCGTTATTCCTCGTAAATTCATGGGAACGCAACAGAAAGATATTCACTTGAAACAATGACATTTCGCGATCGCCATGAGCCGAAGATAAGTGTGTCAATCACTCTTCCCGCGAACGCTAATCGATTTCTTAGACAAGGATAATTATTAACACATCGCTGCCACTAAATAACACACGATCTAAGAATAACTCCGAGATGTCTATCTGACATTTATGCGCGCGCATTAATCTCTTCGTTTACCCGAGGCATTGTTCGATGAGTGTTACATTAACGAGGTGTTGTAATTGGAACAATTAGCTCGCGCAGTCGCATTGTTTACCGATTGTTACTCCCCTTGATCACTAATTACACAACGAATCGTAGCGACACTTTTTCCGTCACGAATTTTTCCGAACGTAATTACAGTTTTCTTGGAGGACACTCGCGAGCCAATCACAGTAATTAAAATTGGCGAGCTAATCACCGTAATTAAAATTCTCGAACGCTACAATTAAACTCGCGACAATTTCAAGCGACACGTGTCTCGGGTTACCAACAATTATTTATCCAGTTTCCTTTGATCCTGACATGTTTATCGTGTTTATTATATTTATTACTTCCTATCTTTTCTGTGTTTCCTTGAAGAGCTCGAGTTCTCAAACCAACTTTCCATTCAGGTTTTACGCAATAAAGGAAACTTTTCTTTTTATTTGAATTTCTGCGGCCCGTTCCGCGAGAATGCAATCCACCGCGAGGTCTTACGCTCCTCTCTGCGGTGGGTCTGCAGGAATTTTCAATTAGCAATTAGTTACAAAGATATTTATGAGTCGTGCGTGGAAAAAGAATCGTTCGGCGGAGTTATTCAATGGAAAATCAATTTGATTTCTTGCAAGATAAAGTGAAGCGTGGACCGGGAATTTTTGCGATTATTTAATGCATTTAATAGGTTCATAAATCTTCAAAAAATCAAAGTCGCCGATTTTGCTCCGAAATTATACAAATCGATGGTAAATGATGTATAAACATATTCTAGGACGATTTTGGGTCGAAAGAAGTGGTTTAAAAATTTTTTCGGGCGAAAAATGGGTCGACCCAAAATCGCAAAAATGTGAAGGGGTATACCTTCAAAAATTGTCAAAAAATCAAAGTCGCCAAAATCGCTTCTAAACGACCCAAATCGATGGTAAATGATGTATAAACATATTCTAGGACGATTTCTGGTCGAAAGAAGCGGTTAAAAAATTTGTATTGGTCAAGAATAGGTCAAATCCAAGTCGAAAAAATGTAAAGGGGTATACCTTCAAAAATCGGCAAAAATTAAAAGTCGCCAAAATCGTTTCTAAACGACCCAAATCGATGGTGGGTGATGTATAAACATATTCTAGGACGATTTTGGGTCGAAAGAAGCGGTTCAAAAATTTTTATTGGTCAAAAATGGGCGAACCCAAGTCGAAAAAATGTAAAGGGGTATACCTTCAAAAATTGTCAAAAATTCAAAGTCGCCAAAATCAATTCTAACTGACCCAAATCGATGGTAAATGATGTATAAACATATTCTAGGATGATTTCTGGTCGCAAGAAGTGGTTTATAATTTTTTCTGGTCAAAAAAGGTGTTGATCCAAAATCGAAAAAATGTGAAGGGGTATACCTTCAAAAATTGTCAAAAAATCAAAGTCGTCAATTTCGCTCCTAAATGGCCTAAATCGGTGGTATACGATGCCTAATGATGTTCTAGGACCGATTTGGGTCGAACCAAGTGGATTAAAAATTGTTTCGATCAAAAAATGGGTCGACCCAAACTCTCAAAAATGAACCCAAAATGGTCAAAATTTCAAAGTCGCCAATTGTGCTCGTATACCGTTCAAATCGATAATAAATAATGCCTAACATGTTTCAGGATCATTTTGAGTCGAAACGAATGGATCCAAGATTCTATACAGCTACCCATTTCAATTCAATTGAAAGAATTATAATCATGGAACGTACTTTAATAATTAAATCTGTGTATTATTTATGAGCCTGCAATAATGGCTCGTTTCACCAGGAACGTTTATTTTTCGAGATCCACTTGACACTTACATAAATATCCGCCGCCAACATTCTTTTAGGAGTAACGTTTCGATGAATGGCGGCCTTAACCCGATCTTACCGCTACAAGCGTTTCATTTTCCAAGCTTCAGAAATATCCTGTGACTAATCCGAAGTGCTAAACCCGCGTGTTAAACCCTGACGCAACTCGACGCGACGCTGGACGTAAATTAGGGAAAAAATTTCATACGATTCCCGCAAACGATTTCACGTCCAATTACCCGCGATAATTAATTACAATTCGAGTTCCAACATTTACGGATAACGTCTGATTATCATATCGAAAAGCGGAGTCACGAAAGTGCTTCTTCGCCGAGCACTAATTGAAGACAGATTAGTCGATCGTTCGAGTCGATCGATGATCATTTCAAAATCCTTTTAATTCCCCCGTTGCCAGATAAACCGTGTTTATTATGCGAAAGGGGAAATTGAAATATCAAAATTCCATTTCGCGTAGGAATTAAAAATTAACTGTGGAATTTAACTTCGTACGTTCACCAAATCAGCCGTTAGTTTTGAAAGTGGTAGAACTCCATTTTTTCTTTTGACTTTAATAACGTAACTGATCAAAGGGGATATCAGTATATCGTGAAAGTTATGTTTCATTCAGTTTTCAGTTTTCAGTTTTCAGTTTTTAAATAACGGCTCAAATTTCACGGTCATTAAGTACCGTAATCCTCAAAAAATATCTTTCCAAGTGAAATTATTTGTATGAAACATTACGGTACGCCATGGAAGAACGAAGATACGGGAGTTCCATAATGGATCGAATAAAATAAAAATCGACAAAAAAATAAAAATAAATCGAAAGATCTATAAATCATTTAAATGTGACGGTTGCAAAAGCTAAGAGTGGGTCTCATTAATATACTAATAAGTTATTGTTAAATTAAGCATATTAAAAATATGAAATTAAATATTGAATTAAATATATGCCTCGAGAAAATTACTGCTCCTTGAAATCTGGCCAACTAACATTATAAACATATTAAATTAAATGTGTTTAGTATGACACATTAAATTGACATATTTTACATATTAAATTGACATACTATATTTAACATGTTGAAATATATTTAATTAAATATGTTTAATATGACACATTAAATTGACATATTTTACATATTAAATTGACATACTATATTTAACATGTTGAAATATATTTAATTAAATATGTGTAATATGACACATTAAATTGACATATTTTACATATTAAATTGACATACTATATTTAACATGTTGAAATATATTTAATTAAATATGTTTAATATGACACATTAAATTGACATATTTTACATATTAAATTGACATACTATATTTAACATGTTGAAATATATTTAATTAAATATGTTTAATATGACACATTAAATTGACATATTTTACATATTAAATTGACATACTATATTTAACATGTTGAAATATATTTAATTTAATATATTTATAATGTTGGATGGTGAGATTTCAAGGAGCTGGGATTTTCTCGAGGCACATCGAGATGCCGGATCTTTCGCGCGTCGCTGCCGAAATAGCCGGCCACCCGAAGATAGACGACCGCTTGCTAGCTGCTGTCTAGCTGGCAAATGTTAGTAAACCAAGTTAGAGAGTCTGTGCTGCGAGGGGGTCGTTGCACCCCTTTGCTCGAATCGTGTACCTTTCGCATGGTTATTACTTTTAATATAATCAAACGTATATTACGGAACATCATATATTGGGTTATCTGTAAAGTTCATGGCGATATTCAGTAATTTTTCAACGAAAAGAACTGAGAAGTTTGTGGAACAAAATGGTGGCTACAATAATGAAATAAATATATATTGATAAATAAAAATATTGCCTTTAATATTCCTAAAAAATTGCCGTGAACTTTTCGAACAATCCAATATAATCCGAATTTATCTAATAGTGTCATTGATGAGTTATTATTTAAAGAATGATTAAAATGTTTCATTAAGTTTGTACGATGAACTGCAAATATATTCGGCTAACTAAAACCGCGCATGCTCTGTTCTCACTTCGGAAGCCGATACGCGAGTCACGTTTCCGTGTCTCCGATAAAATAGTTTCGCATGTAATAAATGCAGGAAACGAATTCTCGAGGCGTTCATCCGTTGTAAAGTATAATTAAAATGTTTCTAATTATACTTTCTATATTAGCAGTGTCCAGTATGTTATTTACTATTAAAAATGGCACCCTTATCATTAAGTTTGTACGATGAGTTGCAAATACATCCAGTCAGCCGACAACGTGTCATTTTTCCGTGTCTCCGATAAAATAGTTCCGCGTATAATAAATGCAGGAAAAGAATTCTCGAGGCGTTGGTCGGTTGTAAATCAGTCTGGAGAATGGCAAGGTGGAAGGGGTAGCGAATTCGCATTAGCGGGTCATTAATATTCGTACGAGGGCTCGTGATTCTAGGAAGAGGGTTCGAAAGTGTTACGAAATTAATGTTTGAATCGAGTGCCGACATTGCCAAAGGATGAATGGCTCCGAAACGAAATCTAAGAACTCGGTATTCTTGGTTACGCATATTTCCTCGATGAAGCGATCTCTATTGGTATAAATAGGGCCTCGAATCCGAGTAAACACTTGTACGTTGATTTAATCAAATTAACGAATAAAACCCGTGAAAACCCCCTTAACATTTAGTCTCTGAAGTTCGATTTATAAAAATCTGTTAGTTAATATTTCTCACTTTTACGTACGAAGGTACGACTTAACCTCATTTTACAAACCGTTTGAGTTGTCTCACTTCTCTTACGACGGTACGAGTTAACCTAACTTTACAAACTTGTTGAATTCACTCACTTTTCTTGCGAAGGTACAATATGATCAGATGCCTTTGCCTTTTTCTTCCATCGTGCCAACGATTTTCAGCTTGATTATGACACACACTGTTGCAAATTAAATTATAGTGCAAGGGTTATTAAAATAGTGACGGAAACATAGTCCGTAAAATAAGACCGAGAAAACCTATCGCGAAAACGATGCCGTTTAGAAAAGGAGAACTAATTGTAAGCAGAATTCGAGCCGCGCGATGGCAGCGCGAACCCCGGTGTACCAACAGTGTGGCCAACGGAGAGGCTGATCAGGGGGTCGAATTAAAACGTGAGAAAACAAACGAGATAAAATGAGATTAACTAGGCGGTGTCGTGTCTCCGCGCTTTGAGGGCAACGTGTAATAATTAACCGGCACGTCGCACAGTGTGAATAATTCCCATGGCGATTTCACGGTGCTTATAAATTGGGACACGTGGTTTCCGTCTTTCCGTTGACGTCTAGCTAGTTTTATCGCAGATTATCATCGTTTTAATCCACAGCGAGAGGGTTAAACGCACAGAAGCACGTAGAATGTGATAAGCACGACTCTAACAACAAACTAGAATCGCAAGTTCAGCGTTTGCAAATTCTTCCACGAGATTCATCGACTTTTAAGAAAAACAGCAATATTCACTTACAAAGAAATTATAAATCAATATTCCGTAAATGGCTGACTCAATTTTGCACGAGTTCCGTTCGGAATTGAAAACTGCGGCGAACATTTTTCATTCGAACGACGATGACAAGATAGATTTCATTTTTATTTGGCGAGTCGTTTATCTTTCAGAAATTATCCCGCTGACGTGGAATTCCGAATTATGACGATATAAAAAGTAATAAATTTATTAGAGGGGACATGGAAATTGTTAATTTTCGAGCGATCAATGCCATTTGATAAATAGTTTTACCGTTACGAAGATTCTCCGACCGGAAATAATAATAATAATCATTATTCATTTGTCACCGAAGCATCGAGTAGCAAAATAAAATATGATAATTACAAATCATTATACATCGTTACTCACTTTCTCGTCCCAGCGTTCTGATCGATCGTATCAATTAAACCTTTGAGTGCCTTCGCAAAAAATACGCTCGAAAAACGCCAGACGGCGCGGTCGCGCATCGTCGTCTTCGTGTAATTCTATTTCCTTTACTTCGTCTTCACTCACAGATGTCGAGTACGTTTACTTCCTTCTCGTCGCTTTTAATGCGAAGGATCGCACTTCAAACAAACGTATCAAAAGATGATATTTATTAAACGCATGGATTTGTATCGCCTTTTAAAAGCTTGAGACGGAAGTTCCGTGCCACATCCGCCGGCATTTCTCGACGTGGAATAGGAAAAGCGCGATCGCGCCATCTGGTACTCAAGCGGTTAATACTACGCGAGTCATAATAAATGCTAATGTGTAATAGCAGAGTAATTATCGAATCTCGTTAAATACATTGTGTCTAATCCCACGCATTAATTTCCGTGCAAACAGAAACCGAGTCGTGGTATAAATCGAGAGGTGACGCACGAACGTCAGAATCGGAGGATCGAATGAAACAATTCTAAACGTTATTATTCACAGTACTCGGTACATAAATCTCGAATAAAGAATCCGGACGAAAGCAAACGGACACGTGACACTTGACGTTTGCGTATTACGAATCGTAAAGCCATGAAATCGACTTGACATTTTCGTTGTGCAACGAAATGTGAGAGCTATGACGGAGTCTGGTTGGATTCCTTAATGCCAGGTGCAATTCATTTAGCGGGCCATTTTTTACACCTTTCGAATCGCCTCGAGTTCCGTGAAATTCCGAATTCATAGTTGGACACCGAAACCGAGTACTTAACGCGTCGAGATCATTACAATTTTATCGCGAAGCGGTTAATTTACTTGTCGACGCTTCTAACTGGATCATCCGGTACTCCGATTAAAATAATTACCGTGTGAATATAAAAATATTTCAATTAGAAAGTTCGACAATTGATTCATTTTAAAATATGAGATAAGATGTAATGCTAATATTCTTTTCGTCTACTTATATTGTTTTTAAACATTCTTGAAAGAGTATGAATTAAATGATTTTTACGGCTTTCGTAGTTCTACTGTTAATATAATAACCGCGTCGTAACTACACGAAAAATCGTGTCTAGACGCATGCGCGTGAATCAAGCGAACGAATTAATCATCGGCATTCCCATACTTTCCAACGAATCGCCCGGCATTCGAGGGAAAGAAATTCACAGCGATATCACCGATGATAGTTCGCGTGAAAATGTCAAAGGTGAAATTCCATTGGCGTTTCTCGCGTAAGGTAGCTAATAATATCGCGGATGAATTTCATCGAGAGATTCAACGTGTTAATATTCCCGCGGTGACCGGCTCTCGTATTTATGACTGCCCGAGTCGATCGCGTGGGAAGTCAAAGAGACACTTGCGATTCCGTGGACGGCGATCGGCGATCGTCGCGTAACGAGGAAACTTAAATCTTTACGAGGAGAAAAGAGAACCGGGGAGATGTATCGTATTTCACGCGCGATTTCATCCGGCGCATTTTAATTGAACGTAACAATGGTCGAGACGACTCTCGGCGATTAATCGTCATCCTTAATGACAGCCATCCGACGACGGGCCCCGTAATTATAATGACTCAACGCGCCTATGAATAAAACGTTCCATTAAGGTTCGCCCGGGCGAATTCTTCCTGGAACAACTCCCGACATTTTCACGTAGGTTATATCGCGCTACTTACGACGCGCGCGCACATTCTTCGCGCAGAAGTGGCAGAACGTGAATCCTTATCTATATAATCCCGTATAATGCGAGTTCTTACAGCAATAATCATGTCAAACATGTTACTTTAGATTATGCGCGTTATACGAGACAAATTCTATGTCCACAAACGTCACACAGCTGTAACCGATTACAAAAATACAGTAATTAGTCGCCATGAGAAGTGACTTTGTCGCCATTCGACTTATTCACCTGCAGCCGCGCCGACTTTATAGCCAATTAATAAATGTCGCCCACGTTCCCTTTACGTTGACCTTAAGCCAGAATGTCGCCATGCGAGGAAGTCGATTCTCTCGTTGCAAAAAAATGGAAAATCGTTTTGCAATTAAATTAGGATTAACATATTCGCGGCACGTTCAGCACAATCGGTAACGAACGACTGATTCAAACGACTCATTGAATTCGCATACGAATAAGGTACGACCAGCCGATCCACGATTTATGCAGTGACTTTGCAATACCGATTTCTTTAATGTCCATCGATAATGGAAGATTTTTAATCGCTCACACCGGTATCATTGTCGTTTCCGATATCTCTCGTTTCACGATAATTATCCGTCTCAAACGTGATCGGTATCGATGCGACTAGAAATCTGCATGTTTTTTTCTAGCGGCGCCAAGCGTTGCGATGCAAATTACCCGTCGCATGAATTATTTACGAAGAACGCCGAAGTATTCGTATTCTTTGATCATAATTGCCGCGAGATGAGATAAATAACTTGGATCGACGTTTCTATTCGATTTCCAACCGATAATGGAGGTAGATTTCAATGAATATCATTTACGACGAGACACTGAAGCGGACGCACGTTAATATCGTTGGCACCTAGTCATTTTCTACGTAAATTACTAGGAAACAATCGATGGTAGATTAACATCGGTAATGGGAGACTCAAGATCGATGGAATTAATAACGTTATCGTTCATCATTACATTATCTTCGGTAAACGTTCATTGTTTGTAGAGTAACGCGGTGGTCGAGTTGTTAATATCTTGTTCGATAAAAAGATATTTCTCCACGATATTTATCTCTTTGAATTAAGAATATAATCATCGCTCTATAGATTTATAAAACCCTTACAATGTATCACCCTACTCCGCCATTTTGGTATCTCGAGGCGCTGCGCCTGTAGCCTTCTTCTCTTTTTTATATCTCTCTTATATTTTTCTTTATAATTCATATTATACAGTATAATTAACGTCTTAATAAAGATTCTCTTAAAAAGAGAAGTGACATTAAGATTTATTCCGGTTACTTTGTAGTACTGGATTTTAAATTATCACTAACGATGTAGTAAATTTGCAGTAAATATGTAGTAAGACTGCGTTCTTAATTATTAAATATTATCTCGAGTGGGTTAATAATTCTTTACGATATATTATAACGCATAAAGGATACCAAGTTATTCTGAAAAAAAAGAACACAAATATTGGAGGCTTTGGATAGCGAGTTTTTAATTAACAATTTTTTCCTCAAAATATGACGCTTGTATTTTATATACGATATATTATAAAATATTTAATAAACACCGTTCTAATAAAAAATATTCCAGGCTTCGGACACGCATTCTCGAATTTATACATTTTCCGGAAAATGTAATACACGCATTTTATTAATTCAATTATATTTTTATCTTCAGATTATAATCTTGGTTAAACATTACTTGTAATGTCGCGAATATTAGAATAAACTTTTTCCGCGTGTTAATAAATCGGTAAGCTTTTTCCGCGTGTTAATAAATCGAGAAGCTTTTTCCGCGTGTTAATAAATCGAGAAGCTTTTCCGCGTGTTAATAAATCGATAAACTTTTTCCGCGTGTTAATAAATCGGTAAGCTTTTTCCGCGTGTTAATACATCGGTAAGCATTTTCCGCGTGTTAATACTGTTAATAAATCGAAAAGCTTTTTCCGCGAACGGCATAAATTCTCACTTATCGTTCGACGTTATTAGGTCAGTTCAGTGCATGGAAGGATGCTCTTGCGAGATGTACAGCATAAATATTGGATCTACGTGAGAGATCATAATGTATTCGAGTATCGTAAAGTGGGGTTCGAAGTACACCGAAAGTAAACACGCGTCGCTACATCTATGTAAACATGTCGGGCCACCGGGCTGAATAACCACATGTTTTCTGGAAGATCTCACGGAGTACCGTCGCTTCGACCGTGCCACGAGAAAACAAGAATGCGCTACGTTTTACGGCGCCCCATAAATTCGTATAAACAAGACACTTTGTTCGATCGCGAAATGCATTGCATCACCGACATCCTTAATAATATAAACTATATATTAATCAAATGAAGAGAACGAAAATATGCGAGAAATTAATTTTAATTCCAACCCCTATAAGTCGCCTCTTACGACAGGCAGGGAATACCGTGGGTCGATTCTACCCCCGAACCCACAGGGGGGGTTGAATTAATATTGAAAAAAATTCTACAGATTACTATGATTCCAATTTTTCCGCGGTTAATTATCCGTTCAATACACCTGACATATATAGAAATCATTTATAGCCCGTTCCAACGAACCTTTCACCCAGCTCACGCAGCCCCCACTACGGCCACTACTTTATCCACGCCTTCAACTTGCCGCGGGAAGGAAACTTCATATACACGGTGTCGAAAAACTGCAACTTAGAGAAAGATTTCTTAGTAGCTTCGCGTATTCATCTACCACATACTGATTATAACGCGGTTTAATTGTTTTGCCGGTTTCTATTACTGCCGTTCGAGTACCGCCCACGGCATTTGGTGGATATTAAAGCCATTGTTAGTATTATTAAGGAAGTGTTTCGAGCAAACAACGAACTAGTAGACTAAGGCAAACTTGTCATGAAAAATGTGCCTTGCACATGTTTGGAAAAGTCAGGAATTTAATCCTAAACAACTGCAAGGAAATTCTGCTAGATCGGAGTGTCATAAATCATGTTATAAACTAACTACTGATACATGGTCAACTACTGGTACTTTTACCCTACGGTTATACTGTGTTGTTTCATTGTTTTCGGGATTTTCCGGAATTAATTAGAAATCTTAATACTATGGAATGTATGTATGAGTGTAGTAATTTATTTCAGAAATATTTACTTCAAAAGTTTGTTACAATATAAGTACAGTTCTACGTAGTCATGTTCAAGAATTTTCGGTACACCGTATATATTGATTCTGAGTCGCTTCGTCGGGACGTCACATTCGGACTACGGCCAATAGCGTGTTCGGAGCAGGGAATGGTAGTGGGGACCTGCGCAGATCGAATGTAAACTCGTCGGAATCAGGTGAAAGGTTCGTTGGAACGGGCTATAATATGCCTCACACGTATCTCGCATATATTATGAACATTCTTGTTCCCAGGTGTTCCTGCGTTTATATTAAAAGAATTTGCATAAAGTTTCAATGAACACCTTGTGTGCTTCTTTAATGAACTCTAGCTTGGGATTTTTAAGCAACACTTTGACTCACTTCACGATGCAAATCGGATGTTTGGGTACTAATTATCAGTCGTTTAATAACGATAGACAGGTCGATAATAGTCGTTGGATAATGAAAGTACAGCGAAGGTGATCCATAATTATTTACGAGATCATGGTTCTTATATATCGATCAACCGATCGCTTTTTAAACGACGTTTCTTGTCACTTTTCGCAACGACTCATTAGGGACAACGTATTTTATATCCTAGCTCTAGATTCGGAATGTGTAAATATATGTGCAATAAGTTGCTGCAATTTTAATATCGAGAACTAGGTGCAAGTATTATATTAACACCTTGACGGCCGCACCTGCGATGGAAATACTTTTATCCGTTGCCGACACTTTTCGCGGGATCGTTCATATTGTGATTACAATATATTGTAGAAAACATGAGAATCACAATAGCTCTTGATCCTGTTACCTGATTTACGCGAAATTCCAAAGATATATGTAAATAAATGTAAGCTAAGAAATTGGGGGAAAAAACAAGAATAAGTAACGTGCTACCAGTATTTGCTCGCCATTTTGTACGAGTCACCACGGTGGTGTCGTCGGACGGCAAAGTGTGAATTATTGGTACTCAAATAGAGGTTCCTCCGGAATTCAAAGTTGGTGAACGCGATCTTTTACATTTTTATCAGGTACTCTTCGAATCTAAAATCGGTTATCGCGATCTTTTGAATTTTTATCAGATACTTTTCGAATCTAAATTTTGTGGCGATATAAAAATATTATAAGAAGTTTCAACCTGTCGTAGAAATCTAAAAACGATAAAGAAATTCTACCCGCCAACTCTGTATTATTTAATAGCGTCGATTAAGTAATTCAGGAGATTATGCGATATTAAAGAGTACAGTAAACCCTATAACGCGAATTCCTACAACGCGCTAAAGATGTTGCGACGCCGTTTTTTATGTAACGCGATTTTCGTACAAAGCGCCGTATAATAAAATTGCGGGAATTTCCCGTTTACTTTAATCGAGCATAGCATAGCTTGTTATCTCCAATTTCCTATAACACGATTTAATACAACGCGTAACGTAGTAACCGCGTTATACGGGAGTCTACTGTAGCCGATTAATAACATTATCCGTGATTATAATAACCTCACTTCACTTTTTGCCGTGAATGTATTGTAGAACGAACATAACCTATTTTATCGCGAGGACGTCGCGTCAAGGCACAGTGTGAAAATATTCGAAGTGTTAACGATGGAGAGACATAAAATGCCATTATCGGTTCCTCCAACCATCGGACCTACATGTAATAACAAGCTCTAATGAAAATGGCCCTAACGTCGTAAATTCAAGGGGCACCCACATTGCTGTAACTCGTGTAAAATGATTCTACGCGAAGATCCCTCGGAATGCCCTCCGAGGAGATACGAGAACCTTCTTCCTCGTATCGAAACAGATTACAAGGCGAATTATCCGTTAATTGATATTACGATTATTGGACAACCGTGACATGTTTGAAGCATGAATCTAATCACGTTCTCTTGACCTCTCGTTAACATTTATATTGAATTTATCAATAACCAGTTACAACTAATTCATGAATTTATAATGAATATTTGTGTACTCGAGTAGAAATGACTGTTTCTATGTGTTCCGATTGTAAGATATTATCGATTGTTAGCGATAAAAATAATAAGTTAATGAATACTAATGAATATTTGTGTACTCGAGTAGAAATGACTGTTTCTATGTGTTCTGATTGGAAGATATTATCGATTGTTATCGATAAAAATAATAAGTTAATGAATACAATACTTGATGTAGAAGTTACGTATAACTCGAGAGAATATGTATTATAATACAATACAATGATATTATTATTAATTCGAACGAGTCAATCCGGGGAATAAGTACACAGACATACCGAAACAATTTAGCGGGACGAAGGTTGATTATAAAAAACTCTCACGGTTTTGCTCCGAGTATAAAGCTTCTTTGTATCCAAAGCGAGGGGAAGAATTAGATTTCTTTCATCGAGTGGATTCTTCTCGGCCACCCAACATCTTTCGATTTTGGGATCACGATTTGTTGTGGCAAGAATTAATGTAATATAAGATAATTAAGGATAAACCTTAACATAATTTCCCGGCAGAATGACATTTTATCTTCCTCTAACCTCACAATAGATTGAAAGGTGACGGCAGGTAAAGCGATTTAGATTTGGAAAAATGTGAATTCACTTACTGGATAAAGGGAGAGATTCGTAGAAAATTGCGCCGGCGTGATGTCCCATTTCTGGCACGGATTAGGGGAACCATTACCAGCGTTTTTAGTTTGAAAAAGTATGAATAACAATCGAGAACTGGTTCCGCATGGAGGATAGTCGCGGATTCTTATGGCTCTCACGTCTATTCACGAAAAACACGTGCGCAGGCAGCGCTACGACGGATTGCGAATTAACTTCGGCAAACATCTTTTCAGAAGAACGGATACTCATCGAATGACAATGCTTGAACCCCAAGGTTCGCATAAATATCTGAACTAACCAACCCGAACTAACCGAGGATAAAAGCGCTAAACGTGTCCTTAATCTATTTACGAATTCAAGGAAAAATCTGGGTGTCATTTTTCATCGGTAAATCCGTTCCTTTAACCTAAACAACCCAGTAGTGTCAGATGGACACATTTTCAATTTCAGTTGATTCTAAAACGTATCAATTCTGAAATACATAACAATATAATTTAATAACAGTAAAGCGTACCAATGCCGAAATAAATAATCGCACAATATAATAACAATAAAACGTACCAATTCCGAAATAAAAAGTATATATACTTTAACAAACGCGGCTATTTATTCTCTTAATAAATTACATTTTACCCTGACTCTTAACCATAGTCATTCAATTATGAAAATATGTATACTTTTAACACGGAAATTTTTTAATTGATAACTTCGTTTAATTATGAACTTTAATCATTTATATTTAACCGAGACTCTTAACGATCTAAAGGTCGAGAGGTAACTCGACAACGGAAACTGCGAGGGAATCTAAGTATCCGGTCGATCGATCCAAGGCAAATAACAGTTTTTTCACGGTCCATCATCGGCTATTTCCTGTATCCTTAACCGGAGTTTCAGAGTTTTTCTAATGTCTTCATCCCCGTAGGAACGGTAAGCCGAGTCGAGATTGTAACGTGTTATTTAACCCGATCGTTTCTCTCTCCCTCTCTCTCTCTCACTCTCTCTCTCTCTTAAATTACCACTCGATCTTCCCCCTCGGAATTTAATGGAAACCAGCCTTCAACGGTAGATCAAAACCATCGACAGTGTAAACAAAATTAACGCCTCGATAGCCATCTTAATTATCGGACTCCGAGGAACGTCGTAATTTTATGTTCCCGCTTGGATATTATTTATTGAATCGTGCTTTCCTCGTGGACTTTTATTACACGTATGGTTACCAGACATCGTAAGGGCACAAATACGACGACGAGAATTAGTAAGAATTGTTTCACGGTTAATAATTATACGAAATTATATGTATATTTATAATGATATTTTATAAATAATCCGAGTATTCTGAATCGATAATAATATCATTTTATATAGACGTATTTATATATTTAGCATATTGGTTATATTCAATTATAGAGCACCCTCGTAAAACGCGATAGTTATACAACGCGGTTCACAAATTATGGCGATCCTCGGATAACGCGGCACTTATACAACACGGTTTCGATATAACGCGGTTCACAAATTGTGACGATCCTCGAATAACGCGGCAACTTACACAATGCGATTTCGATATGTCGCGTATATGTAATCCGAGGCTCGCATAACGCGATTCTTACAACGCGATCTTTCTCTGGAATCCAACCCTCGCGTTATACGAGTATATAAGTAAATACAATGCACATATAATGTGTATATAAATATGTATCATATGTGAACATATAATATGTTATATCATCGATAAAATAAATGGATAAAAATAATCAATAATTCATAATAATTAATCGATAATAATAAATGATCAAATTGTTCCCTATTTGCTATTCTCGGACTATTTCCTAGTAAATCGAATGTAAAGAAAATCAAAATGTTTCCTGATTTGACTTATCCGTGCGACTAGTTTGGGAAACACGATTTTGGACGTTCTCCAAAATGGAGTCCCGAATGACACGAATTCCGAGGAAAAATAGCAACGATACAGTGACCTGGTCTTGTTTAATGCGGAATCGATACAATCGGTACCCCTTTTAGACGGCTTTACAAGACGCGCGATAAATCACTCGAAATCGTATCGACCTGGAATCCTTCCAAATTTCCACGATCCAGCGACATCAAACTAAATTTGCCACGTTTGGCATACATCTCAAACGCAATCCGTTTACCAGATATAATCTGATCCAATTAGAAAATTATCCGTAATTAATACGGTGATGTAACGTGGCTCGAAATAATTTATATTTTCAGTAATAAATATCGACGCGAGAATGTTAAAATATCAAACATTTGTTGCACAAGGCGCGACATTTTATTGTACAAAAGGAATTTTTACACGGAAAGTCAATCTTCAATGAAATAAATACTATTTTTCATTTTAATTTGTTTTATTTTATTCTGACTGAATAAGTTGAAAATAACATTTGAAATAACGAAATATATTTTGTATTCCAAGCAATTTATTTTTAAAAGAATAATCGTTCTGCGATTTAAACGTCACGAAATACAAAATGTATTATGGAATACATTGGGAAATATAATGATAATATAACGAATATATTTTTGGTTCTAACTAATTTCTTTTTAATAGAAAACTTGCTCGATTTAACCCTTTGCGGACGGCACGGTTCGAAGCTCAGCGCTCTGAGGAATCGTAATAATAGTCTTGTGGATTTGCAAAGAAAGTTTGAATATTTGCTTGTATCAAAATCGCAAACTAAACGTTGACTTAATCAACATATAAGTGGTTCGTCTTCGTCGATTGTTTTTGTCGAATGCATATCTGAGTTTATTGGCGACGTTGATGTTCCACGCTGAACGCATATATGCGTCGGTCGTCCGCAAAGGGTTAAGTATTACGTGAAACAAAATGTTTATCATGCACCACATTGGAGATTGCAAAATAGCAAAGAATAATGCGGAACAAGAGGCGGCCTTTGATACTCGGTGCAAGTATAACATTATTCAAATTAGTATTCCGTACACGACGTTAACATATACCTCGTGATTCTCATGGGTTTAGGTTGGACGGCGTCCAACGCTCTCGTCATAAGTTCGAATGCATCTCACTGTAAATACCACATCTGCAGGACAATTCCCGTTGCAGACAACCTTCCAGGAATTAATTAGCCAATAGCGACACGAGTCGGTCAAAGCGCAACAGTTCCGCCTCCAACGAAATGAACTTGTCGCTAAAATTCGTCACCCGGCTATTATCGTCGGTTTAATTTCGACCGCGGAAACTTAACCCCCTTGGAAATTCCGATTTCTCTTACCACGCCGCGATACCATTTCGTATTTCGTGTCTTATTTCACGTGTCTCCGGCGACTATTGTGATCGGAGATAATGGACTCCTGGAAAATGATGCGTCTCAAATTGCAAATGCAATGATAAAGGTAACCCTCGTACAACGCGGGAGCTGGGTTCCGGAGAAAGGTCGGGTTATAAAAATTGCATTATGAAAATTGTGTTTTAAAAATCGCGTTATGCTGAGACTTGGATTAGATAGATTGTTATGTCGATCTGCGGTTGTATAAGTGCCGTATTCCACAAGTACCGCGTTGTACGAGTGCCGTGTTCCACAAGTACCGCGTTGTACGAGTGCTGTGTTCCACAAGTACCGCGTTGTACAAGTGCCGCGTTGTTCAAGTACCGCGTTGTTCAAGTACCGCGTTGTTCAAGTACCGCGTTGTTCAAGTACCGCGTTGTTCAAGTACCGCGTTGTACAAATACCGCGTTACATCGAAACCGCGTTGTACAAGTGCCGTGTTCCACAAGTACCGCGTTGTACAAGTGCCGTGTTCCATAAGTACCGCGTTGTACAAGTGCCGTGTTCCACAAGTACCGCGTTGTACAAGTGCCGTGTTCCATAAGTACCGCGTTGTACAAGTGCCGCGTTCCACAAGTGCCGTGTTCCACAAGTGCCGCGTTCCACAAGTGCCGTGTTCCACAAGTGCCGTGTTCCACAAGTGCCGTGTTCCACAAGTGCCGTGTTCCACAAGTGCCGTGTTCCACAAGTGCCGTGTTCCACAAGTACCGCGTTGTACAAGTGCCGTGTTCCACAAGTGCCGTGTTCCACAAGTACCGCGTTGTACAAGTACCGCGTTGTTCAAGTACCGCGTTGTTCAAGTACCGCGTTGTTCAAGTACCGCGTTGTTCAAGTACCGCGTTGTACAAATACCGCGTTACATCGAAACCGCGTTGTACAAATACCGCGTTACATCGAAACCGCGTTGTACAAGTGCCGTGTTGCACGAGGGTTACCTGTACCGCAGCAATTGTTACGAGATATGTATATTCAGTATGAACTGAAAACCGCACGAATTTATGGACCAATCTAATAAAATAATAATTGTTATTAAATTGGGAACTTCTTGAATAAGAAAGATTGTTGGGTCGTTGCCCGATGTTTTGCAACAACATAATATATCTTCAACGTCTACTTGTATTTATACAACTAGGATTTACAAACCCTCGGTATTTCTTGATGAATCAGGACACCGAACTCCAACAACCAAAATTAAACATCGGACTCTCCACCCTTCGCGATTATTCTATTCTCGTTTCGAATTCGCGCACCAACCACCGAGTTAGCGCAATCATTTTTAACGAATTCACGGATTTCGTGGAATCCATTTATTACACTCTACCTCGAAGTCTTAAGGCCACTCGCGTTAATCGGATTTTAAATAACCACAATTGAGGACGCTTAACCGCGAATTGGTGAAAAGGCGGATAAACCTGCGGATGGCTTATAAAATGTATTCTTACCCGACGCCGTCACCCGTTTCGCGGAATTCGCCTCGCTTTCCTCGGTTTTATTAATTAAACTCGCGCTCCCGTCGACTTTCGTTCTGATTCTCTTAATTGCAACAAAAATTGTGGAACACGACTTTATTCGTCTCGAGGGTCCTGAATTATATTGCAACAGCACGTATGCATAATTAACTTTAATTATGCACATATATACGCATTAATATTGCAATATTATTTTAATGAAATATATATATGAATATTGAATCTTATTAACACTAGAACTACCAAAGCAATCAAAATGACTAGTCTCCCATTTTTAGTTAAATTATACGAATATACCACGGCGCATTTTTTTACATTTTATATACTTTCATTGTATATACATAACGCAAATAATTAAATCCATTAATTAACTTAAATCCTCCTGCCATAATTAATACATAAATAAATGTGTAAGCATAATTGAGTATATATTCGGTAGTTCGACCAATGATAAGATGGTGCAGCAAAAATATCAATGATTTTTAAGCGAGCTCATTATTACATAATTTTCAATGGAATAATTATCCGACTAACAGGTTAAAGCGGTGGTTCAGTATCGGTGATGAATCATCTCGTCCCGACGGGGTCAGTAGTTCGTCGATCCTAACTCCCCGTCACCGATGATGTCGGTCAGCCTTTTTCATGTTTACCGTCATTTATCCTATCGCACCGACTTCATTATCACTGGGAATTCCACCGGACAAATAGCCAGCGTATCCCACCATTTCAATCATGCGTTTTTTTCGCGTATTCATATTAATTCCTGCTTTAAAGCATTATCTTAATCCCAGTTCTAATGTGAATTCATTTCATTAAGAAGCGAATTGACGTATTCTTGTAATCGGATTATTAATATTCACTTAATAACTGAACTTCTAATATTAAAATTTTATTTAAAAGCGAATTGACGTATTTTTGTAATCGGATTATTAATATTCACTTAATAACTGAACTTCTAATATTAAAATTTTATTTAAAAGCGAATTGACGTATTCTTGTAATCGGATTATTAATATTCACTTAATAACTGAACTTCTAATATTAAAATTTTATTTAAAAGCGAATTGACGTGTTCTTGTAATCGAATTATTAAATATTCACTTAATAACTGAACTTCTAATATTAAAATTTCATTAAAAAGCAAATTTACGTATTCTTCTAATAGAATTATTAAAACTAGAACTATCGGCGAAATATTCAGCTAAACTTGCATATTTATGTGTACGTCCTTATAAAAAAGAATGGTCGAAATAACAAAATTAATCGATTGATTTATATCCATTGCGCAACGTGAACCGCGAAAAGTACCAGAAAATGAAACGTTATAAAGATCATTTTTATTAAATGCCACGAACCAGTCATTTTGACTGCTCCAGTAATTTTAGTGTTAAATATTCACTTAATAACCGAACTTCTAATATCAAAATTAAATTAAGATTCGCAGACACGCATATTTATAACTTGGTCATTCAAAATTCCTTTAATATTCTGAGAAGTGAGATGGAGATTCGCAACGAGTACGGTGGTCGAATTTTCGGTTACCGGATTCGCAACCGGTGTTCTGGCTCATCTTATTTTATGCGCGAGTAAACGAGCTTCCGCGGTAAACCGTATGGTGGATTTATGGTTGTTTCCCGCTTGGTCAGGTGGTAAAGTCGTTTCTTAATGGTGAACATATGAGAGGTCCGTTTCGACGAAATAATCGAGGATTCGCCAGTAATGTTCGAGCGTGGAATAACCCACGCAAAGAACGGCGAAGAGGAAGAGAAGCGAGTTGAAAAAAGATGAAGAAGAAGAAGAAGAAGAAGAAGCAGAAGAAGCAGAGGAAGGAAACCAGAGACGTAAAAGTGGAAGAGGCAAAGATAAGTTCTCAGAGCACGAAGTGCATTTCACGTAAACACTACTTCTACGAAGACTATCGGCTGTTTACCGAGAGAGAAACGCTCGTTAAGACGAATTACATTTACCATCGCCACTTTCAGAAGCTGAAGGTGACGACCCGCTGTGATCTATGGATCCCGTATCGATCTATGGTTCTATGGATCTATAAATCTCCACGGTGACGCCAATCTCGCGGTGGACGAATTAGCATCTTGAATTTTGATCCTCAACATCGCGGTTGACGAATTAGAATTTCATCTAATTAGCGCGGTTGACGAATTAGAATTTCATCTAATTAGCACGGTTGACGAATTAGAATTTCATCTAATTAGCACGGTTGACGAATTAGAATTTCATCTAATTAGCGCGGCTGACTTTGCACGATTTTATTCGGACAAGTATGACTTAATCATTGTCTTCCACTCAAGGTGTAATAACCTTGAAATAAGTGGTTTAAGATGATTAAAGAAATGCGGAAGAAAATCTGTACTTTTGAATAATGTTATGTAATATCTTGCGTGGATTAATGAATTTTTATTTTCAAGATATCTACTTCGAAAAATACATAATACCGTTTCATATTGATTTGTTCATCTTATTACATATTTATTTTCAATGTCACATGTGGACTCGAATTGCACGATTTCAGTTTACACGGCATTTTCGGGGAACCAAGGGTTAGGTGCATAATTGCAAACATTTCAAATAAATTCAAAATTATTAATCGCATTATTAATAATTTCTTATCGAAATGGTCGTCCAACGCCGACCCGTTTCAAAGTCTAATATTTACACTTTGCTGGAATACAAATTATACTTGCAAATGTTATATTTAATATTGGACAATCAATATAGCATTTGAGAGCAAGTTATATTTAAAGTATTACTTAACGCCCAATAAAATGGTAATAATATCGTAAAAAGATTATTGACCTCGCCTCGACGTACAGGATGTATTATAATCAATCCGCGAAACCGTTTATCGGTGATCGTGAATATGCAATATTCATTTAATTGGAATTGGTCCATTTTCCAATCACCGATAGCGAGAATAATTCACGCCGAGGCGATAATTAGACATTAAATTCTGTGGGGAAAAAGAATCGAAGCGATTAGGAAATGTACGGTTCACGAATTATTATCCGAGGTATTATCAACTATTAACACCTACGGACGGCGACCGTTATCGTTTTCTTAGCGGATCGTTAATTCGTTAACGAACGACACGTACACGGTACACACACCCACGTAACGAAATTCCGATGTATCTTTTTAGAAATCAACGCGCGCGTTCATTTTTGTGTATCATGTTGGCGATCAATTCTGCGCGACAATTCTGAAGTGACTAAATGCGATGAAAAAGAAATGATACGATTTGAATTTAAATTTGAATTTTAAGTCTCACGATTTCGTACTGAAATAGCGCAATTATTTTTCGCGCATGAAAAGAAGCATTACTTGATTAGAATTTTATTTTATGTCTCATAAATTGTTGCTAAAATGGACACATTATTTTTGGCGAATAAAAGAACCGACATTTATTCCCGTAAATACTTGAAGCAAGTAATTATACGTTTTGAAATAAATCTCTGAAAATTGATATACAAGTAATCATGTAAAAGATAATAATACAGATAATTGACTACTAATAAGTAACTAATAAATTCATATTCATAATTCCACGTTAAATCCAGAATTTAGTCTGCCACGCGATCGTGATCTCGTTACCGCGTTTCTATTAATATCGCTTGCATTATTCCGAGATTTTTTGAAAAAAGGTAGGTCACGTCAAACGGAAAGCGAAGCGAGAGAACGCGCATCAGAGTAATAAAACGCGCGTAACAAGCGGAGAAGTGGTTATATCGAGAGCAGTGATTAATAACTAGACGATCATTGGTTATATTTATCCATAGAGCGCGATAAGTCTCCTTTATTCCACAATAATCTCGCCTTGAAATACGTAGACCTCTTACGCGCGTTCTTCGCATTTTTCCACGATTTAAATCGCGCACGCATCGCGTACTCGTGCGAGACTTAATTTCTGATTCTTATCGTTTCTTTTAATTTCTGATTCTTATCGTTTCTTTTAATTCCTGATATAAGTATTTATTACTTTATCGTGGAATCAATTTAAATCGCAATAAGTATTGCTAATACATGCAAGAATTAATTTTGGATTTTATCATTTCTTTTAATTATGAATGTAAATATTGGTTATTTTAACGTGAAATCCATTTAAATGGCGCGCGCATCGCGTACTCGTGCGAGACTTAATTTCTGATTCTTATCGTTTCTTTTAATTTCTGATTCTTATCGTTTCTTTTAATTCCTGATATAAGTATTTATTACTTTATCGTGGAATCAATTTAAATCGCAATAAGTAATGCTAATACATGCAAGAATTAATTTTGGATTTTATCATTTCTTTTAATTATGAATGTAAATATTGGTTATTTTAACGTGGAATCGATTTAAATGGCGCGCGCATCGCGTGCTCGTGCGAGACTTCAATTTCCATCTTTATCGCGTCAATTAATTCTTGATATAAATATTGGTCATTTTAACCCTTCGACATACAAATAAAATGAAATTCGAACGGAATATTTGCATTGCTAAATATCATTTAACAACATTAATAGACAATAATCAAGTAACATTATTAAATAATAAATTTAATTTAATATTTCGTCGGAGTTCAGTTCTTACGTCTCGGAGACGTGAACGTGTGCAATGACACAGGAAAGAAGCCACGTCTCCCAGACGTCATTGTATGCCAAGGGGTGAATGTGAAATCGAATTGAAGTACGTAGATAATTCGAGTACATGGATATCCTCCTCTGTATGCTAATTACGAGGTACTTAGAATGCAATCGCGTAGATCACAGAGACGTTCTCGAGTAGCTAGGAATCTGAGATCGTTAAGTGAGCTCGTTCACCCTCTCCGGAGAATCCGTGGACAATCGAGTAGCGTGGAGGGTAAAGGAACGCATTGCGATCCTAGATTCCTAGCTACTCGAGATACTCAACCTACTCAAAGTACTCAAGGTACTTAAGGTGCTCGAGACTACCGTCCTAATCCGCACAATTGGATTTCGAATCCTGCACGGTTCAATACAGGATTCTTCGAAAATTTCGATCGACTCTAAATGTGGCAAATTATTAAAATTTCGAAGTCGCCAATTTTGTTTTTAAGTGCCCCAAATCGATGGTAGATGATGGATAAACATGTTGTAGGACCGTTATGGGTCGAAAGAAGTGGATTAAAAATTTGTTTCGGTCAAAAATGGGTCGACCCAAAATCGCAAAAATGTGAAGGGGTATACCTTCAAAAATCCTCAAAAATTGAAAGTCGCCAAAATAAATTCTAACTGACCGAAATCGATGGTAAATGATGTATAAACATATTCTAGGATGATTTCTGGTCGAAAGAAGTGGTTTAAAATTTTTTCTGGTCAAAAAACGGGTTGATCCAAAATCGCAAAAATGTGAAGGGGTATACCTTCAAAAATCCTCAAAAATTGAAAGTCGCCAAAAACAATTCTAACTGACCCAAATCGATGGTAAATGATGTATAAACATATTCTAGGATGATTTCTGGTCGAAAGAAGTGGTATAAAATTTTTTCTGGCCAAAAAATGGGTCGACCCAAAATCGCAAAAATGTGAAGGGGTATACCTTCAAAAATTGTCAAAAAATCAAAGTCGTCAATTTCGCTCCTAAATAGCTTAAATCGCTGGTATATGATGCCTAATGATGTTCTAGGACCGATTTGGGTCGAAAGAAGTGGATTAACAATTTTTTCCGGCCAAAAAATGGGTCGAACCAAAATCGCAAAAATGTAAAGGGGTTTACCTTCAAAATGTCGGTGTTACAATTGAATTTCAAATCCCGTACCGTTAAATACAGGATTCTCCAGAAATTTCCATGGTTTCTAATTGTGCTCGCTTTTATATATTTTTCAAACTAAACTCGGTCGAAATTAGATTAAGCTAATACGGGTTTAAGTCCTAAAATCCCGCCTCAATTAGCGGAAGGAAAGTATACTTATCTATGCTGGATCTTTTCAAGCACCCTGTAAGGGTTTACCTGGAAAGAGCTCTGCTTAAAGAAAAGTACTTTCCCTTCCAGGAAAGAAGCACTCGCACTCATAATGGACTGAATAAAATTACAGTCTATTTAACATAAACTACAAATGCAGTCAAAATGACGGGTCCTCGGAATTTAATAGAAACATTCAAAATACCGTTTCATTTTCTGAGATTTTTCGTGATTCACGTTGCACAATGGACATAAATAAATCGATTAATTTATTTCTCCCATCCATCGTTTCTAGTTCTAGTGTTAATTTGAAACCATGGGAAACGTTAAAAAATGGTTAATTTCCGTTCTTTGATATTCCACCGCGAAAATCGCGGAAGACTCAAAGATAATTTGAATCGATGGTATACCATGGGTTTATAGTGTTCTTTTGTACGGGAGGAGCTTAATTTCATGGTAGCTACTCCTTTCTCGAGTCGAGAAAGGAAAGAAGAAGAACTCGACGCGGGCTGTCGTCCAACGCGGGGATCGTGCTTTACCTTTTTTTGTGCCAATTTACAAAGGTAAACCCGCCACGTTCCATCGGCGCTTTACTCGTACGCGCTCGCTCGTTCGCTCGCTCGCTCGCTCGAGTGGAATCGCTGTATCCGAGTAATTGAGCAATTCCACCTGCACTTCCCCACCGCGTCCTTAACTCGCTCGTCCGCGAATATTTAAGATATAAAACAGCAACCGCAGTTCGACTACCGGAAAAAACACGGCATTACTCTAATTAACCGTTTGAGTACCAGATGGCGCGATCGCGCTCCTCTTGTTACACGTCGAAAAATGTCCGCGGATGTGGCAACGAACTTTCGTCTCAAATTTTTAAAAGGCGATACAAATCCATGCGTTTAATAAATATCATTTTTGATACGTTCGTTTGAAGTGCGGTCCTCCGCATTAAAAGGGACGGGAAGGAAGTAAACGTACTCGACATCTGTGAGTAAAGACGAAGTAAACGAAGTACGATTACACGGAAGACGACGAACGCGATCGCGGCGTCCGACATTTTTGATTCTTTCGAGCGTATTTTTGCAAAGGCCAGTGGCACCCACGCGGTTAAGATATAATGCGGCAACCGCGGTTTCACTACTCGAAAAAATAAACAGGATATTCTTCTAATTAAGACGAATTTCGCTGCGATTAATTTATGAAGTTGCACCGAGAATTCCAGGATGATAAACGATGTCCGATTAACCTTATCGTCGCGCTTGCGATATTTAAATCCACTCGAATCGGGGTCGTAGTTGCTCTAATTGAAACTGAATTCATTCCAGTAATTTATGTACTCGCTGAACACGCCATTGGCCGATAAGCGAGTCGCGATTAACACTGGAACTACTAAGGGGGTCAAAATCACTTGTCTGGCATTTTTTAGTTTATCAAACAAATCCTATATAAAATCACAAACTACGGTGAACTATGCGGCATGAAACATTGCGCAAACTTGTCGGGGTATGTCAGAGATATGTAAAATAGTAATAATGAAGAAAGGGGGATACTTCGACGAATCGCGTATCAAGCGAAATGTATAATTAATATAGAATAAAATATACGAAATTGATACGACTCTTCTATCTTATAATATCAACGTACATCAACCTACAGATATATCCAAAGAAAAGTATCCATTCCATTTTATAGACAAGATATTTCATAATTTGATTAACGATAGTAAGTGATCCCCAACTTATGGCCGGTAGTGTATGTTCGGTAGTTCTAGTGTTAATACTGGTATTTCTATGGTATTTCTATGGTGTTTCTATGGTGTTTCTATGGTGTTTCTACGGTGTTTGGATTTCAATGAAACTAGTAATTCACGGTAGCTTTTCCACGGGAAGCTCGTACCGTGTATGGAATATTAATGAAGACGTAAGGTCACCTGAGACTACTGAATTTCATTCGTACTCCACTTTCCATGAAACATAGTTTCATCAGCGTTTAACGGCGCAAGAAATTAAGCGTTTTGTCGTTTACGTGATTCGGGAAATTGATTAGATTTCACTATGAATATTTATCGAGGGTTACGTTCCACTTACCACATTCCGCGACTTCATTAAAGTATCGTGCGACCGATATACTTTATTAACACGTTGAACACCGCGATGAAATCCGTATTACACGATACCACTCGGTGCGCGTCCGTACGTCTACATAACCTCTAAAAATAAAACTTCAAACGCCCTACGATACATTGGTTACTTCACATCTTTATTGTAACCTAAAAAAAATATTTATAATCTCACGAATATTAGCGATATATTTGATTCGAGTTTCAGTCGGCACGAATGTGGTAACTAAATAATAACAATAATATTAAGACGTTAAACTTCGATATAGCGGGTTCGGTAGTAAATAAACGATGCAAATCAATTGATAATAAATTCAGATAATACATTCGCGGAGAATATAAAATGAGAGGGATTCTAATTCGGCGGTGAAACCAAGCAAAAATTCAGGGGAACCTGGAGGCAGTAAAGGCCCTCCGTAAAATTGCAACCGATGCTATTTAGCGATGGATAACAGCTGCGCCGGCGCAAAGAATGCATCTGGCAATCGCAAAGGAAATTCTTACGCCTATATACACTACCATCCAGAAGTCTTCGAATATTAATGAAAATTCAAATCCAACATTAATTTGCGAATGTATTCCATAATATGAAAAGAAATCCAAGTAACTTTGAAAACTTACACGGGAAAGTTGATCATGGATTTAATCATTGGAATGATTAAAATGGACAAAGTTATTTATTGTTAAATTGAACTTGAATTTTCGATGTTGACTTTCCACGTTTCTTTAACCCTTTTCACTACCAATTTGATAGTTTCAGCATTTGAATTTTTGACTCATTATATTAAACGGAGGACGTCGATTAATTTTTGTGAGTCGTTAATTTTGAAAGTGGTACAAATCCACTTTTTCTTTTGACTTTAATATCAGAACTAATAATAATATTATATTAGTTTAATATTATATTACTCTAATACTTGACTTTAATATTATTACTGACAATAATATTGTATTACTTTAATATTTGATTTTAATATTGTGACTAACAAAAAGAAGATATCAATCTAGCAGAAAATTATATTTAATTCCGCTTTCATAGAAACGGGACTTTTATCGGTTTCATAAATAAAGGCTCATATATTGTTAGCGTTTGTAACGAAGGGGTTAAAAATGTCTCGATATCGGCCGACTTCTGGAAGACAGTGTATACAAGTCGTTTCTGAGTCGCGGCGTTTTGGTCGAAAGCACGGTAGCCAGTTATTTCGAAGGCGAGGAAGCGAACGCTCATTGGCTTTGACAAGGCATGGCGGACGAAAATAATCATTGAAAATTCGCGGCCATTAATCAAAGGGGTTTTCGGCGACCGAGACAATTTCTGAACGTGTCATCCTTCCTTTTAACCCGAACCGGAATTCTCCTCGTATTCGCGCTGTCTGCTTTCCTTTTATTCTCAGCCGCGAAACGAATTCCCGTCACGAAGTTCGGTAATCGGACTTCAAGATCGCGACTAAATCCGTCGCCAGACATTTTGATCTTCCGAGTGCGAGATATTACGCTTAAATTGACCGCCGGTGACAGACTGGTTTATTCCACTGTCACGATTGATTATATATTATATCTCTTCATCTTGCAACTTTCAATGAAACAATCAATCAACTTGACAAAAAGAGGAAAATCAATCGAAGTAATAAAAAGTGAAAAGTCAATTAAAGTGAGAAAAAAGTAAATAAATACTCAATAATTAAATCACGATTTATACACCTCGCATTAATCAATTAATCTTGATTAATCTTACGCGTTAATTAAGTCTTAAAATTAATATTAAAATATCATTGTACCGATTTGTCACTTCACGTCGCATCATTTTAATAAATCATCCTTTAATTCAGACATCAACTTGCATAATTTAATTGATCGTTCTGCTATGTCTGCTTGCGTTGTACATTTTCATCGCGACATATCGAAATAATTCGGAGGATAAATTATGGTTGGCTATCGTGTAGTCATTAACTATGGACAGTTAATTAATGTTGTCTATCTATTATTCCACGAATCCACAGCTCTATTATTACGCGAATTAACTCCGACTAAAATCTGCGACCCTCGAAGACGAGTGGTTCTAAATTCTGCACGAGATTCTTGCGATCTGTCGATTTCGCGGAAGTTTTTGGCAATGCAGCCCGGCGCCTAGTGGATCTGGCATATCCGAGATAGTGATGCAGACGTCAGTCGGGGAACTTTGACGCGAATAAAACATCTGCATTGCCAAGGTCAATCTAATCTCGGACCCCATAGGTAGGCAGAAGCGTTGCCATTTGCGTTAATAAATATGAACATATTAGAAATGTCAAATCAGAGTATTTTACTATATTTTATCTACTGTAAAGAGAGTCAGCGATTTTGAATAACTCTATTGGGTTACATTATTGTAATGGAATTTAAGATTTAAAGGAAATTTCGTTTTTCGTAAGTTTGGTTTTTAATGGTTTAATTTAACACTGGGTGAGGGCTAAATATGTTCTAGGACCATTTTAGGTAGAAATAAGTGCATTAATGTGATTCTGTGGGAAAAAGATAGGATGATCGAAAATCGTAGAAATGTGAAGGGGTATACCTTCAAAAATTGTCAAAAATTAAAAGTCGCCAAAATCAATACTAAACGACCCAAATCGATGGTGGGTGATGTATAAACATATTCTAGGACGATTTCTGGTCGAAAGAAGCGGTTAAAAAATTTTTATTGGTCAAAAATGGGTCGAACCCAAGTCGAAAAAATGTGAAGGGGTACACCTTCAAAAATGGTCAAAAATTAAAAGTCGCCAAAATAAATTCTAACTGACCCAAATCGATGGTAAATGATGTATAAACATATTCTAGGATGATTTCTGGTCGAAAGAAGTGGTTTTAAATTTTTTCCGATTAAAAAATGGGTTGATATGGATCAACAAAAATGGACCAAAAATGGTCAAAATTTCAAAGTCGCTAATTTTGATTGTATAAGATCGAAATAGTACCTAACAGGTACTAAATGGTACCTAAACATGTTCTAGGACCATTTTGGATCGAAACAAGTCAACCAAAACATGTTTCTGTTCAATCATCATGTTATTCAAATCTATAATGTTATTTTTGAAATTAAGTATCGGGAACTAATTTCCTTGTAATTTCATTGTTATAAAATAGTTCATGACCGAGTCATTATTAATAACAAGTATAAGGGGTCCGTGTAAATTGCTTCAAGATTTTCAGATGTCTCGCATATATTTTATGCGACTTTTTTCCTTAACTGATTCGAACAGCTCTGCCTGTTTACTTTATCCTGTTCTTAAAATGTGGGTCTGCTCGGGCGAACATGGGAGCTATGGTCGATCTACGATAAGAATCGGCACGGTGGTTTTGCAAACGGACCCAAGTCGTGGGTGTCCGGTACGATTCCTTCTTCGTCTTCCTCTCGGGGGTACAATATCGGCAAGGACGTGTTCGCGAAGGGATATTTCAAGGTAAATCGGTGGGATCTTCTGCGCCGATGCGCATCGTGAAAGTCGATCGTTGAATCATCCACGCGGAACGAACGTTCTCCCGCACTTCGGACGACGCATACTTCGATAAAAGGAAAATTTACTCTTTTACTCTTTTACTCTTTGACTCTTTGACTCTTTGTCTTCCGCGTCACTTGCACTACGTTGGATGCACCGAGAGACGCGTTTTAGAATATTCGTAACTTCCAGTTTCGTGATGGAATTTTCTTTGACATTTCAAGTGTTACGAAATAAATCTGATCGAGAAAGATCGATAAATAAAATCGAGAAGGATTAATAGATAAAATTGAAAAAGGTCGATAAATAAAATTGAGAAAGATCGATAAATAAAATCGATAAGAATCGACAAATGAATAAAATCGAAAGGGACCGATAAATAAAATCCAGAAAGATTAATAAATAAAATTGAAAAAGTCAATAAATTAAATCGAGAAAGATCGAGAAATAAAATCTGTAAGGATCGACAAATGATTAAAATCGAAAAGGACCGGTACATAAAATCCAGAAAGATTAATAAATAAAATCGTGAAAGATCAGTAAATAAAATCGAAAAGGATTAATAGATAAAATTGAAAAAGGTCGATAAATAAAATTGAGAAAGATCGATAAATAAAATCGATAAGAATCGACAAATGAATAAAATCGAAAGGGACCGATAAATAAAATCCAGAAAGGTTAATAAATAAAATTGAAAAAGTCAATAAATAAAATCGAGAAAGATCGAGAAATAAAATCGGTATGGATCGACAAATGACTAAAATCGAAAAGGATCGACAAATAAAATCCAGAAAGATTAATAAATAAAATCGCGAAAGATCAGTAAATCAAATCGAAAAAGACCGATAAACTGGATTTTTCGTTCTCCACATTGCAGTATTCAAATAGCGATTAGCGATTCGATTAACCGAATGTGTGCATTTACTAATCGTCATTATGATCGTTTACATTTCTTTGGTCTTTCTCTACAAGATTTTAAACGATCTATTCAATTTGTGACCGTTAATTTGTATTATTCTTCTTTTGTTGTTGGGCTTGGTTTTCGGTATTATTATATTTATACTTTATCCCTCTTGAGCTTTATATTTCGGTTTGCATTTTACTATACGGTTTTGCATGCTTAATAAATAATAATAATAATAATAATAATAATAATAATAATAATAATAATAATAATAATAATAATATGCGAGATTAGGAATTAGGAAACTCGAAGAAGCATCGTCGTCATCAAGGACACTGAATAAACTACGAGACACATTCGAAAAGAAAAATTCTAATTCCGCATAATCAACTGGACTATCGAGTGCTCGTAAATCTACTTCTTCGTCACCGACGAACAAGAATTTCTTCCGAGAGCTTATCGTTTCTCTATCGGACTACCGATTAATTCGAAACTCTGCATATAGATTTATGTTGATACCGATTTTCCTGATACTATTTGCATCGATCACGAATGAAGGTCGTGAAGAAAAATCAAAGTGACAACAAATATATAAAAAGACAATGACGTAAAATTTCGAGTAAATGCGAATTATATTAAATGAATATAAACGAAGAAAAGGTTTGAATGCTTTGAATGCTTTGAATGTTTTCAATTGTATGTTTGATTAGAGCATCATCGCGCACGTTTCCGGTTACAATCAATTCTGTTTCACACGAACTATTTTACGCGAAGGTTTTATAAAAATTTAATAAGTCAAAGTAAATGATTTTATTTTAGAAATGAGCCATTCGGCAGTGAAATATGGTACCTAATGAAAAGTGAAGTTTCGGGAAATCGATTGTAAAGTTTTTGATGCCAATAACTCAATTTCGCAAACAATGTCAGATACCATGCTTTACGAACAAATTCCACAAATAATAATCGACTTTTCTATGGATCTTGATTTTGTCCCGTTTTACTACTATTTTGAAACATTATCTATTCCGTGAATTGATATTAATCAATGCATTCAATTAATCACGTTATGCCTATGAAATAAAAAAATATAAAACCTAACAAAATGCGCCGTGGTGTGATTGAATAATTAAACGAAAGATAGCAGACAAGTAATTCTGATTCCTTTCGTAGTTCCAGTGTTAATTATGTTTCTAATCGACTCACCGTATTAGTGACGTCTGCCTGCATGCCTGTGTCCTCCTCGACTCCAGCCTTTATGAGATCCTCTTCCTTCTCATCTGGTGCGTTTAGATACTCCTCGTAATCCTGCTCGAGACTCTTCGTCTTTGTTTTAGTGTCGTCGATCTTCAGGGCTGCTTTCTTCTCCTGACGATCGTTGCTCTTCGTCACCGCGCCGATCGCGTCCTTCGCAAACTTACGGTCGTTCGACGAACCCGGTGACTCAATTGCCGAATTTTCCACCGCTTTCCTGCTCGCCTGGTAATTCGACACGGTGATTCCGTAATGCGAACTCGCGATCTTCGAATGTCTGGTAAAGTTCTTCGGTTCGTATCTGTAGTTTCCGTAGGAATCGCGTTTTATGTACTTTTCCGTCACGATGTTCCTGTAGTCTCTTTTGATCGTCGGTCTCTGAGTACTCGGATCATCGGAGGTTAGTCGTCTGATGATATCATCGTAGGTTTTCAACGGTGACTTCTTATCGTTCTTATAAAAATCATTATCGAATTCCTCCTCATCCTCCTCATTCACATCGTCCACATCTTTCCACGTGTCATCTTCTTCCTCATCCCTCCCCTTATCAACAACACCATCCACCTGATATTCATAATCGTCGATATCCTCGTTCCTCCTCTTATCATTCTTCGATAAAGAATACTTAGATTCCGTGATATTAGACCGCCACTTGCGCTCGTCGTTTCTCCTCGATTCCACAGCATCTTCCTCCTGATATCTCTTGTTACCTCGATGATTATCATTAACCTTCACTCTCCAATCTCGCCTGGAATTGATTCGATTCCGTCTCGAGTTTTTCCATCCGGAATGATGTCTCTCGTTCCGTGCATCCTCGTCGTATCTGCGCGCGCGTTCGTAATCGAGATCCTCCTCTTCTGGATCGTCGTCGTAATCCGACGTGTCACGATTCCTCGAGTGGCCTATTTTCCGATAATGTCTGTCGGTCGACTTAAACCTGTAATTTCTCCCGGTATACCGCACTGGCGCTTTGTGTCTCTCGTTATCCTCGTCGTACCATCCGTTACCATGGTAACCAGGGCGATGAGGATACCTAGATGGGTAACGTGGTTCGAATGTTCTACCGTGATAACCGTTTCTCGTGGTACGCAGATAGGATCTCTCGTAGTATGGTTTGCTATCGTAATCATCCTCCTCCTCCTCCTCCTCGGTATCACGATCCTCTGCTTCACCAGCGAGAGCATCCTCATAATCAAGATCCTGCGACCACGAGGATCTTTTGTCTGCTGGATCATAATGATTTCGTCGATTTACCGAGCCCTCGTGTCTATGTCTATGCCGATGTCTGACATCGCCAGTGGATTCGTCATGTCTGTATCTACCTTCAACCACGAATAGACAATAACCCGTCACCAGGATCAACAGTAACACCAACCTCACGTCGCGCGTCATTTCGATCTTACGAACAGCACCAGATCACCTTACATCATCTTTCACAGCATCGCCCCACCTTCGCGCTTCCGTCGATTTCCTTCTACTTACTCCGTGCACGATTTTCCCTGATTTCGATGTATCGCGAATCAAGGATGCATCGTCACCAATACGCGATACCACACACGAAGATCGGTACCTTGACCTTGCCACAACCGAGACATCAATGTCGTCCTCTAGACCCGGCGATTCCGATCGATGGAGTAACAGTTCTCGGAATATATTGATCTCTGTTTCGATTGATATTAAGCTAACGGTGTTCACTACTCGTTGACTCAGCGCGATGTTTTTTTGGAAATATTAAATATTCGGGATACGATGTTTAAGTAATGGCGATGTGACTTTGGTTCACTATGGTGTTTGCTTATTGACCTGTTTCGGTGGTAGGTTTTTAATTAATGATAATGCGTGTCTCTTTGTATTGTTTGAATAATTGTTTAAGTCTCATTATGGATTCATTGTTTACACTGTAATTCTCGAACGCGCGTACCGTGTTCGTCAGAGAGACAACGATGTCTCTGAAGTATCCAAGAACTGCACGTATTTCGGTGTACGAACGCTTTAATTAGTGCGTGGTATAATTGTCGGATAATAATTGCTGATTGATAGTGTTTTTGAGAGGAACGATGTGTCACATAGAGTTTTCACCGATTTGTAAAGGAAAACGCGTCTTGGAACCGGCACGTTTCGTGAACGAAGCACAAAGATCACAAGCGAACCGTATCGCGCACCGAATGTCGCGGCCGACTGAGCCGAGCCTCTCCTGCCGGCGGCTTCAGAGATCGCGGAACGCATCGCGCATGCGTACGAGGCTACCGATATTCCTCTCCTCTCCTCTCTCTCACACACTCTCTCTCTCCAGCATCACTCTTCTCTCGTTCTTGCACTACAATTTTTCGTTTTCCCGTCTGCCCTTTGCATCGCTCTTTAACCCTTTACACTCGAAGGGAGACTCTCAGTCACCAGTCAGTTTCGTGCGGTTATTCGTGTGGCGACTGAGAGGCGGCATTAACACGTTGAATGAACTGTTTTCCAGTAACTGTCTTACAACACCGCGTGTACCGAAAATGGTACATTAAATAGAGTTTGATGAATATATAAAAATGATATGTTTTGAACTTTTTGTGAGTTGAAAATGTATTAATTTTTATATTTTTAAAATCTGCAGGAAACAGCATTTTACGGGATGTAATAATGATACCAATAATTGGTTCCTTGTAATTTATCAATTAATCAGAAACACAACACTAGGGCCACCATGTACCAAATTCGGTACATGCAGCAGTCAACGTGTTAGGATAACCACGTACTTTAAATTTAATTTAAATCACCGACAACTAGAGTCGATCTTAATATCGCCGCTTAATCGCCGTTCGAGTTATCACAATAATTCTAAAGTTTAAAGTAAAGTAAAAACGATGATTCTTGTTCAACTGCACCAGCGAAGCAGGACGAACACCCTGAAAAAATATACATGTTCATAGCAATCGTTCCACCTAACGAACCTGTAATAAATTAACAAGTAAAATACATGCGATATATAAATCAAAACACTTATCTTTTAATCCCTGTCCGTTTCCACCGGTGGCGTATAAGGCGCCGTAAGTACATATGTTTTCGTCACGGTACATCCGCGATCGGTGTGCGCCACCCGATTTTACGATGATCCAAAGGAACGACGTCCGACCGGTTGGCCCTTTTCGTTTCTCGTCCCATTCACTTTCGCGTTGCCATTCAAGAGGAGGATCTGGTACCACGAAATCCGCCGACGAGAATCTCGGCGAGTGAGAAAAAAGGATCGTGAGTGAAAGAGAAGGAAGGTAGAGGTAAAAAAAGAGAGGAAAGAGAGGAAAGAGAAAGAAAAGAGGAGATAGTATCGCAAGGATGCCGGTCGCGACAACCGGTACAACGAGGTCTGCTTTTTCGTCGCGTACGGAGGTCGTGCGATGCTTTTTGTCGCCTGTTTAAGCCAACCGTGGTGCGTACGATGATAAATAAACACGGTAGTCCCTTTCTATTCAGGATTCTATCGAATGTCCTATCGAAGGTCCTTCCAAAGATCCTACCGAAGGACCCGCAGTGAGCCAAACCTTTCAATTCGATTCCCTTCGCGATATTTTCACAAGTTATCGTGCCGCCACCATCGCGGTAAAAGATCTTCCTCGACGAGGCGGGAAGCTGGATAAAAGGGTGATAGTTACGCAACGCAATCTTCTGGTTAAATCGTGTACTTTGACTCCGGTGTCCCTTTAAATGAAACCTTAACCGATATCGCGATATTTAAAGACTTTGGAGAACGGAAACGGTGGTAAATTCTTTTTTAGCGAACGAGGTTGGAAAGTACAAGATTTATCGTGGTTTGCGATTGTGGGTAATATCGGATGCAACGGACCGGAAGCTGGATAAGAATGCACGAATTATTCGAGGTTATCCTGCGATCGAATGTTTTAACGATGGAAGCACGGAAGCCGGTAAAATGATGGGTTCGCGGAATTTTGGAGAAACGTTTAAATTGATAAGATTCCGTTTCATTACATTTTATGCGATTTCATAAAACGTTCGAATTTATAAGGTTTCATTTTCTGCGATTTAATAAAAATGTTCAAATGGATAAGGTTCCATTTTCTACAATTTTTGCGGCTCACCTTGCATAATGGACATAATTGAATCGATTAATTTATGTTTTCCATCTATTCTTATTTCTTTACGACATACAAGAAAATATATAATTAGAGGCACCGGTAAGTAATCAATTATTTTACACAAACTCTATGAAACTCCGTTTATTTTTTCATATTAAACATTATTCTATTACATAATCTCCATTGTTATCTACGATCCTAGACTTACGATCCAATGCCATAATTTCCTTTCTCAAAAAATCAAGTTCCCAAATTTCGATGCGAAAACATTCTCCACCCCCAAATTGATAACTTTCCAATACCCTTAATATATGAAAAATGGAAAGTAATCAATTTGGGGATGGAGAATGTTTTCGCACCGAAATGTGGGAACTTGGTTGAATTGGTGAAATTGGGGAATTGGATTTTTTCAAAGAAAGGTATTATTGCATCGCAGGATCGTATTATTTCGATTTATTACGATTGAATTAAAGAAGCGGATCGCGTGTTGAAAGAATGCTTCGCGGAGTGAAATTTCGAGGGCCATTTGTCCATCCACTGGAAACGTTTACCTGAGGTCTCACCTCATTAATCTAGTAAACCAATTACACGCGTTCTCGAAATTTGTTCGAATACCACCTGGTTGGGATTTAATAGTCGATTTATGTTGCCGTTAACGAGACTACGTTTGTCAGCGAAACGAATTCTGACAAATAGACATTAATTAATCCCGGCGTGTTGACTTAGATTCGTATAAATAATACTTTCCCTAACGACCGGTTTACAACGAAGATCAATTTTATTCTCATTAAAGAACGCAATTAGGTGGTCGAAACTATACGTCGTTAATTCCACTTTTTATCTCGACTTAAATCGGCATTCTTTCACCTTAACGAGAAATTAGAAAAAATCAAATCAGAAATTATGAAAGTGTCGATTCATCGAGATAGAAGAACGGTGAAAACGTTATGTGAGATACGGTTTATATTGATGCATTTTATTTATCTAACACGCATTCTGTAAGTTCCGCGTTATCCAAGGATCAGCACAATTTACGAACCGTGTTGTATAAGTACCGCGTTGTACAAGTACCAGGTTTGTCCGAGAACCGCAACAATTTGTGATTCCGCGTTATATCGAAACCGCGTTGTATAAGTGCCACATTATCCGAAGACCACCACAATTTGTGAACCGCGTTATATCGAAACGGCGTTGTATAAGTACCGCGTTGTACAAGTACCAGATTTGTCCGAGATTCGCCACAATTTGTGATTCCGCGTTACATCAAAACTGCGTTGTATAAGTGTCACATTATCCGAAAACCACCACAATTTATGAACCGCGTCGTATAAGTGCCACGTTATCCGAGGATCACCACAATTTGTGAACCGCGTTGTATAAGTACCGCGTTGTACAAGTACCAAGTTTGTCCGAGAATCGTCACAATTTGTGATTCCGTGTTATATCGAAACCGCGATGTATAAGTGCCACATTATCCGAAAACCACCACAACTTATGAACCGCGTTATATCGAAACCGCGTTGTATAAGTGCCACGTTATCCGAGGATCACCACAATTTGTGAATCGCGTTGTAGAAGTTCCGTGTTAAATCGAAACCCCGTTGTATAAGTACCGCGTTGTACAAGTACCAGAGAATAGAATATTGTCCGAGAATCGCCACAATTTGTGATTCCGCGTTATATCGAAACCGCGTTGTATAAGTGCCACATTATCCGAAAACCACCACAATTTATGAACCGCATTATATCGAAACCGCGTTGTATAAGGGCCACGGTATCCGAGGATCACCACAATTTGTGATTCCGCGTCATATCGAAACCGCGTTGTATAAGTGCCACATTATCCGAAAACCACCACAATTTAGGAACCGCATTATATCGAAACCGCGTTGTATAAGGGCCACGGTATCCGAGGATCACCACAATTTGTGATTCCGCGTCATATCGAAACCGCGTTGCACGAGAGTTACCAGTATCTTCATTTCTCCGTGCATTTTATTCGCAAGCATTACTCTCTCCGATGGAGGGTGGATGCAGCAAAAGGTGTTCCACTCGGACAACATGTGGTCGCGTGGAATTCCATCAAGATTTTCGTGGGCACGAAATGAGATTAGTCACGCCGATTTAAACATGGTTTTCGTGCCAAGAGACAAATCTAAAGCACCGATTTGTTCTACTTACGAGAGACTCGAGGTAGCCTCTAAATACTCGCGCGTAGTTTTCCATAATTCATCAACACAAAGATCTGTAAACTCGCGTTCCTGCCGGCGGTCTTTCATCGACCGAATCGTTTCGTCCAACTTTGTATCACCTTTGTCCTTCCCCGCGAATTCATTAATTCACTGGCAAGTAAAACTGTCCAACGAGCGATTATTTCTAGCATTTAACTATAACACTGTCATAATTACTATGCCAAATTCTGGGCGTCACGATAAGACATTACACTCTCGTTGCATTTACTTGGTTCACGGTTTAACACGTTGAGCGCCGCGTCGAAATCCGTTTTATGCGATATCTCGCGATACGCATCCGTCACGTCCACATAACCTCTAAAATACAACTCTTTAACGCTCTACCATACATTGGTTACCTTATGTCGTTATGGTAACATTAAAGATATTAAAAATTTGACGAATATTAGCGATATATTTGATTCGAGTTTTAGTAATATTGGCATCGGCGATTTTTTAGTTAAATTATTAGAATACACCACGGTGCATTATTTGAGATTTAATATACTTTAATTTTCTATATATATAGGAAATAATTGAATCCATTAATTAACTTAAATAATGCTAGCCATAATTTATACTTAAATAAATGTGTAAGCATAACTGAGTAGTTTGGTGGTTCTAGTTTTAAAGTATTTTATGAAGTATATTTTATTACAATTATTTCCGGGTACGAAATAAATCTCGGATTAAATTCAATTATGTAACGGAGTTTTATTAGGGTTTCTTGAATATCTCGCAACGAGGGAACGACAATGATTACGTGATTACACGAGAAAAACTGTTAAAGTTCAAGCGTGTCGTCCGTTGACACGCGCTCCTTCCGATCTGAAAACTTTTGCCAAGGTTCAAAGGGTTATCGACGGAGATTGTACTCTGTAGGCCGCACTTTGCTATTTTCAGGAATTAGGCTACGTGCTCGAATTTGCGGTTTCCACGGTCATTATCTATTATGTTCGTAAACGGTGTCGGAAGCACAGAAACGATAGTGATAAAAGATCACTGTAAGCAACAATTATTTTGAAACCGGTGCCACTTGGAATGTATGGTTTATAAATCTGTTTATAAGATATCCTCATCTTTAATACACTTAGGAACCTATTGCATTAAAACCTAGATAGAATAGAGCAGAATTTACGACCCCTTTACATTTTTGCGATTTTGGGTAAACTCATTTTTTGACCGTAAACAATTTTTAAACCACTTCTTTCAACCAGAAATCGTCCTAGAATATGTTTATACATCACCCACCATCGATTAGGGTCAATTAGAATTGATTTTGGCGACTTTGGAATTTTGACGATTTTTGAAGGTATACCCCTTCACATTTTTTCGACTTGGGTTCGACCCATTTTTGACTAATAAAAATTTTTTAACCGCTTCTTTCGACCAGAAATCGTCCTAGAATATGTTTATACATCATTTACCATCGATTTGGGTCGTTCAGAAGCGATTTTGGCGACTTTGAATTTTTGACAATTTTTGAAGGTATACCCCTTCACATTTTTTCGACTTGGGTTCGACCCATTTTTTACCAATAAAAATTTTTTAACCACTTCTTTCGACCAGAAATCATCCTAGAATATGTTTATACATCATTTACCATCGATATGGGTCAGTTAGAATTGATTTTGGCGACTTTTAATTTTTGACAATTTTTGAAGGTATACCCCTTTACATTTTTGCGATTTTGGATCGACCTATTTTTTGACCAGAACAAATTTTTAAACCACTTCTTTCGACCAGAAATCGTCCTAGAATATGTTTATACATAATTTACCACCGATTTGGGTCAGTTAGAATTTATTTTGGCGACTTTCAATTTTTGACGATTTTTGAAGGTATACCCCTTCACATTTTTTCGACTTGGGTTCGACCCATTTTTGACCAATACAATTTTTTTAACCGCTTCTTTCGACCAGAAATCATCCTAGAATATGTTTATACATCATTTACCATCGATTTGGGTCAGTTAGAATTGGTTTTAGCGACTTTCAATTTTTGACGATTTTTGAAGGTATACCCCTTCACATTTTTGCGATTTCGGATCAACCCCTTTCTTGACCAGAACAATTTTTAAACCACTTCTTTCGACCAGAAATCATCCTAGAATATGTTTATACATCATCTACCATCGATTTGTACCATCTAGGAGTAAAATTAGCGACTTTGATTTTTCGACGATTTTCGGTCAACGCATTATCAACACGGATCTTATACATTTCTTTACTGGAAACAAAAATTCTCCTCCACTTGTCCCGACCCAAAATGTTCCTCGAACATATTTAGGTAATGCATCACGCTTGAAATCTTTCGCGAGATGGCAACGACCCTAAACAAAGTCCTCCAGGAACAAAACGTCTATGAATGCAATTTCATCGGGCGATAAAGCAGGCACACGTAGAGAATCGAATCGTGCACGGTGCACCTGCCGAGCGCGAACATAAAAGATGACAAGAATGCCTGTCGGAGTCCGATTCTGATAACCGGAATAACTTCTTCTGTCTTTCAAGGCTACTCTTACTTTAGCTCGGGTGACCTTTGACACTTTGCACCTAGCCACGCTCTCCCACTGTTCTCCAAAGCCATTCTTTCACCAGGTTCACCTTGGTACCAAACCTAACCTCCCAAGAAACTCTCTTTTATCCTATCACTTTGGTTACCCGTGTCCTCTAACGTAATCAACTTTCATTCTCCTCTCGAGATGTCATCATAAAATTAATAATGAAAGATTATTATCAAGCTAATTTCTAATCATCCGTCGCTCATTCAATTCTTCCGTAGATGGCATATCATTATCGTCATTATCGATGTTCGATATAATTGCATTGCGCGTGAGAAATTCTCCGGTGGCCATTTTTAGTGAAATTATTCAAATATACCACGGTGCATTGTTTGAGATCTTATACAATTTTATTTCATGTATATAACGCAAATAATTCAATCCATTAATTACTTGAAATCATTCAGTCATAATTTATATATTATATAAATAAATGTAAGTATAACCGAGTATATTTTCGGTAGTCCCAGTGTTAAGTAATATTCTTCCGGTGACGAAAGAGAAAGATAACGAAAAAGTAAACACGAGTATGTTTCTATGGGAGTTCCTTGGGTGCTGGAAAATAATGGGGATTTTTGACGAAAATTACTGAAAATTGCTGCGAAACCGGCACTTGTCGGGTAACCTAATAGAATGGCATAGAATTTAGTGCCGTCGCGTTATCTTATCACGATGCACCAGATGATCTGACGAAGATTCGAATCGGAGCTTTCGGAAAGTATGCCAGGAATTCGAGAGAGATTATTCGAGAGTGGCGAGACTCGAGACTCGAGTCGTGAGTCGTGAGTAGTGAGTCGTTTTATTATGTACATAAGCTTTCGATAAATCTTACGAATGGCGGAGCATAATCATGATGGAAGCCAGAAAGCCTGAAAGTACGAAGTCGGCATCCGTGCGTTACGGGTGGCCTGTTTCTAATCCAACGAATTAATGGCTGCTCAGGTGCTTCGTGTCGTTCCATATAAATCCATCCTCGAGTGTCCACTTGTATGATTATTTAACCAGTTAGCTGTGATTGACGAGTATATTCGTCATAAAGTAACGAGTATCCTCGTCATCGCTTTATTCTCCCGAAACAATTTAGGCACACACTTTTCAAAGAGGTCGCCACAGTTCACTGGTTAACGAAACTCCATCTGACGAGTTATCATAATCGGGAAATGACTTTAACACTTTCGCGTTGGGACATTTTTAGATGAATGTTGCAAGCGAAATGAGAGAAATTCACGGAATTTTGCTGAATTAAGTTACGTCGACAAAAATATTCTATAAAAAGTAATATATTAGTTAACTAAAACTTACTCGCGTAATATATTTAAAGACGCACATTTGACTTATCTAGTCTGAGAATAAGTACTCGTTTATAACCGAAATATTCTTTGAGCGCAAAGGGTTAATAATATGAATTATATCGTTAACACTAGAACTACCGAAACCGTCAAAATGAGTCCAAGGAATGGAATAAAAACGTTCGAATTGATAAGATTCCATTTTCCGAGATCTTGTGCGGTTTACGTTGCATAATGAACGTAATTAAATCGAGTAATTTATTTTCTCCAGCTATTCTTATTGTTTTAAGACATTTACGTAAATATATAAATATAACTGAATATATTGTCGGTAGTTTTAGTGTTAACGACCTGCTTTCACGTGGAAGATGGATTTTTCTTTTATACAACGATACCTGCATTGCTTAATTTGCAGCATCCAATAGAATGTGTAATAACTTAATAATTCCATGCATTAACAAGGCGAAAGTTAATAATTACGAATTCGGAGAAATCACGAGAGAAACATGACCCGATCCCACGACACGCGTGACCGCAAAAGGAAATTACTCCCGATACAATAATCATTAAATCGAATCAGCAACGTGACATTAACGCGATGATTCGAGTTATAATTTTCAATATAAATTCCATAAAAATCCACGCGCCATTATCTCGCGATTTAAAAAAGTCAACGTTCACTTCGACATCCTTTCGTCACTGGCTCATTGTAAGTATCCCAAAGTAATCACAACGGGAATTAATCGCGAGATTTCTCTTTCGAAGGAAATCGCACGAATTAACCGGCGTTTCTTTCACTTAATTACTAACCCTATGCACTGAACTGGCGACTCTCAGTCGCCACTCATTTTATTGCGGCAATTCGAATGAAAACGTGAGGCGACATTAAAATTGATTCCACCTGGCGGTGATTTAATGAAGTGATAATAAAATATATCTAGAGAAAATCTTAATGTCGCCTCTCAGTCGCCACTCATTTTATAGCGGCAACTCGAGTGGCGACTGAGAATCGCCACCGAGGGAAAATGGTTAATACCGAGTTGAGGCAATATATTGAGTGGCGACTGAGAGGCGACATCAAGATTTTGTCCAGTTATATTTCATTATTAAACGTTAAATCACCGGAACTGGAGTCAATTTTAATGTCGCTTCAAATCGCCGCACGAAACTGAGTGGCTACTGACAGTCGCCTTTCGAGTGCAAGGAATTAATTTGCGTAAGGTTGCTGGCCTGGCGATGATATCAGTCACGTTTGTGTAACACTTGTTTGTGAAAAGTGTGTCCAAGTGTGTGTAATAATTAAATAATAACATGTATAATATTATTCCGAGGATTGCGTGTGTGTATTACGTGTGTATCAATACATATCATCAGGTTTTGGAATATTTTTATTATTGTTTCTTATCAAACCGCGGTACACCGGAATCCTTATCTCCACATATTCATAATCCTTTGGCTTACGATAATATTGTACGTTGATTAAGTTGTATCTAATACAGTTTGTTGCTGCACCTAGTATACCAAAGATATGTAAAACGCAGGTACAGGGTACATCGGTGAATATTAAACGAAACGAGGCAATTAAACTCGCGCCATCTTGAATCCCATAATTCGATGCAACAACGTCGTATAAAAAAGAACCGTCATCGTCTCGCCAAAACTGGGAGAAACGTGCAAAAAGTTCCATTGATCCGTGCGAAAACATTTTCATCTAACTAGCCGACATCTTTTTTTGTTTTCCCTACTTGAACGTGCGGGGAATTAATATTCCCGTTGTATCAAGTACATATATTTGTTTTATACATAAAAATACAGTGCGATTATTAATTGCGTGTTGCAAGGTGCGATTAACATTCATCGCGCGTTATGTCTTTCCGTTGATATATTTCGATCGGTCATTTTTCCGGTAAAATCCATCAATTTCGATCGGAGTCGGCCGAATGTATTTTAAGGTTAATTTTGTGTCCGACGCGGGAATATCGTTTGTTTTCGATCGTTTAAAATCATAGGATATTAGAAGCGCGGGAAATGAAATTATTTCAAATATTATACCTTGCTTTGGTTCTTATCATCCGCATTGTTGAACAATCACGTGACGAAACGTCGACGAGACTTATCTGCTCCCCGATCTTATCAGGTTTCTCGTGGAAACCTGGCAACCCGCTAATGGAAATTGCTCCTTTTTTTGGAAGAGAAGGGAAAGTAAAACGTCCAGGTATAAAGCGGAAATTTCTTATCGTCGTGACGGAGGAACATCGCTAACGAAGCTCTTGTGAAGTATTTAAAAAAGAAACAAAGATCGTTTACGAGTAAAGCTTACACTCTAATAAAATACACGTGTGTCCACGATCGGTCCACAAAGAATCGAGGTATACAATGAACGAAACGATTACTTCGATAGTCGATCCTTACATTCGATCCTCATCGTGATCGTTTCGTCGATCACGATTCCAACCACGTACCATGGATCGTTAATATCGTTTCTTCTCGGTGGAGAACTTCGAAGAACGATAAGGAAACACGGAACCGATCACGTTTATCCGTTCCTAAAATCCATCGAGAGTTCTACGCGAGTTGTGAAAAGGAATTGTTGAGAATATTACGAATCTGAAGAGTTTCACAGCATTCTTGAGAGAAGAAGAGTGACGAACAATGGTCCCAAAGTCATGATCAAAGTTGACCGCAGAGCGGAAACCCCCGAGAAGTCAAGTTTCTTCATCAAATCTTCCGGTACGTCTACGTAGACTTTGTCGAATCCGATTTCCTTGATCAATTTCGATAATTGAACGGGATCTACATTATCACCCTCGCTCGACCAGATCGTTAACGTTGCGTTGTTCGTCGCTGAACTGTTTTTCATCAGTGTTTTAATGATCTCGATATCAGCGGCAGCGAAAACGGCCCGTACGGGATAAGTTATCGACTGGGTCACCTTGTTCTCCGACAAAGTGTCGAGCATCTTCTGAACTTGTTCCGCCGTGTACCGACCTTCGGTGACATTCACTTCCGTCCCGTATCTGAAACACGAGAAATCCATCCAAAAAATACTAATAAGTTAAAAATAAGTTCTCCAGATCCCACAATTTAAGTTATCCGCATTCTTTTACCGAATAAAAATCGGTGTCGACATCGATTAATCGGTTCACTTTCATTTCATTCACACTTTGCACTGGCAGACGACTCTCAGACGTCATTCAATTTATTATGACAACTCGAAGGACGATTAAGAGACGACATTAAGATTTACTTCAGTTGTCGGTGATTGAAAATTTAATAACGAAAAATAGAGACTGAGAGTCGCCGCTTGAGTGTAAAATTAATTATTGCTCCAATAATTCCGTCGTGAGAAATGACGTAATAAAGTTCACAATTCCGCTGTTCGTTTCTGGGTCTGTTCGTTAGGGTCTGACTTTTTGCGTACGCGAGATGGATGCTCCAAAAATTATGGTACCTCTGGGAGGCGAGGGGGGAGGTACATAAGTTTTGATAAGATAAGTTTGGTAGTTTTACATGCGTATGTTTATACGAGTAGCTAATTAAACATGACAAAATAAATATAGAATAACTGACAAAATATTTCCTTTACCTCGTCGTCCATCCAACGGATAACGTACACTCCGGAATTTCTTGATTAGCTCCAGCTAAGAAAGCCTTTGGATCCACTGGAGTTCCGGTTGCCTCGACGGGTCCCGGAAGTATGTCGGCGTTAAGGAATACCGGGAATTTCAACTGAAGTCAAACGCAATTGTCGCATTATTTTTATACTTTCAAGAATGTCGTTCATCGCTTCGTGATACTAAACATCTTCTTCTAAAAAGATCAGTTACGAAAACACAAAAGCGACACAAAAAATGATGTAATCAAACAAATTTAAAGAAATCGAAACCATCTAATTATTCGTTGTCGATATCGATTTTGATTAGGAACAAATATAAATAATCCGTGTGATGAGAATTTTGAACATTTTTTCAGAAATAAATATTCAGCGTCGCTTTAATGTTTCGCAGAAAATAATTTCCTTTGAAAACCACAGTGCATGGTAATTCATGTTTGCAATAAAAACCAATCGCGATCAAAATCGTGTCGTCTTCACCGAACAAACAACAACAACACGTTCCAAGCGCGATGAAATAATACGGAGAGACATTTGTTAGAAACAATAAACAAAAATTGTCTCGGAAGCGTCGATAAAGTTCCGACACAATACTTTATTAACGTCATGGTTTGAAAAGCGTGGCGCTATAAACCGTCCATCCTGTTTGCAAAAATAACTCAAGATAAAATAACACTCACGTTGGTACGAGCTTTCCCGATAATGGGTCTGCTTGCTTCGAAGGCCTCGATGCTCTTGAAGTCGAGTTTGATACCCTTCGTGACGTTCTTCTCGTACATATTCCGCAGGAATTCCTCGAGCGAGAGATCGCTCTCAGTTGCAGGTGGATGCGCCATTATCGGTATGGCAGAGCTAGTACCGTTTCCAGTATTATTTACATTCCCCATGACAACGTCGGCCTCCAACATCATGACGTCGTCTTTAAAAAGCAAAACCGCCGACGACACGCGTTAGAGAAACAGAGAACACAACTCTATCCACTCGTGTCGTGCATTTAACCCATTCGAAACGGATTGCACACCGCGTGTGCAATACATTTCCGAGGCAAAAAGATATTGAATTGCAATTATCAGTCAGTATAGAAAAAGCAGCCGTCGAGATAAGACTGATTTAAAATCAAAAGTATCTTAGAAGTGTGTAAACATAAAATTTCGTATTGCTTTCAATTTAGTCCCTAAAATGAGGAACCCGTAAACAGAAGAAAATGGAGATCGGGTCTAATAGAAAAATTAACAAGCTTTAAAATGGTGCCTCACACATTCACAGACTGAAAACCATTCATAAACAAGAATGCTTCATATTATTCTTCCTATAAAATCGGACGTTTCATATGTAACGAACTAATAGATGTTAGAGGAAGTCAAAATCTGTTAGTTTACAGGAAAATGTCATAATTTACACTCCGTTTTGTGCCTAACACCGTAGTTCAATAGATTGCAACAAAATAATGACACGATGTCATCAATAACGTGTTAACCCATTCGAGACGGATTGCACACCGCGTGTGCAATACATTTCCGTGCCAAAGACGGGTTGCACACCGTGTGTGCAATGATATTGAATTGCAATTATCAGTCAGTATAGAAAAAGCAGCCGTCGAGATAAGACTGATTTAAAATCAAAAGTATCTTAGAAGTGTGTAAACATCAAATTTGGTATTGCTTTCAATTTAGTCCCTAAAATGAGGAACCCAAAGCCAGGACCTTCTGGAATGCAGGAAATGAGCAGTTATAATGAAAGAAATTTCGGCTTCTGGGGATGATCTCCCAAAAATGTGCCGTCTCGAATGGGTTAAACTTGATGTCTATATTTTTAATGAATTTTCACGTGTCAAGACTGATTTAAAATCAAAAGTATCTTAGAAGTGTGTAAACATCAAATTTGGTATTGCTTTCAATTTAGTCCCTAAAATGAGGAACCCAAAGCCAGGACCTTCAGGAATGCAGGAAATCAACAGTGAAAATGAAAGAAATTTCGGCTTCTGAGGATGATCTCCCAAAAATGCGCCGTCTCGAATGGGTTAAACGACGAAGATAAACGAAAGAGGGTTTTCAGGAGATGCATATACCACGTGCAACGAATATCGATCACCACTAAAGAAGATGTAGGATGCTGGATACTGGATGCCAGCTACCGGCGAATAATATTGAGTCGCCCGGAAAGTTAATGCCAATTTTTAACACTAGGTTTACCGGGGCGCGTCGCAAGGAAAATGAAGGAAACTTTTGGGTGGTGAGAAATAAAATAGTTCTTTTGGTTTTAAGAATACTTTATTGTATGACTCGAGAGCAGAGGAAAGTATGTTCTTATACGAGACTGAAGACGAGAGAATACTGTACTCTTTTAAATCGGTATGTAGGAAATTAGATTTGACTAAACATGCTCTTAATAAATCCAAGAGAAACCGTTTGCATTTGTCTTCTACCATTTATGATGATTTTTATTCATTTCACGAAAAGTTACTAGTGTATATGTTGTTTTTAAATAAAGCAAGTTGCTTTTTAAAGAAACATGATAAGTATATATGAAATGTCTGTAAATCTATTGTGAAGCAAAATAAAGGCGACACTTTTATATATCGATGTACAACGAGAACGTAGGAACATAATCACTTTAACCCCTTCACGCCCTTGGCCACATATGTGGACAGTTGATTTACGAACTTTTTTACGAGAAAAAAAAGATATTTCCATTCGCGAAACCGTTACAAAAATAAATCTGCAATATTCACTAAATCTGCTAACCAGAAAGTAATAGCCAATTATCATAATACAAATAAAAACGCTTCCTACATATTTTTATATCATAGTGCAAATAGCGTACTCAAAATTCGTCTCTGAAGAGGTTAATGGAAGTGATATTTATTTTTAGCAACGTTTCTTCGCAGATGCTGACCGAACTTGTCCAAAGCGGAATAATAAATGTTTTCAATCCACGAACGTAAATTTGCTTTCTTGCGATATTACACTTTTATGGTTATGTTCGCGCGTAATCATGCGCGGTGTAAAAAATGAGAATGGCACCCGGGGGAGACATCTAACTTTTTCTATCCTCGTTTAAAAGAATCTTAAACACGCCCTTCTCACGGTTCTCGACTATTTTGTCAACGACGTACTCCGTCGGGAAATACAGGAGTCAAGGTCACGCGTGGAAGAAAAGGGGGATGTTACCTTGGCACATATCCCGATAAAACGAGACTCCGCACGGAGTTTTTTCATTTTCAGGAGAACGTAGTAAAACTGATGCTAGAACTATCATTAAAACGCAGTTATTACAATAAATGTAGGCAAGTTTGGAATTTCGAGTTGTGCTTGGATTAATTGACGGAGCGGTAATTAATAGACTTCGTACGCAATTTAATCTTCACGAGATCGTACTGAAATTAATGTCAGAGGTATCATAAAAACGCTGCTATTCGGATCAATTTATGCAATTTTTGATTTTTAAATCGCGATTCGATTAATTGACAGAGCGGTAATTAATAGACGTCGTATGGAATTCTTTAATTTTCAGGAGATCGTACCAAAATTAATGCTAGAATTACCATAAAAAACGCAGTTATTCGAAAAAATGTATGCAACCAAAAAATTATGCAACTTTAGATTTACCAGTTGCGATTAGATTAATTGACCGAGCAGCAACTAATAAATTTCGTACGGAATTCTTGAATTGCCAGTAGATCGTACTAAAATTAATATCAGAATTCTCATCAAACACGCAGTTATTAGGATAAAACGCAACAAAAAAATTATGCCACTTTGGATTTTCGAGTTGCAATTGAATGAATTAACAGAGCAGCAACTAATAGATTTCGTACGGAATTCTTGAATTGCCAGTAGATCGTACAAAAATAAATGTCAGAACTATCATCTTGCTTTCGGTTTCGACAGATTATCGAATGAATCACAAATTGGTATCGCGTCGCCACTTCCTGTTGTATTTTTAACGAGACGATCAGACGCGTTATTCGGGGATCAAGGACGCGGTTGAAAGAAAGGGTAACATTACGCTATCGCGACTTTAACATCCTCACCTTGAAGTACTCTCATTGACATTCAATGAGGGAACGAGATTTCGTACCCTGGAAAATTGATCGAGACACAATTGGATGTATCAGATAATACATAATTATATAATTAATGTTCTTGAGTTTTGAAGTTGGCCGTAATATTATTAATATGTGAAATATAGTTTTAAGCGGCTATTAATAAGGCCAAAGGTTTAGACTAATACTTCTTTATTTCAATTTTCGACGAAACGTTTCGATTATATATAATTATATAGTAATCAATGGTTTATTTATTGGTCCAATAATAACTTGTATATGTAATTTTGGGTTTCGGCTGTTAATAGACCAAATCTAACAATTTAAGCTTCTTTATTTTTAAAGTAGAAACGTTTCGGCACAGTTTTGTACCCTCTTCAGTCTAAACAATAGGTCTATGTGGAAAGAACAAAAGTTTCTGTATTACAATACTATTATAAATGTATACGCAAAACTGTGCCGAAACGTTTCTACTTTAAAAATAAAGAAGCTTAAATTGTTACATTTGGTGTATTAACAGCCGAAACCCAAAATTACACATACAAGTTATTATTGGACCAATAAATAAACCATTGATCACTATATCATTATATCCGGCTATAAAAAATGAATAATACTGGGTTCTTTGCGTACACATTTATAATAGTATTGTAATACAGAAACTTTTGTTCTTTCCACATAGACCTATTGTTTAGACTGAAGAGGGTACAAAACTGTGCCGAAACGTTTCTACTTTAAAAATAAAGAAGCTTAAATTGGTAGATTTGGTCTATTAACAGCCGAAACCCAAAATTACACATATAATACATAATTATATTCACTGATTTAAAAAAAGATTCCATCCGATTAAATTTGCCGAGGTATTATGGGTTTTATGTAATTTTGATATATCATCGAATTTTGAAGTGGAATATTGAATGTTGCGAGTTACTCTCGCGATGTCGCATCTTTAAGATTATTATAATATGAGGTTTATTTTTACTGGAAGCCAATATCATAACCTTCGTCGTATTGACGTAGGTTGAGCAGAAAACAGCTTTACCAAGATGCGCGTATGACGGAAATAGAAAGATAATTAATAAGTACTTAAAAGAAGCGCTAAAAAGTACCGTGCAAAATTCGTTCACTTTGGACAGTAGACTCCCGTATAACGCGGTTAATACGTTACACGCTACATGAATTATAGGAAATCGTGCTGTACGGGAATTTGTCTCGTATAACGCGCATAATCTAAAGTAACATGTTTGAAATGATTATTGCTGAGCCAACTTTGATTTTCTATGTTTTATCAAATAGGACAGTATTTGAAAAATAAATGGCATATATACGATGAAGAAAACAATCTAATGCTCGACTAAAGCAGATTTCATTCTTAAATCTGGTAATTTCTGTTTTTATTATTTGCCGTGTTGTACGAAGAATCGCGTTGTATGAAAACAGTAGTCGCAATATCTTTGGCGCGTTGTAGGAATTCGCGTTATACGGGAGTGTACTGTACTTCAAATAAGTCTTCGTATAATATTCCGAATAATAATGAAAAGCAAATAATGAAAACAGTACAATAATTATATATGAAATACATATTCTCCAAATAATTATACATAAAAATTAGTGGAATCAATTCATTATACTTGTTCGCAAAATATAATTTCTCCAATTAATTATATATAAAAATGAGTAAAAGCAATTAATAATATTTGGCCGCAAAATGTAATTTCACCAAATAATTACCTCAGCCATTCATTTTGAAAGTGAGTTAAGTCCATTTTTCAAAAATATCAGATTAACGTTTATAATAGTTACACAAAGTTACTTTGTAACGTTTTAAACATTAACTACAATTTTCGATATACGATTTTAAAGATATACAATTTCGATTAACTATATATACTTTTATATACAACATAGTACATCGAATAATTATTACTGCGATGGCGCCTGGGTGTCGCCACCAAAGGGTTAAAATAAGTTAGGTTCCAAAGTGATTATCTCATTTTCTCCACAAAGAATCCCTTCACCTTTTAATAAATATATTTGAATTCATCGGGCAATAATTTATCAGATCGTTTTAAACAATTTTCATTCTCGTAGATTTCCATGTCCGATGCATTAATTTGTAGAATAACGAACCAGGGAAAATTGGATTCCCACAGTGATTCCGAGTGCATCGTTTCCCTGGATTCTTTAAAATTCAATTTCCTTACCGACGGCCAGTCACTGAAACCCGTTACTCGCCGGGGCTACCGTTCTAACCCCTGTTCATTATTCGCCGGGGAAACTAATAAATACCCTCAAATTTCAAAGCACCCTTTCTCTCTTTCACCCCCTGTCTGCGGGGTTGAAGGTGGTCTAATTTAAATTTCATTGTTTCGCGTCAATACCATATTTCCGAGATCAAAGAAAGCGGGCCGACGCGACAAAACGTTGATGCAAATTTAATCGGAATATCGTCGTCGCTCCGCGGAAGGAATAATCGCACAAAGGGAGACGTAATCGGCAAGTATGCGACAAGTTATATGAAATACGTCCTTCAGCGTGATCGATATTGTTGCGACTTGTGTCGTGGCGCGAATGGGACGATTAATATTTATGTTGTCAGCGAATCTGAATTAAATGACTCTTGATTGATTCTGTTACGTAATTCAGACTCTGAATTATCGATATTTATTCAATTCGATATCCATCGAGTTAAAATTTCTTTTATCTTATGTTCATATTTAATATATGTCGATATATTTCTGAATTCAAGAACATTTTTTTCACTGCCATCTTGAATAGATCATTTTAAATAGTACGATTAATATTTATGTTGTCAACGAATCTGAATTAAATGACTCTTGATTGATTCTATTGGGTAATTCAGACCCTGAATTTTCGATATTTATTCAATTCGATATCCATCGAGTTAAAAGTTCTTTTATCTTATGTTCATATTTAATATATGTCGATATATTTCTGAATTCAAGAATACTTCTTTCACTGCCATCTTGAATAGATCATTTTAAATAGTACCGTGTATAAGTGATTACAACACTTTTTACCTTTTAACCCTTTCGCTGCGGAGTGCTCAGAAAAGAATTGCTCTCTCCGCAGCAGGCGCGATAGTAGAAGGTTGTCCGCGCGATAACATCGTTCCTAAAAGGCTGTGCGGAGCCAATTTTGAATAACAATAATAATAGCCAAACAGTAATAATAATAATAAGAACAATATTAGTAATTTTTAATAATCTTTCATAATCGAAGACAAACGAATTAATGGCCATTATTTTGCAGTTATTAATAGCAAAAAATGCAAAACAAATGCACGGCGCCTAAAGGCGCTGTTCGCTCAGGAGAAGCGTCTATAGTTGAGCGCCTAAAGGCGCTCTTCGCAGCGAAAGGGTTAATTAATAAATATTAATATTATATCGATATGTTTCGGAATTCAGAATTATATTTGTTTCCCCAACATTCTGTAGAAATCAATTTACCAAGAAATCTGCTAATTAAACGGTGATCTTATCATTTGAAGGTAATTTAAAAAGCGTTCTTCAATTAAGATCAAGCATACCTGATGTAAGTGCCTTATCGAGTTCCGATTGACTATTAACGGCATGCGCCCAAACGATCTTGGTGAGATTGCCCTCGATTCCGGGAAAGAAGCTCCTAGGATCCGTGGAGATCTTGCACATCGCAGCTTCTGAAACAACCGACACCGTCACATTTTCCTAAATCTCATGAAACTTCAAGTCGAGCCTCGCTCGACCTTCCGCATTAATATTCTCGAGACCCACTCGACCTTTGACCCAATATTCGGCGAGGTTGCTCCATAATTGAGCGGGACCGAGAATTCCTCGCGATACCGAGGACTTAAAGATGGAGAGAAGGGGACAGGGAGAGAAGAGGATAGAGAGAGAGAAAGAGAGAGGGGAGAAAGAATTACGGAAAAGTTTAAGGGTGGGTTTCCAAGGGTGGAGGATCACCGAGATGCGAGAATCTTGTTCTTTATCACCCATTGTACCTCGACTGATACTATACAGGGTTATTCATGGATGATCTTCAAATTTCAATATAAACATATTCTGGAAGAGAATTCTGAGGGTGAAAATATCAAAATCGTTCTCCTATATGACGTTTCATTAAAACATTTACACAAATTCTTGCCATTTTATGAAATCAAACGATCTTTTTTTTTTTAAGGAAAATATTTTCTATTGAAAAAATATTCTCCATTATTTTCCTTAACCTTGTTCCATCGCTCCATCGAGCTTTTAACTGCATTTCAATTTTCTGAAATGCATTTGTTTCCTTTCAAGGAAGGTACATAAACTGTGTCGCCTAAAAACGGCGAGGACTTATGTACATACTTAACCCTTTCACAGTGTATCCCGTGACTGTCACGGGCAAAGCGTCGAGTGTTTTAAAATCTACCATACACGAACTGATTACTAACAAGGTACAGATAAAACACGTTTTTTTACATTTTTGATTACATGCCGAAGTGTTTTCGAACATAAAGAACTGGACACTCTTTGGACCAGAATTCGTAATTTTACCTCACTGTGAAAGGGTTAATATAATAAAAATACAATAAAGATATTCATGATGGATTGGGACACCCTTATATTATCTTATTATCGGTATAATATACCAGTATCCAATTATATTAAAATATTTCGTTTAGTTTCTCAGAAGATTCATTCAATTATACTCGATGGTCTGCTTTAAAACGATGGCTCTGCCGGGAAAATGATTGGAGATGGAATTTCGTGAAACTACAATAATCTTTTACCGATATTCTTGTAATTATATTTAGATACAGTAAACCTTACTGTAACGCGGTAGGAGTGAATCGTGTTGTAAGAGGGTTGGCTATAGTATACTAGTCCATCCAACGAATTTTACCGATAGGAATGCTGTAATTTTTTAATTGTACTCGGTAGCTCATGTTACCGGTTAAGGGCCACTTATCGAGGGGTTCGCAAGGTTCGAAAGGGTTCAAAGGGTTGAAAGAGTGTGGGATTCGAAAGATACGAGAATCTCGTTCTTCCTCGCTCATTGTACTCTGAGATCGATAATCACGTTCATTCGTTACCGTCATTACGCTCTTCGGCATTGTTTTGAGATTCCGGGGTTGGGTTGGGTTGGGGGTGGGGGTGGGGGTTGGATCAATTTGCGAGAGACTCGAAGTCCTCCCGGTGGCTGGAAACCTTATTATTCTATCTTGAATTTTTAAAAGACGAAACTCGAAAATAAATCTTCCTTATCTACGCTTTACGGTGCGCCACCCCTTTTCACGATTTCTTATTGTTCCACTTAAAACGGCTAATGGGAGAAATTGTACAGTAACGCTTTGTGTTTACCTGACGCGCCAGACTGCTTTCCTTCCTAATTTGTTTAAGTGTCTTTCTTCGGAAATCTGAATACCAACTTTATCGTCGCTTCTCGTTACTTCGAATACGATTTAATTCGATTCCAATTACGGTACTTATTCCTAGGAAATCGGACCGCGTTAATTTATATTTCGTAATTTTCGGTACGGTTTTTGGCACTGCAAGTTAACCCTTTTGCAGAGCGTATGCACACTTTTTGCATTCCAAATTAACTATTTTGCAGATCTAACTTACCCCTTTGCAATTAATTTATGAATATCTTTGGTCTTAAACAAGTATTTTATCTGAATTTTGTCATTTTATGATATTTCATGTTGAAGCATTCTTACATAAATATAATAAAATTTGTATCTCCGAACAATTAAATTACATTGAATTTGATTTTTATAACAATAGTTAAAGAAAACAAATTTGTAAAAAAGCCTGATTTACACAAGGGTGAATTTGAGTTGCAAAGAGGTAAATATGATCTGCAAAAGGATTACTTTGAAGTGTAAAAAGATGAATATAATCTGCGAAAGGGTTAATTTGGAGTGCAAAACCTTTAATTATTAAAGAAATTATGAAACCTTCCATGAGATATTCTTATCGAAAAGCCGTATACGGGATGCAAAAATGTTCCTTCGACGAATCGATACGTGGCGTACATTCGACACAATAGTTTCAACTGACCCGTTTCCGGTCCAGCAGACACGTGCAGGGTACGTTCAATGCGTTAAAACCGATCGTCTACCGAGCCACCGGGGAAAACGTGAAAGCGGTACTCCATTTTTCTCCCATAAACATCGCCCTCTCGTGTGCCTTCGATTCCGCACCTACACGTTGCCTCGTTAAAATATAAACCGACAAACAAATATCATTTTATATCCAATTTTTCCTTCGAAAACGACCCGTTCGAGTGTTCCTCATTTCTACCTCCATACAATCGGCAAAAGAAATATTTCATATCCGGATATTCCACTAAAATTTTATATTTTTCTTGACGCACAAAGTCTGCGTTTTTCGATAAATCCGAAGAAATATGATCGCACTTAATATCAGTATTTATTTTAAAATCGAATATTACTGTTTAAATGAATCAATTAGACAACTAATTTGTTAGATCCAAATGGTCCAATGAAATTAATATTCGAGTATCGAAATTCCAATATCACTTTGCTTCCTCAGATTAAAATCATAATAGTAATATTATTTTAATATGATTTTCAATACCATTGCGATACCAAAATGCACACAAAGATGTCCACTCTCATTAAAAGACAATTAAAATTCCTTCTAATCAACGTCGTGTTGTTTACCCATTTTGATTCGTCGTACCGCAAAGAATATTCTACTTGCTATATTAATTTCCATAAAAGAACAGCGTGAGAAATGGTCGAATTAAAATTCCTGGAAGCAATCGGAACTTCTTCGAAGTCACCGTCACTTTATCCGTTAATTTGAAGGATTCATTCGCTTCTTCTCTCTTTTCTTCCGAGCGTGTTTCGTTGACAATGCTTTTCACCGATTTCTTTCCGTGCGAGCGATCTTGGACAGAGTCCGTAGTGTTCAGTGTTCAGTGTTCACGGTGTTCACGGCGTTCGGTTGAACCGGTCGTCGACCGAATGAACGAATGAACGAACGAACGAATCTCACTAGGGAAAACGTGAGAGAGCTGTTCCTTCCTGATTTTTTTGTCCTCGAACGAGTTTACCACGGTAAACTCCAACTTCCAGGCGAAACTGACCTCGCTTTGAAACCGAGAACGAGTTACCGGTACGCTGCTCTAATTGGCTCAACAATCGATCCTCTGTCTCGCTAACGGTCACCGCGATTCCTAACGATGTCGCGCTCTTACGCAATGTTCTTTTTCTTGCGGCTTACTGGATACTCGGATGTTTTTTGCTGAATAAAGGTAACCCTCGTTTAACGCGAGAGTTAATGTTCCAGACAAAGGTCGTGTTTAAAAGAATGGATTACGTGCGTTATATTGAAATCGAGTTGCTTACGTTCCGCGTTATACGAGGATCGCCACAATTTGTGAACCGCGTTTATATCGAATTTGGGAGGAACAAGTACGGTGTTGTATCGAAATTGAGTTGCTTAAGTTCCGCGTTATACGAGGATCGCCAGAATTTGTGAAGCGCGTTATATCGAAATTGGGCTGCGTAAGTACCGTGTTATACGAGGATCGCCGCAATTTGTGAACCGCGTTTATATCGAATTTGGGAGGAACAAGTACGGTGTTGTATCGAAATTGAGTTGCTTAAGTTCCGCGTTATACGAGGATCGCCAGAATTTGTGAAGCGCGTTATATCGAAATTGGGCTGCGTAAGTACCGTGTTATACGAGGATCGCCAGAATTTGAGAACCGCATTGTATAAGTGTTGCTTTATATGAGAATCGCCGCAATTTATGAATCGCGTTATATCGGAATCGCGTTGTATAAGTGTTGGTTTACATGAGAATCGCCAAAATTTGTGAATCGCGTTATATCGGAATCGCGTTGTATAAGTGCCGCGTTATACGAAGATCGCCATAATTTATGAGCGCGTCGTATCGGAATCACGTTGTATAAGTGCCGCGTTATATGAGGGTCGCCATAATTTATGAGCGCGTCATATCGAAATCGCGTTGTATAAGTGTTACTATATATGAAAATCGCCACAATTTCTGAACCGCGTTATACCGGAATCGCGTTGTATAAGTGCCGCGTTATACGACGGTCGCCATAATTTATGAGCGCGTCGTATCGGAATCACGTTGTATAAGTGCGGCGTTATACGAGGGTCGCCATAATTTATGAGCGCGTCATATCGAAATCGCGTTGTATAAGTGTTACTATATATGAAAATCGCCACAATTTATGAACCGCGTTGTACAAGTGCCGCGTTATACGGGGGTCGCCATAATTTATGAGCGCGTCGTATCGAAATCGCGTTGTATAAGTGCCGCGTTATATTTTCTTGGATTTACGAACGAATGTTGATAACAGCACCAAATGATAGTCAAACTATAAGATATTCTGATTTCTAATATAATCTAATATAATATTCCAATATTCCGAATTAAAAAGCACGTTTGACCAGCAATAAAAATGTTTACGTAAAACCTGCGATTCGCATTAAATTAGTTCGTTGTGATATAAGAGAGAATTCTAAGAAAGAAAGTATTCCTGGAAATAGAACATCATCTAGTATCACTTAAAGACTACTCCAGGAATTCGAAATAACGGATGGCCGGATTTCCACGAGTTTTCAATAAAGAATAGAGAAGCATTTCTCGTAGGAATCTTATGCAATCTTCTCTTCGTTCTTGTTAGATAGGAAAACTTCGGTTTCCATGGAATATCGATATCGACTTTTATCCAGCCTCCACGGTGAAAGCCTTCTTTACGTGATCACCGTGTTCCGGATAACTCGCAGTTTCCACGTTTCTTGAGCTTTAAGTGCACTCTCCACCATATACACACATATACCTACATACTTAACATACACATATAGATACATATACGGTGGAGTTTTCGTTTGGAATTACCGGAATATTCCAATTGCTGTTTCGTCCAGTCAGCGGTTCGAATCTAACTCGTCGTTATTCACGTAATCGAGTTCTCCGAGTGGAATGTCACTGCCATCCGCAGACCAATTATGCAAACTTCCAATTTCACCTTAGAATTCCTATCGAATTTCGATGAAAACTAATCATCGATACTACATTTCAAATATTACTGATAGTAATAACTTAGAGAATTTTCTCTGATAAGAATAACCGATGCTTAACACTGGTACTACCAAAATAGTCCAAATAATAGGTTCGCATTATTTAATAAAAGTATTCACATTCGTAGCATTCCATTTCCTAAGATTTTCTTATTTTTAAGGACATATATATCACTATTAAAATACAGCCGAGCATATTGTCGGTAGTTCTACTGTTAACACTTTCGTTTTTCTATAGTGGCCGCCCTAAGTATAGCTTCTGTAAATAATAAAATTTATAAGAAATGTTGTTGCGATTTTTATATACATTTCCTGGAACATGTGTAAAAAAGGTAAGCAAGAAACCTATGAAATAACAAGAGAGAATAAAAAACGCATATCGGTCCGAGAGATCGGATAGCTCTGTAAAAACGTTAATATTTGAAGCGAATGAGGTTTTTTATTTCACCACATTCTGGAAAGTGAAACGATCATAAGGGTATACTTATACTGATATATATAATATCGATGCTATAGTAGTTCCATAGCACTTATACATTAATCAAAGTATTCCCGGTGACCTTTTATTTATTATTTCATCACGGTTGCAATTTGTTGGCAACCCTGTGTAGGGGAATATATATAAGGCAATCTAGCGGTTGCCGATGGTTGCGCAATTCGGGATTATTCAGGAATTCGTACATCATTACTGATTTACTCAAACTATTATAGTTCCTACAGCATGATACCTTATAGGAGCATAATAGACATCATTTTGAGGAAAAAATGAATAATAAATTATGCCGGGAGTACTTTATCCGATAAAGTTATTTTATTTATTATTCAAAGATTTCTTGTGATCGATGAATTTAACTCTCTATAGCCGATTTTTTGTGGAGTTCGAAAGAAGATCGTGTTACGTGAAATTAGCTGACTGCTAATTAAATAAATTTATGTTACCCGCACATAGTAATAGAATTATTATTGGAACGCAATGTTTGAACTCGATGTGGAGTTGCTTTTTCGGTGTGCAAATTGCACTTTCGGTGTGCAAGTTGCACTTTCTGTGTGCAAGTTACACTCTCGATGCGTAAGGTACAGTTTCGGTGCACAAGTTGCACTTTCGGTGTGCAAGTTGCATTTTCGGTGTGCAAATTACACTCTCGATGCGTAAGTTACATTTTCGGTGTGCAACTTACACATTTGGTGTGCAAATTACACTCTCGATGCGTAAGTTACATTTTCGGTGTGCAACTTACACATTTGGTGTGCAAATTACACTCTCGATGCGTAAGTTACATTTTCGGTGTGCAACTTACACATTCGATGTGCAAGTTGCACTCTCGATGCGTAAGTTACACTTTCGGTGTGCAAATTACACATTCGATGTGCAAGTTGCACTCTCGATGTGCAAATTACACTCTCGATGCGTAAGTTACATTTTCGGTGTGCAACTTATACATTTGGTGTGCAAATTACACTCTCGATGTGCAAGTTACACTCTCGATGCGTAAGTTACACTTTCGGTGTGCAAATTACACATTCGATGTGCAAGTTGCACTCTCGATGTGCAAGTTACACTCTCGATGTGCAAATTACACGAGACGAGGATATACAACGAGCTGGAAACGAGTATAATGTAAACTGTGACGAAGGGTGACGTGAGGTTTGTTTGACGGATAAAACACACCCGTCAGCTTTTACATGGTCTTCACACTCGTTAAAGTTTAAAGGTAATCCATAGAATTTCAGAGAGCCACGGCCAACAACGTCGATACGCGGAGCAATCGACCAACCTCTACAGAACTTCCTACGTCGTTTTAAGTTTTCTAAAGTTACATCGATAATAGTTAATATTTAAAGCGCGTGCCCGCGACATTGTTAACCGAAAGCGAATTCAAAGGTTATACCAGCGTCGTGAATTAAATTGCAAATGACTTCGCGGAACACAATCAAAACTCGTGTAATTATAATCGCATAATTCCGCACGAGGCACGGCATTTTCAATTAACATCCAATGAATTTAATATAAAAATTGCATGGCCAAGTTTTCATGAAATATTGCTCGTGAATTTCTAATTACGCTGTTCGTATAACAAAAAACATTTAAGTTCTTATATGTATTAATTATGATAAATAGAAATGATAGAAATTACGTGGACTGGCTTGCCACGATTCTTGCAATTCATTTACAAAGATGGCGGAAGGTTTATGCCGCTAAAAAATGGTACGCAATTTTTCCATTTTCCTTCCCATTTTCCGGGAAAAAATACCCCGATACGGGAGATAAAAGTAAGTTATGGTTACCGTTATAAAAAGGAAGAGATTACGCGTGGAAGCCGGGAAACTCCTGGAAGCCATGAAACCCGTGGAAGGTCGTTCTTTGATCCCTTTAGATATATTTCTGCAATTTTTCTGGAATGTTCCGTGAGTACTTGAAAAGTTCGCGGAACTATGTAGAGTTTACGAAAGAGACACGTGGAATAATCTCCGTGGCTTTAATCGATCGATATATGTGTCATGCGAGTAGTAAAACACAATGTCAAGATAACATTATTAAAAATATTCCACTTGCATCACGTGACTGCTTGCAAAACGCGTGTCAACAGTCCTCTAACGATAATGCAAGTACCTTTGATTCTTACTTTTTACCTTCATTTTTTAATAGGCACATTAAACCATCACTTAGAAAAAGTAACGATCGAAAAGGAATTAAAATTATAAACGAAAACTGAAATTAAAATTATAAATGAAAACTGAAATTAAAATTATAAATGAAAACTGAAATTAAAATTATAAATGAAAACTGAAATTAAAATTATAGGATTCACTTTACGCCCGAATTAGTATATTTAGAAACGTAACCTCTGCATTCTGTATTTCGCCAGAGTTGTTGAAGAATTACGAAAATATAATATAAAAAACTAATATCAATTTTATGTTAGATATAAAATACGCGTATGAATTTTATTGCGTACTAATAAGAGCTATATTATCAGTAATTAAGCTACGTGGCAATCAGAATAAGTACTCGCCACTAATTGAATCGCTTTTCCATATTAGGAATACTTTATAGTCGATATGATAATTTTAATTATAAGATGTTCCTTTCTTTTGCATCATTACATCTTGATTCATGTTTTATGTGGATATTCTGAATATTCTTCGATATATCATGGCACTTATTTAACGTTATAGTATCAAATTATAGTAATAAAGTAATAGCAGTAAAATATTATTACACAACGAGTGACGGAATCAAGAATGCAATGGTTACAAGCACGAAGTATGTAGTTCGTTCGAGTTCGAGTTCGAGTTCGAGATTAAGTTCGAGTTCGAGTTCGAGTTCGAGTTCGTTCTAATACCAGGATCGCATGTGACATGCTCGAAAATACGTGCAACGAGGTTAACTATAAAACGTATTCTTCGCGCAGGATTATATGTCTGGTACGTGGAAAGAATAATCATAAATGCATAGATACTTTCTTCCCAAGATTCACGGTAAAAACGGTACAAGATTCATGACGTGTCTTACGCGAGGACGTCATATATTCCACCGAATACACGAAAGAAAAGTTCAAAGCAAAATTTAAGTACCCGATCTTCCATGCGCATTTCAGTCACGTTTCCCTACGAAATCTTTCCCACCGGATACCACGACGATTTGTAATATCCAAGGTTTACATCCATGCCGTAATACATGTTGCAAATCAAAATCTATTATCCAAGCGATTTCTATTTCTAAACGGGTTCATTGAAATATGAAACAAGTCTCTCACTAGCCGCCTCGAGTAATCGTGACTGCTCGTACTTTGTTTGCGATATGAATAATAAGGAGGCACAGAGAGTCATGAATGACTGAAATATTAATTCTGGGTCATTCGCTATGATTCATTCGACTTCTCTCGTCCAACTGTAATATTGTAGTAATAAATTACTATGATAAATTATGAATAGCGATGGAAATTAACGAGCAATGAATCGCCATATTAATTCACGGGACGAAACAGGAAAAGTATTACTACTTGAATCGAATGAAATACAGGCTGCCACGCATGAAACGATGCGAGAAAATATCTTATGCGTTATACAAATTATTTCCGTCGTAGTTTTTACAGAATGTTTCGAACCAAAATTAATTAATATAATTTAATAAAGTGTTCAAACGATTTTGTTTTTAAACAAATGCCAGCTCGTTGCGAGAAAATAGGATATGAGTGTGGGAGTGAATTGAATTCGATCGCGGCGATGCACGAAGTCATTTGTAATCCGAAGATCTCGACGTTAATGGGTTACAGGTTGTTATCTGTGCTGCTTATCAGCGGCAAATATTTTCTTAACGACAGGTATTTTTCTCTCGGTCGACCGAAATTGGGGCGCATCTTCCTTGTCGGATGATAGGAATGGAAATTACGAAAGAATGAGTCACTATACAAGGGATAGTGATAAGAATAAAATCACCGAGCACCGGCATATCTTCGGCAAACACGCCGTGTATTCTCGTATTCAGATGGTGGCTGAGTAAACAAATTAAGATTGTAACCGAGCCGCGTTACATATTCCGTGCGGCTTGTTTGTCAGACAAAAGGCATTCTACGATACTTTTTAATTTCACCTCGCTGGAACGCAATTGTTATTATGCATCGACGTAGTTCCACGTTAAATATCTATACTCGTTCTTGGAACGAGCCGTGAGTCATGTGATTATAATTCGATACTCTCGCGATGAATTTAACGGCGGATTAAAGTACGTGTTAAATATAATAGTATAACTAATCGGAAGAATGTTATTATACTATTATTATCATTTTGTTGAAGTAGCAAGTATTAAAACTAAAGATATTATTAAACTATGATTTTCAACTCATTGAAATAGCAAATATTATAACTAAAAATATTATTAAACTATGATTTTCAACTCATCGAAGTAGCAAATATTATAAGTAAAAATATGATTAAATTATGATTATCATATCGTTGAAGTAGCAAGTATTAAAATTAAAAATATTATTAAACTATGATTTTCAACTCATCGAAGTAGCAAATATTATAACTAAAAATATTATTAAACTATGATTTTCAACTCATCGAAGTAGCAAATATTATAAGTAAAAATATGATTAAATTATGATTATCATATCGTTGAAGTAGCAAGTATTAAAATTAAAAATATTATTAAACTATGATTTTCAACTCATCGAAGTAGCAAATATTATAACTAAAAATATGATTGAATTATGATTATCATATCGTTGAAGTAGAAAGTATTATAACTAAAAATATTATTAAACTATGATTTTCAACTCATTGAAATAGCGAATATTATAACTAAAAGTATGATTAAATTATGATTATCATATCGTTGAAGTAGCAAGTATTATAACTAAAAATATGATTGAATTATGATTATCATATCGTTGAAGTAGCAAGTATTATAACTAAAAATATGATTGAATTATGATTATCATATCGTTGAAGTAGCAAGCATTAAAACTAAAAATATGATTAAATTATGATTACCATCTCGTTGAAGTAGCAAGTATTACATTATAACAAAAAATATTCTTAAATTATGATTATTATCTCGTCGAAGTAGCAATCGCGAAAGTAAAAATATGATTAAACTACGATTGTCATCCCGTTGAAGTAGTAATTATTATAACTAAATATAATTAATCTATGATTATCATCGTCCCCTTGAATATTATCATTAATGCAGCTACCATATAATTATTATTGCGTATCACAAGTAACTGTAATCCAGTTCACGGTCATTAAATTATAATATTTCACACCGACTACGAGTCATCGTTCATGTATCGTCGACGATAATACCGCGCACTGTTTTCTATAATTCATAAAATTATCAATAACGCCATTGCGCATTTCCAGACGTTATTAACGTCTATCTTATTTACTACGTTTCCATTCACTGTCCTCTGTACCGTGATAATTAAACGAAGCAGTGGCTCGAGTGCCACTTCTCGACTTCGGAAACTCTACTTTCTGTGCCATTATAAATCAAATTTGTTAACCTTAACTACATACTACAAAATGTAATATTATAGTACTAGAATGCAATCCGATATTTATAATTAAGTAAAAACTGTTTCCTATGCCGTGCAATTTTATTCAACTTTCCACTATATTATAAAATGTAATATTATAGTATTGTAATGAAATCAGACATTTAGAATTAATAAAAACGGTTTCCTATGCCGTGCAATTTTATTAATCTTTGCATTATACTATAAAATGTAATATTATAGTATTAGAATAAAATCCAATATTTATAATTAAATGAAAACTGTTTCCTACGCCGTGCAATTTTATTAAACTTTCCACAATATTATAAAATGTAATATTATAGTATTGTAATGAAATCCGATATTTATAATTAAATAAAAACTGTTTCCTACGCCGTGCAATTTTATTAAACTTTCCACAATATTATAAAATGTAATATTATAGTATTGTAATGAAATCCGATATTTATAATTAAATAAAAACTGTTTCCTACGCCGTGCAATTTTATTAAACTTTCCACAATATTATAAAATGTAATATTATAGTATTGTAATGAAATCCGATATTTATAATTAAATAAAAACTGTTTCCTATGCCGTGCAATTTTATTAATCTTTCCACTATACTATAAAATGTAATATTATAGTATTGTAATGAAATCCGATATTTATAATTAAATAAAAACTGTTTCCTATGCCGTGCAATGTTATTAATCTTTGCACTAGGAGGCGACCCTCAGTCGCTATTGAATTTATTGCAAGAAACTCGAACGTCGATTAAGATCAACTCCACTTGTCGTTGATTTAAAATTGAATAAAAGAATAAATGGATAAATGGAGAAATTGAATTATCACAATAAACTGAGTGGCGACTGAGAGTCGCATTCCGAGTGCAAACTGTTAGACTTTACACCAGTTGTCGGTGATGTAACATCCAATAACAAAATATAATTGGAGAAAATCAGAATGTCGCCTCTCAGTCGCCATTACAGTCAGAATTACTCGTTATTAATTCCGTTTACTTCGAGGTTCTCTTTCGAGCTGGATTTAAATCTGAATTTATCATTATGCAAGCCCGATAATAACACGTTGAGTGCCGGGCCGAAGTCCGTGTTATGCGAAACCTCGCGATACGCGTCGTAACGTATATATAACATTAAAAAATCAAACTGTTCAAGCGCTCTACGATACATTAGTCACGTTACATTATTATCGTAACGTTACAAATATTGAAAACTTTACGAATATCAGCGATATATTTAATTCACGTTTTAGCAATATTGCGATCGACGGTCACCGGTGACCCCCACGGTATTATCGTGTTAACCCTTTCGCTGCGAACAGCGCCTTTAGGCGCTCAACTATAGACGCTTCTCCTGAGCGAACAGCGCCTATAGGCGCCGTGCATTTATTTTGCATTTTTGCTATTAATAACTGCAAAATAATGGCCATTAATTCGTTTGTCTTCGATTATTAAAGATTATTAAAAATTACTAATATTGTTCTTATTATTATTATTATTGTTTGGCTATTATTATTGTTATTCAAAATTGGCTCCGCACACCGTTTTAGGAACGATGTTATCGCGCGGACAACCGTCTACTATCGCGCCTGCTGCGGAGAGAGCAATTCTTTTCTGAGCACTCCGCAGCGAAAGGGTTAATAATAAAAATAAGCAGCGGATTGGCTGATCGTAGTTGATACTGTTTACGCGGTCCTAATATTGAAACGAAACGGTAAATGGACGAGCAGAGTCGAGAAGGTGGTACAGGTGTTGATTAGCGAGTCTGTAACCGCTAATTAGTCCCGATAACGGCTGAGCCGTGTTTATCGTTCTTGAATAGAAAATCCCGCGCATCGATCCACGGACTCGCTCTATTAGAGTAATTAGCACCATTAATATGTCCGTAATGGGATCGGCCATGCGACAATTAATTTTTCAATGGCAATCACTACTTCGTGCCCTGTATTCGGCTTTACTTCGCGGCATGATAAAACATAGTTCTTCCATGTACTGTTATCACGCTCGTGAGACTACGGAAATTAATGATATTGGAAAATCTATATTTTGAATTAATGATAATACAAGATGGACCATTTTGCCAGTGAAATTTCATCTGATAATTATTTTATGATACTTTAATTTCAAGAATTTATGTGACATGAAATATGAATGTTTTTTTATTATTTTTCATGTTGGATTGAGAGACACTGGTAGCTTCGAAGCAATTGTTATTAAGATATTAATTAATTACTATATTATTATTTCCATCTAAATATTAATTAATTACTGTATTATTATTTCCATCTAAATAGTAATTAATTAAATTATTCTCAAAACAGAAATGAATTACTGCATTTTTATAACGAGGCAAATATTAATTAATTAAATTATTCTTGAAATATTAATTAATTACAATATTATTGTCACCATATAAATATGAATTCATTAAATCATTCTCAAGATATCAATTAATTACTATATTTTTATCACCAACAAATATTAATTAATTCAATTATTCTTGAAATATTAATTAATTCAATTATTCTTGAAATATTAATTAATTCAATTATTCTTGAAATATTAATTAATTATCAAGACAATTGCGTCGAATAATATACAAGTTTGTAAGAACAGGGTTTAAGTACGTAGAATTACAAGGGGAGCTGGTTGATGAGAAACAAAGATTAATATTTATTATCCTAATAAATCTCCGTAATCCTAAATAAATTATACCTCAAGATTAATGAAAATCGTTGACGATCATCCTAATTTCGCACGATTAATATTACTTGTAACTAAAAATGTGGGGGGACTATAAAAGTATATTATAAAGCAATGTCTATAAATTCATGTCTGTCGTAGGTGCTCCCCGTAAATCATTCAACGACACTCATTTCCATAAGTACTCATTTTCCAGAAATATTACATATCATACACGAAACTCCGATTATCCAGGAATACTTCGCGAGAGATAAAATCAAGCGTCAGTTATTAGTTATTTTTGGGTACCGAATTTCGCCGAATTCCCTCGTTTCTTTCCATCGGACCAAAGTGCACGATCTTCACGGCGAAGGCACTAAACACGGTTTATTTTCACACTATTTTCGCAACGCAGTGTGCAATTTACATATGCAAACCATGCTCGTCGATTTTAATCTATTTTTACGAAGAACACTCGCGTTGTAAACGCCGCGTGTTGCGGCGATGGAAAATGCCCGGAATCTCCAAGGAAAAACCACAAATAATACAACGTCGTCAATATACAGTAAACCCTCGTACAACGCTAGTTCCTACAGCGCGCTATAAGATATTGAGATCACTGTTTTGTTAACCGCATTATACGGGAGTCGAATGTAAAGGTTCCAAAACAGACCGAGGGTTTTCACGAGTCGCGAAATTAATTACATTTTTGCATCGCGTGATAAGCGCCGAGCGCGACGAGAATATAAATACTGGCGGTGAAAATACAAAGGATCAATTTATTAATTTCCTTGGAGAGTCCTCTCGCTGGACGATAACGCAGGCAAAGAGAGAAATATCGAAAAAACAACGCCATTCGAGCACCGCTCGAATCTACTCTGTTTGCAAGTTCCTCGAATGATTAATATCGATCGTATTAACCACTAAAACTACCGAACATATACTCGGTTATACATTATTTATATATAAATTATGGATAAAAGTGTGCAATTTAATTAGTAGGTTCAATTATGAGTGTTACGTTCATAAAGCAATGGTATATGAATTCTCAAACAATCCGCAGATATGTATTTAAAAGAATCTATTAAAAATTGGAAGAAGTCATTTTGACCACTTCGGTAGTTCTAGTGTTAGAAACAAGGATGTATGGAAGAAATTAATTAATCGATTTAACCCTTTGTCGATTTAAGAACACAATTCAAACATTTTCTCTTAACCTCGTTTTACGATATTTTTCGTTGTGCCACTTTTCTTACGAAGCTACGACTTAACCTCACTTCGCAAAACTGTTGAGTCGTGCCACTTTTCTTGCGAAGATATGCGTTCAATACAAAATCCCCATTTGGGGTGAACAACGTCTTTAGATGCTGTTCATTTTATAAACAAAGGGTTGAAAATTACATCTTTGCATGGAAAGTAACGGAAAAGAACTCACTTTGGGCGAACTATTTTTATTAGTAAGGAACCACGCAAGATGGAGTAGTTTGTTGTGACTGCTGCACCGTTCACAATAATTTGCTATTTTTTTACTTCCCGGAATTTCTATGATAGACTGAGTAGGTTGGAGAGAAGGGGGTATTATTAATACTTACAGTTTATTGGAATAAATGATAGTGGAAGGTGTAATTTATAGCGGGCCGATCAAATAGAAAACAGCGAAACCGATTTCACGATCCGTTAAACAGACATTACGGCTCCGCGAGTTTCGAGCGAAATCGATATCAAACCGCAGGTTTTATAGAACATGTTCCAGCGAATCTTCGATTCGTTTTAGAATCTCGCGAAATTAAGATGAGATCGCAAATATCGAAGTAAAAGAAGATTGTCAAGGAATTTCGAGAAATGACTGCGATAAATCAGTGAATATTTTATCCAACTACGCGAGAAGTTTCATTCTCGTTCGATGCCTTGCAGCACAGAAATTCTGGAACATTCGAATCGTCCATAAATTATTCTCATCTGGATCTCGACACGTCGCATTCTTCGAGTATTAATTGACTTTATTATATTAAATTAACTATGCTTTGTGGGTACGGCTATGATTTACGCCAAATATAAATTTATATTAATTAGTTAAATTACTATTAGGACCAATTAAAAACTATAGATACATTATATATATTAAATTATAAACTTAACAAATATTCTTATATTTCTTCATATATTAACTATTAACTTCGAATTATTCTGATCCTCTTTCCATATATGTATTAAACTATTAACTTAAAATGATTATTATCGTTTACGATAAATAGCAGAAAGAATTTAATTAAAAACCTAATTAAAGCCTTCAACTGCATATATAATTAATAAGCATTCACAGCGCGACGTCGTACCAACGTTTAAATCATCCAAGCAATTAATCCTCGGCTTACTTAGTAGAACGTTCCAACTGCCACTCACAGTGGCGATCGACGACTTAGTTACAAATCTAATTTTACCGAAACACGGAGACACAGTGTTTACGTTTTTTTCTGCGGAGTTTCGAGCTGCGAGTTCCGAGTACAGAAAAGTTCTGTTTACTTCGAGCATTAACTGCCGTACGATTGCCGACCAAAACAATCTCCTTTCACCGATTATTATTCGCGGTGATTTTCCAGCGTGCTACGTTTAAGATCTGCGCGCTTAATATCACGTACTTAGAATATTTAATAAAACGTCCATTTTATAGCAGGATTCCCGAAACTATGTTAACACTGGAACTACCAAATCAGTCAAAATGATCTCCAATTTTTAATCAAGCTATTCGAATACAAGATGGCGTACTTCTGTGGGATCTTATATATCCTTATTTTATATGCATAACGCAGAATGAAATTCATTAATTTACTTTTATGCTTCGGCTATAAGTCACATAAAAGTAAATATGTAATATAAATATATATGTAACTAATTGTAAGTATATATTCGGTGGTTCTAGTGTAATAATAATAATAATTGATCCCTAAATAATTCTATAATTATAAAAATAAACAAGTACACACGGATAAATTATCCATGTAACAGATTATATAGGTGATTGTTTTATATTGTATAAAAGTGATTTTATTGGTCCATATTTATTAGTCTAGACGTTTTATAATATTATTTCCTGAACTAATATTATAAAAGGAATAGTATAACATAGATAATATTAGACTAGAAGATAATATTATAAAATATCTAGATGTTTATTACTCTGCAAAATTCAGGAAGATCAACCATCAAACACTCCAACGACTTTTCGCAGACCAAATTATCGAAAGTAATCGAAAGTAATCAAAAAAACTCGAGGAAACATGTATCGTTTTAAAGCAGTAAATTCATAATCTTTAACAATATTAGGTTGGCAACTAAGTTCACGCCCTCCATTATGAACTTCAATTAAACAAACATAATTGTACGTATAAAAATAATCGCAAAAATGAGAGCTCTCGAATGATATCGATCAACAAAAAGAATCTATAAATATGGCTCACATAAATAAAAAAGAGAAGAGAATGAGCATTAAATAAAAGCTCGCAAATTTAGTTACCAACTTAATATAGTATTACGTATTTGCATAAGCTCTCGTCGTTGTATGAAATCAAACGAGCTTGATTTTGTTTCTTTGAGAAAAATAGTTTTCATTCGATAAAATATTCTCCATTACTTCCTATAACCTTGTTCCCTCGATCTACAAGCTTTTTAACTGCATTTGTTTCCTTTCAAAGAAGGTACATAAACTGTGTCATCTAAAAACGGCGAGAACTTTGTGCACGTACTTAATATAATATATTTCGTCGCATGACGTATGATTGGTTCCCTTGATACAACTCGATTCACCTTCTCACGTATCACACCCGCTAAAAGTGCGAATGCAATTCGTACCAATTGATCTGATAAAGTGAAACTTACGGATTACGGCTAGCAGGAGAAGAACAGTAGTTGTCCCCATCGTGGTACCTCGAGGAACGTATATTAAATGTAATGAAATAGACGTGGAAAGAGGGATGCGAAATCTCGGTACGATTTGAATAAAGAGAGAGTGAGATGAAGCTAAAGCGGTAGAACAGGAGAGCGAGTGAGACACGAACACGATATACACGGAACTCGGTGGAACGACACCCGGTCACCTCGGCAGCCTCGTAACGACTGATTCTCTCTCGAGCCGTCGACCGATTCTCCGACTCCGACATAAAGCCGCGTTTACAATGCTGCCCTGGGAACCCAAGCCTCTTCTCATCTCTCAAATAATATTATAGAAATCGTTATAAAATATGACTATTTTAACACTTTCATGACAGGCGATTTTTAACCATCTATGACCTAATTTATTTCGTGGCTAAATGGAAGTCTATTACTCGACGAGTTGCGACTGATAGAATTCTCTCGAATGTTCTTTTACCTTTGGACAATAAATGAACTGTGAAGCATTTACTTCATTAAACCAGCTAATTATAATAATTTTGATAATAAAGGAAATATTATATGCGTTATACGAATTATGAAACCACAATTATTTGCGTAATATACTGAATTCTGGTTTTACAGACTGGTTCACGAAGAATATGTGTACAAAATTCGGGTAAAAATATACTGTATCTATGGAAACTTTAGAAACACCTTTTTATTATTTGTAAAATAAAGAGAATTTTAGTTCAGATTTTATTAAATTTTTATACAAAATTAGGTGAAAAATGTTCCTGTGAACAGAATTGAGGATTATTGTTTCAATAATAATCGTATGTTATAATATTTATGGAAGAATGAAATATTGGGTCTGTTTTAAGTAAGAAAAGGTTGACCAGCATGACCAGTGTTATACGGGCATATTTCGCGCGTTTTCGAGGACCAGTAGACGCACGTGTTGGAGATCTCAGGCCCCCAAACACCCGCCGAAAAACGTGCCGTGAATGACACCCCACTAAACAGGGGGACCAGGTACCGAGGGGCGAAATAAAACTGCCATGAAAGAGGAATACATTACGTGAAGCGAATTCGAAAGCTGCATCCAGCGAAAGATTCTAATATTTACGGTTTCCGGTCGTCCATTTTAATGTCCTTGAAGACATTGAAGTAAAATTAGCATGACTAAATTATTATCTTGAAAAAAGGTGTCATGGGTTATTATTATTAATTATAATCGTCATTAATTGTTGTTAAATATCCTAAACGATGTCCTACATGATACTAGTTCTGTCGGTCCTTCAACAGTGTCCTTGCGGTGGATCCTTAATATTTGTCCACCGCAAATAGTTGTACATCACTGGGTTACATCGCGAAATTCTTTCTTCTTTAAATATTCCGATAAAGCGTTGCGTCCTTGGAATTTTTATTCTGGGATTCTTATTACTTGATTGACGGTTACTTTTTAATTTAGATGTTTATTGTAGTTGATTTAACAGAGATATCGGTAGTCGGAGACCATTGGAATTAATAATGGACGATGTCGAAAGGATTAAACGTTATCAAATTAGGATCGTTTGAGATAACTCGACGCGTTTTAATTTTGTACTTGTACATATTATATTATTTTTCATTGCTCAATTAGATCAAATCAGATGTTTATATCGTTAGATTCTTCAAGACTTTCAAACTTTATTATTACGAAACTTTATAATATAATCCTTCATAGCCCAAGTTTGTTCGTCTCTAAAAAGAAATCGTGTAACGTAAATCTAGGTAAATGCGATTCTAACGAAAGTACATTACGTGAAAATAGTACCGAAATTATTACTTAAACGCACCGAAAAATGTGACAATCGTTGCGCGTATTTTTATAATTATTATTACAACGAAAAAATCAAATAAAAAGGACGACACGCATAGACAAGTATCTGATTTCAAAGTTACATGTAGCTATAGATAATTAACTGCTTGTGAAAGTGCCAGTTTTAACATCATTTTCAATGTCAATCGTCACATTTCAAACCATTGTATAAAAAATAATATTTATTAATCGTACGATATTTTACTGGCTTTCAAAAGCTCGAGATGGAAGTTGATCGCCATATTGGCCGCCATTTTCCGACGCGGAACGTTGGGGAAGCGCGATTGCGCATGTGCCACTCAAAGGAATAAAACTGGACGATTCTGAATAGCGATTTAATTAAAGGACACCCTTCGCTGGTACTTCGAAGAACGATTCTAAAAAAAGAAAGCACCGAACGGTAAACGGTGCACGCACGAGTGCATCGTTAGTATCCTGAAATCGTGGGAGCCGATGGCGCGTAGTTTTTAAGAAAATTTGTTTCTGCGAGCGACATGTGTTCGGCACACGATCCCTAAACGAAGCATAAACGCGACGACGAGGGTCGTTTTCGTGACTCCCCGAGGGTTGGTCGAGAAACATCTGTCGAGGGTGCCTCGATCGAAGGGTGAACCAAACGAGTACCAGCTCACCGATTTCGCCACCGTTTCGATTCTTTCTTCCATTAACCCTTTACCCATTGTAATTACTCTCCGTGTTATTTATTTAACACTTTAACTGCTGCACCGAAATCCGTGCTATACGATACCCCGCGATACACATTTGCAACTACTATATAACGTCTAAAAATAAAACGTTTAGGCGCTCTACTATAAACTAGTTACTTTATATCATTATTGTTAAAAATTTTGAATAATTTTACGAATATTAACGGTATTTTTTATTCGAGTTGTAAAAATATTGGCATCGACGGTCACCGGTGACCCCCCGGCATTAAACGTGTTAATAAATAACCTCGTACTTCATTTCCGATGCATTTATCGCGCTCGTGATTTATGGTATGCAACCACTCAGATATTAATCTGAATTAGAAATAAAAACAATTGGAACGCAAGAATGAAATAAAATACCAATTTATCATTCACCGCTTTCGATCGCATTGTATATTGAAAATTTCAAACGAGTTCGTTGTCACCCTGCGGAATGAAATTATGATAACGACAGGATACACTGACTCGTAATAGTATCTTATTATTCTCAGGATTTATTCGGACATTAATGCGATACTCCGACGTCTAACGTTTTATGGAAAAAAACTGTCACATTATCTACCGCCGTAAAAAACAGAAAAGCTCGGGACGAGCTTGACACTCCTCAATGATACCCTGAAATCGTGAATAATTGCTCGCTTATTCCGCGACAAGATTAATCGCGCTAGCGTGAATGTTTCTTTCGATCTTTCTTAAATATTCCATTTTCACACCGATTTAAGAATTACAGCATAGATGATTTAATAACTGACTAATCGTAAGTTGCTCGATTTTGTTCGCCGATCGAGAGCAAGCGAGACGGACAAAGTGAGAAACATAATTATCGTTCACCGAGTATAACTCGGTATGAAGGGTCAATCGTGTTAATAAGTCAATTTCGTGACAGATTGGCACGCAATTTTTTTTTACGAAGGGCATATACGCACACTGTGAACACGGCCCTTTTGCAGTGCACCATATTGTCTAAAAGAAATATTGCTACTCTATAAATTATTAATATTCCGAATTACACGAGTCGCCAAGTGTAGAAATTCATGGAAATAATAATTGCATTAAAGATTGGAATTGTAATGCACTGTAATTAAATATCAAACATAGTAGATTCTAATTGTAAGAATCATTTTTAACTGCATGTTCGATAGACACAAATTATTATCGGTACCTGAAATTTCTGAAAAATCTGAACCCCTATTTTTCCCACTTTATTTTCACACCGTAACTTCACGCTTGATATATTTTTTCAAGAAAGTTCGAAGCTTAAAAGTTTGTAAGAACGCGGCGAGTTTCTAAAAGTCGTTCTTTAGGTGAAATTTCGGAGGTGTTTTATCTGATTCGTAGTTTCCGAGTTTCCGGAGATCCGGAAGCATTTTACTTTTACCGATTTTTTTGCCGATTTTTAAGCAAAATTCGGAGGCAATATTTTTCTATATCAATATATACTTATTCAATTATGTACACACCGTTTTATTCCACAACCTTTTTCCATTCTTGACGCCACTTGAAGATTCCATCTTCACAGGTTTTTCACTGAGAAACTACTGAAAATCTGCATAAAATTTCCAAACAATCCAAAATAAACAAAAACATTACTTTGTTGTATAAAATCTTCAAAATCTCGGAAGTATATGTTAGAGGTTACGCACGATAAAAAGGTGACACAGGTTAACCACTAATCGTAAAACATTAACACTAGACTACCAAATGGTAAAACTGACTAGTCTGCCATCTTCAGTTAAATTATTCCAATATACCACCGCGCATTGTTCGACATTTGATATTCTTTCATTTTACATACAAACACAAATAATTGATTCCATCAACGAACTTAAATCCTACAGTCATAACTGATATACAAATAAATATGTAAGCATAACCGAGTATATCTTTAGTAATTCTAATGTTAATCATGATTAAAAAAACAGTGAAATTTGGTGTCCTTGTCTGATTCGTAGTTTCGGAGTCTCCGAGAATCCGGAGGCATTTTCCATTGGATGGAAATGCATCGGGCAGACTTTGAATTTTCCGAGTCTCGGGTGGATCTACTCGCAGTCGAGCTCAGGGCCGAGTTCTGTTCAGATACAATAGAAAAATGAGAGTTTCACCGAGACAATGGGGTATGCTCTCCTTTGTCGTACAAGTCGAAGGTCCCTTTGCCACCCTTACCCTCCGTTCCCCACTCACTCTCTCCTTTTCCCGCCCATTCCCATCTATCCTTCTCTTCTCTATCTTCTAATCGTTAATCCCTCTTTTTCCCGCTCTCTCGAGTACATTTTGGATATCCCGCTCTAAAGTCCTCCCCGGGATCGAAACGAACGAGCAGACGTGACAATTAGACGTTCCAATTTTCGTTTATATCGTAATTATTAACATCCCACTTTCTATTCGTTGCTTTTCGCTTTAATCTCGCGGTGGTTTCTTATCGAATATCGGAAATGTGATGCATATTTAAATCGATATTAACATGTTAAAATAGATATTAACGACTTGAAGTATAACTGGTAAGCGCTCTACGATATATTGGTTACTTTACATTGCTACTCTAACCTCAAAAATATTGACATCTTTTAGTTGTATTAATAATATTAAATCTTAGAGTTTCAAGAACTTAGGGTTTTAATAATATTGCTAATCAACGGCATTAAAAGTGTTAATCTTTCATTCAGATAGAATAGATTAATCTATCTATTACATAGATATTAATATCTTTAAATAATTCCATCTCAATAAAAGTGCGATTAGAAAAATACAGGTCTCCTCGTAAAAGTCTGCAAGTCTAAATACTTGAAACAGAAAAATTTCCAGGAAAATATTGTGACAAATATCGTAGTAAATATGATATGATACGCGATTTGATGATAGCGGGAAAAATATTTCTCTTGATACTTTTAAAGTAGCATATTTATAGTCTTTGTTCATATCGAAGGTCTCCGAGCTCCACTTTGTTTCAGACTTTATATAAATATTAATCCATAGAATATCGATAAACACCGATAAGACGTTATTGTCTCGTTGACGGTACTCGTATTACCGGATTAAACGCGGGAATCGATACTTTTTAATAAAATCTCCGCTGATCTTTTGAAAATGTGGAATCCCCTTTTCGTTGATTCGAAACGATACGTTAACGTTTGCGGAGTTTACAATGCGAATAAAAAGTGAAAAGTATTCGTACACCAACGAATTTTATCAAAAACTTCAAAACTTCGTAAAACTTGATTTCCGTATGAAACCAATTCTGAATATTTCCATAAAAATATTGACAAATGAGGCATGAGGTTGAAAAAAATGTATCTGATATTGTTTGCGAAATTGAGTTATTGGCAGCACTGGATTGAGTATTTAACTCAAAATTACTATCAATTTCCCGAAAGTTCACTTTTTGTTAGTTACTATAATATGTTTTATGATTGAACCCCTCAAATAATGTGTTTTTATGAAATTCATTTGCGAAGATCTCGAAGAATATTTACGTAGAACTTGCTGGTTAAAATGTGTTAAATCAACAAAGTTTTACGAGATTTTGTTTCAAACTCATTGCTGTACGAATACTTTTTGCACTCACTGTATTTGTCGAATGTTTGCGCGCTTAACATGCAGAGTCAACAATTACGCATTCGATATTTATAACGCGTAATTTTCGTGTGCTCGTGTTACCCTTTCTGTGGGCTGACATTCCGATACACGTATAACGAGGAAATACGTGTCACCGATAAAACTAAAGAGTTACACGGATCTCACCTCGATACACGCGAGAAAAGTGCAGCGGAACTTTCGGCGGATCTCTAATTAAAATCTCCGTCTACCGTTCCAGTCTCGCGAGAAACTTCTCGTTAATATTCCGGACTCTAAATAGTTGGTAGTTTTCCGAAAACTATTCGGATTACATTTGCAACGTATATTTAATTAAAATCTTAGCTCGTCTGTAATTAGATATGTTTACTAATCGAAAGATATTCAACGATTTTCTGATCATTTGTTTCGCGGGAATTTGTATGAAAATAATTAGCTCGATGGTATTATTAAATCATTGAGAATTCTGGATAATTTGTTTCAAAGTCATTTGTGCGGAAGTAATTATGTCGTTGGTATTATTAAATAATTATGATTTTTTGGATAATTTATTTCAAAGAGATTGGTGTCGAATTAATTATGCCGTTGGCGTTATTTAATATTTAAGATTTAATGTCGACCATATGAAATCGATATAACAATATTGTTGATATTACATCTTACGATTAGTTATTAAGTAGCAGGTACACTACCGGTCATAAGTTTGGAATCACTTACTATCGTTAAGAAATTATTAAATATCTTGTCTATAAAATGGAATGGGATACTTTTCTTTGGGTATATCTGTAGGTTGATGTACGTTGATATTATAAGATAGAAGAGTCGTATCAATTTCGTATATGTTATTCTATATTAATTATAAATTTCGCTTAATACGCGATTCGTCGAAGTATCCCCCTTTCTTCATTATTACTATTTTACATATTTTCGACATACCCCGACAAGTTTGCGTAATGTTTCTCGCTGCATAGTTCGCCAACCTTCTTGTAGTAAAGTCATTTCTTGCGGGGAAACTAAAAACCGACCGATAGCAATAAACGGACCCGAGCGATTTTCAAGGTAACAAAATCTTATTACACCCAGGTGCCAATACAATATGTGTCCGCATGGCAAGAATATAGTTTAATATTAATGTTAAAATTATAAAATGGACAAAGGTTTTATTCTATTTACTTGTAATGTTCATTCTAACCTTTAAAGTAAACGATTGAACGAAGACAAAGCAAGTGATCCCAAACTTTTGACTGGTAGTGTACATGAAACATTATCCACACTTAATCGTTAACGATTTCACGCGATCTTCCGAATTCGTCGTTGATCACCTAATCAAACTTGTGATAAATCATCGGTTTTGATTACTTGGAAAAATTTGCTCCCCCGTAATTATTACTGCTTTAATTGGTTACGCATGTGTGTCATTATTTACCTTCCGTTGAGCAAGTCACGTAACGTTGCGCAAGAATCGGAGCAGCTTCGTCCCGAAGATGTCAGTTTGCACAGCAAACAAAAACTCGATCTTCCAGTCACAGAAATGATTTCAAAACTACCTCACTCAGCGATCTATTTATAGCTATAAATTATGAAGACTTTTTATTCGTTCGATATCTTCGACTATTCGCACTTTTACAGTTGCAACGAATTTATTTGCGCGACCTAACTGAAGCCAATAGCGAGCGAATCGCATAAAAGCCTTGAGAATAATGAATAAGAATATTCCTTAAGTACCATCTAATAATAGTTCAAGGTACTATAGAAATATATAATCAATATTAAAAATTAGAATCTTATGACATAAATTGCATTCTCGTGTAGACAAATATTTCATATGAAACTTGGCGTTCGAAAAATACCGAGAATATTTCGAAAAGGTTAGAAATAATCGCGTGGATTGCTTTATCGACGAACGATACTTTTCCACTATTATTTACAGTAATACCAACGACGAGATATAACTAGACAAAGCACGCAATGCAATCTGTAATTCCAGAGTTACAGAGTCCTAGATTCCGGTAACGATTTTTGTATCACGGTTGACGTTTCCCATAAAATACATAAAATAGCTGTTTTTTCATATTTTTAGACATGAGAATACAAAAATAAAATATGAAATTATTTTTTCAAACACTCTTACATCTGTTAGCATACATATTACTCGATATTTGACAGATATGTATATGTGTGTTTCATTATTCTATAGTTATTCAATAAATGCGCCACTACTTTATCATCATCGTGCAAATAAATAATTATAAAAGATGGACAGTCTTTATTTATTGCCAAAAATGCTTTGGATCTTTAAGAATGACGCGATATAAATTACATTTGCAAAATGAACTTGCGAATATGTTTAAACATTAGTTAAAATTGGCACGGAAAAATCCACACGTTTATTTTTCGAGATTCTTTTCAAATTTCTCTTTTGTTCAAAATTGATTTTTTAGTTAATAATAAAGTTCTTAACAAAAACGGGTTCGGTGTTATAATAAAAATGATAGAATTTTTATTAAAATACCATACAAAATCACTGTGCTCCACGGTATCCATAGATTCGAGTTAAACCTGTATTTCTATAAAAATAAATGGTACGGCTGTTTGTGTATATTTATATATACTTATTAATCCACTTCTTTCGACCCAAATTCTTCCTAGAACATGTTTATACCATTTTAGACCATTTAGGAGCAAAATTGGGGACTTTGAAATTTTTACGATTTTTGAAGGTACCCTTCACATTTTTGCGATTTTGGGTCGACCCATTTTTTGATCGGAAACAATTTTTAAACCACTTCTTTCGACCCAAAATGGTCCTAGAATATGTTTATACATCATTTATCATCGATTTGGGTCAGTTAGAATTTATTTTGGCGACTTTTAATTTTTGACGATTTTTGAAGGTATACCCCTTCACATTTTTGCGATTTTGGGTCGACCCATTTTTCGCACGAAAAAATTTTTAAACCACTTCTTTCGACCCAAAATGGTCCTAGAATATGTTTATACATCATTTACCATCGATTTGGGTCAGTTAGAATTTATTTTGGCGACTTTTAATTTTTGACGATTTTTGAAGGTATACCCCTTCACATTTTTGCGATTTTGAGTCGACCCATTTTTCGCACGAAAAAATTTTTAAACCACTTCTTTCGACCCAAAATGGTCCTAGAATATGTTTATACATCATTTACCATCGATTTGGGTCAGTTAGAATTTATTTTGGCGACTTTTAATTTTTGACGATTTTTGAAGGTATACCCCTTCACATTTTTGCGATTTTGGGTCGTGCCATTTTTCGCCCGAAAAAATTTTTAAACCACTTCTTTCGACCCAAAATGGTCCTAGAATATGTTTATACATCATTTACCATCGATTTGGGTCAGTTAGAATTTATTTTGGCGACTTTTAATTTTTGACGATTTTTGAAGGTATACCCCTTCACATTTTTGCGATTTTGAGTCGACCCATTTTTCGCCCGAAAAAATTTTTAAACCACTTCTTTCGACCCAAAATGGTCCTAGAAGACGTTTATACATCATATACCGTCGATTTGGGTCATCTAGGAGCAAAATATGCGACTTTGAAATTTTAATGATTTTTGTATATTTTTGCCAATTTAGGTCGACCTATGTTCTGCCGATAAAACTCTTATTCCACGTTTATTTCAAACATTGGGACCATCCATTGCGGCCCTTTAAAAGAGGAACACAAGGTATCAATAATAATAATGGAGGTAACATTGAAGACAGAGCAGCCATTGTAACCGACTTAAAATCTAATCGAAGGAAAAAATGTGCCACGAAATCAGCTGTTTTATAAATGAATCACTTTATAATTACATAATCGGATACGTTGCAACGACTTGCAGTGGGAGGAATAGGAACCTTTTAATCGATTATCGTATAAAATACATAGAACTCATTTACATCGATTTAACATTTATAATATTCTCTATCGAACATTTGTCTAAAATATACTCTGAACACGATTTTGGTCTCAGATTATTAATTCGGTCATTAATTCGGTTCGCAGGATAATGAATTTGTCGTTGTTCCAAGTTCATCGTCGTTAATTCTTCATTTGTGACTTACTATCTTGAGCGTGTAATGGCGTTAGTTTCTTCCACACCTTATATTAGACATAATTAGCTTTGAGTAATATAATCCGGTGAGTCAATGGTAGGATTAGTTGTTTCGACGTTAACGAGTAATTAAAGCTTGTTCCACAACAATTATTCTTTCCCATCAGTCTTGAAGTTCATTAACTTCGCCATGGCTTTAACACTAGAACTACCGGCAACATAGATTTTGCACTCCAAACTAACCCTTTTGCCGATCATATTCATTTTGTTTGCACTGCAAATTAATTATTTTGCAGTTCATATTCATTTTTTCATAGTTCTGGTGTTAAGTCCTACGTTCGAGATCCGTGTCGCTCGTCGATGCAAGGAATGTACGGAATTCTACTAATTACATCTACAAGTTATTAACGGCAATTAATTAATCGTGTTTCCAGATTTTCTTGCGTCATTTTTTCGCCGGCGAATTATCTATTATTTTTAGCTACACAGTTCGTCTCTCATTTCTTTCCACTTCGATTCATTCGCATCGAAGCATCCGCGGACTACGATGTCGGATTTCGACGATTATAAAACTACAATTCTACATTTTTTATCCCAAAAAGTAATTGGACTAAATGAAAATAATTCGCAGGAAATTATACATCGTAGAGGTTACCTTCAGATGTTCTTGACGCTGTACGATTATTTATTCAAAGGAAGATAATATTATTATATTTATTTCCAAACGAATGGATTTCACGTAATGTGTTAATTAATAAGCGCGAAAATTCGAATTATTGATCGTCAATATTTCATTATCTTTAGTATTCAATCATTTATATTCTTTCAAAAATAATGTAAAATTCTCCGTGGAATAATAAATGTGATTCCGTGGGAACAAATTTGTCATCGTATTTTTGCAATCGCCGATAAACGACACAATCTTAAAAACTTTCAATGGCAATCTCGAAGTTTCCGTCGAAACGTAGACATTTACTTCTACGTTCTCCCCGTAATTATCCTATTATGCCTCACGAATAAAAAGTTCATTAACGCTTTCCTTAAAATGGAAAAATCAATCGAGTCTCATCGATCTTCGAATTCCAGAAGACGAACTCGATTATCTCCATCCTCGGAGTGTTACGGCATAATTAATATTCTAAGAGTCCACGCGGATTTGGATGTAAATTACTTCCATTCACGATCCAACCGCGTATTCTTCTTCGATCTCGAAAATGCGATCGTTGATTGAAAATCCTTGATTTCTCGGAGGAATCCGACGCACTGAATTCTGCTCGTGCTCTTATCACGATGATAACGTTCGTCTCGAGTCGCGACACGAGTTTTATGAGAATTCATCTCGTGATACCGCACATCTTACCGACACAAGGTTACTTCTCGCTATGCTGTTGAATTTTTGGCGGGAATGCCTGCAGATCCATATTAAAGCACTCGATCGAACTCGGATATAACTTCCGGTCGTTTCTCACATGTGGATCCTGATTGGCTCCATCCTTGTCCAGATACATCAGCTCCGACTTCTCGGCTGTGATTGGTGGCACTCTCTCGGACTTTGCGCCCTGTGAAATTATAAATGCCTTTTCTACTTCTAATTCTTAGTTGAATGTAACATAAGTAAATTGCATTTTAAATTTACAGTTAAATGAATTTAAACTTGTAATTAGAGGCAGTCAAAGAATTATTGATTAGAGGTGTCAGAAATTGTTGTGTAATCAATTATCGTTGTAGTTTAAGTAAAAGGATGGAAAGTATTTCATTAATAGCGTTACATTAATAGAATTAATAGAAAGAAAAAATCAATTAAATTAGAATTACCTTTTCGCTGGGCGCTGGACCGTCTCGTTGTTTCTTGAAGACGTAGAGTAACGCAATCGAGAAAATGATAAGGAATCCAACGATTACAAGAAAAAGACCGGAGTACTCGCAAACGGATGGCAGCGAAAGTAATTGCTTCAAATCCGAGATCATTTGTTCGTTGGATTCCACTTTCAATTGGAACCAGAATATCGGGAAGTATATCGTTGGAGCGTGTTTGTACATTCTAAACAGAAAGGAATCAAATCAAATCGTTCAAAAATGCTATCCCTCTGCAATAACTTTATTGGAAGAATATTCAATTGAAAATTGTTACGTGGATTCTTATCGATGTGAAAACATACTGATCGTTATCCAAAACGTACTTACGACACGGTTTTCGACGGTTGCAATAACAAGTTGACTTGTAAATTTGCGGAAACTTCCAGAGGAATGCCGGTGGTCTGGAAAATATGAAAGACATAATTGAACGTGGTGTTCATTAAATGTTAGATGTAGATTGTGCACAAGATTATTAAATAAATTTAATTCACTTGTTTCGAATCAAAATGGTCTTAGAACATGTTTATACATAATTTACCATCGATTTGAGACACTTAGAAGTAAAACTGGCGACTGAAATTCCGTCGGTTTTTGAAGAAATACAATGAATACATAAAAACAATGCCGATTTATGACTCGCGATAAAAGATTACTTATTAACTACCCCTACCACAAACTAAAAATGCAGTCCGTTATTTCATGTATCTATTTTTAAAAATAGATCAATCTTATCAATCTTACATCGTGACATAATGATTTAATAACGCGAAGAAACAATATTTATATTATTTCCAATAAGAAAATTAATTTTATTTAACCCTTTCGCTGCGAACAGCGCCTTTAGGCGCTCAACTATAGACGCTTCTCCTCAGCGAACAGCGCCTTTAGGCGCCGTGCATTTGTTTTGCATTTTTTGCTATTAATAACTGCAAAATAATGGCCATTAATTCGTTTGTCTTCGATTATTAAAGATTATTAAAAATTACTGATATTGTTCTTCTTATTATTATTATTGTTTGGCTAATATTATTGTTATTCAAAATTGGCTCCGCACACCGTTTTAGGAACGATGTTATCGCGCGGACAACCTTCTACTATCGCGCCTGCTGCGGAGAGAGCAATTCTTTTCTGAGCACTCCGCAGCGAAAGGGTTAATTAAACTCACCGGTTCCAGTGTGATGTAGAACTCGTGTTCTTCGTCGGGATTCAGGCCGGTAACTTTTTCATGCAGGCTGTGATCGGCTTTGTAAAAATGTGGTAAACTGACGAAGGCAGGTGCACCGTAACGACAGGCGGTAATGTTTAATAAACCAGCCGGCGAGCATTTGCCATTGCAATAACAATGACCAATGTTTACAACATCCGGCTCTTCTTCGGGTGGTTCCGTGGTTTCCGCCGAGTGTTCGGCGTCGAAGAAGTCCTCGGTCGTCGTGGTTTGTTCGAAGTACTTAGCTTGTTCGTGTGGATATCTTCTTCTTGTGTTGTTCCCTAAAGTCTTTTCACCTAAGGCATACCGATAACCTGGTACCCCCATGTGATAAGTAGTTTTCACGTATTCGTACGTCAGTGACCTGCAAATTTGTTTATAATTAATTTGGAAATGCTTTTAATCATGTTAAACGTATTTCAACTCTGTGCTGTTCGCGATATTTTAGCAATTTCGGTCTGATCGGTAGACATTGATTCGATTAATATTTTAATTCGCCGCTATTTGAATATTTTAATGGCGTACTAATTCAGAAACATATTGATTGACACAGTAGACTCCCGTATAACGCGAGTTCTTACAATCGCGGATTCCTATAACGCGCCGAAGATATAGCGACTACTGTTTTCGTAGAACGCGATTCTTCGTGCAACGCGGCAAATAATAAAATATAGGAATTAACTGATTTAAAAATGTAATCTGCTTTGAAAATGTAATCTGCTTTGAAAAATACTGTTCTATTTGATAAAACAGGGAATCAAAATTGGCAGAGCAATAATCATTTCGAACATGTTACTTCAGATTATGCGCGTTATACGAGACAAATTCCCGTACAGCACGATTTCCTATGAACCGAATTCATATAGCACGTGGCGTATATACCGTATTTGTTTTCTACGAAACGTGAAAAGATATTTGCGGTAATTAATTGGATATTATTATGTTAAGCGCGATAGAGGCTTTGAAAAATAGATGCGACGAGCTCATTGATTAAGTCTTCCGGGGAACTTGTCGGGTAAATAGGATTACCGACTAATCCAATTTGAATAATGTGCCGAAGGTTAATGGGTGGCAAAGTTCAGATCGTCGAGAGTTGAGCCCTTACCGCAATTAACCCATTTTCATCATTAACGTATGTACACTACCGGTGAAAAGTTTGGGATCACTTGCTTTGTCTTCATTCGAACGTTTACTTTAAAGGTTAGAACGAACATTAAAAGTAAATAGAATATAAAACCGTTGTTCATTTTATAATTTCACCATTAATATTAAACTATTTTCGTGCCATTTCCTGAATTATGACATTTTAAGATCGTCGATCAAAGATCATAGATAACGATGGGGATGATCTGATAGAATTCTATAAGAATAGAATTATCTAATAATTGATTACTTCCCGCTTCCCCTAATTTACCGATTACCGATTACAGAACATTTACCGATTGCAAAACGACTTTAATTCTCCACTTTTAGTGTTTCCTACGAGGAGTCTTTAATTATGGTTTCATTGTGTTCGTCTCTAATTATTAAAACTAATCGGGGATTTGAAGATATGATAAATGTCTCGTATTAATTCCATGAAAACTGACCTGCAGAGATCGGCACTGAAGAAACTAATATCATCCTTTTGCCGATTCGGCGGCCAGAATTCACCCGCACTGCCTTCCAAGACGTTGCAAGGACTTTTGTAGAACTTCACGGTGTCTCTGTAATTCCAATTCCTTACGGCACCGAAGTCGTTGATGTTTCCGGTTCCGGTATCCATGTTGAAGCGTCCATCGAACATCGTCGAGCCGTTCCTCTGCAACAGGTTCCATTATTTCCAATATCGTATCATCCTCCATTATTACATCTTCGGTAAGTTACAAATAAAACGAAATATCTTCGTCGATGTTGATCATATTTCCTCGCGATGAGATCAGTCATTTCTGCAGGTGTTCTTCGAAATGTATAACATAATTATAACGAATGAAATCAAATAAAATGTAAAATATCATCATCTCGAGCACAGTCTAAATGTCGATAATAAATTCGAATTTATTACGAGCTTGATTTTCATAAAAATAATTGAAACCCCTTGGTTCGTCGACGATAAATGTTAACATAGTTACTCAATTATGCTTACACATTTATTTATATATAAATTCTGGCTGAAGGATTGAAGTTAATTAATGGATTCAATTATCTGCGTTATGTATATCAAAGAAAAGTATGTCACATCTGAAACCTTGCGCCGTGGTATGTTCGAATAATTTAACTAAACATGGCGGACAAGTGATTTTGACCCCTTTGGTAGTTCCTAGTGTTAAACACACGTCGTAACGAATTAATACATAATGTGTCCACCGTCGCCCCCTCCCCCTCCCCGTTACTTTTCATTTGTCATTCAACGAGCAACACGTGACACGTTCTATTCAGGATCAATTTAAAGTCTGCCTGTGAATAATTTCTCGTCGGCTGCAATTCCTTTTGCCGTTCCTTTAACGACGTAAGTCGTAATCTTCGACCTTCTCCTCTTTATTACAATTAGATTAGTCAATAAATTGGTGCGATTTTAACGCGAGAATGAAAGCTGATTATTATTCGATTTGTTATATTTAGAAAGTTTTCTTCGGTCGATAATGTATCGTTGGTTTTGATTATCAACATTTTCATATCTTTCGACGAAACTGTATGGTTTATGGATTGGATTTGAAATGAATATTTCGGCAGACGTGGCATTTTGAAAAAGTTTTGGCGAGAATAAAAACATTGTGGATCAAGAGCATAGTTTGAAAGTTGTTAACCCTTTGACGGCCGCTCATTTGACTCAAAGTCTCGCGACTACCGCCGGCATCCTTCGCGTACTGAAATACGGAAAGTTCACAAAACCAATATTTTGAGAATTACAAAACGCCAATATACTCGCAAGAATTGGAAGGCAGTAACTCAAAAACAGTTAAAATGGATTAACATACAAACCTCAAATCTACGATCTCGAAATATTTATATAATACTGGTCTAACAATATTGTAGGATTGCTAGTGCGAAGTCACATTTACGTGACACCGGCCGACAACCGCTGGCTGTCGAAATCACGTACACGTGACAGCGGCCGTCAAAGTGTTAAGGTAGAACGATGCGTACGTACCATGTAGAACCAACCGAAACGATCGAAAGGTGGCGTATCGTCGTCCGTTGCCGCCATCTTGCCCATCTGAATCAGAGGATCTTCGTATCCTGCGAAGAGCAGCTGATCCACCGTCTTCGTTGTGTGTATCTTCTTCGAGGATAAAATGAAGGATAACGCGCTTTGCATCATCTCCTTCCAGTACCTCACTTTGTGTGCCGCCGACTGCAAATCGATTAAATCGAATCGTATTAGCAGCTATATTTTCAATTTTTGTTTGTATCGAAAGCGGTATGAATTCTGAATTCGATACAAATTCTTATCAATTGATTTGTTTAATTGGTCTTCTAACGTACGCTACATCTTGTACATCTAATTCTGTTTTTATACAGTAAATATGTTCCCGAAGAATAAATCTAAAAACGTGTTTCGTGTGAACAATATTATATTTGTATGTATATTCGTGTAGACAATATTATATACGTATGTATATTCCTGTAAACAGTGTTATGTATATATTACGTATATATTCGTGTGGGAAATAAATAAATATACATTAAATATACAAGAAATACATAAATATTAAATAGATATTTGTGTAGAAAAATATACTGTGTCCATGGAAATTTTAGAATTTTCATTCTATTATTTGTAACAACAATTTTATTTGGACTTTATTACATTTTTTTGGAGAAAAAGTTCGTGTAGAAACAGAATTGGGTGCAATTAGTTTTAATGACTCACGGAGGCGATACTTACGAGTGCGACAACATTCAGCTGTGTAATTTCGTCCGACAAGGAGCCATTGCTTTTGCTTTGGTCGAAGTACCAAAACCTCTTCTGATTGTAACTTACAGTGTTGTTTTCCGGATGAAATTGAATATTCACCTTTTCCTTCACCTCCCTGGAATCAAGTTTACCGATATTAACACGTTGAGTGCCCGCGCGAAATCCGTGCTATACGATACTTCACGATATGCGTCCGTAACATTTATATTATTGTATATAAAGACCAAAAATAAAACCGTTTCAGCGTTCCACTATACATTGATTACTTTACATGGTTATAGTGATATTAAAAATATGAACAATTTTTCGAATATTAACGATAGATTTGATTCGAGTTTTAGTAATATTGGCATCGGCGGTCATCGGTGACCTCCACGGTGTTCAACGTGTTAAGTAAATCAATCATATTTCCAAAAATATTGTTAAAGCTAGATCTTTGATCAATTAATCGCGGAATTCAATAAAAACGTTCAAATTAATAAGGTTCCATTTTCTGAGATCTTTTGCGGTTCACGTTGCATAATGAACTTAATTGAATCGATTAATTAATTTTTTTCATCTGTCCTTATTTTTTAGGACGGACACGTAAATATGTATATAAATCTAGCTATATATATTGTCGGTAGTTCTGGGGTTAATAGCAACTTTTTGTCAATCCCGATTTTACATGTTAATGAAGAGTAATTAACGCGCAAAGTAGAATCGGCGTCGGTGTCTCGATTGATTTACATTTTGTGCGACGTTATTCACATCGTCCTATAAATATTGTTGCAAACCCGTCTAATTTGTTTTTGATCGCGCACCACCATCTTGTTTCCGTCGAACGCGTATAAAGCTTAGAATATGCGAGTAAACAGCATAGAAAAAGTTAATCACAAATCGCGGTGAGACTTATAATAAAACAATTTAAAAACGGATTAGAGGCGACTTAGAAAAAGTGGATTATCAAACAGCATCACCCTGTTAATTTATGGGTTAATTAATCGAGGAAAATTAATTGAAGGGAATTAGTGAGTCGCGAATATGTGTTTGCATAAAGTACACGGGTGAATTATTGTTTATTCCCTATTTTTTATATCATTAAAATTAAATATTTTATCAGTTCATGTTTAATAAAATCTGCGTGAAATAATCAGATACAATATGTTTCTTATCGGAGTCTGGTGAATGGAATTAAGCTTTTGCTCTCGGAGGCGACCCTCGGTCGCCACTTAATGTATTGCGACAATTGGAATGGCGACTAAGAGGCGACACATTAAGATTTACTTCAGTTGTCGGCGATTTAAAATTCAATAACAAAATATAACTAGAGCAAATATTAATGTCGCCTATCAGTCGCCAATCAGTATATTGCTTCAACTCGAGTGGCGACTGAGATGCGACATTAAAATTGACTTCAGTTGTCGGTTTAACGATTTAACGTCCACTAACATCACCGACAACTGGGGAAAATATTAATGTCGCCTCTCAGTCGCCACTCACTTTAGTGCGAGAATTCGAGTGGCGACTGAGAGGCGACATTAAAATTTACTCCAGTTGTCGGTGATTTAACGTCCAATAACAAAATATAACTAGAAAGCGTCTTCATGTCGCCTCTCAGTCGTCACTCGAGTTGCCGCAATAAACTGTGTGGCGACTGAGAATCGCCTCCAAGTGCAAGGGGTTAAACGAAGACGATTCGTCGGCGATTTGTCCGCAGACGATTAGCCGGGCGTGATTGGGTGCTTTAGCCTAGTTATAAGGTTGATTAGATTTGACGCGACAATTGGTGAGTAACGGTGTATAAGGACCTTTTGCGGATGCACCTCGCGCTATCTAATCTGCCTTTATTGTTAGATTCGTAATTCTTTGTTGTGCAGCTGCCAAGAGATTAGAAGCGGAAGTTGGTCCCCGGGAGAGCTCGAGGGGTGAGCTGAATATTTCTAAGGTGGGGACTCGAGCTATTTTCTGTGATAACGAGATCTATTTTCAGTGATAACTAGAAGAATCAAATCACCGATTTAACTATTAAGTGGTGCGTTAACATTTTAATATGGGGGTGTTTCCATAAAAATAGTAGTTTGGGGTGATGCACGACTCAGTACTTTTCTACTTAATTCAATCACATGTATTTCCAATCTTCAGTTTTCAAATAAGTTCAATCAAATTGATTTTCTACTTCAATCTCTATCTTTATTTGTTTAAATAAGTTCAATAAAATTGATTTTCTACTTCAATGTCTATCTTTATTTGTTGAAATAAGTTTAATAAAATTTATTTTCTTTCTTAATGTCTATCTTTATTTTTAAAATGAATTCAATAAAATTGATTTTCTATTTCAATTTCTATCTTTATTTGTTTAAATAAGTTCAATAAAATTGATTTTCTATTTCAATTTCTATCTTTCTTTGTTGAAATAAGTTCAATAAAATTGATTTTCTATTTTAATGTCTATCTTTATTTTTCAAATGAATTCAACAAAATTTGTTTTCCAACCATATTTTCTATCCTTATTTTTCAAATGAATTCAATAAAATTGATTTTCTATTTCAATTTCTATCTATATTTTTCAAATAGGTTTAATAAAATTGATGTTCTATTTCAATTTCTATCTTTATTTTTCAAATAGGTTTAATCAAATTGATTTTCTCTCTTAATTTCTGTCTTTATTTCTCAAATAAGTTCAATAAAATTTATTTCCGATCTTAATCTTGGAATAATATGTGCTCAAACTTATATGAACTACGTTTCCAGACGAATCACGTTGATCCCTAAAAAAATATATTCCAAATATATTCTAATAAAATTCGAAATACTTTTTACATAATCTCAATATCCTCTTTCTTCAACTTAATCCTCTGCAACAACCGAACTCCATAAAACGTTAAATACCATTCTTAATTATTCCTCAAGGCCTCCAGAGAGAAGCAATTCATATTTTATTTCGCGAAACATCTCGCCTCTAAATTTTTTTAAATTTACCCAACCACTATAATGGACGTAACACCAAAAGTGAAATTAACCGCGTTAATCTCTAGGTTAAATATTCCCCATTCAGCCTTAATTAGCGAGTAACGAAGATACACTCTTCGACATTGTTAACGCTACTCCTTAATATGTTAAGTGGTATACGTGAAAAGAAAGGGAAAGCGGAGGTGTACTAAAAAAACAAGGCGTATTCGTTAAGTCCTTGGTTCGGTGGAAAGTTAATAATTAATTAATGACTCCGCGATGTACCATCTTTTTTAATCTCTTTTAAACACCGCCAGAACAACAATATTTCATTCATAATATTGTTCTTCCACTTCCAATTGTAAAACACATTACTATAATATTATTAACATACATAAATGGAACATTTTTAATAAAACATTCGGATACGTAAGAAAAATTTGTTTCATCCAAAAACCGCATCATTTTACCGCTTTCGAGAATACTTATTTGTTATAAAAACTCGCTTCTCTACGAATACTTTTTAAACTCCCTCTATAATGTATATTTAGAACTAATCCCAAACATCTTACTATAATTACTATAATTACTATTATTAATAACGTGTCATCAGAAATTAATTCTCCTCGAATACCTACGTAATCGTAATATCACAAGATCATAATCCTATTACATATTCATATTCATCAATTAATATTCAAATGACGACACATCTTTATCTCGTGCCAAACTTAATATTTCATTTAATAAACCCCCGCTGTAATGGCCGGTAAAAAAGTACTTAAATACTGAAGATTTGTTATTCGATAAACGACAATTGACGGTTAAAGTGTCAGTGCTACGCGAATAATAAATAAAGCGATATTAAATTATAACGGGTGTTATCGAGGAACGTGCGATACGGTATCGATAAAGAGGACGGAGTCCTTGACCAAGGAGAAAGTAATTAATTAAGCGATTACTTAATGCCACGTTTACCGGTGCCACCTACGCTCCGGTTATTACTCGAGTGGATGGTTTCATTGTTCATTAAGAAGTCAATATCGAGAGGTTAACTATTCCTTTCTTATCGTGATTAGGCGGCTTATTAGAATGCCCTCGCCAGTCGCAGACAGACCAACGCGGATTAGACGAGCGATCGTTTCGCCGGCGACGGATATTATTCGATTAACCCCTTTGCCACGGCTGGAGTTTCCGCGGCGCTGTATCTTTGTATGGTTATGTTCGACGCGGACTGCGCGCAAAAGGGTAACGTAAATAGCACCGTGATTTGTGTCCAGTGATGCTTTTCACTATGAAATTACATTGGAATGGAGTTAGAGATGAATAAGTTAGAATTTGGTTTTACAGTTTCATGTAAAGAGTTTGAAAATGAAATATAATAAGACGGGAAAGCTACTACAGTGACGTACCGGTCAAAGAGGTTAATATCCTTCAATATAACTTCAATATAATTAATAACGTCCTTCAATGTTTAATCCTTTCTAACCCTACTTTTTTCGGGTCTGAATGAAAACTGTATAACGCGAAATTGTTAGAGGTACCGGATATAGTCGACTCATTTTATGCGGTGGGTACGTTCCACAGAATTCCGCATGAAAAAGGTTATAGCTGGCTTGGTGTAATGGAGATCGTTTTTTGATATTACGCGTATATTCTTAATTATTCATAAGATCACTTTTTGGCTGGATATTGAAAGATGTTATAGTTTGCCTAATTATATACAGATGAGTCTCTTTTTATGCGGTGCATTAAGGTTTCAAGTCTATCCGTTGTCGGAAATTATTCGGAAAGAAATAGCATTGAACTTATGTGAAAACTAAAGATGGAAATTAAGATAGAAAGTTAATTTGATTGAATCTATTTGAAAAATAAAGACAGATATTTAGATAGAAAATCAATTTTATTGAACATTTAAAAAAAATAAGGATAAAAATCGAGATAGAAAATCTATTTTATTGAACATTTTTAAAAAATAAGGATAGAAATCGAGATAGAAAATAAATTGTATTGAACTCATTCGAGCATCTTAATTACTAGAAATATTAATAAAAATAATATTCGGCGACGGATATTATTCGATTAATCGGCGTCCTCCATGTTCGATGTTTTCAATCGCTTTCATACTTTTCTACGACCAATCGTAACAAGTTTTTATGGCATTATTCGTGTTTCGCGTGATACAGCCTCGAATCGACGCAGTGATTATGTCACGGAATATATTATCGTTATGCAAGAGAATCAACGGAGGCGTTGCTTTTTTATCTCGCGATGCGCGAGTCTCCGACGGGAGATGCTAAATAGAAAAAAGGAAGAAGCACGCGGCGGAGGGATTTTTTTTATTCCCTTACTTAGAAAGAAGTCGCGATGGGAAAATGTTTACAAATAACTGATCTCTTTATTATCGCAATAATGAATTTCATTTAATTTAATATTATCGCGATAATGAATTTCATTTAATTTAATATTATCGCGATATTAATATTAAATTATTGTGAAACAGAAACACTATGTTTATATTATTATATTATAATAGAATGGATAACCGTGATCCTAAGCTTCTGTTTTTAAATTTAATTATAGACAACGCGTGATCCAACGTATAATTAACAGATAATTAATTATCGAAATTAGTTTAAATTGGAATGGGTAACCGTGTTCCTAATATTTTGTTTTTAAATTGAATAATAAACAATAAATCATCCGACGCATAATTAACAGATACTAATTGGAAATTCTTCCTTCAAATATTTAAAATACGAAATACGTTTTACTTTAATGAGAAATTATTCGGAATATCGAGACTCGGATGGAAACGTCAATTAACCGGACGGAGAGTATTTTTTATTTCCTCAGATAAAAATCACAATAGGAAAATGTTTATAAATAACCCATCCTTTTGTTATCGCGATGTTAAAATCATCCGACTAACTGCTGATCTGCGCATGCCTGGGTATTTTTAATCACTAGTCATCGTTGTTTTTGTGGTCGCTGATTTCAAAATTATCTAATAACCCGTCAATATTTGATGGATCACGAGATCCGTGTAAAAAGGAGGTCTGTCGATAACAGAATTTATTTATTACTTGCGAAGTTTCCGCGAATCGCACGATCTAATCTACGTAATGATACAAACTTAGTCGTGTTTTCTCGGAGAACCTAATGTTTCTATTATTTCGCCCGTTTATCGATGAAGAATTTATTAGAATTTATTAGAATGTATTAGAATGACATTCTAAATTTATAAAAAAATATACAATGATTGTAAAAAGTATTGGTGCAGAAGTGACTTGTAAAGAAACCCTCGTAGTTACAATTTTTGAAGTTGACATTTTTGCGATTTTGGGTCGACCCATTTTTTGTCCAAAAAAATTTTTAAACCACTTGTTTCGACCCAAAATCATCCTAGAATATGTTTATACATCATTTACCATCGATTTGGGTCATTTAGAATTGATTTTGGCGACTTTTAATTTTTGACAACTTTTTAAGGTATACCCCTTCACATTTTTACGATTTTGGGTCGACCCATTTTTTGCCCGAAACAATTTTTAAACCACTTCTTTCGACCAGAAATCGTCCTAGAATATGTTTATACATCACCCACCATCGATTTGGGTCGTTTAGAAGTGATTTTGGCGACTTTTCATTTTTGTCAATTTTTGAAGGTATACCCCTTCACATTTTTGCGACTCGGATTTGACCCATTTTGCCCAATTAAAATTTTTTAACCGCTTCGTTCGACCAGAAATCGTCCTAGAATATGTTTATACATCACCCACCATCGATTTGGGTCGTTTAGAAGTGATTTTGGCGACTTTTCATTTTTGTCAATTTTTGAAGGTATACCCCTTCACATTTTTGCGACTTGGATTTGACCCATTTTGCCCAATTAAAATTTTTTAACCACTTCTTTCGACCCAAAATCGTCCTAGAATATGTTTATACATCATTTACCATCGATTTGGGTCGTTTAGAAGTGATTTTTGCGACTTTTAATTTTTGACAATTTTTGAAGGTATACCCCTTCACATTTTTGCGATTTTCGGTCGACCCATTTTTTGCCCGACAAACATTTTAAACCACTTCTTTCGACCCAAAATCATCCTAGAATATGTTCGTACATCATTTACCATCGATTTGGGCCATTTAGGAGCAAACTTCGAAACTTTGAATTTTTTACGATTTTTGAAGGTATACCCTTTTCCATTTTATATTCTCTACATACCTGAACGAATAAGGTCCAAGTTGTTGAAAATTCGGCTTCGTCCCGCGTACGAGTATCTCGTGGGGGTTGGTCCAATTAAAAAAGTAGATCTTCAAATACATAGGCGGTAAGCTACTCGTGTCTTTCCATACGTCGAAAGCCTTGGAAGTCGGAGATAGAGGAAATTCCTGTGGACAGACGAAAGAAGCTTTATCAAAAAGTCTGATAAGGGATGACACACATTCAGCAATTACCAATGATGATCCAACGTAATGCAATCGCCGTTGCGGTAGGCCGATCACGCGAATATTAATTATGCCGTTTCGAGGAACATTCCTTAATTGTCTGCTTCGATTGCATATCTCATATCGATACTTAATTACCGAAGTTATTTAACACCAAGTTGAATAACTCTGATCCTATAATTTTGTTTTTCATTCTTATTTGTAGACAACGCATTATTCAACGAATAATTAACAGATTATTTAATTACCCAAATTAGTTTACATCGGGATGGATAATTGTGATCATATAATTTTGATTCTATATTTAGACCATGCATCATCCATTGCAAAATTGTTCGGTACTTTTCAACGATTAATAAATCAGTGTAAAGATTGCAAATGTTTAGCTGGAATATTTTCCCGAAAGCTTGCGTGCGAAATCCGTTTTACTTTAATGAGAAATTATTCAGAATGTCCAGACACGGATGGAAGCGTTAATTAACCAGGCAATCACCCACTTTTCTAATCACGGTGGAATCAATCACGGCACCGACGCCCTCACGAAACCCGAGTCTTTCATTTCGCTTCTCTTAAAAACAATTCACTTTATTCTCCGTTCGCGGAATATCGTTTATTCGTATCTAGAAATTCACACACGGCGAGCTTAACCCTTTCAATACCTTGGAGCCGATATATCGGCTTTGTGGGTTTTCCGAGAAATACCTTGAACCGATATATCGGCTTTCCATTTGTAATATAATTTTAACACATTTAATAACATGGAAGAATTAATAGACACCACGAAAATGGTATTCTTTTTAGGGTATTTTTTAACGGTATCCGGGTATTAATGATTGCGTGTCGTATATTGTTGTAAGGGAATTATATGAATGATTTAAATTGTTTCAAATAGTTTCTTATTAATTAAAATAATTAAAATGAATTATTAGAGATTGAGTTAACCCTGTGACTGCAGTAGTATTATATTTCTGCATTTCAAATCAAATTCTTTATTGAAAAGCATAAATGAACCGCGTATCTTGAAGAAATGGACTTAGACTGCTTTCAAAATAAACGGCTCGAATATATAATATTTGTCAAAAACACGAAATACGCAGTTTATGGAAAGTTTGATTATTTACGAGTAGTTGAAAATAAATGGTGATTATGGTAGCGAACAACAGTCAGCGGGTGAAATTGCAAACCGTAAGTCATCAAATCAGATAATTTCAACGTAACATGTAGCGATTTAAAACACCATTACACAATTGACGATAAGAATAAATCACTTAGAATACTTAAATCGTTTAAGCAAGCGTTAAATTGTATCGCAACACAATACCTAAATACTTTAATGCGCGGCGATCTCATCTGCATGACAAAGAAACGCACGATCACTGTGTCCCACTGTTAAATAAATAATAATCACACCGTAAATTGAACACCTCGCTTGATGCCACCGTCGAGTATTTCGATTAGTGAATGAAAATAAATCGTGAAAGAAAATCGATTATTGTCAGACAAGATCGATTATTGTCAGACAAGATCGATTATTGTGAGACAAGATCAGTTATTACGAAGTGAAACGCGATATGTTGACAATATCTTTATCTCTTAAAATCTTCGAGTTTAAAGATTTAAATGGAGTTTTTTGAGTACCAAACGAACGAACATTGTTTCCAGAAGCAAAGAACAAAAGCAATTAAGAAACACTTAATATGTACCAATAAAAACTCACGCCCTTTTGTAGTCGGAGTAAGGGATTAAAAACCGCTGCGAAGGTACTTCAGACTGACGCGTGACTCTCTTGTTTATTAATTGATATTGGAATTAATTAACCTTTTATATCTCCATGTAACATTGAAGTCACATACTCGTCTATCCGTATCTTTCATTTTATTTAATTTTTTTCGTTGTAATAATAATTAAAAAAGTATGCGCAACAAGTGTCATCTTCTTTCGGTGCGTTTCAGTAATAATTTCGTTACTAAGTATTTAACTAGATTTACGTTATACAATTACATTTTCGTCACGAAAAAATTGGACTATAAAGGGTTAAGATTGGTAGAACCAGTTGCACACGGTGGCGATTCTCAGTCGCCACTCGAGTTGCCGTAATAAATTGAGTGGCGACTGAGAGAGGACATTAAGATGTCCTACAGTTATATTTTCTTATAAGACGTTAAATTACCAACAACTGGAGTCGATTTTAATGTCGTCTCACAGTCGCCATTAAAGTTGTCGGAATAAACTGACTCTAACCGTCTCCGTTTAACACTTTGCAGTCGGAGGCGACTCTCAGTCGCCACTAAGTTTATTGCGACAACTCAATCAGCGATTAAGAGGCGACATTAAGATTTACCCGAGTTGTCGGTGATTTAAAATTCAACAACAAAAAATAAGAGGCGTCAATCTTAATATCTCCACTCAATCGCCACTCAAATTACTGCAAGAAAGTGAGTGCTCACTGAAATTCGTCATTCCAGTGCAAAGGGTTAACGTCGAAAGTAAAAGTGGACTTATACCACTTTCAAAAATAACAGTTCAATTGAAGACACCTGTATAACAGAAAACTCCGAAAGTGCTTACATTTAAACCGACAACTCGAGTCATCAAGAAACTGAAATGCGACTGAAAATCGTTTTCGGGTGCAAAGGGTTGATAATATTAGTTAGCTTACCTTTAGAAGAATATATCGGAAGATGGCGGTGGCGGAGAAGTACAGACAGGAACCAAGGATGATAAGGAGTAGGCCGAGGAGCGCAAGGCCGAGCGACTTATTGGTCCAAGGCCTCATGATGTAGCGGGGATCTCCAAACTGATTGGTCCTCGTCTCCTCAGCATGTGTCTCTTCCAATCCGATCAACTAGATCTCTTCTCTTAGTGACCCTCGTAACCCCGCGCTTTTCCTGGCGACAATCCACGCTTGGCAGCCTGCAAGATAACACCTATCTAATCGTTCGGTTGGCCAGTTGCGGCGGGCCGCGACTTTTGTGTACGGCTTTGAATCGTGCATTTAAAACGTGCATTTAAAACGTGCTCGTCAGTCGACTAAGTCACGTGCTGTTTAAGCGACTTCGAAGCTCGAGTACCAACTTTATCCAACACTGCTAGGGAATTTATCTGGATCCCCTATTTACGCCCATTTTATATACTACGTTACCGCGGACACCCTGTATACAATATAATCTGGACAACAAACAAATATATAGCAATTTATAAAATTAAGACGTATATATACGTATATATAAAGAACGATAAATCGCGAAAAAGAAATTGATGTCAGTGCTATCTTTTTTTACAGAATTTCCACAATCATGCATATTTTGTACATTTATATACTATATGTTATATTTACGTCGGACATCCAAAATAGCTATATATATATTAGAGAAATATTCTATCGAAATTCTTCGGAATTATTTCAATCATTTTATTTAATAAGTTCATATATATAGGTATAAATAATTTTCTTGAAGGTTGAGGTTCGCCGTAATATTATTAATATGTAGTGTGTAGTTTTTTTGCGGCTATTGAGAAGGCTAACAAATTAAAAGAAAACGAACAGAAATCGAAACGTTTCGTCGAAGCATTGGAATAAAGAAGTTTCCTTTTAATTTTTTGCGTTCTCAATAGTCGCAAAAAAACTACACACTATATATTAATTATATATAGGTATATGCGAGATGATAGTATAATGGCACTTAAATCTTATCCCAAAGCATAGAGTTAAACGTATGCAAATATTGACTTGTAAATGATTACTTTCACGATGCATAACGAGGATACATTTTGGCACAAATCAAGAAACTAAACGCGTGATTTATTCAACTGTTTTGTATGAAGATGACACGCAAGAATACGTTGAGGAAAATTGTTGAGGTTTGGGCAGCTCGTACTATAACTATATTAATACACAGCTATCTTTGAAACGGATGTTTTCAAGTGATCTTTAGATAAAGTAGAGACATATTCATATTTTTAAATGCTCGTTAGGCCACACATCGTGCTATCAAAACATTTAATAATTATAATGCGGAATTTGATACGACTCCGCGAATAAAATGTGTATTTTTAGTCGGCCACCGTATCGCGGTTTCTTACGTAAACATGTAAATTTCTTTTCCCGGCAATACGAAATTCTTGAGTCCTGATTGGCGAATCATCATTCTTGAAACGTGAGTACTGTTCCACGTTCGAAGAACCAGTAAAAAGTTCATTAGACGTGGCTGCTTATTAATAATCAATGATTACGTAATCAATTCGTTAGTGATTATTACTTGTAATCATCGATTCAATAGATTCATATTAAAAATTGTTTCTATAGGAAGTCGTCGGTAGTCTTTCCGACAAGGATAATTTGTAATCAATCAGTCTATTATTATCTTGCAGTTTTTTCTTAATTTATCTTCTTTCAATTCTTTCTGTACTTTTTTACAGAAAGTTTTTTTTTATCGGAAGAATAATAAGACCTTGATCATTTTGTGTTACAAGTCATAGCTTATTCAGTGTATGTTAAATTATTCCTATAAAAAGTACACTTTTCATGATCTTTATTCAAATGCAACGACTTGCGATATATTTATATCGTTTATATAAAAAGTACTTCTATAAACGTGGTAATGATTACTTGAGTGGTTTAAATTAATATTCATATTTTATCAAATGTATATGTAATAATTCGTGGAAAAAGTTAAATTGTCTGTTATCGCTATTTAGAGGCAATAATCTGTGAGATGAATCACAATCTTTTCTTTATTTCATTTCTTTATCATTTATTTCATCGACGAAATAAAAAAGCGCCGATCAACGCACCAGTAATAATTATAATTATGATTATGATATTTAGAATTTTATGATATTATGATAATAACATTTCTTGAGTGTTGAAGATGCCCGTAATATTATTAATATATAGTGTATAATTTCTGCGGCTATTGATTAGACTAAAAAATTAGATGAAAACTTCTTTATTTAAATATGTCGACGAAACGTTATTACGATAATATTATGGTAATTATAATTATGATTTGAATAACTACAGTTATGATCATAATTATACATTTTCATATCAGCGAAGTTTCAACGTTAAAAAAGGCACACTTTACTTTGCAATTCACATGGAATATATTTTTAATATATTTTTAATATTTTAATTGATAATAATTCGTGCAAAAAATTCAGCCGTCCATTATCGCAATTTAGATGCACTAATTTATGCGATGCATCGTCGGAATAAAAAAGATAGCGGTAATCAACACGCGACTAATAATTATAATTATACGTTTCAGTAAGAACGAAGCTTCGGTGTTACAAAAAGGAACACTTTTCTTTGTAGTATTCCGATGGAACATATTTCTTGTATTCCACGATAAACACGGCAACTCGGTGTCCGGTTAATTCCTAGCAACACGTGCTCTATATTTATTATCCGTATGCTCTCGCAGTTCGCTTTAATAACACGTAATCCGCGAATAACGACTGCTTTATGTAATTCTCGATACTACTTTTTCAATTCTAACGAGTTAGCAGACTTCATTAATTAACCAACGAAGGATGCAAAACTCAATTTTATTCAGTTAATTTGTATTAATAAATGACAAGCCTTTTCATGATACATCTTTTTAGTTAAATCATGGAAAAAGTAATTTAATTGCTTCCGGTAGTTTCATTAATTACATTTCAACCTCAATTTGAATCACAAAATAAACACACGTGATAAACATATTGATAACAGAAAAGTGACATTCACGAGTTTGTTTATTGCCTCCGAATGATTACAAAATAATTATCGATCTCTATCGAGTCGCGAGATAATGGAATCGAATGAACTAAAAATAGACATAAAAATCGAAATAAATTGAGAGATATATAAATCCATTTTTTTATGACTTTCGTGTAAATAATGTAAAACAATAATACACCTAACCCTCGATTTACACGGTCGATTGGTTCCCCGAGGAATCCGTGTAAATTAAAATCGTGCAATACGAATCCACACTTCAAATTGAAAATAAATATGTAATAAATTCAACAAATCCATATGAAACAGTATTACCTATTTTTCTTCAAAAATTAGAGTACATAATTTTAAATAAAAATTCATTAATTCAAGCAAGATACGCATAACATTATTCAAAAGTAAATCTTTTCTTCCGCATTTCTTCAAGCGTGTTAAACCGAAATCGTGCAATTCGAATGCCGTGTAAATCGAGGGCTGAGTGTATTCGATTTCATATACTGTAGATTTATGATTAATACGACGAGGGTATCGAACATCTGATCGTTACGTTTATCGATGGGAATTAATAAAAAGCGTCAGAGCTCAACGAGCTAATTAAATTGTCGAGCGAAGGATATCAATACGAGATTCAAGGAAGATCATGAATGAAAGAAGGTCAGATATAAATAATTAATTGTCCCACGGAATCTACTTAATTATGCCGAAATGCTTTCTGTGTAGTCGGATATATATTTTACTGGGAATACTTCTTGTATTAATATTGTGACGCTCGTTGTTTTGATTTGATGACTAATTACTTAATGACTCGAGAAAATTCCCGATTATGTAACGTTTCTAGACTTGAACCGGTATCTAATGCAAACTTTAATATGCGTCTTAAAATTAAGTTAATCCAGATTGAATTATAATATAATTCTTATATTAACTGAGAATTATATTAATTAAGAGGTATAATATAAGAATTACATTAATTAAGAATTATTATATAAGAATAATATTAATTAAGAATTAAATTATTGGGGGTTTCAATAAATTCGTGCGGTTTTGTTGAATATGAAATATTCTGTTCTTTTTTTAAAATCTTTTATACGAATTAATCTAGAATGAATTTTTCACCATTATATTAATATATAAGTTATTTCAAATATTATATTCTTATAATTATACAATACTGTATATTATATATTTCTCTTCTGGAAGAATTCTTCTCCTTCAGTCACAAAATTCAAGTAAATCAAGTAATTCAAGTAATTCAAGTAATAAAGTAACACTCGATTCGTGTTAACAAATTACAGCTTCACCGAACGCGTTTTATTGGAGGTACCGGAAATCACGATAATTCGAAGGAACCTCTTAACGACTCCACATTTTCATTATTTCAACGCAATTGCATTTGCTACGTTTCCAAGATTATTAATAAAAAAGATAAATTCTATTCTTACCAGCGATAGCGTTGTTTTTCAATATATCACTCGTTGCGTACTGTCGACGAATAAATTTCGTTTTGATTTAATCCGGAGTATCAGAGCATCCAACGAGTCACTCTTAATGACCGGAAGTTGCACTGTGATTAGATTTCATTGTCACTCTGCTTCTACATTTAATGCAAAAACTCTGTTATTTTCCACGATCCACTAACAGATTTTCTCTTCAATTCCCATTGGATCATAAAACATCTCGTTCTTCGCATTACAGCGTATCATTTCCCGAGACTTTTTTCGAGACATCGGAAATAATATGAGCGAATATTTCAGTAAAATATCATAAAGAAATGACAATATTTTGATTTACATTTTAATTGTTTCTCTTTCCAAATCGCCATTCTTCCAATTTCTCAAATTCTCCGTCATTTTCAGTTAAATCATACAAACATACCACGGCGCATTGTTCGAGATTTCATAAACTTTCATTATATATACATAACGCAAATAATTGAATTCATTAATTGCCTTAAATCCTCCAGGCATAATTTATATGTAAATAAATATGTAATCATCACTGAGTATATATTCGATAGTTCTACTATTAAAACGTTCTATTTCGTGCATGAATAAGTAAATGATAAGATACGACACAGTAAAAAACGGGCGGATGACGGTTTTCTCGTAATCTACATTGGTCCGTCGTAGTGTCGGTGACGCGAGGTCAGTTATTGGTTCGATACATCTCGACGTATAATAAAATAAAGAGAAGGAGAAATATGAAAAACTCTATGCTCCTCGAATCACTCTTATCACTTTCGAGTGCCGATGCACCGAGAAACTTCTTTCCTTCCACGATCGCTTGACCCCGAAATTTTTCACTATCCATATCGTTTTTGTTCAAACGTCACGCGCGACTCTGATAACGCGGAATCATACGCGTTCAGAGATCAAAGGATGACGATTGTCATGCTTCCAAGACGTGCATTATTCTCGTATTTTTGTAGACAGGATAATGAGTCCGTTAATATATGATTCATAAAGAGACTCCATTTATGTTCTGTTCGCGTTTGAGATTAGACGATCGGTGACTGTGGATCTCGAAATAAATGGACGGTAAAAATGATTAGCACAAGAATGCTTATTCTCTTGAATTAGATCGATCAAATAATCGATCGAAGGTGAACACTTTTAATAAGCACACTTGTGATCTTAGAAATTCCGTGAAGTGCTTCGATGAGATAGTCATCGATCATATCGTAAGTAATTGAATACAATTTAAATAAAGGGCTTTCCGGAAGTTGTAGTCACGTCGGTAAATAATAAAATTAATATTCGATTATATTATTGTGTTAGTTCAATTATATTGTTAGTATTCAGTTATATTATTATAAGTAATGATATGATAACAATATAAAGAATTGAGTCGGAATAACTCTAATAAATATTATTCGATATTAAGTCTTATAGTGCATTACAAGTTTTTCGAGTACAGTTAATAAATATCTTGAAAGATGTGTGATTTGAAGTATTTGTTTACTTGTGCATGTCAAGAGGCGACTCTCAGTCGCCACACAGTTTATTGCGGCAATTCGAATGAAGACTGTGAGGCGACATTAAAATTGTCTCCAGTCGTCGGTGATTTAACGTCCACTAACAAAATATAACTAGAAAGCATCTTAAAGTCGCCTCTCAGTCGCCACTCAGTGTATTACGGCAATTCGAATGGCGACTGAGTGGCGACATCAAAATGTACTCCAATTGTGAATAATTTAACGTCCAATAACAAAATATAACTGAAGAAAATCTTGATGTCGCCGCTCAGTCGCCACTCGAGTGCCATCAACATTTACTCCAATTGTAAATGATTTAACGTCTAAGAATAAAATATAACTGCAGGAAATCTTATTATCGCCTGCCAGTCCTCACTCAGTTTATAGCAGCAACTCAAGTGGCGACTTAGAGTCGCCGGCGGGTGCAAAGGTTTAAGCATCCAATGGGAACACGTGTCAAAACTTACCGATACAGCTGCGCAAGGAGGTCAACTAAATTCCAACGAATCAGAGCCGCGTAAAATATGTTTCTCGTTCAGGCACTAAAATCGAGTGATACCGATATCGTTCGAGCGATTGCGACGATCGGAGGAAAGCTTATTCATACGGTTGGCAGGCGTGCGACGTTATACACGACGCGATTCTTACTGTCAGGGCAGATGAATCAACAGGCTACATCTAACACTGCGTACACAATCCATCCCCTCTCCGACCAATAGGGAAGCTTTTCCCTCCATCCATTCTATTATCCCCCCCCCCCCCTTCGATCACTACCCTACTCCCTTTATTAGAATTATCCCAACTAGTTTTTTCTTCCTTCTTATTAGGTTGGTGCATAATTTTATAGCATTTTCATTTTCATCAGTTGGCTGTTGCGAACTTGCGATCTCTTTGGAAAGTGTGTACTCAAAATGTGCCGCAAAAAGTAAGCGATGGCGAGTATACTCGTCAAAGCAGCTAACTGGTTAAGGGAAATTTGTTTAAAGAGAACGTATTTTTATTATGATTTATACGACATTTTGAAAGGGTAGTCTGATGGTTCCCAAGAAAAAAATAATACTTAATTGCGGTCTACTTATTTACATGATTTTAAAGATCTAATCTTGTTGCTTCAGATAGTTTTTTAATCGTTTGATTCAAATAATTTCTTGTTTAGTTGTGTGTTAGTAAACGCTATGAAATTATGCAACAATTCATTGTTTTGTATCTTAATATGTCGCTCTATGATATATTGATTACTTTACATCGTTATCGTAACGTTGAAAATATTGGAAATTATACGAAATATTAGCGATTTATTTGATTCGAGTTTTAGTAATATTGGCATGGGTGGTCACCGTTGGACGCCATGGTGTTCAACGTGTTAATCCGTTAACACCTTTTTGTGTATGACGGATGTCGTAAGTTAAACCGGATATTAATACCATTAATGTAGAACCTACTTTAAGGTACTTATTAATACCAGATTAATTATATTAATTTAGAATATTAAAAATATGAGTATGAATAGTGTTAATTCTTTAGGTGATTCCAACGGAGGGAACCCTTTCCTGTCTTATTTTCCATCTTAGATTTTCTCGTACTTCCGGAACGGAAGCAATCGTTTTTCTATTTTCTATCGTCGACACGTATTTATATCCGAGTCTTGGGATGCTTTTTCAATTATAATATTCTAATATTATTCCTTAATTACGTATACGTGTACGATGAAGAAGACAATGAGAATCGCGATAAGGGTGATATTATACAGGGTGTTCCGTATAAAACAATTTATTAATCGCGATAAAATGCGATAAAACGCCGATATGTCGAAAGGGAATGTTTTGCTTTGTCGGTTTTTCACCGAATTTTTCAGATCATCTATATTTTTCATATGGAAACGAATTTTTATAATTATGTCGCCTATTTTATTTATTTCTTCAATATTTTAGTATAAATCGCCTCCTATGTTATTTATTTCTTTAATATTTGAGGATAAATGACGACCTATTTTATTTATTTCTTCAATATTTCAGTAGATAAGTCGACGTATTCTACCTATTTTTTCAATATTTTAGTACAAATGTCGCATCATTTTATGTACTTTTTCAATATTTTAGTATAATTAGGTAGTCTACTTGTAATTATTTTATTTACTTCTTCAATATTTTAGTATCATCAGGTAATTATTTTATCTAATCTACGACGATCCACAATTAAAATCAAACTATGCCGCCTTAAAAATGAACGGGTTGCCTTCACTTTGCTCGCAAAAAGCGCACCGATAATAAAATCGGATAAACTATTTCATCCACAAATTTCCCCATCAAACTATGACTAACTCAGATGAGTATCAACCACAAATTACCAATTCCACTAAACAATAATACCATCTAAAAACAGGTTCATGGACTATTTGTACGAGGAAAATTCTTATACGAAACCAACTTCACGCTTAACACATTCGCAGCAGCGTCACAAATGTGTGACGCACCGATTTCCATTGCTAGCCCCAGCGTCACAAATGTATGACGGTTTTCCAAACTTCATTTACGATTAAACAAATAATAACGCCGTCCATCGCATATCTCAGCGTACCACATATTTCTAACACATTTGAAAGCAAGATTTTACTTCACATATATTAGATTGAAATTGTATCTGGGAACAAATCTGCAGTATGTTTTATAGAAATTCCACGAAAAATCCATAGACTGTGGTGGGAATTTCTCGACCGTCGGGTGGTAACGAATATGTGAAATTCCCATGGACGACATTCCACGAAGTCGATGAGCGGTTTGGCCCTACTCCAAACATTAGCACGCTTCAAAAATATACCTCGTTCCTCTTCGACGACACGGAGATCAGCAGTCGCTTCTTCAGTTGACAACACGTTTCGACCGAACTCTACACTTGTCGTTTATTTCGTACACTCCTAACCTTTGACATCGCGGTGTTACGTAACATTTATTGCATCCACAACCCTAATTCTATTATTCGATGAAAAACACCCTTAGTTTGACAAGTTATATTATATTACAGAAATCATATGTAATTGCAAGGTTAATTTGATTTAAGTGGAAGAAGATAAATCAGGCGGAGCGAGTTACTTCGACGAGATGAAAATTCGCGAAGTATACGTGGATATATGACACGTGTAATTGGTATGTTCGCGGTAATTTATTGAGGTGTTAAAACGACACGCGAAAGGAGAAAAAAAAGACCGGGAAAAGGAGGAACACATTCGCGAGTGACGCGCTTTAAAACTGCACGGAACGGTAGCGCGTGTTTATATATGCTTTTGATATCCAGAAATATGGGAAACAAGAAGGACACGTCGATCCGATCGACAATCGGTGGGAGAGTGGAGTGAATTAACACGAAGTACTTGGCCTGATTCTAAGGATGAGAAATACTTGACTCGGGGTGCAAACTACCGAACAAAACAACAAAACAAAATGTCTCCGTGCCCGAATACAACGTAATACGTTGCTTTGCTCTGGTCAGACCCGAAGTTCTTGACCTCGTTGCGCCGTGGGCGTTACGCAATGCTGAATTTATTATCATCGCGCGATCGCGATGCATGCTGCTCTTGATTGTCAGTAATTACATTTTCTAATTTCAATTCGTCCAGTTTTCTCCCGCTGCTTTATCCACCCACGCGAAACCGCGTTTAAAATCGTTACCCGATCGAATCCAGACCTAACCACCACTGACGATTAAAGGCAACGCGAAGATACGGAAAGTGTGGTCGAAAATCAAGCCAATTCTCACTTTCAACCGGCGAAAAACATAACACTTGAAATTGGATTAAACTAAAGAAGAAGAAGAGATGAATAAAGAATATACCAAGACCATGCGAAGTAACCTTTATCTCTACCGACAACTCGCTTATCTCTTATGATACATCCGTAGATATTCACGTTTCGTGATAAACACGTTCTTTCCCTGCCATTATTCGACTTACGTGCTTTTTAGGAACTAAACTCGGGTGGCACGTTCCAGCAGCATCCACGTGAAGCAAGCAGCGGCTTTTTCTATTCGATTCAGTGTCACGGGTTCATCTATACTACGTATTCGATATTTTCTTGCGTAAAATCGCTTACGTGTCATTCGTGTTCTTATTGGATATTCCGTTATCACGGTGTTGCTATCGTCGACTATTTACAGCTGGTCTAAGCGAGGCCAGATTCGAGACTGTCGGTACGAGTGCCAGAAGAGAGGGACACCGAACGCGTTCCTAGCCAGGTAGTAAGCCTCAGAAGTGCCTCTCCTCCCCTCTAATCCCCTTCTTCCACAACCCCCGACACCTCGTTTAGTTTCATAGCCATTGTACTCCTTCATTGTTCAACGAGGAATCGTCTACGATGTCTGTGAACCACGAGGCTTCTATTCTGTTAATTGACCCGACAATTCTATTCCAACTAACCCTACCTGACCCCTCGCCCTGCACGTTTACCGGCTGACAAATCCCAGCAACGCATGGATTGTTTACGCGCGAAGATCTTCGATCGATGTGACACTTTTACGCTGTGACTCGGCCGTCAATTACACTGATAAACGATTATTTTAAACGGATTTCTTCTATCAGTTTACGCGACATTTAATGACGGCGTTAATGAAATATCTCCGTGGAAATTGTGGATGTAAATTGGGATAAATCACAGTGAAATTTTGGCGGACATTTATTATTACTTTTGGATAACCATTGATACTAGGTGATTATTGCGTGGGATTGTTGAATTGTTACTATACGAGTGTCTAGGGAAAAAGACTGTCGGGGGAGAGGGAGACGGAGGATAAGTGTGGCGAATTAGGGTAGGTACAGGTAGCCAATGAGAAGGGGAAACTCGGTTAAGGTGAAGGTAAGAGTATTGGCAATCGGTTTCAGTGGATAAGAACGTTAATTATGACCCCGTTCGTCGACCTGGTTTTTGCATACTTTTGTGAAGGTGATGTCAGAAATTGTTGATATTTTCGAGTAGGATAATTGCGAGTTTTGTAATGTGACTTAATGACGGATCGAATAATTGTGGTTTTTAAAATAAACGGACGTTGGAAATTGATTTTAGATTTTTTTTAATGGTTTCATGATTGTCGTGGCATTATCGCGGTGGACGATTAACTGGATTTTACGTTAAAACATATTTATTAGGTCCACAGTATTTAATGAAAATCTTCCGATTTATAAGGTTTCATTTTTTGAGATTTTTCACGGTTCACGTTGCACAATGGACATAAATAATAAGATTAATTTCTTTCTTTCATTCATCCTTTTTTTAAGGACGTACACATAAATATACAAATATAGCTGAATATTGCCGGTAGTTCTAGTGTTAAACTTTTCAACGTTAATCATTTTTCTTGCTGATGCATCAATTTAGGGAACTCGGGTTCCATGTTATGTATTATTGTTAGGAAATTGTATTAATTATTCGAATTATTTTAAATAGTTTCTTATTAATTTACATAATTAAATTGAATTATTAGAGATATGAGTTTAGGTGGTTCTAGTGTTAATATCGAATTGGACCTCGCGAATCAAAGGCACCCTTCGCGGCTGAGGATAATTTGTGAAACTGTTTGTTCTAAAATTCAACGCTTAATAATAACAAAATGATTACATTATCTCCTAAATTTGTTTATATTGGATAATATGCATTTCTGAAGGTACTTATTAAAACGAACATATTTGTTCCAAAAAATAGAATTTGGACAGTTTTTCAGCTCAGAAATATTAAAATTCTTTAACACAGAAATGTCAAGATTCTTCAGCTCAAAAATGTCAGAATGCTTTAATTCAGAAATGTCAAGATTCTTCAGCTCAAAAATGTCAAGGTTTTTCGCCTCAGGAATGACAATATTTTGAAAACCCAAAATATCGGCCCGAGATATTTCTGAAGAACACCGCGGAGTCAATATTTTAGTTTTTGTTTATTAACACGTTTCCTGCCAGACCGATTTTCTACAAGAAGGTTGGCGAACTATCCATCAATAAACATTACCCAACTCGTTGGTATACATAAAAAATATGTAAAATAGCAATAATAAAAAAAGGAGGATACTCCGACGAATCGCGTATTAACCGAAATGTATAATTAATATACAATAAAATATACGAAATTTAAACATCTCTTCTCTCTTATAATAACAACATACATCCCCTACAAATATACCCAAAGAAAAGTATCCCATTCCATTTTATAGACAAGATATTTAATAATTTGTTTAACGATAACAAGTGATCCCGAACTTATGGCCGGTAGTATATGATCCACGTGACAGGGCACATGTCACGAAGGTTAGTAATAAATCCTGGTAGAAATTCGATAATTTCTTCCAGTAGATGGAAACCTCGTTGTACTTCCCTGTTCGAATGATCGTACAGTTTACTTTCACTTACCAAAAGACCCCTAAACTTTGAGCGGGAGTCTGCTAATAGGTGTTATCTTACCGTGAACATGAAAAGAAGTTATCCGATTATGCTGAAACACTATCTTCTGGTGGATCACCTGGTATTAGGTACCCGCTTACGAAGCCTGACAATATCTCTAGGTACATTTTGCTTCGCAAAAAGCACCGAGTATTTCGTCATCCCTTCTCCCAGGAATCGTAAGTACGCAGACGTATCAAACGCGAAAGCCAATTATCAAACTAGATTTAGTATGTAAACACTATAAGTACGTGCACCAAAGTCGCGGTACTCTGAATTTATTAAGTAGCGGACAAATGGCGTGCGGATTTCTAAATAATGAACAGCAATACTCTGAATATTCTGGAAAGTAATTTTGTCTGACGAAGTAGTCTTTTATACTATTGTTTCTACAATTTTACGAGATAAACTTATCCCGTCATTTTGTGTTCTTTTTTTTCGAATTACTCTTTGAGTCAAATGGAGATTTTAGAGGTTAGTTTCGTGACTCCTGAAGTTAACGTAGTTTTATTAACACGTTGAGTGCCACGCGATTTTATAAGGAAATTCCCATCAGGCCACGCGCGCTGCTTAGGAAGCGCGCTGGTATCGCGGTACAGGAATGCGAAGCAAATTAAAATTTGCCGTATTAAATAAAAATTAAGTGGACTTTAAATAAATTTTCGGTAACTACTTGAAATAATGTACATTTTTTAGTTTTATATCATTTTTACTGCAATGCGAAGCGCACTACTAGCAATTGAAATTGAAATTTACTCGATGCAGGTGTTTAATAATACAATGCCGTATCAAATAAAAATTAAGTGGACTTTAAATCAATTTTAAGTAACTACTGGAAATAATGTACATTTTTTAGTTTTATATCATTTTTACTGCATTGCGAAGCGCACTACTAGCAATTGAAATTGAAATTTACTCGATGCAGGTGTTTAATAATACAATCCCGTATCAAATAAAAATTAAGTGGACTTTAAATAAATTTTAAGTAACTACTTGAAATAATGTACATTTTTTAGTTTTATATCATTTTTACTGCAATGCGAAGCGCACTACTAGCAATTGAAATTGAAATTTACTCGATGCAGGTGTTTAATAATACAATCCCGTATTAAATAAAAATTAAGTGGACTTTAAATCAATTTTCGGTAACTACTTGAAATAATGTACATTTTTTAGTTTTATATCATATTTTCCACTGTCAGTCACCGATGACTGATGTGGCACTCAACGTGTTAATCGAGTTTTTGTGATATAGAATACATAAGGAGATTGTATTTGTTGTTAGATCGACATCTGTTGGATAATTTGGATCCGTTACCGATCGGGTCGCTTTGGAAAGATGTCTTAAACTTGAATAGTTTCTTATCAGTTCTCTTATCGGCAGTATGTTGTGCGTCTCGTTTAATTCAACAGTGTCTGATACTATTTCCACGTCAGATAAGCGGAAGCATGTTACCTGACTCCCTCGATTCCGATATTCGAACTATAACTATCGAACGTATACTTGGTTATACTTTTATATTTATTTATATATAAATTATGGTTGAAGGAATTCAATTAATTAATGAATTCAATTATTCGCGTTATGTTTATCAAATAAAAGTATATAAAATCTTAAACAATTCGCCGTGGCATATTCGAATAATTGCACTAAAAATTGAGTGACGAAGAAAGTGACGAATAAAGAATTCGTTTCAACCGAAATTCCGCAGATAAAAAAATACCTGTCGCTTAGTTTTTTTAATTCTATAACATAAATACGTGAAAACGGACAAAATCGGAGGCAGACACCTGCCAAGGGATTCTTGTAATTATATCTTGGGGTTTCTAACATTTTCTCTCAACATAAGTTTATTTATTAAAATTCCGCGAATTTGTTCGACGCGAATGCGTTAAGATTTCGATTATCGTTCGCGTTTTATGCTGTTATTGTGTTCATCGTGTAATAGGGATATTGTAATTGACATAATCGATCGGCTACCAAGAAGTCAGTTTTCTATTATTAAATACAGGAGACTCTGTTTTCTTGGAAACGAAGTAAACGTAAGGTGTCGGGGAACCAATGAACGTGCACTTACCTAATCAAGCTTGTAAACGATACACATGGTACATTTAATGCGAGAACACTCGAAGTAACTTATATTGAAATGCTGTAAATAAAATCTGAATACAAGTTTTTCCATAAATCATTGTCTCCCTCGATGATTCTTAATCCTGTACTAATCCCTAATCTTTTCGACGATATGTTACACGATGAATTTCATTGAATCTCGTAATAATTATTACGGAAGATTTTCGAAATGTACTCGAGAAAGTAATTCAGTGTCGGATCATCGCGGTAAACTTTAACGGAATTATCAATTATCAACTATCGATATCGTCTAATTCATTATTCGGTTGGTCACTGATCGTACGAACGATATAAATATTTATGTCTATAAATAATTGCCATTACTCGCGCGAATAAATTCGCCGCTTATCGCGTGCGATATTCAAGGATTTCGGAAGAGGTCCTTGAATGGCCGCCGCCATTGCAGTTTGTTCGAAGAAATTAGTATTCGTTTAATTAGCCATCGTGAGATTATGATTTAAGTTAGAAATATTAATCGGATGTTTGTAGTTTTATATTCGTATTATCTTCCGCGGTCGGATGTTTATCAATCATATTAATATATATTGATATTAATATTAATATCGATACTAATATCTTGTTGGCACAAATATGCGAATATTAATATCAATAATAATATCTTGTTGGCACAAATATGCGAATATTAATATCTTGTTGGCATAAATATGCGAATATTAATATCAATAATAATATCTTGTTGGCACAAATATGCGAATATTAATATCTTGTTGGCATAAATATGCGAATATTAATATCAATAATAATATCTTGTTGGCACAAATATGCGAATATTATTCGGTAAGTTTAAATCAAGACGATATTAGAGTTGTTTAACGAGATATCCAAATTCTTGAATACTAAGCCATTCGAACGGATTCTGAACGGAAGGGACTTTTTACTTCTCGTTCGGTGACACGCAGAAGCGTTTCCTCGTCCACCAAATCGCGGCGATTGCGGCCGCCAAGAATCCAATGCCGGCGACGATTCCCATGGAAATCGCCCGATTTCTACGATAAGCCGGGACTTCCAGACTTATTCGATCGCTGGTCGCCACGTCGTCCGTAACTGACACCGCTGCCACTTCGAAAGTATAGTAACTTTCTTCCTCCAATGTCTTCACTGTAAATTAATCAATTAATTAATTGGGAATCGATTAGTGGCTATCAAAATAAATGCCAATATACATTGAGTAAATGCAATAACTAAATCCAATAATAGTATATAAACACTAAACAATAACAGTAAAAAGACATAGTAATAATAACTGAAGCCAATAAACTTAATAAATTCTAAATAGCATTAATCAAATAAAATGGTAATAATAAAGCAATGAAAGAAAATCGAACTGGGGGAGATTTATTCTGTAAGATTCAGTTATAGGGATTGCGATTAATTTTATAAAAAATATTTCTTTTTTGACGGAGATTTACCTAAATAATAAGTGTCGGTGGTTTCCGCCCTTCCGTAGAGTTGTTCCGAGGGTCCCCGGAACCATCTTACCGTGTAGAGCCGTACCTGATCCTTCCCGTATGCCGGGGATTCCCAAGTCACCAAGTAACCCTCCACCGTAGCTTGAACTCTGACATTCAATGGAGCACTCATCCTTTCATCCTCTACATATTATATAATAAATAGCGTTACATAATAAATAAGAATCGATAGATCATAAAAAATGTCGACGTTAATTACCATGAGGACTGCGATATTCCGAGGCGGAGTTCTCGTTGATCATAGCTGAAATTCAATTTCACCTTGCGTTACCCTTTAATATAGAAATTTCGGATTGCATTTTACGTCAGATTATATATTTACGTTTCCTACTTTAAATGAATGTTACTTCTATTATTAAACACGACGATTATGCGACTTTAATACCCCCAGAATAACATCACCCACAAACTTATCATAAGTAGGTAATATTTAAAAGATATTAATTAAAAACTTGGCGGATTTATAGACATTTCTTGGACTCTACGTTCCCTGCCTTTCATGTGTTCTTTCTTAATCAAATACTTTCCTTTCTTTTATTGAAATTACGACGAGAATTTGTTGAAATAACAATTCCGTATAACTTTACGCCTCATTACAATTTGTTTAAACATCAAACTTGTAGTATTATAAATATTATAATATGTGTGATGCGCGGAGTGAAAGTAACCGGCAATCGGTTTCGCGCGGAACGTGTTAATTCGATCGCGTCGGTTTGATTAGAAAATGATTAATATATTATTACAAATAAGAAATAATAAGATTGTGGTTATTATACGTACTGGGTTGAGTAAAAACCCGCAACGTTTTACTAAACATCCCATCACCGTGCTTATCCTGACTGAGCACCATAAACTCGTACTCTCGTCCCGGACTTAAATTATTCACCGTTGCTTCCGTTATCTTTCGCGAGAGGATCTTCATGGTTCTCCATTCCGTGGTATCCGTGGGTCTGTACCTGAGTACATTTGGGGGGAGGGGTGGGATACAATTTGAATTCCAAGTTCAGAGTTTGGTATTGTTTTGAAGAAATTTTCATTAAAAATGTATTTTGTTGTTGTTACCAAACAGAATATTCCATCTTTGGTCTGACGTATCCTGGTATCCAAGTTAGAGTCACCGCGCTCTTGCTGCTGTTGGCACTCAAATTATACGGTGCTCTCGGGGGGACATTAAGGACCATTAATTCGGTGTCCGCCACTACGGTCGCAGCTTCGTTACTCGCTGCACATTGATACAATCCTCGGTCTTGTTCTTGTATTCTGTCTATCGTTAAATTACCGCCTATCAGGATGAACCTCTCCGGCGGTAACGGCGTACCATCCTTTAATGGAAATATTCATTTTCTGTATTCGATATTGATATTGTATTAGAATCTTTATTACAATATTTATATTTATATTACAATCTTTAATAAAATATTTATATTACATTCGAATTTTAAGCACAATATTTATATTGTATTAGAATCTTTAATACAATGTTTATATTCTATTGGAAACTTTATTACAACGTTTATACGACATTATAATTGTATTGTATAATTATATGTATTGCATTGTCCTGTACACAATTGGGTATGCAATATTAATCGCACAAATTATTATGGAAACATACCTTGTACCAAACGATCGCAGGTCGATGTGATTGGTCCCCGTCCCTCGCGTCGCAAGGAATCTCCAAAGTTTCGCCCAATTTTCTTATGTACAGATGTTGCGGGGTTATCGTAAACACCGGTGGTCTTTGAACGACCTAAAACAACCGATAATTTAACACTTTACACTTCGGGGCGATTCTCAGTCGCCACTCAGTTTATTGCGGCAATTTGAATGGCGACTGAGTGACGACATTAAAATTGACCCCAATTATCAGTGATTTAACGTCGAATAACGAAATATAACTAGAGAAAATCTTTATGTCGCCTCTCAGTCGCCACTCAGTTTATTGCGGCAATTCGAGTGGCGACTGAGAGGCGACATTAAAATTGACTTCAGTTGTCGGTGATGTAACATCCAATGACAAAATATAACTAGAGAAAATCTTAATGTCGCCTCTCAGTCGCCACTCAGTTTATTGCGAGAATTCGAGTGGCGACTGAGAGGCGACATTAAAATTGACTCCAATTATCAGTGATTTAACGTCGAATAACGAAATATAACTAGAGAACATTTTAATGTCGCCTCTCAGTCGCCACTCAGTTTAGTGCGAAAAATCGAATGGCGACTAAGAGGCGACATTAAAATTGACTCTAGTTGTCAGTGATTTAACGTCTAATAATAAAATATAACTAAAGAAAATATTAATGTCGCCTCTCAGTCGCCACTCAGTTTATTGCGGCAATTCAAGTGGCGACTAAGAGGCGACATTAAAATTGACTCCAATTATCAGTGATTCAACGTCTAATAATAAAATATAACTAGAGGAAATCTTAATGTCGCCTCTCGGTTTATTGCGGCAATTAGAGTGGCGACTGAGAGGCGACATTAAAATTGACTCCAATTATCAGTGATTTAACGTCTAATAACACAATATAACTAGAGAACATCTTAATGTCGCCTGTCGAGTGCAAAGGGTTAAAATACTAGGTACTCCATTTCGGAAGATCTAATATAATTAGAAAATAAAGGAACGTTTAACGCTCCTCTCGAGTCGGTCAATGGTCGCAATAATGACAGTGACACGATCAAAACGAATTAAGATTTCAAGCTACCAGTATATAATCCACTTTGACCCTTAACCTCCATTAATTTCATTCATTCATATATCACACTTTATTAATGAGACCTTTCATAATGTTCACCGTACTCATTCACATTAAATTCCGCTCCCCTACAATTATTCTCACATTGTATTCTCTAGAATGTTTCTATTATTTACTCCAGTAATAAAAATCTAGGAAAATTGACATTTCGATTTATCGATTACTTGTAAGATGTACTTGCCACTGTGATCGACGGACTCGGTCCTTCGGTACCCAATTCATTGTAGGGCGTGCAACTGTAACTTCCGGAATGCGTCTCATCCACTTTACTGAAATAAAGAGATCCGTTTCTCCGGTAAAAGACACCCTGAACGTTGTACGGGTCGAAGAGAAATCCATCCTTCTCCCAACGCAAGTTCGTCAGGGGTGGATTCGCCCGGAAGTGGCAGTCCAAGAGGGCTGGTTTCCCGTACGGAAGATAAACTTCTCGGGGAGCATAGATCACCTTCGCCTTGTCTGAAATATTTATTCATAATCGCTTTCGAATATAAATTATTACTTTTTATATTATCACCCTTAAGTATCTCAGTGATAATATTTTTAAAAATTTTAATTCAATGTCATCTTTGGAATATTTTTATCTAATATCTCGTATAACGCGATTAGTACGTTACGCGTTGTATAAAATCGGGTTATAGAAAAACAGTCGTAGCAATGTTTTTAGCGCGTCGTAGGAACTCACGTGATTCGGGAGTTTACGGTACTCAAAATTCGTTTTTACACTAAAAATTGAAGCGTTTAAGATAAATGAACATCGTTCCATTGTTTCATGGGGAACACAACAAATCCGGCAATTTATTGCTCGTTAAATCCCGGCTAGTAACCATTCCGATTACTCGAGTCGTTATCGTGAATTACTATCGTAATTACTATTATTATACGAGGGTTATTATTTCATTTCCTGGGCGAAAGTGCTTGATTACTTTAAAGGGAAGGCGATTACTTTCTAGGTGGAAGACATACATTGTACGTTGAGGAAGGCAGAAGCGACTTGCTGGTCTCCATTTTCACCGGTCACGCCGCAAGTGTACTCCCCAAGGTCACCCATGGCAGCTGAATTTATGGTCAAAGTCCCATCGTCGCCAATAGAAGCTCTTCTCTTGAGATCCTGGATTCACGTAAACAAACGAATTACCTTGTATTTCTGGCACCATGCTTTCATTTTCTTAAACTATTTTTTTTAACTATTTCGTTAGACTATTTTGTTAAACCATTTTGTTAGACTATTTTGTTAGACTATTTTGTTAGACAATTTTGTTAGACGATTTTGCTAAACTATTTTGTTAAACCATTTTGTTAAACCATTTTGTTAAACCATTTTGTTAGACGATTTTGTTAGACGATTTTGTTAGACCATTGTGTTAGACCATTGTGTTAGACCATTGTGTTAGACCATTGTGTTAGACCATTGTGTTAGACCATTTTGTTAGACCATTTTGTTAGACCATTTTGTTAGACGATTTTGTTAAACCATTTTCTTAAACCATTTTGTTAGACTATTTTGCTAGACTATTTTGCTAGACTATTTTGTTAAACCATTTTCTTAAACCATTTTGTTAGACGATTTTGTTAGACGATTTTGTTAGACGATTTTGTTAGACGATTTTGTTAGACGATTTTGTTAGACGATTTTGTTAGACGATTTTGTTAGACGATTTTGTTAGACGATTTTGTTAGACGATTTTGTTAGACGATTTTGTTAGACGATTTTGTTAAACCATTTTCTTAAACCATTTTGTTAGACTATTTTGCTAGACTATTTTTAAAGACTATTTTGCTAAACTATTTTGTTAAACCATTTTGTTAAACCATTTTGTTAAACCATTTTGTTAGACGATTTTGTTAGACGATTTTGTTAGACGATTTTGTTAGACCATTGTGTTAGACCATTGTGTTAGACCATTGTGTTAGACCATTTTGTTAGACGATTTTGTTAAACCATTTTCTTAAACCATTTTGTTAGACTATTTTGCTAGACTATTTTGCTAGACTATTTTGTTAAACCATTTTGTTACACTCTTTTGTTAGACGATTTTGTTAAACCATTTTCTTAAACCATTTTGTTAGACGATTTTGTTAGACGATTTTGTTAGACGATTTTGTTAGACGATTTTGTTAGACGATTTTGTTAGACAATTTTGTTAGACGATTTTGTTAGACGATTTTGTTAAACCATTTTCTTAAACCATTTTGTTAGACTATTTTGCTAGACTATTTTTAAAGACTATTTTGCTAAACTATTTTGTTAAACCATTTTGTTAAACCATTTTGTTAAACCATTTTGTTAGACGATTTTGTTAGACGATTTTGTTAGACGATTTTGTTAGACCATTGTGTTAGACCATTGTGTTAGACCATTGTGTTAGACCATTTTGTTAGACGATTTTGTTAAACCATTTTCTTAAACCATTTTGTTAGACTATTTTGCTAGACTATTTTGCTAGACTATTTTGTTAAACCATTTTGTTACACTCTTTTGTTAGACGATTTTGTTAAACCATTTTCTTAAACCATTTTGTTAGACGATTTTGTTAGACGATTTTGTTAGACGATTTTGTTAGACGATTTTGTTAGACGATTTTGTTAGACGATTTTGTTAGACGATTTTGTTAGACTATTTTGTTAAACTATTTGTACTATGAAGGGTCATTACCCGTAAATTAAATTAAATTAATCTTTAGCACGTCGAGTACCATGGCGGTAATCACAGATTATGCCAATATTACGAAATTCGAATTAAAATAAATATCGCTATCACAATGAAAATATTCCTATGCCAATTTTGCAATATTTCTAACGTTACTTATTTATATACTCTGTATACCCTGTATATAATTAAATGTTCAAGTCTAACTGAATATAAATATTTATATGTTTGTACTTATGTTCAATGTAACATTGTATACGTATTCTATCGTTAAAGTGTAGTACCTCGATTTCTGTGACTTCCATCCCTTCGCGGAACCATGTCACCACGGACTTCTCACCCTTCGCGACGCAGTCGAAGGCCACCGATTCACCTTCCAGGACTGTTTTATTAACAGGTGGGACTGCCAGGAGAGTCTCACCTGGAACATTCGTCGGAAACGACGACGCACCTGGGTTGAACGATTTAACAAGTCTGCCCAGTGTCAGGTTAGTAAGCGTAGCAGGATTAAAACAACATATCTGTTTTCCTCTTACATTAATTCTTAATAGCTTGCCAACAGCGGGATTAACACTTTCGGGACGGGATGTACCATCGGTGGTACATACATATACGATACGAACGGATCTAATCAATTTGATCTGCTACTTTTTATCATAAAATTAGGAAGAAGTTTGCAAATGAACCGAATGTAGATTGTTACTTGTATTTAAAAAGTTAACACGTAAATATATCAGGGGTACTGGAAAGTTATTAATCATTTTTTATCTTATAGTTGTATTTTTGGATATTAAATATTATTCTATTAGATAATCCATATCGTTATCTATGATCTACCAATGTCATGATTCCCTTTTTGAAACAATCAAATTCCTATGTTTCGATATGAAAATAATTCTGTACTGTCGAATTAATTACTTTCCGGTACTCCTAATATATATTAATTAATAGTGTTCATACTGATTAAAAAAGTGATTATTGTAATCAGAAAATGTATTAAAATGAAATAAAAATATTTGTTCATGTTTTGAATGTTTTATAGTAATAAGTAAATTATGATTGAATTCAAATCAGAGCCGTGGCGTGGAAAGTCAATTCAGGCGCCGTCGCGAAAGTGTTAATTCATGATATTATTCGCATTGGATAATTGCAATGCGATAATTGGATTAGCTTAATTAGTACCAGTTAATGATACATTGCTCGGCGGAAGCAAGCTTCGTGAGATAAAAATATCCAGAGAAATGTGTTATGTCGAATCAACCGGAAAAGAGTGGCGTTTTATCGAACCAGTGACGCGCAACCGGGATTCCTTTATAGACGTTTATTTACGTGAGTTGCCAGGAAAAAGGCGCGCCTCTAAAACCAGGAATGCAGTTTTCCCTCGATCCGTTTTATTTCAGGTGGAACGAGTCGAAATCCGTTAATTTTACGATGCCACTCTACGTGGGAAGTGTCATCTTAAAATAACGAGGTGCGAGAGATTTCGTAGATATCCGTTATCCTTTAATTAATTCTATCAACAGCCATTTCCTTCGTGGTCTGAAATTTCATTATGACTTCATTAAATTCAAGCTGTTGAAAGTGGAATTCCATCTTCTTGATAGGTGAATCATCGGAGTTCTACACTGCACGGGGGGGTCATAGAATTCAATATTTTTTTATTTGACCCACCGACTCTGCGTCATCTAATTGTTTCCTTTAATAGAAGATAATTTTCATTTTGCAATCTTATAATTATTTGTAAACGATGTACTCTCTACATTCAAAATGATCTTGTAATCTTGTCATTATTAGGTAAAGATCTACGTTCTATCCAAAAAAATAATCTTTCGATATTATAATTTTTAGCAGAAAATTTACATTCTAAATCTAAAATAATCTTTCGATATTATAATTATTAGCAAACGATTTACTCTTTAAATCCAAAATAATCTTGCAATATTATAATTATTAGCAAACGATTTAGTCTCTAAATCCAAAATAATCTTGCAATCTTATAATTATTAGCAAACGATTTGCATTCTAAATCCAAAATAGTCTTGCAATATTATAATTATTAGGTAAAGATCTACGTTCTATAAAAAAAAATAATCTTTCGATATTATAATTATTAGCAGAAATTTACACTCTAAATCCTAAGTAATCTTCCAATATTATAATTATTATCAAACGATTTACTCTCTAAATCCAAAATAATGTTGCAATATTATAATTATTAGCAAACGATTTACTCTTTAAATCCAAAATAATCTTGCAATCTTATAATTATTATCAAACGATTTACTCTTTAAATCCAAAATAATCTTGCAATATTATAATTATTAGGTAAAGATCTACGTTCTATCCAAAAAAATAATCTTTCGATATTATAATTTTTAGCAGAAAATTTACACTCTAAATCTAAAATAATCTTTCGATATTATAATTATTAGCAAACGATTTACTCTCTAAATCCTAAATAATCTTGCAACATTATAATTATTAGCAAACGATTTGCACTCTAAATCCAAAATAATCTTGCATATTACAATAATAATCAAAGGAACTACACTCCGAATCCAACAAATTCTTTCAAGAAAAGAAAGAACTAATAGTAACCCGACTAATAAATCTTCTCGAAGAAGTTGACTTAGAACAAAGAACTCACTTCCTGCTTACCAAAAACTCCTAGATGAAGATTTCACGGGGAATTAGCCACTGCTTCGTTCGGCGTTAGTGCTGATTAGACCAGCCTGACCCAATTTAGTGGTCAGGGTTGTTAGTCGGTCGGGCGGTTAACTAAGTTAATGGTCCCTCCGCCACTCGGGTGTTATCGGATTATGCGGAGAATCGAGTAAATACCAAAAAAGCAGAAAAACCATGGTACCTTACCATCGATCGCGAGGTGGAACCAGGTACCATTGTTCCTGGAGTTTGGTGTTCTGTTTGGGAAGATCACTTTGCACTCGTACCATCCTTGATCACTTTCGCGGATGTTGGTCAGATTGATGCTACCCTGGCCGTATCCTCGGTGCACCGCGTCTTCCAGCAGGTGAACCCGACCTTCGTAACCCAAACCCAATGATTCGTGTCCGTTGTACCAGGAGAAGATGTTTCGACCCTGGACCAATAAAAGTAAGATGCGTTTGAATCACTCGATGATTCAACGTAACTTAACCCTTTGAGTGCCACAGGCATTCAAAAAGAACCACGCGGAAAATGCCGATCATCGCGATCGCGCTCGACGTCCTTCGTGTAGATATATTATTTTATATCAACACTTTGACGGCCGCTAATTTGACTCAAAATCGCGCTACTACCGCCGGCATCTCTCGCGTACTGAAATACGGAAAGTTCAAAAAACCAATATTTTGAGAATTAAAAAACGGCAATATACTCGTAAGAATTAGAAGGCAGTAACTCAAAACAGTTAAATTGGATTAATATACAAACGTCAAATCTACGATCTCGAAATATTTATATAATGCTGGTCTAAGATTCCTGGTGCGAAGTAACAGGCGTTCGTTAAAGTGTTAATTCTTATATAAATGTAAAAATATGAGGGGTACTTGATTTTTCGAAAGATCGATTCTTTTGACCGAAAGGTAGATCTTCTGAACCGATTTTAAATTAGTCGGTTCTTTCGAGAATCGATTTGTTCTTCGTGAAAATCGAAAGCTAATTTTACTCTTTTTTCTTGTTTTGAGTCAAATATTCATAAATCGGAAAGATGATCCAACGTCTTCGACGTGGAATGGTGGAAGCGCGAGTGCGCCGCGTGGCAATGGAATTGGTTAATACGTCCCACGTTAAAGAGCTGATTAATTGGATATGCAGAAAAGAGTGTGATTCATACTAATTGGGAGCTCGAATAAATTCGATGTTAATGGGATCGTCCTGTTACGCGCACCGATGATGCACTTTTTCGTGGTAATTCATGATAGGGTAACTTAATCACTTATGTCATGGGATCATCATTCTTCCGAGTAATTATTATAATCTCGGAGTAAGTCTATCATCGCGGATCATAATGAGTGATAAAAGCTTGGTAAACAATATATTATTATATATGTTTATCGCGGAAAAAAGAATTATGAAATAGAAAACGCGACACTGTAAGCCTGGAACCGCAGGAATTACGTCTGATTGGAATAATATGCGTTCTCCAATAAAACTGACAAATTAGCAAAGCCAGGGAGGCCTCTGAGGGACTTTAACCCTTTCGGTACGAGCGCTCTGTCCACCGTGACACTCCCGCTGTAACGAGGCGCTATAACGAAAATACACACAGCGCATTTTTGAGATCAATTGGGATCAAACAATAATTATACCTGTAGCTGGTTTTTTCAGAAATCTTGTAAGAAATTAAGAAAGACTTTGCATTGGAATCATTTTTATTGTATAAAAAATATCGCTCCACTGTCGAATCGACAGTGAGTGTGAAATCGGTTGAAAAAGCAGAAAACATGGATGCCGGATATATCCGGCTCCCGTACCGAAAGGGTTAATGGTCGATGCTTGATTTCTGTGCAATGATGATTGAAATAATGTGCGTTCTCCAATAAAACTAAAAAATTAGCAAAGCTAGGGAGACCTCTGAAGAGACTTTAATCGTCGATGCTTGATTTCTGTGCAATGATGATTGAAATAATGTGCGTTCTCCGATAAAACTAAAAAATTAGCAAAGCTATGGAGACCTCTGAAGAGACTTTAATCGTCGATGCTTGATTTCTGTGAAATGATGATCGAAATAATATGCGTTCTCCAATAAAACTGGAAAATTAGCAAAGCTAGGGAGACCTCGGTCAAAACGAGGCCTGGTCGAAACGGCGCTAATCGTCCCTAATCGTCTGACAATGCGTTAACAGTGACCCACTGGTTGGACCCCTCGTGTCGCAGACTCGCGGTGACTAAATATAATGCAGCCTTGCGTCCCGTACTCCAATTACTATCATTCGATAGACAGAGAGGGAAGGTGCACCTGTTTTGCATACGCATCAGGGACCAATCAGGTTAAGTTCCACTTGATTTTATGCGGTAGCCCATGTGCAAAGTACAATCTGTTTCCGGCCTCCGATTCTGCGCAAGTCGAAACTCACATCCGCGAAGGAAGATCCCGAACGAAGAGTTACGGAAATCGAGGGATGCCTGCTGCGTTCGAGTCGTTGTTCATTAATTCATGTTTTCTATGATTTTATGAGATTACGTATTTCCGGCATCGTTGAAATCATTTTCACTATGATTATCGTTAAAATACGAAGACTGTGTCTGGTTGTACCAAGAAGTGTATGCTCGAATAATGCAATTGAAATGAATAATTAAATGTCGATAAAGTAGAGTGAAATCGATAAAAAACTTCGAACTGTATCCAACGATTGCGAACGATTCTATTGGGTTGTTCGGAAAGTAATTTCGTTTTTTCGTAGACAATTTTCGTATAATAAATAAGTATTTGATTAAATTATATATTAGCCATTATTTTCCAATACTTTTTGCCATCTTTCTGGCAGTAGCGTGATTCCACGCGCATAAAATTTTTGCTCTTTCCTGGCAAAAAACTGATACAATTAAATCCTCTGTCGGGAAAAAACGAAATTACTTTCCGAACAACTCAATAATAACCTCAATTTATTCTAAAATAAATAAAGCACTTTGAAGTGAAACTAGACTTAACCTTTTGTACTCAGAGGTGACTCCCAGTCGCCACTCACAAGTTATTCTTTGTTATTGAATTTAATATTAACACCGACGATGTAATCAATTTTAAAATCGCCTCTTAAAACAATAATTGAGTACCGATTTAATTTAATAATTATGACAATTATGGAAGCTTAACCCATACAGTACCTTGAAGCCAGTATATCGGCTTTCATTTATAATATAATATAAATGAATGTAATGATATATAGAATTAATAGCTACCTCAAAAATCGCCTACTTTTCGCGATATTTGTTGACGGTACTCGGAAAATTCCAATTTTAATACTACCGTAGTACCGCGCGGCAAGAAAAGTATCGATACAAATAAGAACAATATTAAGCAGAATTGTGTAATCCGGTAACCGCAATTAATATCATATCCGGACGTACGACGACGGGATTGCGTGACATTTCGAAATTGAGAACACACTGGAAATCCAGATACAGATGCGTGAGCTTCCCACGACGATGGAATTAGATATATTCGCGAACAATATCGTATAACCTAACCTACCTTGGACTCGGAACTTCTCTTACGCGACCGATACCTCCGCCATTTTGTCATCGCTCTCTAATACGTGTAATTAAAGCTAGAGAATTATGGAAATGTGCCAATCGAACGTTATGCAATTCAATTAATATTAAGACTAACAGGGAGTACTAAGCAGGCTACGTTTAGTCGGATTAACGCTGTTTAATCGTTGATCAGTCAATTGAATGTCGTTGCGTTGTCGTCGCGTTGTCGTTACTTGCGTGCTGGACATCATTAAACCCTGTGACCTTAGTACGGATTGTTTCCTAACTTTCGAAGCGCGCGCATGAAGGAGAAATATATGTCAGTCGGCGGATTCTATTTGTCCAATGATTATTTAACTCTTTTATTATCTTAATACCGAAACCCTTTTAGTGGCAAACATTGAATTGGCCAAGTAAATAATATCGGATTTTTCGGTTCGCTTAAATTGTGCGGAAATCAAACATCATATCTGGAAACAAAACCAAGTTTATGCAAATGGTTTTCAACCCTGGTTTTCGATTTTCCTAAGATTTCAGCAATCTCTCGGGTTGTATAACGCGGATTATTTTTAATTAGATTGTGGAGATTTGATCGTTATCAATCTCGATAGATCTGGCGGAATGTTTATCATCGATAAGACTAAAATCTGCATTACGAAACTTTTTCAAACATCTTCGCGCCGTTCTTTCATTCAATTCGCATTTTTATCTTTGCGAAAATCAGAAAGCATAAATGCACGAAAATATGTCTTGTCTTTGTTCATCTTCCAATCAAGATATGCAATAAAAACTGTAACTAATTATAATTCTAACCAATTATTTATTAAATAATACATTTATTTCGAAATTAGGAATCAGGAATGAAATAATTGAATAAATGAACGTGGAAGATGAAGTTGATCGACGAAACGAATCTTTAAGTTGATAATTCGACTATTAATATTGTTATTGTTGACCGCGTTATTGAGTAACAATTGATTGGATAACATTGATATCAATCCGATTTAACGATTCGATATATCGACACGGTCTTCCTCAGGTAACCGCAAAAACCGCATCAGGGACAAACCAACGCGACGGATAATATTTGAATGTCTCGATCGGATTCATATTATTTACGGTTGTTACGTAAACATTGCCGAGCGTGAGAATTTGGTCAAGGTACGAAAGTATGAATATACTTAACATATTACTTTAATATCAATCGCTCGCATCCTACGAGAGAATTACTAATATATTATAATAAATATGATTCCCCGCGGTGATTCTATGATCCTCGTTATTTGTTATATTAGGTTGTTACATACGAAACGTACGATTTTTAAGACAATCTTTAAGCTTGTATATTGTTCTTCATACGAAACTTTATTAATCAAATAATCACCATTACATTCGATACATTCTTTGGATTAATAAATATTGAATTTATAAATACTTCGAAAGCAATTTGACGGACTCTTGATTAGAAAATGTTTTCTCACGAAGTAAGAGTTCAAGATATTTAGTATGAAACGTAAGCCGTGTAAAAGTGAGGTTAGACACGTAAACAGAAGAAAATGAAGATCGGGTCTAATAGAAAAATTGGCAAGCTTTAAATTGGTGCCTCGCACATTCACAGACTGGAAACCATTTATAAACAGAAATGCTTCGTATTATTCTTACTATAAAATCGGACGTTTCATATGTAACTACTTAATAATATGATTTGTAATATGTTGTAGCATAACGATGAGAAAGCTTTGCTGTACTTACGTCACGATTCCATTGCAGAATGTATGGAATCGGTGTCTCGTGTGGAAAGTCAAGATCGCAATTGAATACCGCGTACTCCCCGACCCCCGCGCTCAAATAATTCGGCTCATTTTCCTCTTCCAATATCAAGCTGTAGCTGAAAGCTAAATTTAATTTTGATTAGTGGAAGATGAATTTAGTTGTTGTAATTATAATATTAGTTCTAACTTGAGGTGATCAACATATTTGAGAATTCGTTAGAAGCATTTAAGACAAGTCGTAAGCACCTGATTTTGTTAAGTTTCGTAATTTCTGTGCTTTTTTGTATTTATTTGATCGTATTATTATTATTATTTTCGGATGTATTAAAGGGTGATAACAGTAAAGGAATTAATAATTAATAATAAATAACTTGCGTCATTTGTTAAAGATTATAACGATTTTGTTTGAATTGAAGTATTAATAGTTCGAATTAAAATCGAAGGTAAAGTAATGGATTATAAGGTGTGAGAATTAAAACTGGAATATTGCCGGGGTTTTTTATATATATTTACGGATGAAATTCGGGGGAAAATATATATATGTATGAACCGTTATATAATAAACATCAATATTTAAATCGATGTATAATCAATATTTCGATGGATCGTGGAAATCGAATGCGAGGAATTTTATCTGTAAATATATGTATTCTTTATCCGTAATTCGTAATCTGTACATATTTTATTACGGATTCCGGATAAAATTCATTGTATTTGATTTTCGCGGTCCATCAAAATATTTATTACATAGCGGTTTAAACATTTATTTTTAATCCGTAATTCATAATATAATATGTACGAATTACGGATTACAAATTGCGGCTAAAAAATGCATATTTTTACCGATAAAGATCATCGTATTTGAGTTCCGTGATCCATCAAAGTATTTATTACATAGCGGTTTAAATATTTATTTTGAATCCGTAATCCATAATATAATATGTACAAATTACGGATTACAAATTACAACTAAAAAATATATATTTTTACCGATAAAGATCATCGTATTTGATTTCCGTGATCCATCAAAATATTTATTACATAGCGGTTTAAATATTTATTTTGAATCCGTAATCCATAATATAATATGTACAAATTACGGATTACAAATTACAACTAAAAAATATATATTTTTACCGATAAAGATCATCGTATTTGATTTCCGTGATCCATCGAAACATTAATTACACAGCGATTTAAATATAAATTGTTACAGACAAAATTCATCATATCCGATTTCCACGATCCATCGAAACATTTCCCTCAGCGAGTTTAAAAGTAAGCGCTCACGTCACGTGACGACTGTATCGAGTCAATTTCAGGAAATTGGATAATTTTCTCCCGCATTAACTACGATCACAGAGTGAATTCAACTAAAACGCTTTAAAACCCGAATAACAACTAGGTTTGAATACGAACAATAAAAACAGTACCATCGTTCAATGAATAAAGTCACCAGACATAATAGTCACTAAGGAATAGTACACCAATATTCCTTACCTTGATAACAGAGGAAGATCGTTAGAAACTGGTGAAACCTTTTCGTACCGGTCATCCTCGTGATCCCCGTATTAATCCAACGAATTCTTTAATCCACCCCTTTCCCTTCAACGACGTTACGTCAGAGATACAAGAAACCGTGGATCACACTTCGCGACGACGACCGACGACGACGACGGCGAACGACGCACGAGAGCAAAACACATCTGTCATCACCCACACTCATCAAGGATCGACCACCACCTGCGATAATTAATTGGCACGAGGCACTCTTTCACGATTAAAGGTGGACCGATCGATATTGATTCATCCTTCAACCCCCTTTCGTCCTCTATCTTTTTCTCTTTCTCTTTCTCTTATCTTCGAGTAACCCGATTAAGAATAATCCTTCCTCCGCAGGAAAAAGTCAATAAGTGACTCGCAGCGATCGGTGAACCAATGGAGGACCGTTTCTTTCGCGACGGACTTCGTTGCAGTGTTCACGATTGGAGAAACCGGATGTCGCTTCCGAGAATGATTTGAATTATTGTGTTACAAGGATGTTGATTAGTGGAATGATTTTTTGTGTTTTCTCTTTTTTGGAATGCTTTAGTGGTTTGGATAGATGCACGGATTTAGTGGTTACTCGCCGTTCGTTCACCGTTTGAACGTTCTTCACGGAGTGGTTCGATGGTTGGAGCGATAAGCGAGTAATCGGTCCGCCTCGGACAATCCGAGCGGATACGAGAGCGAATAGCGAATAGCACCGAGAAACCACAGGAAGGGGTTAAAAGGTTTGGTGGAGGGAGGAGAGGAGAGTACAACGGATTCCAGTGGTACGAAGAATATGCTTTTTTAGCGTTTGTTTCGGATTGCTCGACACACCCACTATAGTTAACATTCCGAATAATTGGAGTGGGACATCGTGATATTACGTCAAGGCATGTTTAACCCGAATCCGGGAAGAGGCACGGTGTCGGAATCTGTTTATTTATTTATTTATTTATGTATTTATTATTATTAAACGGGTTGGTCATTCTACATATACAAATATGTAGATAAAAGGGTGGAAAGACAATGTATGTATATAGCGCAATGAGAGAAATATATTAAAAAGGAGTAGCAAGACTTTGAAACATATTTGTAGAAGTAAATTCTAGAAATTTAATTTAATTATGGCGATAGGAAATATTTTATTATTCTAATTTACGCAGAAATATGGAACGGGTGTTTTAAGATTTTATTCAGATTTAAGATTGTATTTTTTATTATGAGGATAAGTTGGGGAAGGTGTTTATTGTTTATATTAGGTATGTTTATATTCTTTACATTAGGACGGGTGTTTTAAGATTTTATTCAGAAAATCTGGGAAGAGAAACGGCGTTGAAATCTGTTTTTTATTCCAGTTTCCGTAAAATGAATAAATATTGGGGAAGGTCATAAGGGTAGATCGAGGAAGGTGGCTTCATTAATATGTAATCAATTCCTAATAAATATACAACAATCGCATGATACAAGTTATAAATATTGTTAACACCAATTACTGGTCATTTAACTATAATTAAAGATGAATTTGAATTTTTAGCAAAATAGAGCTTTTTAATTTTTCGTTAATCATAAAAAAAAGTCTTCCTAAACTTTAAGAAAGTACCGTTGCTAAATAAGGTTTCCGATTAGTATAACGAAGGAATTATATTAGTAGGTCCTTTCGTATAAAATTGTAGATTTTTCAAAAGACTCGGTTTTACAATATAATTCCCTGCTCGTTACAGTTAATAGAAAATGTTAAAATTTATTGAATATATTATAAATGAAATGTATCGGTTCAAAATTATTGAATATACTAGAAATGAAAGGTACCGGTTCCAAATTATTGAATATATTATAAATAAAAGGTATCAGTTCAAAATTATTGAATATATTAGGTGGTCCAATAAGTTCGTTCCGTTTTCGGCGCGGCGACTTTATTACCTTCTTACATGAGTAATAAACCACAATACATACTCAGGTAAAAATGTACATATTCCAGTACACTTCTAGTTTTGCTTTCGTGCGAATTAGACGTATTTTTTCAAGTTTTTCTGTAATATCTAAACTAAAATCATGACGGATAACAAAATTCAGTTTCGACACATCATGTTATACGAGTTTCGTAAAGGGTATAACGCTTCGGAAACTTCGAGAAATATTTGTGTTGTTTACGGGGAAGGTGCTGTAACAGATCGTACGTGCAGAAAATGGTTTGATCGTTTTCGTGGAGGAAATTTTTCATTAGAAGATGACCATCGCGCTGGACGACCACATACTGTTGACAACAGTGCTGTACATGCATTAGTGGAACAAAATCGTTGCATTCAAGTGCGTGAAATTGCATCGGAACTTCAAATGAAAAAATCCACCGTGCATAATTGTTTACGGAAGATGGGATTAATTTCAAAGTTGAAATGTGGGTGCCGCACGAACTGACGGAGCGTAACCGCGCAGACCGCCTGACAGTGTGCATGGCTCTGCTGAATCGGCATCGAAATGAATCGATTTTAAAAAGAATTGTTACTGGAGATGAAAAGTGGATACAATATGAGAATCCTAGAAGAAAACGTAGTTGGTGTGAAGGCAACGAACTGCCCGAATCAACGGCAAAACCTCGACTGCACCCAAAAAGGGTATTGTTATCGGTTTGGTGGGATTACGAAGGAATTGTTTATTATCAACTTTTGCCAAACAACTGTACCATCAATGCCGACAAATATCGCGACCAATTGGACCGATTAAAGGAAGAAATTCAGAAAAAAAGGCCAGCATTAGCCAACAGAAGGGGCGTGATATTACAGCACGACAACGCTCGACCACACGTGGCAAGAAATGTTATTGAAAAATTGCATGACTTTGGCTGGGAGGTCCTGCCGCATCCTCCGTACTCTCCTGACATAGCTCCATCAGATTATTATTTATTTCGGTGCATTCAAAATTCGGTTACCGGAAAAAAATTTGAAAACTTTGTGGTCCTCCAAAAGCACGTGGCGGAGTTTTTTAATAAAAAAACGAAAGACTTTCATCCGAAAGGAATTATGAAGCTGCCTGAGAAGTGGCAAGAAGTAATTGAAAAGAATGGTGACTATGTATGTGAATAAAATAAATTGTATTTGAAAAAAACGGCGTTTTACTGTAACGGCTGAAAACGGAACGAACTTATTGGACCACCTAATATTAGAAATGAAAGTGGAGTTTATCGGTGGAGTTTATTATTAGATCATAAACCCTATCACGAATCGTGAGAATCTAACAATAATTGAATTAATATCGTTGCTCGGCGACGTATCGTTGATCCCGTGGACGGTGTTCTTTCACGGTGACCGGAAGCATTAACCTGCATTCAGTCGAGAACGAATCTTCGGTCACCGACTCTGGCCGTTCTTTCAATGCTGCTCTTTCGTGGTCAAAGCTGATTCGAGGGAATTAAGGAACCCGAGCGAAGATTAATGGTTCACTAAACTCATTTCTCTACTGAAAAGGATCACTCGTTTCGGAAACCAGACGATCGAACCGATCGAACCGATTTCGATCTCGAGCCAAATTTAATTCGCGAGCTTTCGTGATTTAAACCTCTTTTGCTCTATTTTTTTATATTAAATGGAAAATATATATATTTCTGCACACATTTTTGAATCGACTCACCTGTTTTTGATCTTTTTTCTTTCTTGGCATGCAGTGAGAGGTGTTTTGTTGATCAATATCGTATATAACGTGAGTTTTAATTGAAATATATAACGATATTATTATTTTTGATAGCACTTTTTAGAGGATAATCTTTTTATAATCGGAGTCGATATAATTATATCAGAAGTAATTATATCATTACCTGGGATAATTTTGATTTAAACCCAAATTTAGTGTAGGAAATAATATAATTAAGTACTTTTGATAGAATTCTTTCGACTTCGATGATAAAAAAATTGTAAACTAAAAAATTCTGTCCAAAGTAATTATATCATTACATACGCTGAATTTCAATAAAAATTATCAGATTAATGCTAATTACTTTTGATAGAATTTTTTAGCATATTAATTTAGCATCGGAATCGAAACAATTCAATCAAAAGTACCTAATTATATAATTTCCTACGCTGAATTTAGATTTAAATTAAAATCATCGTATTGGAATAATTACTTTTAATAAAATTTTTGTGTCTGCAATACAACAAAAGTTATGCGCTAAATAATTCTGTTAAAAGTAATTACAACACAATTACAAATCTGATCTAAAAAGTAAGTATGATGTAATTACTTTTTAGATTTGAATTAAAATCATCGTTGCATCCGATATTGATCAATTCCAAGGAAGAAGAAAAAAAGATCGAGAAGTGGAGGGTCGGTTAGAAAATATGGGCAGAAATATGTTAGAATCAAGTAAGAATTTACGTGTCACGTATAATTTTGAGAGCCCTCGCGATGGCTGGAGGTCGTACTTATTTTACTTCTCGTGATCCCTTTTATTTATCCGCCCACGTCGCGTAATTGTCGCTCACGGCGCTCTCTTAACGAACACTCTGACTTCCGTTCGTGGATATTTACCATTGTCGCGTTCCAACGCTTGTTTTGCGCCCTAATATTCACACATTTTTGTGGTTTCATCGGCCCGTCAATTAGGCGAAGAAAAATTCTCCTTAACCCTTTATGACTCAATTTTTTCGTGTCTATAAGAAAATGTATAATGAGCAAGTAGTTAATACGTTGAATACTGTGGGGTTTATTGGTGACCACCGATGCCAATATTACTGAAATTCGAATCAGATATATTGCAAATATCCATAAAATTTGCAGTACTTTTATTGTTGTCACAATAAATTGAGTGGGTACTAAGAATTGCCTATAAAGTATTGCAACAAATTAATGATAAGTGGCGATTGAGAATCGCCGCAATAAATTGAGGGGCGACTGAGAATCGCCGCAATAAACTGAGGGGCTGCTTAGAGTTGCCGCGATAAACTGAGGGGCGGCTGAGAGTTGCCGCAATAAACTGAGGGGCGACTGAGAATCGCCATAATAAACTGAGTGGCGACTGAGAATCGCCTCTAGAGTAACGCAAGAAACTGAGTGGGAACTGAGAATCGCCGCTAGAAACTCAGTGGCGACTGAGAATCGCCTCTAGAGTAACGCAAGAAACTGAGTTGGAACTGAGAATCGCCGCTAGAAACTCAGTGGCGACTGAGAATCGCCGCTAGAAACTCAGTGGCGACTGAGAATCGCCGCTAGAAACTCTGTGGCGACTGAGAATCGCCTCTAGAGTACCGCGACAAACTGAGTGGCGACTGAGAATCGCCTCTAAAGTACCGCGACAAACTGAATGGCGACTGAGAATCGACTCTAAAGTACCGCAAGAAACTCAGTGGCGTCTGAGAATCGCCTCTAGAGTACCGCGACAAATTGAGTGGCGACTGAGAATCGCCTCTAGAGTACCGCGACAAAATGAGTGGCGACTAAGAATCGCCTCTAGAGTACCGCAAGAAACTCAGTGGCGTCTGAGAATCGCCTCTAGAGTACCGCGACAAATTGAGTGGCGACTGAGAATCGCCTCTAAAGTACCGCGACAAACTGAATGGCGACTGAGAATCGACTCTAGAGTACCGCAAGAAACTCAGTGGCGTCTGAGAATCGCCTCTAGAGTACCGCGACAAAATGAGTGGCGACTAAGAATCGCCTCTAGAGTACCGCGACAAATTGAGTGGCGACTGAGAATCGCCTCTAAAGTACCGCGACAAACTGAATGGCGACTGAGAATCGACTCTAAAGTACCGCAAGAAACTCAGTGGCGTCTGAGAATCGCCTCTAGAGTACCGCAACAAATTGAGTGGCGACTGAGAATCGCCTCTAAAGTACCGCGACAAACTGAATGGCGACTGAGAATCGACTCTAGAGTACCGCAAGAAACTCAGTGGCGTCTGAGAATCGCCTCTAGAGTACCGCGACAAAATGAGTGGCGACTAAGAATCGCCTCTAGAGTACCGCGACAAATTGAGTGGCGACTAAGAATCGCCTCTAGAGTACCGCGACAAAATGAGTGGCGACTAAGAATCGCCTCTAGAGTACCGCGACAAATTGAGTGGCGACTAAGAATCGCCTCTAGAGTACCGCGACAAAATGAGTGGCGACTAAGAATCGCCTCTAGAGTACCGCGACAAATTGAGTGGCGACTGAGAATCGCCTCTAGAGTACCGCAAGAAACTCAGTAGCGACTGAGAGTCGCCTCTCGAATTGCCGTAATGAACTACATTTCGACTGACAAGAGTCGCTTTTCAAGTGAAAAGAGTTAAGACGAGACTCCAAGGATCGAAGAGATTTTTGGTGAGCGTTGAGTAAATGAAATTTCGATGTAGTTTACGTGAGGTGTAAAACGAGGAGGAGGAAACTGCATCGATGCAGTCGGTCGGCATTTGCGTGGGTGACCTCAGATTACGTCACATCCGTCCCTTGGCACATTAGCAGACTGCCCACAGCCTTGTCACGCTGTTGAGATAATGGATCCATTCGCATGGATCACGATCCAGGATTGGACGTGCCCGGGACACTGGAAATAAATGCGTGCATAATGATACCGAACGTATTATTTCATCGACCACGTACATATGAAGGGAACGATTTCTTCCTGGTCCACCTGTCGATCTTCCCAATCAATGATTCACCGACATTCAAATCCGAAAAAGATATCAAGCAACACGCAGAAACCTTCCACTCTCAAATCGAAATACACCTCGATTCGTTATTTGCATTCTTACCCCATTAATTAATTATTCATTAATGTGAATATTAATATGAATCAATTAATACATTGTAGACGGTATACTTTATTTATGAAAATTTATGTTCAAATCCTGATACTGTTCGAGTACTAATTTAATAATTAATATGTGATATTAAAAAGATATAAAAAACACGAGAAAGACTTCCATTATCAAATCGAAATACACCTCGATTCATTATTTGCATTCTTACCCATTAATTCATTATTCATTAATGTGAATATTAAAACGAATCAATTAATACATTCTAGATGGTATACTTTATTTATGAAAATTTATGTTCAAATCCTGATACTGTTCGAGTACCAATTTAATAATTAATATGTAATATTAAAAAGATATAAAAAAACCCGAGAAAGCCTTCCACTCTCAAATCGAAATATACCACGATTAATTATTTGCATTGTTGCCATTAATTATTCATTAATATGAATCAATTAATACATTGTACACGGTGTACTTTATTTATGTAAATTTATATTAAAATCCTGATACTGTTCGAGTACCAATTTAATAATTAATATGTGATATTAAAAAGATATAAAAGAACACGAGAAAGCCTTCCGCTCTCAAATTGAAATATACCTGGATTTATTATTTGCATTCTTACCATTAATTATCCATTAATGTGAATATTAATATGAATGAATTAATACATTGTAGACGGCATACTTTATTTATGAAAATTTATATTAAAATCCTGATACTGTTCGAGTAGCAATTTAATAATTAATGTGTGATATTAAAAAGATATAAAAAAACCCGAGAAAGCCTTCCACTCTCAAATCGAAATATACTTCGATTCGTTATTTGCGTCGTTTCAATTAATATTCATTCTTTAATTAATATGAACCGTAATTAAATTCGTCCCGAACGCGGTACGTCTTTCGTTAACACGTTGAGTGCCGGGCCGAAATCCGTGTTATACGATACCCCTCGATGAGCGTCCGTAACGTCTATATAAAGTCTAAAAATAATTACTTTACGTTGTTATCGTAACGTTAAAAGTATTGCAAATTTGAGGAATATTAGCGATATATTTGATTCGAGTTTTAGTAATATTGGCATCGACGGTCACCGGTGACCACGGCATTCATCTTGTTAAAGATGGCGATAAGACATCGCTCCAGTTTTCGACACGATCTTACTATTCTCTGAATCGAGGGAAATCATGGAAATTACGGTAATTCTTGTTAATCAGTGACACAAATGGTTCACGCAAATGACACTCCTCGTATATTTAACCGTGAGTTACACGCAGTTTCTTGGGAAATTCTGGAGAAACCGAGATTCCTTTGGTTCTTAAAAATACGATCTTCCAAGATATTCCTTGATGCGACCTGATTTCCGAAAATTGCCAATCCTTTTATTATCGTCGCTGATCATTCAAAATCATAATTTTTTATGGCGATTTGCACGCGTTTTTTCACGGAATGGAATAAATTTATGTTCGTGTCTGAGTGCATTATTATAACTATTATATGCATAATTATAATTTAATTCGAATAGTTCAATTCATTATAATCATAATAATAATAGAAGTATAATTTAATTCGAATAGTTCAAGTCATTATAATCACAATAATAATACAAGTATAATTTCATTCAATTAATTCAATTCATTATAATAAATATCATAATAGAAGTATAATTTAATTCGATTAATTCAAGTCATTATAATCATAATCATAATAGAAGTATAATTTAACTCGATTAATTCAAGTCATTATAATCATAATCATAATAGAAGTATAATTTAATTCGATTAGTTCAATTCATTATAATCATAATAATAATAGAAGTATAGTTTAATTTAATCAATTCAATTCATTATAATCATAATCATAATAGAAGTACAATTTAATTCGAATAGTTCAATTCATTATTATCATAATAATAATAGAAGTATAATTTAATTTAATCAATTCAATTCATTATAATCATAATCATAATAGAAGTATAATTTAATTTAATCAATTCAATTCATTATAATCATAATCATAATCGAAGTATAATTTAATTCGATTAATTCAATTCATTATAATCATAATCATAAGAGAAGCATAATTTAATGCAATTAGTTCAAGTCATTATAATCGTAATCATAATAGAAGTATAATTTAATTTAATCAATTCAATTCATTATAATCATAATCATAATCGAAGTATAATTTAATTCCATTAATTCAATTCATTATAATCATAATCATAATAGAAGTATAATTTAATTCGATTAGTTCAATTCATTATAATCATAATCATAATAGAAGTATAATTTAATTCGAATTGTTCAATTCATTATAATCATGATAATAAAATAATTAGAATTATATACACAATTATAATTATCATAACACAAACGTGCAGAACGCGACTGAAAATAAATATAATATTTCATGGTTCAATTCTTACCTTACAATAATAATTAATGATCGATGAACATTTCGAACGAAAGAATCCGTCGTGCAATGAAAATATCTCGATGGCCAGGTTTCTAAAATAACGTTTGTATTTATTAAATTTAAACGTTATAAACTATGATATATATATTATGTATACGATACTCATGCAATATATTATATTAATACGTGATAATATAATATATTATACGCTATATGTATATTTAATGTGTGTCCTTCCATTAAAAAGCCGGGTAACGTATTATTAATACGTTCGAAGATATCTTTATTCACTATATAAACGTTGATCGAACTTTTCCATCTCGACACCTCGAAGAATGTTCGTATAATCGTATAATATATTCATATATATATATATTCATATATATATTCATTCAATTGTTTCTGTATTTATTTATAATTCTTACATTCAATCGTACGTCGCGAATTATTCTAAAAAGGGGATTGGTGAAACGTTAAACATCTCACAGAGACAGCGTTCCATAATTTGCTTTTATTTCATTCAAATGTCGCTTGATTTCTTTCACTTTTATTTTATTCGATAATAAATTGTCTACAATTTCTCCTAAGTTTAGTACGTCTTGGAGTTTTTTTCTGGTGTGAAGGATCTTGGGGGGGGGGGGTATGGAACGGGGGGTGGGGGTTGGGTGGAGAAATTCGCGAGAAAGCATTAGGATTAGATCGAATCGAATCGAATAAAAAGTGATTTCGATGAAGTAAACAGCCGGGTTCCGGAAAGATGACGAACCCTTTTTCCAGGCTTTCGCAGACGTTTCACGTGTCTTGGGATCCACGGGGGAAAGAAAGAGTAGGATTTCAAGCGGAAGCGGAAGTGAAAAGAGAGGTCGTACAGAAGAAACGCTTCGTTATGCATTTAAGCGACTCGATGAACGACGATGGATCGTAACATTAACTATTTTACAATGTTCATAACTCGGCTATACAATCAATTAAAGAAATCTATGTACACCGTGCAATAAATTTCACCGATTCCGATGAATTCATGATTTCTTTTTTCGAAATATACTTCGCGATAATGTTTTTATAATTTCTATTATGACAATCAATTTTTATTGGTTCCGTCAATGTTTCATTGGTCAAGAAATGACATGAAAAGAAATTACGACTTTTTGAGAATTTCTTCCACTCCTTTTTCCCGGCAAAGCAGATATCAATAAATATTTCAGTTTTATAATGAAAGGCATTTTTCATAATTATATATCATTGTGATATAATAAAAATATTAATAGGACGATGATAATTATTTTTACGAGAAAAATGATTCATTTAAGATTAATAATCGCGTTGGATTCAAAAGGGTGCAAGAAGACCGTTTTAATTAATTGTATATTCGGTTGTTTAACAAACGAAATTATAAGAACTCCAGTATTCATGGAATTATAGAGAAACTGAGCGGCCATGATTTAGAATTTCTTTAAACAAATTCCATAAAACTCGTACTTGGAACTGCGACGATCATTTCTTTCAATTTCAAATCTTTTCAATTATTAAATAATACTTCATCTCTAATCTGAATAATCATCTTTGCATTTTACCTCAACGATCCATTAGTGTCTCCATAACTCTTTATTTATGTACATTTACATTACTTGAATTAATACTAATTAATTAATAATATTGTTCGAGTATCGGTCGCGTCGCTATTTCATAATTAACATGTGACACTGAATTATGAAATATAATACAAATGAAATAAATCAAACAATTACAGAAACACTTGTGAGAATTGAAGTTCAACATTTCGATTCGATGCACCAAATTTTTGGATGACTCTTTACTTATTTATAATTCTTATTATTCTCAGTCATAATTTGGATCTATTTATGGAAAATCGGTTTATTTAAGAACAGTACTTTTCTGCCTTTTTCTTTGCCTCGCGACGAACAAATTACACGAACTTTTTTAACCGGAAGTACCGATTAGAACAATGGAAAGTCGCAGTACCAGACGAGAATAGTACCCGAGAGCCATTATAATAATCATCGAAGGTATTCGTTAACACGTTGACTGCCGTGGGAGTCACCGGTGACCGACCACGCAAATATTACTAAAACTCTAATCAAATATATTTATCATTAACACGTTGAACACCATGGCGGTCACCGGTGACCTCCGATGCCAATATTACTAAAATCGAATCAAATATATCGCTAATATTCGTAAAACTTTTAATATTTTAACGTTACGATCACGATATAAAGTAACCGATATATCATAGGGCGCTTAAACAGTTTTGTTTTTAGAATTTATATCGACGTTACGGACGCGTATCGCGAGGTATCGTATAACACGGATTTCGGCGCGGTACTCAACATGTTAATATTTGTAAAAATGTTAATATCTTTATTGTTACGATAACGATATAAAGTAAGGTATCACTGAACGCTTAAATAGTTTCGTTTTTAGATGTTATTTACATGTTACGAATCAGTATCGCGGGGTATCGTAGAGCACGGATTTCAGTCCGGCAGTCAACGGGTTAATAATCGAATACGTGGTTGATGATGGAAGAGAATTCGAGTTACGTCTTTTAACACTAGAACCACCGAATGGAATATGTTTATTATAATATTTCGCGTATTTTATAATTCACGATTCGTCCCTCGAATCTCGCGGCGTATAAAATTTTCTTCATCTTCCGTCGAATTTTCGAAATATTGAATTCTATTGATACATTCGTGACTTACCGTCGATGTTATTAAATAATCAAGAATTAAATGTATATATAAATGATTTTTGAAAGTAAAATTTGCGTGGTCGTTCCAGTGTTAATTTATCGTGTTTCACGTAACTCCGATGTCCGACTGGCTTCGAACACCACGTGATCAATTAGATCAGATTTCGTTTCCTTGAATTTGCTTTTTAATTACAATGCCGTTAGACGTACGATGACACCTCGAAGCAGCATTGATACGTTTCGTAATCTCGAAACATTTCTCACCGACTTCCATATACAGATGTTGCACTCCAAATTAACCCTTTTGCAGAACACATTCATATTTTTATAAATCAAATGTACCGGCGTTAAATACATATTTATGTTAATTTTATGCAATTTTATATTATTTTATGTTTAAGTATTATCATGTACATGGAATAAAAGTTTTATTTCGGAACAATAATTTTACATTTGAGTTTAGTTTTATTATAATAGCTGAAGAAAAGAAATTCGTGGGAAAGCTAGATTTGCAGGAGGATGAATTTGATTTGTGAAAGGGGGAACTTGATTGGCAGAAGGGTTAATTTGGAGCGCAAAACCTGTAGAATTATAATACAATATTTCCGACATCGTTAAAAGGGTTTTCGCTAAGATTATCGTTAAAATACGAAGAACGTGTCTAGTTGTACCAAGAAGGATGTGCTCGATTAATTCAATTCAAATAAATAAATATAAGTCGATAAAAAAGAGAGAAATCAGTCTAAAATATCCAATCGTATCCAACGATCGCGAAGGATTCTAATAATCTCAATTTATTCCAAAATAAATAAAACACTCCGAAGTGAAAATAGGATTAAACATTTGCACTCCTGGGCGATTCTCAGTCGCCACTCAGTTTACTGCGGCAACTCGAGTGGCGACATTAAACTTTATTTTTCCAGTTATATTTTGTCATTGGATGTTACATCTCCGACAACTGAAGTCAATTTTAACGTCGCCTCTCACTCGCCACTCGAATTGCCGCAATAAACTGAGTGGCGACTGAGAGGCGACATAAAGATTTTCTCTAGTTATATTTTGTCATTGGATGTTACATCTCCGACAACTGAAGTCAATTTTAATGTCGCCTCTCAGTCGCCACTCGAATTGCCGCAATAAACTGAGTGGCGACTGAGAGGCGACATAAAGATTTTCTCTAGTTATATTTTGTCATTGGATGTTACATCTCCGACAACTGAAGTCAATTTTAACGTCGCCTCTCACTCGCCACTCGAATTGCCGCAATAAACTGAGTGGCGACTGAGAGGCGACATAAAGATTTTCTCTAGTTATATTTTGTCATTGGATGTTACATCTCCGACAACTGAAGTCAATTTTAACGTCGCCTCTCACTCGCCACTCGAATTGCCGCAATAAACTGAGTGGCGACTGAGAGGCGACATAAAGATTTTCTCTAGTTATATTTTGTCATTGGACGTTACATCTCCAACAACTGAAGCCAATTTTAATGTTGCCTCTCAGTCGCTATTCAAATTGCCGCAATAACCTGAGTGGCGACTGAGAGTCGCCACTCGAATGTAAACGGTTAAAAAACGCTAGAAAAAGAATCTATTCGAATTACGAGCCATTCTGCTCCGAGGGATGAATGTTTCTCTTACGATTCTGAAAAATATTCTATGCCGGATGGCTTTCAGGTACGTAAAGAGCGAAATACTTAAATTAATTGATTTCCATAATCGGTGACTATGCAACGTCACGCGAATTGCATTAACCCTTTATAGCCCAATTTTCTTCGTCTTTAAAAGGAACCCCTACAACTTAATCGAATTAAACGCGATTCTAACGAAGGTACATTACGTGAAAATACTGGATTGGCCAAAAAGTTCGCGAAATTTACATCCATTTTTTGCAGGGTATAGAAAGCTTTTTATAAAAACGAGAAGTTATCAAAAGATAGGAAAATATTAAAAGTCAAAAATAAATAATACATTCTTGAATATAGAAAATTGAAATAATGTACAAAATTAAATAAATCTCACTTTCTATTTATATATTAAAAACCGCATGAACTTATTGACCAACCTAATAGTAACAGAATTATTCAATCAATGAAAATCAACTAATCAACTAAAATAAAAGATACGAATAGACGAGTATGTGACTTGAAAGTTACATGGAGCTATACAGGGTTAACGATAATAATAATATGAATAATAATTGTAAATGAATGAACGTTACGCGACGAAGTGGAATCACGAATCCTAATGAATTGATTAATAATAGTGCCGTGACGACGACGATTCGAAGGAGACCTTTTCAGGAACGAAAGTTCGGACGTTTAATGTAAACGAAGTGAATAATAAACGCGAATACGACGATCGTTTAACGAACGAATAATTCACGATTCAACCATATCATTAATAACATGCAATTGCGTTAAAAAAACCATTGCCCGTATTACCACCATTACTCTCCACACGATTTCTTATCAGATCCTCATTCAGAATTATTTATTTATTTCAATCACGATCAACGAGACCCATTTTTGTTTTCCACGAGTGGAAACATGGTACACGCGCCATTGTCGAGTTTACATGTCATCTCCTTCCTCTCCGCCATTTTCTTTTATTCCATCGCTCCTTGAGATCGTTGTATCTAACTATGATATATCTACACGTTACTTATACGCCTATTCGATTGGTTGCTTTCTGCGTCCCCTTTTTTTCACCGGGTTTCAAACGATCTACGTAAAAACAAGAGGACCGCGTTTTCAGGAAACAAGAACATTCCTGTAACTTCCGGACTCTCGCGGATAACCTGGGAAGCGTCGATCCACGGAGGCACACGATCGACGTTTCCGGTTCCGGTTTCGCTTGCGTTCGCATTTGACTTTGTCACCGAGGATTCCTCGTGGCGCCGTTACCTCGTCGAGTGTATAAATAAACAAGTAAAATCAGGGAGGTAAATTAATAATCAATTGCGATTAATTAATTGGACGTAAATAAATACAGTTTTTCTTGATAACCGGTTATTTCTGTAAGGATCTTATTGAATTTATTATATTCATCTCGACTACGTTGGTATCGTCGCCACGTAGATGGCGCATGATAAGATCGCCGTTGTCCGTGTAATTTAATAATGATCATTTCTTTGTTTTATTAATAATCATACAATGACGACGATCGATCGCGTACCATTTTCACGGATTGCGATCATTCATTTTGCTACCATTTTCGTGTACCATCTTTCGATCACCTTCCGTATATTCCGTTAACGTAATTAATCGGGTATAATAACGAATCGATTAATCAATCAGCCCGCCTCGCATCATCCTCGTTGATTAATACGCTACACGCTACGTCGCTTACGATTTACAATATCAATGAATTATCAAATTATTAATTCAATCATTAGAATTACTTTAGAATATTGGTACTCTTTCGCGACACCTCCGTCTTTTTATCGTGTCATTTTTATCGTTATCTCCAACAGGTGTCGTGCGATTTCGCTTGTAATCGGTAATTCGATTTGTAATTAACCCATTGCACATAGAGGCGATTCTCAGTCGCCACTCAGTTTGTTGCGGCAACTCGAATAGCGACTGAGATGCGACATTAAGATTTGTCCAGTCATATTTTGTTTTAAACGTTAAATGACCGACGGCTGGAGTCAATTTTAATGTCGCCTTTCAGTCGCCACTCAGTTTGTTGCGGTAATTCGAATAGCGACTGAGATGCGACATTAAGATTTGTCCAGTCATATTTTGTTTTAAACGTTAAATGACCGACGGCTGGAGTCAATTTTAATGTCGCCTTTCAGTCGCCACTCAGTTTGTTGCGGTAATTCGAATAGCGACTGAGATGCGATTTTTAATATTTTCCAGTCATATTTTGTTTTAAACGTTAAATGACCGACAGTTGGAATAAATGTTAATTTCGCCTCTCAGTCGTTACTCAAATTGCCGCAATAAACCGAATGGCGACTGAGAGTCGCATCTCGAGTGCAAAGGGTGAATCTTTCTTTCGGCTCTTTTGACGTCTCGGAAACAATTACGCATAATTCGTGGATATTCAAATTCTTGACACGCTTTTGAGACTTCATTCGTACGCTCGTTCATAGACAGTTCAACCCCATTCACGCGATAATCGAATTATATCTCGAACGGAAATTAATCGAGAGTTTTCCGGTTCGATATCCCTTCCATGATTTCCATTCGCTCTGCTTTATTCTTTAACACTATTGTTCTTACCGACCGTGGTTTTTCTCTATAATGCCTGTTCGTCAAAGTATAGTTGAATCGTGAGTAGGGCCCTCTTTGCTAATATTTATAATAAGTATGTATAATACGTACATATATAGGTATAAATAAGTTGGTTTGTACTATAAAAACAAAGATGAACGCAAAACGTAGACGCCGAGGAGGAAAGCGTTGCGGCGGCACCTCGAGAGTCTCCGACGTCTTCCTACAAGGAAAGTGAAAAGGGAAAATGGAAAAGTGAAAAGTGAAAAGGGAAAAACAGTGATTAGAAGAAGAGAATACGATTAGGTGTATATCGTCGTCACCGATGAAACGTTATCAACGTTATCAACGCCTTCAATAATTACACCAGGTGCCTTAAAATGATCTGGTCAAAATTCGAGACGGTATTCTACTGACTCTAAGCTAACCAAATATGATTTTTAAATATTGCTAATCAATGTTAAATGCATGGATAAAAAATATTGCTGGAATCATTTTTCTAGACTTTTTCAACCCAATTTTATAACACATCACAGGAAAGCTACGATATGTCGTTCTTTTATTCTGCATGACATTCTTGCTTTAAATGATCATATTATTAAATTTTCCAAATTACATATACTAATTTATACGTAAAAAATATTTCTACTTATTAATTGCTTGTACCTGAAACAAATGTTCGGATGCATAATTAAAGGCAATTTTATTATTAGAATGTAAGTTGGATTTTATAATTCACCCCGTAATTTCAAAATGTTTCGTATCGTTTAAAAACTTTGTAATACTTAGTGTATTTTAGTATAGGATTTTGGTATATTTTCATAATTATATTATCTTTGATATATAGATATTAATAAATTGCACTTTCAACGGATAATAAATCAAGATTGGTGTAGTTTCTATTAATGATTATATAAATACAACACATTTTCCCGGAACAAGTAGAATACGCCTTTAATGTCTGACCAGAGGAACGACACTTGGTACACGAAGAATACGGCCGACGAAGGAAAATTGGAAACTAGAATTATCATATATCGAAAAGTGTCTTGTTAGGTCGCCATTGGTCGATCAATTAGCCCGTCATTTAATTATCTTCGAAAACTCTCTCGGTTTGCCCGGCTTTCAACCTCGACTCGAGTTGATTCGATACAATACGTTTCGTGAGAATTAGGTGGATCTCGAAGAACTTCTTTCGCATTATTTCCTTATTAATTTGCCGCGCGTGTAATCTGTGTGTGTGTATGTATATATATATTTATTTATATATTTATATCTCGTGTTTCGTATTCTGTATCTCTGTGTGTGTGAATATGTGTATCGTGTCGAGGTCTCTTCGTTTGTGTATCGAGTGTGTTTTACGCGTGAGTGTTAATATAACTCTTCTCATTGGTTGCTTTCGAACGCACGAGTCTTCGGCTACGAATTCGACGAATCAGCTGTGATCGCGAGCGTTCGTCGCGTCGTCCTATTCGACGGACATTATTATCGATACTGATATCGATATTAATATCGAGATCTAAACGTTTCATTGGTTCGCATCGCGAACGACCTTCTCTGCGAAATAAGGGAAAGAAATCAGAGATAGTTATATTTATATAATATATTTATATTCGAACGCCTAATCGGACCTCTTTTCATTGGCAGATTGTTGAAAGAATCTTTTGTTCTACGCGAAAAGTCCGAGTGAACGTTGCTCGTTCAATTAACGCGACTAATCTAATTAAAAATCGGTGATCGATACATTTTTAAACAATCACGGTGTTTGACTAATTTCTTCGGTGGTTCATAACCTTTATAGTACCTTATAAGTTGTCCGAGTACAGTCAAAAAAATATCATGAAAAATATGCGATTTTTAAGGAACCTATTAATTTGTCCACGTCGTCATATGTATTTAAATTATATTCTATTAAAAATGGAAAGCCGATATATCCGCTGTAAGGTACCAAAAGAGTTAATTCGAAGCAACCCTACGAACGCTCGCGCACCCTGTACATCATTTTTTACTCGACTCGATTTGTCAAGATTCACCGTTATGTCCGCGCACGAATTCGAAGAACATTACATTATTTTCTCGTGTTATTTTTTGGTTTGTTTACGTTGCTTAAGAAAAATTATTGTGCCGATAATATGTTGGGTCGCTAGCGAAACCCTAAACAGGCAGTGCAGTACGAGTGAGTCCTTAAGCAATCTCGAGGCAAGCTTCGGCCTAATATCACGTGTTTTTTTTCGAGTCCATTGCTCGTTTCGATATAGAATTACTTTATTATTCTCTCTTTCTCTCTCTCTCTGTGTGTGTTTTGTATGTTTTGTTATCCGTTAATCCTTCCTCGATCGACCTTACTCCCTCCGTCGTTCGTTCTCGTTTTTCTTCTCATTAATGATTACTTACAATATTACGATTAACTTTAAATCTTACGTGTCATGTTAAAAGGTATACGGAGCACGTTACAGTGGTACAGTTTCTTTGGAGTATCATGCCGTTCTGTTGTTTCATAATACAGTTCCCACGCCGGAAACCACATTCGCGTTCCAGTCTCAGCCTGGAACGATACCTCGTAGTATCCATTCTCATTAATAGTACGAGAATAATACCTACAATTAGATTATCCTCCCATCGGGAATATTTTGCTGCGCGTATCAGAACGATCTGAGGCAGTTCCATTGCGATTTAAACAAAACAAAAACGAAAACAATCCATCTTCTTTTACTTCTTACCGCGAAACTCTTGCGTTCCTCGTCGAACCACCGTTCCTAGTCGACTCGACTCTCGTCGACATTTCTAGGTGCGCTTCCATTCTCTAGATTTCTTATATATAGTAACGTTAAAAATTTACGGTCCTCTGAATTGGACGTAGGCGCCGTTGGTGTACGCGGGATATGACCAATAATTAATAATATCGAATTCAAATATCTTCTTCTCTATCCACTATGTTCTCCATTATCCAGTGCAATCGATATTACCGACTCTTAACCTGGATCGTTTCTCCGTGAATGAATCGCAAGTAATATTATTTTCATACATGGAATATTTGTGTGCGAATTCTTCATAGGGAGGTTAACTTAGTTATGGAGGAATACAGACGATATCTTCTTAACGTACAGCGCTTCACTACGTTACTTCTGTGTATGTGTGTGATGACGAAAAACTTATTAGATCCTGAGCTGACGCCTGTGACAGCCTTCCGTGTGTACGTGTGTGTATTTTTTTCTTTATATAGTTGGTTGCCCAGCTGATAGAATTGACTTGATTATTCCTACGTTGGAATCGCGTATGATTGATTCTCGTTGTGCTGTGTCAATTGGTCTCCGATGACAATCACGGTGGACATTCGAACCCGACTTCCGTAGGTCTCGTCGCGGCTAAGAGATCCGTTAGATTCTAGTGACTCATATTCTCCATCGATAATCATCGACAACATTAACCTCTAACTCTTTACTCCAGCCTCCTAAACGTTTTCGTAATTCGTAACTAAAAACAACTCCCAACTTCGTCGGCTCCAGTAATTCATCCGTTCGTCTTTTAAATAAAAAACGACTGTCCGCTCGACACTGATGCGAACACGAATTGGATCTCCTGGAGATTGGTCCATTCTCAACGTCTTTATTCTCTCATCACTACTGTCACCACTCGGTAACAGATTCCGAAGAGAACCGATGAAACGGCTAACCGACAGATACTTCCCGCGTTTCCACGCATTGATTTCATCCAGTAACTTCATTCGGTGTCTTCAACATGCGCTCTCCAGATGTGCACTCTGTCTTCTTCTAGCTTGTCGCTGTCGAAACTGTTGGAACTCCGCCTTCATAGCTTGTACCCTAGCTTCGATATTATCCCTGCTGTACCGCGATGTTTGATGATGCACTGTGTGTACCTGATGAATATGTGGCCCATGAATCGCATGAATCTGATGCACCGGTGGTCGTTCTTCTCTGGTAGGCGTGGATGCTGAAGTTGGCGTCGGTGTACAGGAAACAGGGTCGAACTCGTAATGTCCATCTACGCTACCAGCATCCACCGCACTCTGTAGATGTTTGTGAGCGACTTTCGTTTGATCTTGAAGTTCCAGCCACCTACCAATCAAAGGTGGCGGTGGAGGCCTGTAAGGCGGTGGTCTCCATTCAGCCACCGTACTACCACTCCTCGAGCTTTGATTTTGTTGCGAGGTATTCTTACTCCCGAAACCAGAGCTACTCGATCTACTCTCCGGCGAAGTCTCGAGATCAGGTGACGCAGCTAATTCAGGTGCGGATCTAGCATGTCTGGCATGTCTAGGTGGTAATCTTGCTCGTGGTCTACCTGCTGGTTGTGGTGGTGATGATGTCGCCAATGGTTGTACCGGTACGAATCTCCTTGATTCCGCGTGGATAGCTTTCAACGATGGTAATTCTTGACTGTATCGCTGATGTACACTTCGTAGTTGAAGATAGTCAGGTGGCGTTGGGAAAGAACGTTCGCCGGATGATGGTTGCCTGACGGAACTGAGATCACTGAAGTATAATGGCGTCCAGGGTACGTTTGGACCATTCGGTGAACTGGCCAGGAATCTTGGCGATGATATCGTGCAGATTGCTGGTGGTAGTCTTGCCAAGGTAGTCACCTTGCCATTGTGATGCACGGTTGGCAAACCACCGATGGAAACTCCGCTACCATCCGATCTTAAACTCAGTTGACTATTCCCGACCAATGGTTTCCGCCAGGATGATTTCAATCGTTGCTTCGGTAGGAATCCACCATCGTCACTGCTCGACGCATCCAGGATACTGTTGTTTGCGGAACTCAGCACCGAATCAGCCACGACGAAACGACCATCGGCCGCACGGGAGATCTTACCAAGTGGCCGACCACGACAGGAGTCCGGTGTGTCCGGACTTAGGATCTCCCGCAGGAGATTTAGACCTGGTACTCGGCTTTTTCTAGGTCTACGAGTAGGACAGAACGAATGTTAGACACATCTTAGCAGTGGTAGCTTGAATATGCGATCCAATCAAAGTCCTTTGTGGAGACTACCTCCAATAATCTGTTATTAATAACAACATTAACTGCATTATAATCTCCGACTGAAATACAAGGTCAGATCATGAACAAAATTCTAAGACATGCGATGTCACCAGAACATTAATTCTACGTTTCTGAATATTCTTTAGCATGAACAGATAAGTTTGATTAAAATGAAGATGACGAATCATTAAGAATTAATTCCGTTTCCGCGAAGGACTTCGATCGGACGCAGAGACACAGCAAGTACGTGCAATTACGACGCATAACACGCAACACTAACAAACGAAAAAGTGGGAAACAAGGTACTAGTGAAAAAATGAACGAATAACGAAAGGCAAACGTACAAGTTACACGATCAAGATAATTATTAAGAATTAATAATGTGTACGTATAATAATGAATAACGGATGCAGGCAAGGGATCGGCATGCTCATGCGCATTCCGGTGCACGAGTGGTCGGGCGTGATAAGGGGTTATTGGTGGTTGGGTGTTCTTTTTTTGGCAGTGAGTGGATCGTTCTTTCTTTTTTTTATATCACAATCGAATTATATTTGATCTTTGTTCTTTTTTTCTTTGACTTTTTTTCATGAAGAAAATTGTATCTCGAATTCTTTTTTTTAGATATCTTTTAGCTCGACTGATAAATGTAATTTTTTTTTCTTTTTATTGTTCTTTTCGATCAGTTCTTAATATTGAATTAAAAAAGTGATAGCAATCGTGGATTTAGGTGCTCCGAAACTCGTCACCTTTTCTCCTCCTTCGGGTCCGGCAGCAAGGAAAGATGGGGGAGAGAGAATGTTGTAACACAACGATTACATTCACAGAAAACAATATCGGTGGCGATAATGATAAGAAATATAACGCTAAATAACCGAACGTTACTTCAAGGCGGTGATTTTAGGGAGCAAATAGATAAAGTGATTTATGTTATATCCAGTTTCTTTTTTGTGCCCTCGAGGTGCATCTCATTATCAAGTACGGAGTAACATCCTTTAATATTTCGAGTGCTCAACATTTTTTTTAAACATCGACCAATTAATCAACAAATACATCAAGAAACACTAAACATAATAATATTGGAAGACCTTAAACTTCTCTATTTATATGGCCCAACATCGGAATCAAAATTGAAATAAAAATTGAAATAAAAATTGAAATAAAAATTGAAATAAAAATTGAACTAAAAATTGAAATAAAAATTGAACTAAAAATAGAAAGCAAAATTGAAAGCAATACTCGAATGGCAAACACATGTGTGACATTAATTCGATTATTAATATGATTATTAATACGAGGGTTTTAACTGGAAATATTATGAAGATTAATTCGTAACAATATAAGAGACACAGTTTGATATTTATATGACTCAACTTCGGAATGAAATTTGAAATTAGAATTGAAATCAAAATTGAAATTAGAACTCGGCTGGAAAACACATGTGTTGCTTGAAATCGATTATTAATACTAGGATTATTACCGGAAATATGATAAAGATTAATTCGTAACGATATAGGAGGAGGCACAGCATAACCAGATAAAAAGTCTTCACCGATCGTGTTATCGGTGAATAAATCATAGCAATCGATTGTTATACAAAGGATAAAAACACGAAGATAAGATGTTAATTATTAATAATATCTGGATGCAATTTGGGGTAGAGCCGCGACGAGGGCGGTTTACCTAGATTAGGTTTCTTTCTAATCCAAGTGTTTCTGTGTGAACGCGCCATTTTTATGGCTCATCTAAAATCGACAGACTGGAAACAATCCAAAAATACGGGTTCAAATGTGATTAATAAGTTTCGTACTTTTAATAAGCTGATAATATTTGCTGATAAATAATGTGATTATTTTATGTGTTGAATACGAATTATATTTGATTTATGATGGAAAATATGGCTACTAAATTATGTGTTCTTTTTTTTATATATTAAATAAGTCTTTCGACATGCTTCATTTAAATGCTGTGTCCGTGTGAGTGTCTCATGCTATCTGTGTGAAATAGAAAAGTGGGGGAAAGTGAAGAGATAGTTTTTCCGTGAAAATTCGCGTCCAAGAATTTAATCTCGTGATTGAAAAACGTGATGAATAAAAAAAGATGCAGAGAAATGTGTGGGAAAAACTAGTTGAGAAGTCAATATCGGTAGATCGTTCTCATAAATCTTATTCATTTCTATTTCTGCACGAATAAAAACTTGATCTTTCTTTCAAAACAATCAAACATGTCTACCAATATCGACCCGAATTCATTCGAAGATCATAACAAACTACCAATCGAGAATCGAATAGAAAACTGATCGAATGTGGTGCAATCTAAAGATATAGAAATTTCTCGCGATCGATCTTCGATAATATTTTGGTTTTTCTTGATAAATGAATTCGTGCGAGCTCGATGGTTATTTATGGAATACTTCTTACGGTAATAATTTCCTGACTTTTCCAGCAATATTATTTTCCGTACAATTATACAATGAATATAAAATGATTTTGTTTTGTTTTTGTTTGTTTTTTGTAAACCATCGAGTCCGCCGGTGACCTAAATATTTTCTAGCGCAACGAGAGACGAGAAACATGAAAAATTGTTAAAATATTGAAACCAGTGTTTCTTAGCGAATGAGAATTGAAGAGGATTACGAGGGATACTGATAATATGCAGATAGTATAATGATGCAAAATGGCAATAAAAAAACAATGAAAAACGTAAAGGTGATTAGAAAAAGATCTGAACTAGATTGTGGTGATTACGAGGACTCGTCGAGGCGAGATCGAGATCGAGTATGAGTATGAATTGGACCCTTATAGTATCTTAGATGATTTCTAATTAAAAGATTTCCATTTTTTACGATTCTATTAATTTTTCTCATTATATATATTTCAATTATTATATATTAAAACGTTTGCATCGAATGACGCATATCTGAGTCTTTAGAATTCTTTACTAGAATCTGAATAATTCAAATGTGAGCTTAGGATTCTTTACTTGAACCCGAACCTGATTTTTTGCGTTTTCACAAATGTTATAACGCTCGAAAAACTAAGTGCCACGTATTTTTTTATATCTGCGTATCTGTTTTAAACTGAAATTCAGTTTAAACAATTTTTTTATATAGAAAAGAAAAATTCAACATGGTGGTAGATTACCTTTAGAACACAAACGCATCCAAAATATTAGAATTCCACGTTCGGTTATTTCTAATAAAAAATATTTTACCCTGACTAAAATTGAAAAGAATTCAAAACTGCTATTAAAAATTCCAATTATTCTTACAATTAGTTCCACATCGAATCTTTGACCGGCAGTTTAACCCCTTTAAACTGAAATTCCGCAGATATAAAAAAATACACGTCGCTTAATTCATTGAGTGAAAACGCACAAAATTGTAAGTAACATGTTAATCTTGCTAACATTTCTTGTCAACACAACTTTATCTAACAAAATTGCTCTAAGACACTAAAAGGGTTAATGACGTAATCAATGTCCAAGTGACGATCAATGTTACGATAAAAGTATGAGTACCAACATGAGATGCAAAGTAACGTTAAAATCAGTATCAGAGAATCACGCGACGAGCTGGCCTCGTTGATCGTCCCGTGAATAAAATTCGTATATTAAAATCACGCAAAAAGAAGCAACGTGGCACCGACATATTACAGTTGAAACAATCGACAGAGAATGTATACGTAGGTACATAGAAATGAAACACTGTGGCAGTGTTTTAAGATGGAGTCGATAGGAAACATCTACAGCCTTGCCTCGTCTCTTATCTATGTACTCCCTAAGGCCGCCGAACGAAGGTAATTAGGGTACTGACTGGATGTTACTAGTGTGACTCCTAGACTGTATTTGCCTGTATTGCTGAGATCTCATCTACAGTCATGACAATCATCCTAAGTAGTAGATAGTAGTAGATGGTAGTGGTAGATTAGTAGGTCCTAGCAGGTAACATTGCAGAGCTGTAGTCTCGCATAGGTAGGTAGGTAGTAAGGTACAGTAGAAGTAGTAGTAGCAGTAGTAGCAGTAGTAGCAGTAATGTAGCAGTAGCAGTTCTCGTGAAGTAGTAGTTAAATGAGCGGTACAGTAAACAGTAGCTAGTAGTAGCGGTAGGAGGTACTAGCGACGAACGAGTCCCAGTGCGATGGTACGGATGCTCGTTCCGTCGATCGATCGAAGAAGATCACGGACGATCCAGGATGACTTTGATCCCCCCGATCCGATCGTTCAATCGATCGATACACCACTGGCTTCGTGCTTAGATCGCGTGCCGTTGACACAGTAACGAAGAGACACGTACATGATACCATCGTTGAGTTCGAGCGATTCATTGCGCAGTCTCGGGACGATACGTTGCTTGGGTTACGTGGAGTAGTAGCAGTAGCGGTAATAGTATATGACGGTAGTAGTAGTAGTAGTAGTAGCAGTAGTGATGGTGATGGTAGTACGTTGGTAATTTTTTTGGTTTTTTTTTCTATTGATTTGAAGTGTGGCGCTTAGCGGAGATTAGGCTTACTGTTCCGCCTCTCTATGGTAAAGACGCTCTCGTAATCTCGATTATCGAGGTGGAGGGCGGCGTGATGATCACGATCACGATCACGATCACGATCTCGATCACGATTCGGGGGGGCCTGCTCGTGGACCGGCTCCGAGGTGGCAGTGGCGGGGGTGGTTACTTGCGTGGGGAGTGGTGGTTGATGAAGAGGTTGTGGTGGTGGTGGTGGTAGTTGCGGATTCAACGGGCTGCAACGGGTCAGCGTCGAAACTGACTCGCCGCACGCGTTTAGATTTGTCGACCTACAGAAAACACAGAGAGAGAGGAGGACAAGAGACGCCCACGTTTTGTGTGTGTGCTTTTTTTTTCTTTCTTTCTATACTCTCTTTTCTTGCTTGTTTGCCTGGCAATTTGATCCTTATCTTTTTCGTATGTCTTTCTTGTTTCTTTGGCGTTCTCGTCTCTTTGCGATCGACGGTCGTGCGAGAGGTACTTGGAGGGATGGAGAGAAGATGGAGTGCCCTGTGAATGCTTCTCGTATCAAATCTGATTTTATTCCATCAATTATATTCGCAAGGTTCTCCCACGATTCAAGTAATCGAATTCATCCTATCGTATCTCAAATATATCATTCCCAATTTTGATTCTCCATCTTGATCTCTTTCCTTCCGGTGTCCTCTCGTTTCACGACATATTTCTCTACCTCGCGTTGGCTCTCTTCTGATCCTTGCTCTGATCGCGATCTCGGTGAAAATCGAGATGAGATCAGGTCCATATTCGTAGTCGATGTATCATATTTAAAAAGCAAGTCATCTTGAATGCAAATCTTAACGATCGATATCCAATCAATGCTGATATCTGATCACAATATACTTCCCTGTAAGTCTATCATTCGATTGATTTTACCGGGTAGACATTTACTCTTCGATCGTACGAGATGAATATACATTTAAAGACACAAATCACGTGCCACAAAATCGAGGAATCGGGGAAAGGAAAAAATTGATTGTACACAATATCGACGATAGGTTATCTATTTATCTATAGACACGATACGTGACTACGAATGCGGACCTCCGAATAAAATGTTGGCAGTGGCTGAACCGTCCAGCCCGTTCTGGATATACGTGTAGGTATAAACGTGCATTATCGGCTTTCTTTCGTGAAAACCCTCGGGAAACACGAAGAGATATTTATTTGCAAGACGAACGCGCGAGCCGTGTAAAAAAAGGAGAAAAAAAATACATTGGCGGGAAGGGGGGATATCGTGAGGGTGATGATCGACGAGCATCCTAAAATATGGAAGTACCTTAACACGTTGAACATCTATGTAACGTCTAAAAATAGAACTGCTTAAGCACTCTACGATACATTCATTATTTTCCATCATTTTCAAAACGTGAAAAATATGAACAATTTTAGGAATATTAGCGATAGATTTGATTAGAATTTTAGTCATATTGGCAGAGGTCACCGGCGACCTCCACGGTATTCAACGTGTTAAGTAAATCAAACATATTTCCACAAATATTTTCTTCCCTGTATTACAAGACTTTGTGAAGAATCAAGGAGTATTAGAATATATATATCAGTGAATATATCAATAATATTACAGTAATGAAATAAAAGATAAAGTTTCGGGAAACCCGGCAAAGAAATTGAACGTTGAGAGAACGAAGTAGATCGTGGCGTTTATGGTCAGACAGGCGGTGAACGATAAAATAATAATCGATTTTTCAACGCAATCTCGTTGAACGAATTTACGACAATGACAAAGATAAATTGAATTTTATAGTAGACCCTCGGTTTTGATTGAGTCGTTGTACATTTCCAAGCAACTTTAATTCCAGCCACGTAAACGCGTCGATGTAAACACACCTTGAAATACGCGTGCAGGTGCGTTTATATAAACCGTGATTAAAATCTCCATAATGCCATACATTCTACTGCTTCACTAATTTTGTTTGGCTAGTAACGTGAATGGAAAGAAAATGGTGTCATTTGCTGGAATAATTACGTGTTCGCTACCCATACAGCCTGGAAAATGAAACTCGTCCATTTGTCATTAATTGCAGTAACTACCACGATTTATAATTGCGAGTGTATTGTCCTCGTTGTGGATTTTAAAACGCGGGGAAAATTCGCGAAACTTGCCGGAATTTGTGGGAACATTTTGACGCGAAGTTGAAAACAAATGCAAAATATAAATATATAATGTATCGTATATATATTTTATATTTTATACGATGTATTACTACCTCTGTCCATAAATAAGTGTCTGCTTTATAAAGAAGAATTTAAGTCAATATAATTTATTTAAGAAAATTATCAAACGTATTAGATAGGTTATATTTATATAATAATTATGCTGTTTTTGTAATATTTTGTAGTTTTAACACAAGATCCATGTTACAGCTAATAGAGGAACTTAAAAAATTGTATTCTTAACTCCAGAACTACGAAATTGTTCAAAATGAATTTTCTACCATTTTTAGTTGAATTATTCTTTTCATATAGAATTGAATTTTACATAGTTTTATCAATTGAATTTTCAATGTTATAACTTAGAACTGAATTGAGTTTTATACAGTTTTATTTGATATACAAAACGCAAATAATTAAATCCATTAATGAATTTAGATTTTCCAGCCCCGATTTATGTATAAATAAAAGTGCAATCATAACTGAGTATATATTTATTAATACTACTGTTAATTACAATTACCACAAAAAATCCAATTTGTTTGCAAAAAAATCAACTCTCACTATAAGTCTCAAATTCATTAGTCGAAATTCGGGACTTGTTTTTGTTTAATGTTCACAAAAATCCCGAACGTTACACCTTTTCTGGACAGAGTGAGTATATGATATATCACTGTATACAAATCCTAAATAATTATCGAAACAAATCTACTTATCGAAATCCAATTAAAACCTTGCAATTATTCCCGTTAATTACCTCGTCATACAATTCGATTTGCTACCGACAATAATCAAAATCGTCACAAGTACAATACAATCATCTGAATTACCTTGATTCAAATCCTCGAACAACAAGAATCCTGTTTTACCAGCACGCTGGAATACTCGCGTCAATTTTCGTCAAAGAAAAGCAAGGTTTCTTCACAAAAAAAGGGGGGTATTTCGATGGGAGACACCCTCACGATAAACCCTCGGAGTGAAGCTCGATAGGGGATGATCCAACGAGCGTACCCAAAATAAAAAACGAGGTAGGACAATGAAAGAGAAACATATAGAAGGAGAAAGGGAGTAAAAAAATTCGATTTGACCAAGGAGATACAGAGGCACATAGATGGGTAGAGATAAGGGTAGAAAAGACAGCGATGAGAATGAAGTGGGTAGGGACGATGAATGAAATATTGGGAAAAATCTGTCGCGCGTTGCGTCCGTCGAACGGAGACGCGGAATGTGGGTGGGGAAATGAGTGGGAATGAAAAAAAGTGGTAAAAGAATATAAACACGCGAATAAACGAACGAAAATGGCTTGTCACGCGGGAAACAAAGGCGACATACGATCCAGAATAGGCATCACTGCAGTCGTATTGTGGACTTTTGGATGCCACGATGGAAATCATAATAGTCGGCTGAGTACCCCGTCACTACACGTGCAGTCCCGCTTGGCGTCATTTCAAACCCCGAACACCTCGTGCGCCGAGCTCGATGTTTTTCTTGTTGTTTTTCATGACTTTCCTCTTTTGCGTTTTATTTAAATATATACAAGCTACGTCGAGAGACGGAGAGAAAGAGAGGGATGCAACGACGACGAGGAGAACCACGTTTTCCGTGCGATCACTCGTTTCTTTCTTTCTTCACTTTTTCTATGCCTGCGGCTCGATTCTAGAAGAGCCAATGTCGGAAGACTTTCTTTCGAGATTTTAGGATTTTAGTTTTCGAGATTGGAATACGGTCTTTGAATTATTTTGTTTTATGTAATTAGCTGTGTTGAGGTACGCTGATAAGTGTGATTAATTGTGACGAATTAATTAAACCCTTGCGCGGCTAGCATTGGCTATGTCCGGTTTCTAAGAATAAGGCAACATGGCGGACACAGGTTGCATGCGAATTGAAATATATTACTGTAAAGAATGTTATTGAATTATGTTATTGTTTCAGTGCGATTTTTAATAGAGAATTAAAACATGAAGGTTTATTATTTTATGTTAGTTATCGGTTTATTTTGAAAGTGTTTTTATTAAGTGTAATTAATACACGGGCGTAAAGAAGTAGATGTAAAAAAATTCGTATAAAAAAGTATACAGTATATATGGAAACTCAAGAATTTCCATTTTATGATTTGCAAAATAAAAAGAATTTTACTTCAGCTTTTATTACATTTATGTCGAAATCTCGCGTTAAAAATATTCGAGAAAAAACAGAATGCAATATTGAGGACTAGCATTGTAGCCGCGAACGGGTTAATATATTATAGTAATTAGTAGAATAATGTATTCTACCAAAAATATATAGTGGCTTTCGCGTATCTTATCTTATTATATTGTTTTCAAATTCTTTACGTGAAAATGTATAAAGAAATTCTAATTTATTCATCTCTAACTCTATTCTAATGTAACTTCATAGTGGAAAGCACCACCAAATACAAATTGCAGCGCTGTTTACTTATTGCGCGCGCAGTCCGCGCCGTAGCTAAGAGGTTAACTTAAACATAACTTTTTCTGATTTAAATATATATCTTCCTTAATTACTCCGAAGCATGGAAACCACGATAAACTAGCGCGAAGTTCGTGAATTCAGTAAAAAATGACATTGGCCCTCTTACAACTAAACCACAGACATATTACTCGAATTAATTCATTCTTCCGCGAACGTGCCAACGAAACGTCGTAGACTCGAGTGAGAAGCGATTAAACAAAAGTGCCTGAGCGAGTCGAGATTATTGAAAAATGACATTTAAAAAGGAATTAATCACAGAGATGACAGAATCATTAAAGTTTACTAATTCAATATTTTCATTGATAACTTTGAAATATTTCACCGTCTTCGAAGGCGATAACAATCGAGTCTCTTTTTACGCAGTGGATACGTTTCACAGAATTCTGTATAAAAGAAACCGCCCAAAAAAAGATATGGCTTTCTTGATAAAATTAGATATAATTTCCTGGGACATTGTTTTATTATGTTTATACATAAAAAGATTTTAAATTCGAACGAGAAAAGCTTTATTTCTGTCTGGCAATTATTCTCTTCCATCTTAATTATCATCAGAAAAACATAAAAAAGAACCAGAATAAATGGATAATTGCGTAACCCTGTTAAAACTTCTCAGACTTCTTGGATTACTTACTTCCTCTTGCTTTCTTGCTTCCACGCATAACTGCAAAACCGCGTTAAAAAGAGACTTGACCGTAATTATACGAACTTCGGCATTCTCCGCTCTCCCGAATATCGTATCAATAATATCGAAATAATGAAATATGAAATATTGCAATTAGGCTCGTGCAGATATGATTACATCTCGCAAAGAATGAAATGAATAATTCCGTGCCACGAGGTGCAAGAACAAAATATAAATGATTCGAGTGACTTATACCGATATGTACAAAGGGTTAGAATGGATAATTAAATCTATCCAAATCATTCGATCATTGATCGATGTAATAATAATAATACTGGAAAACAGATTATCGGTGTATAGAGTCAAGTGAAGTATCTCGCAGATGGTTATCGCGTGTTGCACCTGACTTCGATTATTCTCGAAAGCTAGGGAGTTTTTTTCTATACGGAAGTCCGAGATATCTCGGCCGGTTAGTTAGAATAACTCGGTGAACCAAGTTTATTTCGTTCTAAAAATGTGACCAGGGAAATCTTACTCGACTGTTCGCTCAGGAACCGAGGAACCATGGAACGGTGCACGCGCAGAGTATCAGTGAGAAAAAAAGGCAAGTTTACATAATAAACAAGAATTTTTTTCCGAAAAACAAACCAAAAATGATCGTTCTCCAACCTCGTCCAAAATACCTCTGCTGTTGCGGTTTAGTCTGCCGGTACTTTAAACCGCTACGGGACACATTTCTTTTTGGGACCCATAGTGTTTTGTGTTCGACGCAAGTAGATCAAAAGAGGGTATTCTTTTCATTTTGAAACGTTTCCTCGTTTTATTCGTCCTCTTTTCGTTACTTTTTTATGGGGAAAGTAGCTGCTGTTTGCAAAAAGTCGAGCGAGTTGACGAGGGAAGAAATACTGTTTCCTTCCTCGCGTCATTCTCTCGTTTCTCCTTTACGGTTATTCAGCGATATGTCGTTAGATGTTGATCGTACTTTCGATAACGATACTCGATTATTTCGATTTTAATTAATAATTAATGACTCCGTGTAGAAAACAGTGTAAGTGCCGAGTGAAATTGTTCGGAGAAAAAGCTTGCCGTGAGTTGCCACGGTGGAGGCAACAACGGTACCATCTTTAGTATTGTTATTAATTATTTGCAAAAGGAAATTGCACTAAAATTCGATACTACGGTATTACCACTGGTATGAAGAACATTTAACGATTGCAAAAAGAATTTTTTCATTTTGCTACTTTCAGTGTTTTCTACAAGGATTCTTGAATTTAGATTAAAAGATTTTTATTACATGACAATTCGTTATTCTTGAAAATGGGGGAAGTGCGATTTTTATGAAAACTGAATTGAACATAACTTTTCACGATATATTGATATCCTCTTTTATTATTTACGATACTAAAATCTAAAGAAAACATGGACTTATACTAATTAAAAAAATAATAGCTCATTTTGTTTCTCAATTTTTATGAAAACTGAATTGAACATAATTTTTCGCGATATATTGATAATCTTTTTTATCAGTTGCGATACTAAAATCAAAAGAAAACATGGACATATACCACTTTAAAAAATAATAGCTCATTTTGTTTCTCAATTTTTATGAAAACTGAATTGAACATAATTTTTCGCGATATATTGATAATCTTTTTTATCAGTTGCGATACTAAAATCAAAAGAAAAAAATGGACATATACCACTTTAAAGAATAACGAATTATCATTTATTAAAAAACATGGATACGAAGCAAAGTTATTTTGAGGACGTTATCGAACGAACGATGCAATGTACGTTATATATACTCTTTCATATATTCTGTGGTAATATAAATGTATATATGCATAATTAGGTATATAGTTGAAATATTTGTTAGCTATAGATTACTCATGAGAGGTTTCGTAAATGCTTGCGGTGCTTCGGTCGCCTACTGCTCATAAGAGGGTGTGGAGTGGACTTAATTGCTAGCTCTGGCTAAGCCTAAGTGATATATATTTCTTTGAGGTCGAATCTGCATTTTATTAACAATCTTTTAAATATTTAGCCTAAAAATATCTATTATTATCCTACTCTGAAATCCGGTATATGTCAAATATAATTAATATCCAAGTGGCGCAAGTTTCTTGTCTCCTTTAATAATTCCTATCCGATTAATTAATAATTATATGACCCAATTAGTATAATATAATCAAGACCATATAAATTTCTACAAAATTACTAATTAAATTGTACTGGAAATTGAATTATTAATATTATTTACGAACGGATGAATATTATTTACTTTAATATTTCCACGAAAGAGGTGAAAATATGTCGGCGAAATTCAACGCGATTTAAAATCGGTTTTCGATTAATCAGTTGATTAATGTACGGCAAGAATGAATGATGCAGATGCGACCTCCTCGGTCTACGTCCTTAATCAGATATTAATTAATTGGGATCCCCATTAAGGGATCCAAAAGTGAAATAAGTCAGGACACAGTGGGACCTGAAGGGAATAGGGACTTCCGGTGATAGAGACTCACTTTTTCAAAGGCACTGTTCCCTGGGGCCCCTGGCCTGCACCATTCCGAGCATCGGTGACCCGGCAGGCCACCATATTATACGCTGAAAGCAGTTCTACAATGTTATAAAACGACGTTAATTAATTATTTATTCCGCTGCTCGGGTGATTGCCCAGCTCCTGCGTTGCTCGATCGTTGTCCATCCTTTCGTTTTCCGTTACAAATACAATCGAGTCTCTTTTTATGCTACAAATACATCCCACAGAATTCCGCATAAAACAAAACTACGAAACATTCTCAGTAAAATTCTTTACCTCGTTGAACAAAACTGATACTATTCTTAATAAAATGATGGATAATATTTTCAAATACCAACAGCACAAGAGAGGTAACTTTACACAGATTCAGATATGTTATTTATTTATGCATAAAAGATTTAAAATTCGACAAAAGAAGCTTTATTTGTGTGTGACAATTATTCTCTTCTCTTTGAATTCCTAACAGAAGAACATACGACTTCTTAGATTCCTTGGATTCATTATTTTCTCTTGCTTTTTACCTTCGCCATATAACTTCAAAACCGCGTTAGAAAAGACACGCGTAAAAGGAGACTCGACTGTACAATGCTTCAAAGAAATACGTATCATTAGCACTTTCAAACTTCCTGGTACCTCTTTGATCATCGACTAACACTTTAAACTATTCCACTATTAAACTATTAATCTATGAAAACTATTAATCTACCGAACGATCGCACGAAGTCCGTCATGAATGGCGAGCGATACTTTGAAAACGATGAGGCAACACGATCTGGAGAGCCCAGGTGCAGGCAAAATGGTAGTAGACGTTTCAAAATGGTGGACGATGCCGTGATCTCCCACGCGACATCCATACCTTTCTCCTGTTTCCGTCTCTTCCGTTTATTGCAGATCTTCACTGCGCAGATGCTGAGGATGATGGCGACGATGAAGAACAATATACCACCGACGACACCCGCGGTAATCGCCTTGTGTTTCACACGCGCTGGCACCGGGAATTTCATCTGATCGCTTGAGCCATAATTCGTCGCCGAGTGCGCGTACACTTTGAAATAATACGTCCTACCGCCGACCAGATTCTTCACTGCAATGTTTACATCGAGAATGTCACACAGTTGGAAATACTTCGCAAGGTACAGTCGCTCCCAAAAGTATCGGGGCACTGATCAAATCGGACTACACAGTGCCGTATCTATGAGAATTATCAACGAATTGGACAAAATCTTTTTGTTTCGTGAAACGTCTTTTACTTTATTGTTATTTAAAATTGTATATTGTTACTTTAATCAATTTTGTCATATATAATTGTAATGTAAATTAATCGAAATCGTGCATAATTATTCCGTGAGGAAAGTATTCGAGAATTCATATTTTTTTTAGGTTTTTTTGTGAAATCAATGCAGGCTTAATGTTTCGTTGAATATTCTTTTTGTTGGATTACTTGTTTCGAGTGGTTTGGTATGTTTGATGTTATTTTTTTTTAATAGTTTGTAGTTAGTCTGCGATCGTTGAATGCTATTCTTCTGTTAATCTTATTGGAAGTTTATTCAATTAACAATATATAATTGTCAAGTACAATAAACGACGTTTAATAAAACAAGGTTTGATACAATTTCTTCACAATTAACAGAGATACATCATTATGTACTCAAATTTGATTAATGTCCGAATACTGTTGGGAGTAACTGTGCATAGAATCTTATTTGCGTTCCGTTGTTATTATAAACTTCTACAATATTTATATTAGGTCTACCGGAAGGTAATCAATTCGGGAATTAAGCATTTTTCCGCATCGAATTTGGGAATTCGATTCCTTTCAAAAAGGAAGTCGTACTTTGTCACGTTAAACATTATTCCATTAGATAATCCCCATCGTTATTTAGATAAATCCTTAACTGACAATTCTTCAATTTCGTAATATCATTTTTGACCAAAATTAAACTCGTAACATTCGATGCCAGAAAATGTTCTTCTCCCAAATTGATTACTTTCCGGTACCTCTAATATTTTATTGTTTCCAGACTTTTTAAATACTCTGCATATTAATTTTTGTATGATATAAAAGCGTACCCAAGTAACTGGTTTCTTCTGGTCGGATTTGTCCCTTGTTGAGCGTTTTCCAGGATCTGTCCGTTTTGTATTTGATGGTGTAATATTGAATGAGATGACTTCGTTCCAACGGTGGTTGCCAGGTTATCAGGAAACCATTGCTGACTTCCGTCACAGTGACGTTCCTGGGAGGACCTGGCTTTGGTCCTTATAATTATCACAGAAATTCCCAATTAATTATAAAAGGATTCAATGAAATACCATTAATACCTAGTATCGATAAATAGCATAATTTCATTCATTTTTCCCAATTCTTTATCAACATAACCTCAACCGAACTTTGGTTCTTATTAGTCTTGCATTTATTACACCAATTTTAGATTTAGCAATAAGCACCGTAAAACGCAAAATAAATATTACTTTTATGTCGTATTAGATCAATTTCTTGAACAAGATTTGTTCAGAATTGAAACCTGTTAATATGTGTATAATATATAATATAACCGTCCCTCGTTTTACGCGGTCTCATTTTAAGGTGCACTCTCTTTTTGTCTTCCATTATTGGTAATTATTCTACTTCTAAATAGAAAGTATTGCATCGATGAAAATAGCGAATTTGTGCCAATTAAAAAGAGATGATCGCTGGTTTTATATTACAGTTCTGATACCGAAAAGGAATCAAATTTATTACGACTTTTGTACATTTTTGTTATGATTTTTTTCTGGAGATATGGGAAATCAATCTTGTTATAACTCTATGGGACTTTTTCTTTAGAATTGTTTTCGTACTGGAGTCCACCATTTATGCGGATTTCTTCCGCGTGGAACAGATAATTCGCGTAAATCGAGATAGTTTTTACGATTTCGGGTCCATTTCTTTTGCGATCCAAGAAGTAATGGGTTAAATGTTCAAACTAGTTGTTCAGAGGCGGTGAAAAAATTGTTATGTCATATCGCGGAGACTTCTGTTTTACTTGATTACCCGAATCAATTACGATTCTATGACTAATTTTTGTTTAAAAAAATGCCAAGTGGCAAAGAAACACCGGAATGGAGATTACCGTGTTAATAGAGGCTAATGAATGAATGCCGGAAGTAATTTAGCTCGTAACATTATACAAAAGTAAGAAGTGACGAAAGAATGACCTCACGCGTCTTCAATTTCACCGACAACTTCCATCAACATCTTTTTATCGTTAACTACGGACATCGTTAATTAACGAGGAAGAAAATCTGATGTCATAATTCAACACCTTCATTTGTCATTTATTTATCCGCTCGTAAATATTATTAATGTCACTGTTTACTCAACATTGTTATTCGTAATAAAAAAAATAATTTATATTAAAATTAATTCACCGGGAAGTTTAGGTAACAATAAGTAAAGTGTGAAGTGTATTATTTAATTTGTAATGGATTTTTATGAAAAAATTGTAATTGTTTTATTTTACGAAGAAAATTTGATTACAATGTTAAAGTTATTATTTTAAGATCATGGAAGATTTGCAATCGTTATTTCTTTCCGACTTTTTATTAAATATGTTTGATTATTCTATTTCATGGAGAAAAATTGTATTCGGAAGTTAAAGTTATTATTTTAAGATAATGGAAGATTCGTAAGCGTGATTTATATTCGATTCAAATTTTCATGCGATTCCACGGAAAACGCGAAGACGCTTTTTAAATATTTAATGGCGACAGGAAACTGTCTGTCTACGGTTTCCTGGTTCCAGCCAATTTTCGACTTTCCATGAAAGTTTAATGCATTCAATCTGCGCTTTAATTTGAAAGCAAACGATTCAATTCCGGACGATGCTTTAAAAATTGCTGAGGATTGGCTTGTTTTTATGTGCCAACTGAGAGACATAAAAAGCCTCCTTTGATTATCTCGATTCTTAGATAATTGCTTTCTTATTTTTACCATCAATTCCGTTCCACGTTATAATTCATATTAAAAATCTTTCTGACCCTCGAATCGATTCGACAAAATGTTTACTTTAAAAAAAACGAGTATCAAAAATGTGGTCGTCGAGGATAAATCAATTTCAAGTATAAATCCGTGCCGTTATAAAAACAATGCTCGGATTAAAGATCGTAGATTAATTTCGCAGAGTAAAAAGCAAAAAAAACCACGCGATTCGTGGAACTAAGCGAAACTCCATTTCGAAAATTTCGGGAATGCGTCGGTCAACGAATCACCGGAAATGAAAGAACCGCGCAACGAAACAAGGAAAAAAATCGCGTGACACGTGGAAATTCAACGTGGCAGTCATTTCGGTCCGAAGTTAACGAGATTCTGTTAACCCCCGTAAGCCACGATTTAAACAGACTTTTTCATCACGGTTTTTGCAGATTCCATCTTCCTCTGTGGATCTAAACATATTTGAATTTTCGTTCCATCCACTCCTCATTTTTTGGATTCTCTATTAAAACCTTTGTGCCTTCATTCACGTAAAAGAAACTAATGCACTCTTTTCCCGCATCCTCTTATAATTCCACGTAATAATAATTAATTATAATCTTGTTTTTCCGGTTTTCGCAAAATAATCCGAATACACGAGGAGGTATAAAAATAGTTAATTAAAAAGATCCGAAGAATAGAAGAAGCGTGGTGATTAAAAGTATTTTCCTGATAATTGAAAGTAATTGAATGAAATGAAGCCGATAATAAACGGGGAAAGGGAAGAAAGGTAGCAAGGCGTGGGAAGAAGAAGTGTAACGAAAGAGAAGGGTAAATAAAATAGTATACCTTTTGGCCGAATTATCGGCGGATACACGGGGTTCCCTGTGGAATCGGTTGGTAAAATGAGAGTACTATAATCTAAGATGTCTGAAACGAAAGAAACAAAACGGAAAAGATAAGAGATTTTGAAATCAAGTAGAGGGAGCCGCGACGGAATTCTCGTTAAAACATTCGCAACGGATGACGCGCGAGTCTTTGACATTCTTTGAAATTCTTTGAGATTCTTTGCCAGAACCCGGATAAACTCGAATGTGAGTCTTTACTTTTTCACTAACAAGGAAAGTAAGGGTACCCGAAAATTCCAAAAACTAAGAAAATTTGCACAAACATAGAGCAATTCATCATAATTGTAAAGTTATTTTTGGTTGGTCCCCAAAAACAGTTTAAAGAAGTGAAATTACCCTTCAAAGAAAAAGTAATTGTTGTTTTCGGCTATTATCTCCAAAATGATAAGAGATATCGAAAAAAGTTCGTTCACAATTATAATGGTACTTTGGGCGCTACAACAATTTTTCAAAATAATATCATTGTTGAATATTTTATAACACATTTTTGTAGCAGCCAAAGTACTATTAAAATTGTGATTTAACTTTTTTTCTATATCTCTTATCGTTTTGGAGATAATAGCCGAAAACAAAAATTACGTTTTCTTTGAAGTGTGATTTCACCCCTTTAAACCGTTTTTGTGCGCCGACGAAAAATAGATTCGTAATCAGAATGAGTTTCTCTATGTCTGTGCATAGATTCCGAATTTTTGGAAGTTTCGGGTTTGGAATTTTTGGTGTTTATAGCATTTTTTATCGACATAACTTTATTAAAATGGCCGAACGCGAGTGTGTTAAGCTGGGTGGTTCAGAAGCGAGTCATCGACTTCATGCATCTTGGAATATTATATTATATTATTATTGATACCTAAAAGTAATCAAACCGGAATTGAATAATTTTCTAGCATCGAAACATGGGAATTTGATTTTCTCAAAAAGGGAATCATGGCATTGGAGAATTATCGATCAAGGCTTATAGATAACGATATGGATTATTTAACAGAGAAATAAATGTTTAACCTTTTCGCTGTTAATTAAACCGATGATAATCTCCACTTTTTACATAAAACGAACGAGTTCCAGTTTGATATCCATTAATAACTTCGCGCGTGTCCGTGCGACGTACATACTCGACAGTGAAAATCTTAATACGACAAATAAATGGAGTTTCACAAAGTACATGAAAAATGATGGATTACTTTACGGTACCGCTAATAATTACATAGAAATCAGGCGAAATATGATATAATAAAAGTTGATACGAGATGCTAAATAAGCGCAAAAGAAAAGCATACGTGGGAAGATCGAAAGGAGAGTAAAATCGGGAAATCAAGGAGGCAACGTGTGTACAAATGGAAGGCAATGAAGCGGTAGATCCGAGGGAAGGAAATAAAAGCGGAAACAGAATAAACGGCTCGATGGGTTTTCCGATACGATAAGTCGCGACGGAAGTCTCCGTTCCTTTTCTGTCCGTCTCCCTGTTTTCACGTTGTTTTCATCCATATTGGTTTCCTGATATTCTCACTCAGTCTCCGTCTTCCCGCGGACAAGAATTTCCACGTACCTTTTGAATTCACACGTAGAATCGATAAGAACGAGTTCGTGGATACCGATCCGATGAAGAGGACACCTTTGTCCCCATCCTTTCCCTCCCCCCACTCGCCGTATCTTAGCGAAGTCATCCGAACGAGATTCGTCGCGAGAAAAGCGAGTTCGGTTTCGTGGAAAACGTGAAATCGAAAAGGTTTACGATCGATTCTCCACGAATACGTTATCTTCCTTCGATTTTGACTCTACTTTGTCTCCGATTTCATTCCAACGATATTCTTTAATCGTTCTTCTTTATTCGGCTCGTATTTCGCGAAAAGGTTTTATTCGTTGAAAATCCCGGCGCGGTTTAACTTGTTGAATGAATTCAGTTAACACCAGAACGTAAATAATTAATAAATTGTATGAATTTAAAGGTTATGTGTCACATTACGACCGGTCGAGTAACTGAATCCCAATAACTCCTTGATTTTTCTTATTTACAATATCGGCACAGTTTAGTGTCAACTATTGTCAAAAGGTAATCGCAAAGTTCGTTTGTTTACATTTTGCATTGAAATTTGCATGGACTGTAATTACATTCCAGTATACAGCAACGTTAGAATATCAGTGCACAGAGAGAAGGTTAATGAATATAGTGTCTCCCAAACGTTAATTGGTACCCCTGATAGAATAAGGCGCTTACCACTTTGATCCGTAGATGCCGCTTTACCGGCACTCGAGGATGGAGTGGAGTGCGTCAGTGTCACGTCTCGAAGGGTAGAACGATCGGAAGAAAATGGCACAGGGTGCAAATGTTAGTTTGTTAGTTTACCAATACAAAAGCCAAGAAAGTAGGATATCACTAGGGTTATTATTAATGCATTAATCAAAGCCAATCTCGCCCAATCACGGAGGATTCCGGGATACTAATTCGTTATGCAAACTATTAGATTATCCGGCAAGTTCATACCGATTGTCAGTAATTCTTCGGCAAAAAAACTTGAGGAGTTCTGGTAAAATGGAATCCTGAAGTTGCGCGAAAAATGGAGAAATGTTGGGGAACAAAATGAAGCGTCATACATAATTGAATAAATATATATCGACATACAAAATGCTGTTTTTTAATTCTCCTTAACCCCTTGACATACAAATAAAACGGAATTTCATGGGTCGAAAAAATCCTATTTAATTTGGCTCAACTGAACGGAATATTTACAATGCTAAATATCATTTAATAAGATTGATACACAATATTAATGGACAATAATGAAGTAACATTATTAAATAATAAATAAGTAGTTCTGTAAAGTATGACATTTTTCCTGTCCGCCGGAGACGTTAACGTCTACAATGACACGCGAAACAAATGACGTCTCGCAGACGTCGTTGTATGCCAAGGGGTTAAAAGTCGGTATGAATTTTCCCTGACAATCCAACATTATAGATTCTCTGTCGAGCTATATGTATCTTCTACGTCAAGTATGGTATTCATTACCTTATCATTTTTGGCGGTAAAAATTCATAATATTTTAGAACACGTAGAAACAATCACTTTTGCTCGAATAGAAAAATATGACTTATAAATTGAGGGAGAAAAATGGGGGAAAATATATTTACCGAGTGTTCTGACGGTGATGATTTTACTGAGCATTCCATCACCGAGCGCATTCTTCCCGATTACTTGAAACTCGTAAAGAGTTCCTGGTACCAATGTGTTGATCGTCACCGTTGTACTACCGGACGGTGTTACCGGTATCGTTAGCCATTCCGAGGTACCAGATTCCCTGTACCTGAATAAAATAAGTAAACAAACAAACAAATAAGTCAAAGAATTCATGAAAGAAATCCGTTCTATATTTCATTTTTCGTTAGGTCTTCTATCGAATATTCTACTCTATGAAATACACTTCTGCTATAAACTTTGGAGCACCCTGTGCCTTTTTGGAAGAAACAAATATTGTTCGTACAAACGCGAATATTTTATAAAAACATTGCACTTTTATATATGAAAATAATAATTTTCATACTTAGATTAACAATACTTCTCGCTAGGTTGAATACATTTTTTGTATAAACCGAGATAATGCAGTGAATTGTTAACACTAGAACCACTGAAAATATGCTCAGTTATGTATACTTATTTATTTATTATAAATTGTGATTGAAGGATATAAATGAATTAATGGATTCAATTAATTCCGTTATGTATATAAAATAAAATTATGTTACATCTCAAATAATTCGCAGTGATGTGTTCAAATAATTTCACTCAAAATGGTTGACAAGTCATTTCGACTCCTTCGGTAGTTCTAGTGTTAAATATGTACAAAATACGAACTGCATTTGCAGAAACACGGAATTATTTTTTTTGTAGTGTGACGTCAGGTGTTTGGTGACATTCCACTTTGAAGGTTTAAATACAGAACTAATATAAAGGATCGATTTTTACGTACCAAATGGTATAATCTTGCTTGTAATCAGGTCCCCCGGAGTAGCCAGGCAACCAAGTTAACGTGACAGCGAATTCGGTAGCGTTTCCGGTAACATTGTAGGGTGCGTGGGGTTGAGTGCCTTCGACGATGAGTTGAGTCGATGACGAAATTGTGGCGACTTCATTGGAGGCGATGCACTGATAAAATCCAAAATCTGCACGTCGAAGACTATCGATAGTTAAATTACCACCGACTATCTTCGCCCGGTTACGTTGAATGGGTGCCCCGTCTCTCTGTACAATGAAATGATAAATAAATAATGATTAAATGTTAAATACACCATGAAATCCCCTCCTCCACTTCTTCATCTTTCGATAACGAGAAACAGACAATTTAAATGGGAACGCACTCGATTGAAATCGGCCGTGAATCGAGTATTAACCCCTTGGCATACAATGACGTCTGGGAGACGTCATCTGTTTCGCGTGTCATTGTAGACGTTGACGTCTCCGGGACGCAAGAACTGTCTCCGGCGGCCAGGAAAAATGTCATACTTTACAGAACTACTTATTTATTATTTAATAATGTTACTTCATTATTGTCCATTAATATTGTGTATCAATCTTATTAAATGATATTTAGCATTGTAAATAATCCGTTCTGTTTCTAAGCTTACGTAACTGTTCAGTTGAGCGAAATTAAGTAGTATTTTTTTGGACCCATGAAATTCCGTTTTATTTGTATGTCAAGGGGTTAATAAACATTTCCATTCCTTCGCGTCGAGTGATGTTCATTATGTTACGAAGAGGAAAACCGATAAACCCGGTTATATCGTCCAAGGTTTCATCGAAACTCGAATTAGTTATCGTTTAATTGGATTATTAACATTCAGTGTTTTATACGCGATTGCGTGTTTTAATTACCCCCGTCGTCACTGTGATCGCATCGATGACGAGGAATGCGATTAATAATTGTGTATTCGATTTACGTGAATCCTGACGAGTTATGAATCCGGGTGAGAGTAGATAAATATTATATTTTGGTGATTTTATTCAGGGAGGTTCGATTTTGAGACACCTTCAATTTATGATATTCTTAATCTTGTAAATAGGTATATATTTAATTTAGGGTGAACTGTTTGTTCATGTTAACACTGGAACTATCAAAATAGTCAAAATGGGGGGTCGGTGATATTTAGAAAAATATTCAAACTTGTATCATCCTCTTTTTTAGATTTAATACAGCACTTCTGGCATAAGGAATTTTATATAATATAATTAAATCAGCTAATTTATTTTTGTCATTCATCCTTATTTTTAATAAATATGTACTATATTTAATATAGTAAAATTATAAAATGAACAAAGGTTTTATATTCTATTCACTTTTGATGTTCATTCTAACGTTTAAATTATATGTTAGAACGAAGACAAAGCAAGTGATCCTAAACTTTTGACCAGTAATATAAATCTTTATATTATATCTCTAAAATAATTATAATCGATCGAGTAAATCAGTGTCTCGTATACAAAATGACTATTTTAATCGTCATAAATACCGGTCACTTACCCTGTGCCATTGAATCGTTGGTTTTTGAGTACCCTCTGCTTCCTGAGCGTCGCAGTGCATTTCGACAGTCTCGCCAACCTTCTTCTGATACATTGGTTCTGGCTCGAGCGTAAATACTGGTGGATTTCGTACGAGAACTTCCATTGGCCCTGAACTACCCTGGGTGCCGTGAGCATTGTAAGGCGTGCAAGTATATCTGCCCTGATGATTCTCATTGACCCGTGTAAACAGCAGGGAGCCATTATTCATAACTACGATATCTTTCGTCTGATAAGGTTCAAGCAGGCGCTTATCCTTTGTCCAGGTTACGTATTGCAGGGGTGGATTCGCTTTTATGTAACACTGGACCACCCCCGCTAATCGGAACGGCAGGTGCTGAACCGTTGGAGTATAAGTTACCTTCGCGGGATCTGTAAAGTTGGATCATCAAAATATGTTACGTTTTTACTTTAGTATGCTTTTATCATAAACATGTATTTCTCGTTGGTTTGGGTAGTTTGGAATATTAATTATTTGTTTTATGAATGAATATTGAGAAGGAATTAGAATGCACAGTATTCCATGGAAAACAAGCCACTTAATTATATCAACGTAAATATACAATTTAATAATATATTGGGTTTAGCTAAAAGATCGTGCGATTTGCAATAGTTTTTTGCGGGGAAATGGTGGGATTTTTATGAATACGGAAATACGAAGATGTCTGGAATATAGGCAACTGTTATACATTATTGAATAAAGAAAATCGAAGAAAATCTACAAAATGGATTAAAAATCACTCTCTATTTATTCTTTAAAAACGACGCAAACTTTGTAGCCAAACGAATGTAATATATAAATAATAAATAATAATTTAGAATTATAAGTATATATTTCGAAAAACAGATCGACGTTGCTCCACTTTGAAGATTCCAATTTGACTTTCGCGCCAACAAAATGCATATTATTATTGAAAAAACTCACATTCGACGTTGAGTCAGGCGCCGGTACATTTTACAAAAAAAAACATAAATAAAGCATAAACACAATAAATTACAAAATGCATCCACGTTGCTCCACTTTGAAGGTTCCAATTTCTAATTTGACTTTCGCGCATAACGCACAAAATGCATATTATTATTGAAATAACTCACATTCGACGTTGAGTCAGGCGCCGGTACATTTTACAAAAAAAACATAAATCAAGCATAAACATAATAAATTAGAAAATGCATCCACGTTGCTCTACTTTGAAGGTTCCAATTTCTAATTTGACTTTCGCGCATAAAGCACAAAATGCATATTAGGAGAATCGTTAGATGGCGGCGATTCGAATAAATGGAATTATTGAAAGAACTCACATTCAACGTTGAGATAGGCGCTGGCACTTTGAGGTTCGCCAATTCCATTGGTGACCTCGCAGAGGTATTGACCCGAATCGTCAGCACTGACAGGATGGATAACGAGGCTACCATCGACTCTGATGGACACTCTCGTATCCAATGCCGAGACTTCCGTGACAGGTGCTCCCTCGCGAAACCAACGTACCGTCACGTTACCTGGCAGAGCTTTCGCCTCGCAGGAGAATTGAACTTTCTCACCCTCCAGTTTCGTTTGATTCGTCGGTGGTACTATAATAACGGCGCCACCTACAACATATTTCAAACATATTTCAAACATACGAAACATAAAACACACTGCAACTGCGAACGCGTTGAAAAAGGAATAAATGAAACGAAAGATACAGGTAGATGCAAGTAGAATTGACCGATATTGTCAGCCACCTCTCGAAGCAACGTCCAAATACAAATCTGACAAAAATTCCTTTAACCCCTTGCGGTCGGTGTCCCCGTAGCGGGGACATTTCTAAAAGGCGAAAGATTTATACGTATTCTACTTGTTCCGGGGAAATGTGTTGTATTTATATAATCATTAATAGAAAGTACACCAATTTTGATTTATTATCCGTTGAAAGTGCAATTTATTAATATCTATATATCAAAGATAATATAATGATTAAAATATACAAAATCCTATTACAAAGTTTTTAAACGATACGAAACATTTTGAAATTACGGTGTGAATTATAAAATCCAACTTACATTCTAATAATGAAATTGCCTTTAATTATGCATCCGAACATTTGTTTCAGGTACAAGCTATTAATAAGTAGAAATATTTTTTACGTATAAATTAATATGTGTAATTCGGAAAATTTCATAATATGATCATTTAACCCTTTGCGGTCGGTGTCCCCGTAGCGGGGACATTTCTAAATCGTCGTAGAAGTCGGTGTCCCCGTAGCGGGGACATTTTTAAATAGTCGTAGAAGTCAATAACCCCGCAGCGGGAACCTTCAGGAACCTTACGTATTATAAGTAGTATTAAATACAACAAATCAGTCTCAACAAATTCTGTGTGTTTTAATATCCATATATTGACTTTAAATCCTGTACGGAAAAGTAATTGCGGAACGATAGATTTGCTCCGACCTACTGGTACTCCCAAAAGTGAAATCTGCCGATCGCAAAGGGTTAAAATTACCAAATAATAATCGACGACCGACGATCGCCGTTCATTCGACATTCATTCGAAATCGCGATAGATTCCCGGAAGCGAGATAGGCGGAAGTTTAAATCGGCTTGAAAGAGTCGTCGAAGAAAAGAGAATGGAGAATGGTGGAACGATAGGTATTGCACTTTGGACGAGGACTGGTCTTTCACTTCCACGACTTTTGCCTCCGAGTCTTTGTAAAAAGGATCAACAGGGTGCATTATATCCTAGCTGATATCCAAGGAGACTCACCCACTCACGCTTGCGGAATTTTAAAACTTGTGGCTTTCGAGTACTTGAACGATTTGTGGTCGCTGGTGGTATTCGTGGTAGTTCGTCGATGCAGAACTATCTTCACGAATAATGCCACGGAGATCGATTTCTTTCCACAAAAGAACCAACTCCTTCGTTGGTTTCACTGGCATTTTCTACGAGCGGATCCACTATCGCTCGTCAGGAATTAAACTGACTTCGATATATCCGGAAGTATCTCAATTTTAAATCGAAATCCTTCCACAAGGAAAACTTCGTGAAGTTTGACTTGAGAATCTTGAGATTCTTTATACGGTGAGATATAAAAAGGTATTCGTAGAGCAGCGAATTTTAACGAAAACATTGTTGATATTTATTTGTCATTTTCCACTGATAAAATGCTGGTTAAATTCTGGTGAAAGGTGTGGCGGTGGAAACGCGATGATGAAGACGAATGTTCTTCGTGGCTTCGTAACGAACCTTACAAATTTTCAGTGCTTCTGGAAACCGAGGGGTTGGCAACGATTCGAGTATCCGACGAGAGTGGAAGAAAAAGAGCCCTGCGAGGGAAACGAATTTCAGGAAGAAACGAAGGGTGGTTGGGGTGAAAGAAAACGAGACAAATCGCCATTTAACTGGGGCTTTCCCCTAAAAAAACACCGTAATTGGTCGACGATAATCTTGTAATACATCTATAATTGAATCGAGTGACATTCCAGCTCTCGCAGCAATTACAAAAAACGATAAAAATCGGAAATTCCAATATCGCATTTCTGGTAAATGTAACTATTCGGTAGTTATTAAATTAGTTTCCGCGGAAGTTAATTAAGTTTCCTCTAAAAAACCACCATAATTGGTGAATAATAATCCAATAATGCATCTGTTGTTTAATTGAATCGAATGACAATCAGGCTCTCGCTATAAATATATAAAAAAGAATATGAAAACTGGGAATTCCAGGATCGCGTTTGCGATAAAATGTAACGTGGCAAATGTAACCATTCGGTTGTTATTAATTTCCAGGGAATTTATTGGTTTCGGTGGTAATCAATTAATTTTATGGAGTCACTTTCGAGCATCGAGTACAGCGAGTTCATTTGGATTCTACGATAAATCGACTATAAATTGTTTATTGCTGAATGTATATAATTCTTTACGAGTTAGTCCGCGTTAAACGAGAAATTTTAATGGAATTCCTATCAAATCTGTTTGCGTGTGGAATACAACGATAATCCATTAATACGCGGAACTTTATGTGCGACATTATTTTTGCACGAATATACTATAAAAAAATATGAAAGTCAGAAATTGAGTGGTTTTATAAACTTTGAGTTTGAACGAGATACATGAAAAACAGAGGGGGATGTTTTAAGAATTCCGGTAATACGACCGCAATTTAGCAACGATTTTAAGGGAAGGAAGAAGGGAAGGGTGAATCGGGGGAAAGTAAAACGAGACAAATAGCCTTTTAACTGGAGGCACCCCCAGGAAACGACCTTAATTGGGAAAATGACTTTCCCTATGAACGACCCTGTAACCCTCTGCTTAATGTAAGTTTTATCACCAAACCGGCATCGATAAGAGAAAATGCATCGGATCGTAAAATTTACGACGGATTTGCCGGAAGATGTCACGCGAGAAGAGGATGTTCCTCGAGTTTATTGAAGTCACCGATCCCTTTCAATACCGATCAAAAGATAGCGTTTCATTAACACTAGAACTACGGAAAGAGTGAAAATGACTTGTCTGACATTTTTAGTTAAATCGCTTGATACAATCATTTAAGCACGAGATTGTAAAACATGAAAGTGACGTATACAATGTTCAAAATTGAACTCTGCTCTCGGTTTTTTCTACTTTCTCTTGGTTTATTCGTTTATTTCGAAAAACAAGGAGTTCGGATGAACAGTCGCGACGGGTCGTAGATAATAAGTCCATTTTCCGTCAGAGCCAGTAATATCTCGCGGTGAAGTTGCGCATGTATCGCGTTAAGTAGTATTGTCTGACAGAAACGCATTAACGGGAGGACTGCAGTGCGCGCGTTTAATCCACTTTGTTCGCGGCCATGACACGTGGCTGCGACAAAAACTGGCATAGCAACGAATAGACAATGCGCCAACTCGCTGTACGACTTAATATAAATCGTATTTTCGCGTTAACAAAATTCGTGTTATTCCATAGTTTCATATAACTTTGAAGTCACATACTCACATATTATTGGAAGTCTCGACTCTAATTGACACGATTTAAAAGAAATTATTGATACTTTCGTGTTACATATTTGAGAGATATTAACTCGTGTTTTTTAATACGATATATTCGGGTGAAAATGTATTCTTTTTATTCGAAAAATGTATTCCAAAAATGTGCAATATGGTCGCGTATGTTTTCGAACATATTTCAAGTTATAAACGTATTTGAATTCAATGAATTTTGTTAAAGTGTTCATTCAGCAAGAAATCATTTATAGTCGATTTAACGTAGAATCTAAATGAACTCGGTAAACGATGCACGAAAGAAATTTCATAAAACACGATCCGTGGTATACTAATAATTAATAACTACCGAATCGTTACAATAATTATCGAGGAAGTCGTTATTAAAAGCAAGTATTTTTAGGAGCGGATAATCGATGAAATACCGCTAATGAAATTCCGATAACCAGGATATCAGAAAATACCTGGAAATTAGTCGTCGACCAGTCGATTTTTTTATTTCGACATTCTTTATTTCCCGATTCCCTCAGAAATATTTTTTTCAACGACGTACATCTCGTGCAGAATTTTTGCCTAATTATTCATTTATTATACTTTGAAATCAATTTTTCTATAATTAATTGTGCCAGTCTATCGACGTCCAGGATAATAAGTTAAAATATTAAAAAATTGAAGAATAATAAGATTAAAGGATAATAATAAGAATAAAGATATATTCGACTGATTTAATTAAAAATGAGAGACAAGTTATTTGACTCCTTCGGCAGTCACACAATCGCGTTATGCGAGGATCACCAAGATTTGTGAATCGCGTTATACAAGGATCGCCACAATTGATGAACCGCGTATACAAGGATCACAAAAATTTGGATTGGAAATTTGGAAAAGATTTGACATCGTGTTCTTTCATTTTTGTCATCGCGCTTTCGAAAAACTTGCAACTGTGATTTTCTTCGTAGATTTTTAGCGACGATGTAAGTTTGCCGAGTTTGAAATTTTAAACTGTCTTTCGAGCGCTCGTAAAATTGACCGATAGAAGCTGCAATATTGGAATCTTAACTTTTACACTCTCCGAGGTAGTCTCAGCGAAGAATATTTTAAGGGGAGTCAACTCAAAGCTCCCTCCACTAAAAACTACTTACTTAACTTTTTTAATGGAAAGAGCAGTTTTAAATTATCCTCGCATCTCGGATGGAATTCGTGCCGTTGAAAAATTCGAATTTTACCGTCAACGTTATTCCGTGGAATTTCATTTAACTTCCGCTCATTAAGTGTATCAAGTACATCCGTCTTTGCGCGATATAAAAACTCTGAGTATGTTATATAAATATTATATTATTTCTGTGCAGTGGAAAAAATTATTATAAACGATATATCAAATATATCACGAGCTGAATCGACGGGCGTATTAAAATATATTAAATGTTGAATGAAAGCGATTTTTCAAATGTTTATGTATAATCAGGTATGATATATATTCAGTGGAGAAAATATATGTTTTCTTACGTATATCTTCGGAAGTAAAGAAGAAATAAAATCGGTTATCATTTTGTCGCGCGTTGTATAATTTCATTGAAAAAAATGTTAATTATATCGAATAATATTGAATAATATGAAAAAATCGATTAGTTAGACGATTACTCACCGGCGATGATAACTCGTGCTGTATGGCTTATTTGACCTTCCCCGTTTCGTGCTATACAGGTGTAATCTCCGATATCCTCGTTCTTGATCATCGAAATCCTCAATTCGGTACCGTCGTTGAATATCCCGATAGTGTTCGATGGTTCGACAGGATTCGCATCCTTGTACCACAGGATCTCAGGTGTCGGAGTACCCTCCGCTTGACAGTTCAGGATTATCGCATCGCCGAGATTCACGTAGATCATTTCTTCCGGTGTTATACTGAATCTAGGTGGTGCTGTTCAAACATAAACATAAACACACCATTCTGATCAGAATAATTGCGGTTATCGAATTATTTGGAATTTTTAACTTCAAGAAATGATATTATATTAATTAGAAATTGTAGAAATTATATTTTATTAATTAGAAATTGTAGCATATTATATTAATTAGAAATTATATTATATTACTTGCAAATTGTAGAAATTATATTATATTAATTAGAAATTGTAGAATTTATATTATATTACTTCCAAACTGTAGAAATTATATTATATCAATTAGAAATTGTAGAAATTATATTATATTAATTAGAAATTGTAGAAATCATATTATATTAATTAGAAATTGTAGAAATTATATTTTATTACTTAGAAATTGTAGCATATTATATTAATTAGAAATTATATTATATTACTTGCAAATTGTAGAAATTATATTATATTAATTAGAAATTGTAGAATTTATATTATATTACTTACAAACTGTAGAAATTATATTATATCAATTAGAAATTGTAGAAATTATATTATATTAATTAGAAATTGTAGAAATCATATTATATTAATTAGAAATTGTAGAAATTACATTATATTAATTAGAAATTGTAGAAATCATATTATACTAATTAGAAATTGTAGAAATCATATTATATTAATTAGAAATTGTAGAAATGATATTATATTAATTAGAAATTGTAGAAATCATATTATATTAATTACAAATAGTAGAAATCATATTATACTAATTAGAAATTGTAGAAATCATATTATACTAATTAGAAATTGTAGAAATCAGATTATATTAATTACAAATTGTAAAAATCATATTATATTAATTACAAATTGTCAAAATTATACTATATTATTATTAGGGGTACCGGAAAGTAATTAATTCGGGAATGAAAACTTGTTTCGCATCGAAAGTTGGTAATTTGATTTTCTTCAAAAAGGGGATTATGGGATCAGAAGATTGTCGGTTGAGGATCATGGCTAACGATGGGAATTATCTAATAGCATAATGTTTAATATAAACAAATAAATAGAAATGCCTCGAAGGAGGATCATTTTGCACATCCAGTAATTTCCCGGCTTAATTTGTAATCGGGTTGATTATTCCTCGGTGAAACCGATCGAAGAATGCCACAAAAGATCGCTTCTCTCCTTCGACCGCGATGAATTCGTCCTTTAACCGAGGACAAGCATCCTTGATGAGCGGCGGACGTAAAACGCGCAAGAAAACCTTCGTCGGAAACTTCCTGCGGGACGTAATGCAAATCCACGAGCTGGGAAATGGCGGGAGGAGCTAAGCCACCGTAATATCGTGCCATTAAGGAAACGTTCCGAATATTCAGGAATGTTTTATCGCACGACACTTCGCCGCGGAAGAATTAAACCGCGGTCCTTGAACTTTTTACCTAAGAAATGTTTTTATGATATGTAAAGATACATCGATGTTTTCCACGAAAAACCTTGATGAAACATTTAGATTAATAGTAAATGATGTATAAACACGTTCTAGGACCATTTTGAGTCGAAAGAAATATATTAAAATTGTTTCCGTTCAAAAAATGAGTCGATGCAAAATCGCAAAAAAGAAAAGGGGTATACCAACATCGTAAGAGGAATATTTAACGATACACAGTGACATCATATTCTAATAACACATTTATAATACGTTTCGTCGACATATTTAAATAAAGAATTTTTTCATTTAATTTGTGGTCTGATTAATAGCCGCAAAAATAACCACTATATATTAATCATATTTATAACGAATTAATAACGTTCCAAATGATCGCTGCTACAAGTACTTTCCCCTTTGACGTTCCCACTAAATCCAAACACGAGTGTCTCCAGGTGTCATTATCCCCAGTGTGGCCAACGGTCCAATGAACAATGAACACTTCCGAAAGCGAAGAAAAAGACGAGAACGTTAAAGGTTGGCAGGAGTGACGAGTGAAAAGGAGGACAAACGACACACCCATTCCGAGTAATCCAAATGTTTCTTTTTCCTTTGGGCTCTTCGTCACCCACGGCGTTCATGTCGGGTTTCTACCCAATGAAAACGCTGCAATAAGTTTTCCTTTCTTTCGACCATCTTTTTTCTCATCTCTATCCGTTTCTTTACCTCGTTTTCCACAGTTTTTCTTCACCATTGCCGAACGTAACGCGTAAAAAGTTTATCGTATCTCGCGAAGAATGTATCGGGGTATCTTCGTCTTTTTTTCTCAGGTTTGAACGATGTAATTACGTAAGTGGAGAATGGATGCAATGCTCGTCGTAGATCGAACAATTTCTAACGTGTCATAAAGTGAGGGATGTAGTTCGAGGGACTAGGGAATTCACGAAGTTCTCACTAGATGGATATAGCGGTGGCAGACTGGTTCGATGCACTCGTAAAATCTTCTTAAGTGTAAAGTAATATTAATGACACACTTCGAGGTAAAATCGATGGGAGTTTACGTACTCGATATACGCGAGTCGCACTACGGCTTTCACTTGAATTGTATTTATATGACGGAGTCGAGGACATCCATTTTTTATCACTTTTAACCTTTTTTAACCAGTAGAACTATCGAACATAGACTCAACATATTTGTAGAATGATGTACAGTTACTCGTTACTCGCCGACACGTTTAGAGCATGTTCTTAGACAAAAAGGATATCCAACTAAGTACTAAAATAATTATAATTTTGTTCATGTATATTTCTAGCCATGTAATGTTACGTGTCCGAATATTTTTTCGACATCAGTTATTGGCTCAAATTCATTTATGATTTATTATATAGAAAACCATAAGAAATAAAGTAATAAATTTTACATATTTGTAAACTAGAATATGTGCTTTAACCCATCATAGACCATAAAATTCGATAACTATATTGGAAATAATTATACATATAGAGATAGAGCAATAATTTCACAAGTGGCATGGTGTCCGAATATTAATTCGAGTAACTGTATGTGTCTTAAAAATGAAAGTGGATGGCGGAAAGAAATGAATCTTGATTTAATTATATTTATTACTTAACGCGAGTCGAAGAATATCTGAGGAAGTGGAACGTTATGTATTTGAATTTTTTTTTCTCAAGGTTGCAGACCAGTATTTTGAATGCTTTGGTAGTTTTAGTGTTAAGATTTGTGTAATTTCATAATTGTAATTTTTTGGAAGTTACATATGAAACGTCCGATTTTGTAGGAAGAATAATACGAAGCATTTCTGTTTATAAATGGTTTTCAGTCTGCGAATGTGTGAGGCACTATTTTAAAGCTTGCCAATTTTTCTATTAGACTCGATCTTCATTTTCTTCTGTTTACGAGTCTAACCTCACTTTTACACGGCTTACGTTTCATACTAAATATCTTGAACTCTTACTTCGCGAGGAAACACTTTCTAATCAAGATTCCGTCAAAATTGCTTTCGAAGTATTTATAAATTCAATATATATAACTCCAAATAATGTATCGAATGTAATGGTGATTATTTGATTAATAAAGTTTCGTATGAAGAACAATATACCAGCTTAAAGTTTGTCTTTAAAATCGTACGTTTCATATGTAACAACCTAATATACATATTATATTTTGTATCTTATGATTAAAGAATGGAAGTATGAGATAGAAATAATTACCGTGAACATCCAGGTGGAACCAGGTACCATTTTTGTTGCTGTTGGGCGACCTGTTGAGGAAGACGACCTTGCACTCGTACCATCCTTGATCGCTCTCACGAATATTGGTGAGATTCAGGCTTGCCATTCCGTACGGTGAATTCGGACTGACTCTTGAGACTCGACCTTCGTAACCTGGTCCACTGTGGGTTGGATACGATTCGTACCATATGTAGATTGGTTTCTCCTGTAAAACCAGAGATACCAACATTAACTTTATAGACACCGAATTTGATTCGTGTCTGAAAGGAAATCGTAGAACATAAATCTACTTAAACGCGATTCTAACGAAGGTACATTATGTGGAAAATGGTAACGAAATTATTACTTAAACGCTAATTTAATATTAATATTAATATTAATTTAATAATAATTATTATTACAATGAAAGAATAAAATGAAATGAAAGATAGGGATAGACGAGTGTGTGACTTCAATGTTACATAGAGGGTGGAACAATTAAATGTATTATAAATAATGAATACGCGTGGATGAATTAAGATTGCAAAATTAATAGTTCATTTTCAACTTTATTGGAATGCGCATTAAATTATATTATTTTATCGCGATATTAAAATTTAAAAAGATTGAGAAGAGAACGATCTTTTTCGTTTGATTTACATATTTTAAGAGAAATGTATTCGACTTATAAATTTGGGGAAATCCCAGAAATTCGGGATACCCGGAATGCAGACATCGTCATACTTTATTAAAATTAATTATTATAATTCTTTGGAAACTACTAAATTATTATCGTATTTACTTATATAAATAGATTGTAGTATTCCTCGTATCAGGAAAAAAAATTAAATAATTAATTATTAACCGCGGGATGTTATATATATATATAAACACCGCGGTTTTTACGAACAGGATTTTGTAATAAATCAATGAAGGTTTTTACGTGAAAGGCGGAATATAATGGAACCAAGAAACGTTAATAAAATTCCCAGGAACCCAAGGATAAAAGTTCTTCCTGTTTCGGTTCATAGGGGAAAAGGGAATCCCCTGAAATTTGTATGATCGTTACTGTCATCTGCTAGGGGAAAGAAAAACGAGTGTTGTTTTACATGCAAGCCAGCCGTAAACAAAAGCAGGAACGAATATTTCCCTGCGTGACTCTGGCATGATGAAAAAATAATCCTCGACCACGGTGCCATGTAATATGCACGAGGCACAAGCAAAATTAAATTACAGAACTTTTATGGAAAATGTACACTCGGTTTCAAAGCATAGGTCCATGGACAACATTTTAAAGTCGTCAATATTGGTCCTAGATAGTCGACATTCATAACACATAATGCCAAAACATGTTCTAACACCATTTTGGGTCGAAAGAAGTGGATTAGGAATTGTTCCAGGTTAAAAAAGGGGTCGATCCAAAATCGCAAAAATGTGAAGGGGTATACCTTCAAAAATTGTCAAAAATTTAAAGTCGCCAAAATCAATTCTAACTGACCCAAATCGATGGTAAATGATGTATAAACATATTCTAGGACGATTTTGGGTCGGAAGAAGCGGTTTAAAAATTTGTGCGGCCAAAAAAGGGGTCGACCCAAAATCGCAAAAATGTGAAGGGGTATACCTTCAAAAATTGTCAAAAATTCAAAGTCGCCAAAATCAATTCTAACTGACCCAAATCGATGGTAAATGATGTATAAACATATTCTAGGACGATTTCTGGTCGAAAGAAGTGGTTTAAAAATTGTTTCGGGCAAAAAATGGGTCGACCCAAAATCGCAAAAATGTGAAGGGGTATACCTTCAAAAATGGTCAAAAATTAAAAGTCGCCAAAATCAATTCTAAATGACCCAAATCGATGGTAAATGATGTATAAACATATTCTAGGACGATTTCTGGTCGAAAGAAGTGGTTTAAAAATTTTTTTGGACAAAAAATGGGTCGACCCAAAATCGCAAAAATGTGAAGGGGTATACCTTCAAAAATTGTCAAAAATTAAAAGTCGCCAAAATCAATTCTAACTGACCCAAATCGATGGTAAATGATGTATAAACATATTCTAGGACGATTTCTGGTCGAAAGAAGTGGTTTAAAAATTGTTTCGGGCAAAAAATGGGTCGACCCAAAATCGCAAAAATGTGAAGGGGTATACCTTCAAAAATGGTCAAAAATTAAAAGTCGCCAAAATCAATTCTAAATGACCCAAATCGATGGTAAATGATGTATAAACATATTCTAGGACGATTTCTGGTCGAAAGAAGTGGTTTAAAAATTTTTTTGGACAAAAAATGGGTCGGCCCAAAATCGCAAAAATGTGAAGGGGTATACCTTCAAAAATTGTCAAAAATTCAAAGTCGCCAAAATCAATTCTAAACGACCCAAATCGATGGTAAATGATGTATAAACATATTCTAGGACGATTTCTGGTCGAAAGAAGTGGTTTAAAATTTTTTTTGGGCCAAAAATGGGTCGAACCAAAATCGCAAAAATGTGAAGGGGTATACCTTCAAAAATTGTCAAAAATTAAAAGTCGCCAAAATCACTTCCAACTGACCTAAATCGATGGTAAATGATGTATAAACATATTCTAGGACGATTTCTGGTCGAAAGAAGTGGTTTAAAAATTTTTTTGGACGAAAAATGGGTCGACCCAAAATCGCAAAAATGTGAAGGGGTATACCTTCAAAAATTGTCAAAAATTCAAAGTCGCCAAAATCAATTCTAAACGACCCAAATCGATGGTAAATGATGTATAAACATATTCTAGCACGATTTCTGGTCGAAAGAAGTGGTTTAAAAATTTTTTTGGACGAAAAATGGGTCGACCCAAAATCGCAAAAATGTGAAGGGGTATACCTTCAAAAATTGTCAAAAATTCAAAGTCGCCAAAATCAATTCTAAACGACCCAAATCGATGGTAAATGATGTATAAACATATTCTAGGACGATTTCTGGTCGAAAGAAGTGGTGTAAAAATTTTTTTGGGCCAAAAATGGGTCGAACCAAAATCGCAAAAATGTGAAGGGGTATACCTTCAAAAATTGTCAAAAATTAAAAGTCGCCAAAATCACTTCCAACTGACCTAAATCGATGGTAAATGATGTATAAACATATTCTAGGACGATTTCTGGTCGAAAGAAGCGGTTAAAAAATTTTTATTGGTAAATAATGGGTCGAAACGAAGTTGAAAAAATGTAAAGGGGTACACCTTCAAAAATTGTCAAAAATTAAAAGTCGCCAAAATCACTTCCAACTGATCCAAATCGATGGTAAATGATGTATAAACATATTCTAGGACGATTTCTGGTCGAAAGAAGCGGTTCCAAAATTAGTATTGGTCAAAAATGGGTCGAAACCAAGTTGAAAAAATGTAAAGGGGTACACCTTCAAAAATTGTCAAAAATTAAAAGTCGCTAATTTCGCTCCTACATGCCCCAAATCGATGGTATATCATGCCTAATGATGTTCCAGGACCGTGTTGGGTCGAAACAAGTGAATTAAAGATGTTTGCTTATCAAAAAGCACGTCGATGGATATTCCTATAATTATTCCCGTGTCATCGGCATAAACAAAATGTAAGTCGCGACGCGTATAAAAGAGGTTTAATGTCATTTTATAAAAGCCTCACGTTGGTATTCCTGACAATTACGTCCTCCAAAGCCAGACGCTAAACCGTGGGTAAGCACGTGTATTATTAAAGCGAGCCAGGAAAGCGCGTGCATTAAAACGGTCCGTGCAAACGCGTGTATTAAAACGAGCAGTGTAATCGGTTGTATTAACACATTAACTACCAGTCATTTAACCGTGTAATAATCTACGTTGCCTTTGGTTAATAACAATTAGATCGACCATCTACACTGGAAACCTAACATTAGCTTTCTCAAAAACACAAATTACATTTACAATGTAATTGCAAACTGAATGCAAATAACTGATTATTAATATATTAAGCAACCCAGCGTAATTCGCGATAATTCTTTACGATAAACATTTAACATAAAGAAATATAAATATGATGAAATATTTCATAGTAATAATCCAGTTCTTATCAAATATTTCTCTCCTTTCCGAGACAATGTTTCGAATCAAAATATATTACGTCCGAACAAAATATTTTGGAAGCATACAAAAAATCGAGATCATCGGTTTATGCGTGTCACGAAAACAAACCACGCGAAGATGTACAAAAATATTATCGATACGAGTTTGGCAAAGTGTTTAACCCATTCGAGACGACGATTTTTTTCGAACACGGTCCCCGGGAGCGAAATTTTTTTTTTCTTTATATTATTCTTTTTTAATAAAAAAACATGTTTACTATGGAAATCACCCAATTCGTAAGTGAATTCACATAAATAAGATCATTGCACACCGGGTGCATTTTTAGATTTAGATTTTGAGATTTTTTGGTACACAGTAAAACCAATGCCAAATTTGGTTTTCCTGTACTTTACAGATTTCATTAGTTCAAGAAAAATCTTATTTCGACGACTAGTTTACTCAGAATAACTGATAATTGTACATTACTGTTATTGCACGCACGGTGTGCAATCGGTATCGAATGGGTTAATGCGTTCAAAAAATAGTGGCGAAGATGAAGTCAAAACGGGGGAACGCGTCGTGAACGATCGTAGGTTGGGCATTGACTGACCTAGTTGACGGTTTCTATTTCAAGCTGGCCTACTTGCGACGACTCTACTACGTCGTCGACGATGTAGACGTCGCTCTTACACCCTGCAATCGCGAACCCCATCGTTTCGATATTATATTCCCCCAAGCCATGGGATTTCATCCGATATTACAACACTCCATCGAGTTATCTCGCTTCTATTAGATTCTCCGGGAAGTTGATGTCAATTTGCAGGCGTTTCCCAGCAAAAAATAGGAAGATTTCGGACAATGAAATATCATCAACTTGCGTAAAGTTGCAAAATGTTGCGTACATAATTGATTAAATATATATGGAAATATAAAAGTGTTGCGATTGTATTTTTTTACTAGATATTAACATGGAAATAATAATCCCTGCGTAACTAAAACGGAAGTGATAATATATTAAAATATATTAAATCCTGAAAGAATATTCAAGAAATTATTTCACGATTCTATATTAATATTCCGGATAGCAGAAGGAGGGTAAGAATTTTTAAGTAATTCTTGTTTGCGGAGGGAAATTATACGAAGAAATCTCGGAGGGTGGAAAGAGCCGGTACTCTTTCCGACCTGGAAATTCCGTAGTCCCGGAAGTTCTTTGAGGAATCGTGTAAAAAAAACGGCTGGCTCTACGTAACACTCGTAATGGCAGAGAAATAAAAATTAAGTGGCACTGACGGCACTCTCGCTTTAGTTCCATGGACATGGCGACGGCTACGCACGTGTAATACTTACGCGGTATACGCGTCACCGTTTCTACACCCTTTCCGGAAACTTCCGCCCTTTAATCTCCTGCCATCCGCGTAGGATTCTTGAAACGTTCCCTTCCACTTTTCCGCGCTCTTGATAAACGCGAGGGAACACCGTTCTCCGTGCTTTAATCTACCGTCTCTTGTAATAAATATCACATGGAAAATCATAGGATTCTAGACACCGATGTTTCACTCGAAATTCAGGCTTTTGCAAATAAAATTCCACTGTTTGCAAACAAAATTCAGCTTCTTGTAAATAAAATTCACTCTGTTGCAAATCAATCATCATAGGTTACTCCTATAAATACAATCTCAGATCGAATACATCGAAATCGATATTCCAGGTCGATAAAAAGAAAATGAAAACAGTGCTTCCACGATGTCCGTCATTACTGTAATTAGAAATCCCACAAAGAAATTCAAGTGGTAATCTCGGAAAGGTTTCGAAGGCGAGGAAAGACGAAGCGAATGAAGAGGGTGGTGGAAGCGGTGAAAGAGAAAGAAAGGAAGTAATTAGGATTAACGGGTTTAGATTTTTTCAGTTCCTCGATAGAAAACGACTGTGGACTATGGGAGGGGAGGGTTGAGTATGGCTGGGGGGGAAAGGGGACTGCCGCGAAGAGGGATGCACGAAACTGGAATAAATTACGAGACTGAATGGTACTTCCGAGGGGAGTGGGCCAAGCTACATATTTTCTCACCCTTCTCTCGCCGGGGGTTTCAGTCGGTTTCTTGATTCGCCTTCACTGACGGAGAAACGGGACGAAGAAAGGAACGGGGGGTGGTGGGGATGGCAGAGGGTCGACGGTTCGAGAAGAGGAGAGGAAAAAACGTCTCCAACGGTAGTACGTGCGCTTCTGACTGTTGGTAGGCATGACACCCTCTCCCCCGTCGTTGAATAAGACGCTCTCTTTCGCGCGAATGCTAAAGCTTAGCTTTTACACCTACGCGCAGTGCTCATCTGGGTCAGGAGACTTTCGTTTATTTCTCTATGTTTCTTCTTTACCTTCTTCTCTTCTTCTTCTTCTTCTTCTTCTTCTTCATCGTCGTTTCACCGTGCTTTCTATTCGCGATCTTCTATTTATGTGAATACCGATAGATAATGGGATCCTCTGTTACCGGTATGAACGTCGGCCGATAATTCACTTTGAAACGTTCGCGGAAAGCACCAACGGGGAACAATAAACAATGATACCGGCATCGCGAAACGTGTATCACCGGGGCTGGTAAACAAATCAACCTCGAGTTTCATCAAAGAAGAAAGCAGGGGAGACGAAGAAAGTAAGCTTTCATCGAGGAGACTCAACGGGAAGAAGACAAGGGTCTGATTTCCGAGGGAGTGGCGTGTTCGGCGAAGAATGAATTTCGATAATTCATTGTGTGGCTTTAGTTGAAGCTGAGGGGATGCCGCGTGGACCGAAAATAAAACAGTGTCAAAAGGAGCGAGGGCTCGTGGTTTTCCCACGAGGGATCAAGGTTTTCCTTTCCTCGTTTTAGTATGCTCGCCACGGTACCGCCACTTAGGTCACTCGAGGATTCCAGTACCGGAGGGTGAACCCTCTTAAACCGTATGCGGTACGTGTTGCGGAAATTTTGATAATTCATCCCTCGAGTGAATGGACCTATCTTCTACTCGCGGCTCGATATTTAAGGTTATGTTTCACGTCCTTCGGGGACCGAGATTCTGCCACCATCTCGCGGCGAGTCAGTTAAAAACTATTGAATGCGGAGAGCACAGAAACGAATATTTATATGGCTATATATTTGAATATAAATATGAATAAAATTGTTAATATAATCTTCAGAATCTCTGTTTGTTTGTGATTTCCATTTAACTCTTATTATTATTGTCCAATCCGGATGCAATTTTGTTTAGTCTCACATTGTTTTTCAAGGTTTTCTTTAGGCTACTTAATTCGCGGAAATATTAGCTATAAATCAGGTAATATTTTTAAACGAAATTCAAAATTGTGTTTCTTCCGTCCATCATTGCTGACGGGAGAATATAGTAGTTAAAAGTGCAAAGAGTTGAAGCGCTCCACTTTTGTTTATATTCGATATACTCGTTCTTTTAATTACTTTTTTATTACTTTAGGCAGCGTTGTAAATTAGACGGTTAAGGAACATCGCTGTTTTTATATTCAGGAATTTTTCAAGTTTCTCCGTCCATAGTTACGGATCTTAGGTTCGCGGCAGAAGTTCGTTAATAGTTCGTGGAAGGAATAAACGAAAGAGGTAGAAGCGACTAACTTCTTTGCAGAATTTCTCCTGAAAGTCCATACAATTTTCACGAGTTTACTTCGCGGGCGAGATATGAAAGTAAAGGGTTCGCGAGATCGGTGCGATCCACCGGAAGTGCGGCGTCTTTCCGTTTAAAGCCCTAACTTTCTCGACGCCGAGATATTATCTAGCAAACGATCCCCGGCATTTTACGAAAACATAACGATATAGCACCGCGAGTGTTTACTTCGACTACACGTTTATTTATTTTTCCGGTTTAATACCTTTTATCCGGAGCAGAACAACCGTGCTATTTAAACGTTTCTCAAACTTTTCTGCGAATAGAATCGCTTTCGAAACTTTCTCGTTCGCGGCTGGCGTGCAACTTACAAGTTCGTTGCACAGTTTTAGAAATGAAAGAAAATTTTATTTACGACGCGTAACTCGTGTAAAACAATCGCATATATTTTATTTAATAAGAGCCTTTTCTTAGTAAATGTTGTTATAGTCATTCACGTTATTATTACTATTATTATTCCTAATTAAAAGATATAAGATATATTACTCTCGTTTTACACGAAAGGGGTTTTCTCCGTTTAAATAATACTCGATACGAATTTATTATTGTCAATCTATTATTATTCAATCTCACTCATTTTAAGAAAAAGATCAATTATAATATATAAGTATAATAAATAGGGCGTGCATTTAATCGATTCGAGCATTTAATCTAAGAATAATAATTTAAGGATTTTAAGAAAAATAATAAATAAATAGAAAACAATAAAAGCTCAATTGTTTATACTAGTAACCTACTGCAAATACCATTAAAATCCTTGTTCGTGTACCTTCAAGCACAACCTTATTCTGCAATTTCTCAGAAGTCTGACTCGAATGTGGCTAGCTTTTTCAGATTGTTGTCGTATCTTATCAACCGAAGAGTTCCTTGTTTTCTTAGTATTTGCGGACCGAATACAAACTCTCCTGTTCTCGATTTTTATTTATTTCCTGTTTGCCGTTCTTTATTTTTTCGACAAACACCGAAGGTAGACACTTCGTTCGACCATTCTCCAGCGAAGTTGACAAAACGTGTGTCACCCGCTCCATTTTGTGGAACCCACTTTCTCGATGTGAACGTGTAAATAAATTTAACTTTACCGGAATTACCTGTTAAATGAAAGATTAAATGTTTACAGCAAGATTTGTAGTTTGAGGGTTTGTCCAAATCAAGTCAAACGTAATAATAAACAATGTCAACTTTGATCGTTTATTACTTGCAAAGTAATGAACGTAAAATTACGTTCTATGCAGCATTGTCTTCCTTGAAGTTTAGTGAACAAATTTTGTATAAGGTTTTTTGTTGTACGGTTAATAATAACGGAGATATCGCGAGTCAAAGTATGTCCTGATACTATCTACTTATTATGTCCATTATGACTAGTGCGAGGTCATTGACCTGCTGGGCCAGTGACTCACATTCGGAGAGGCACGTGACCTTGGCACGCTAAGAATGTTCCCACGCTCCCACATTTTTTCCCACGCCCCGAAATATTTTCCCACGCAATATCTCTGGAACCGATGTTCCGATTTGAATGGGACAAAGTGCAAATTGAAGGGGATGACCCGCGCTATCAGGAACCGATAACAAATTTGACAAAAATTACAACGGATCATTCGAATAAAAAAATGATCTGCTTCGATTTTTCATACTTTCAAGTCCTATATATTACATTATTATATATTATAATTGATAAAAATTGAGTTTTTACGGGGTAGATATTTTTTATATATTCCTAAGCGTTTATTAACGGTATTAAATCAGATGTTAAATATTGCTTAATTTAATAATTATAGAATTTAAAGTGTGAATAGTCGCGTGGCGAGATTCTGAACGAAACACGATCCCAAATTCAATCTCAATCTCGCACAGGTTGGTAACCCTAATCGAGATGAAAAAAAGGGTCGGTATCCCAAGTTCGCTAATTATCTCATTAGGAGGGTCATCTCGAGGGGGGTATTAATAATAAGAACGTTAGGATAGGAAAGTCGCAGCCGCCAATTAGCGGAGATAACGAGACGCGGGACCCTGAACCTACACGGAGGAAGGGTGGACGAAGGGTGGAGAAAGGGTGGAAATGAGAAATGGATTCGGAGGATAGAATCCGCACGTGGGTGCAAACATCAAGGTGGGGGTTTAACCCTGACACAGTTCAGTAATTTAACTCGGTCTCCCTTTGCCCTTGTATTATGTATGCTCATCCTTGCGCGAATTAATTTGATCTCGTACTTTTGAAATGTGAAACTCTTCCTAAAAACGTAGCTAAAAACACAGTAGCCGCGTTATCTGAAAAAAACCGTGGTCGCCTGGAAATATTTTACAGCTTATCTTCTCATATCAAAATGCAATGATATTCGAAGAACATTAACACGTGGAACTCCATGCCGGTCACCGGTGATTGCTGATGCCGATATTACTAAAATATTACGAATTAAATATATCGCTAATAATCGTAAAAGTTTCAATATTTTTAGACGTTACATACACGTATCGCGAAGTTTCGTATACCACGGATTTCGAAGTAGCACTCAATGTGTTAATAATGATATACAATATATTATATAATATTTCCTTGGAATTCGTAGAGGAAACAGATTGGACCAGCATCATTGGTCGTCGAATACATCCCTATACGATGGGGTGGCCGCGTAATCTAAAGCCGCGCACACGGGGGTGGTTTACCCCTGTCCTATTTTTAAGCCAACTACGGGTTAATCGGCTAACGTTCGAATCGATAACACGATAGCAGGGTTTCCCAAAGCACCTCGCATATCGATAGGCCGCGAATCAGAAATATTTTCCAAAGTTTCGAGGGGGCAAACCATCGGACGGAATTATATTCGGAATTTCAATAATTGATTTTTTTCATAAGAACTTCTCAAACTTTTCAACTCCGGGGACGATATAATTAATCCCGAGTTCGAAACTTTTAATTACTTTGCGCCTCGTTCGTCGGTTCCTGATAAATCATTTTATACTCGAATATGATATTATCGATGATTATTCGTCATTTTTTATTCTTGAGATTTAATTAGTCGCCGGAATTTTGTTGCCTTTTTTCGAGATTAAATCGAGCCGGTATCGAATCTAGGGATAATAAAATCATCGAAGAAAATATATTATGGGTTTTGATAATCATACATTTTTTGTTTAGTAGCAACAAATTGAACATTTTTGTCTCTTTCGGCAAACTTGAATTAACTCTCGCTTTGAGTAAAGCAACGAGAGCTTTCCCCCTTCTTTCATATTTCCATTAAACTCACCCGACCTTATCCAACCTTATTTTCATAACCCGAACCAATTTACGTATTAATGAATACGTATAGTATTTCTATTTTACCTATTTCACCATAAAAATACCCCGTTCATCATACAAATTGCGTTAAATATATTCCCGCGTAAAGTGTCTCAATCACATACCACTATAAAAAATTCCCCTTAACATTCCCAAAAGACACATTAATCAAGTTCAATTATAATCACTAGCCAGCAGATATCCACCGTTAAAAAAAATTATTATCACCCCGCCGCATTATTAACTCATTTTTCACTCGACCACATTCAAAACTCCCGCGTCGTGCCGCTGGAAACACCACCCCCCGCGTTCCTCCTTATCACCGTACAGCTTCATTTGTGATAGGAAACCTAATTACCAACTCGCTCTTAAAACAACGTCTTCCACTTTCCAAGGAATACCTCGCCGGGGGCCAGGATTTGCATTTCCTTCTTGTTTACGTTGTCAGAGAAATAATTAACTCCGTAGCGTGGGAAAGAAAAGAGAAGGGAGAAAAAGAAAGGGTGGAAAAGCCACCGGGTCGAGGTTCCACTGGATTCTGTTTCTTTTTTTTAGCAGATGGCATGCAGAGGTTGGGGGATTCATCGGGTGGGTGGAGAAAAATATTCAGTCGGACCTTGGGTGGGAAACCTGCCAGGTTGCGGATAAGTTTCGCGGAGCGGGAGGGTGTTTTTCCAGGGGTTGGTAAAAGCTGGATAGAAGTTCAAGCTCTCCGGTGGCGGTGGAATGTCTTCCCAAGTGGAAATGCCAGAGAAATTGAATTGCAAGGAGATTTTTACTCGCTTCTTTTAGACTCGTCTCTGTCTCCCTCTCTTTCTATCTACGTGTCTATGTATATCTCCTTCTCTCTCCACCTTCCGCACTTCGCTCGGTATGCATACGTGTTCTTGATTCTTCCACTCTTCCTACCTTCTTCTTCTTCTTCTCCTAGATTTTCTGACTCTCATTCATCCTGCCTCTCCTTTTGCCTTTTATCTAGTTGACTCGTGTCTCCATTTGTTTCATTAAATTACCGTGTACTCTACATTCAGTGTCTAACTTGGGGTTGAAATATTCACCCCTTTCACGGGACGTCAACTGGAATCCTTGCGTGAGATAGTTCTCACAGCAAAGAGTTAGGCAAACTTTCGAAATCTTCATTACACTTTCACTTTTACTTCGAAGGTTTATTAATATTTTTATGAAATTATATTTTTTGTATTAATACGTGTCGAAGTATTTGAGGATGTGTTTTCTAGGTAGCATTGTATATACTTCCAAGCAGTGACAAAATATTTTATTCTTATTGTACTGTTGTTCGCGCTAAATGAATATCTTTTCGGTGCACTCCGTTTAGCGGATCGTATACCACGTGTTTCTAAAATTCCGACTTAATACAGTACACTTAGACCTCGATTTACACGGCATTCGAATTGTAGACGTTCGGTTTAACACGCTTGAAGAAATGCGGAAGAAGATCTGTACTTTTGAATTACGCTATTTATATCTTCCTCGAATTAATGAATTTTTATTCAAAAATATGTACTCTGATTTAAAAACAAATAATACTTCATTCATTAATATTGTTTCATATGGATTTGTTAAGTTTATTACATAATTGTTTCCAGGGAGAAATGTGGATTGGAATTGCACGATTTCAATTTACACGGCATTTTCGGGGAACCGATATACCGTGTAAACCGGGGGTTAGGTGTACACTACGATAAAAATAAAATTTTAAAAGGTTCATTGTATAAAATAATGTAAACATTTCAAGGCACGTACATTTTTCACATATCCCGCAAAAGCGCAGATAATAATTAATAACAATTCCCCAGTGGCTGGGGTCAACAACCAAAATACTTGACATTATTCAACTCATATTAACCTCGCACGAAATGCGGACAAAAAACGTAGGAATCTCAGGAGGAAGACAATGATGGCGTAGAGGTTGGCGGTTGTTAATTTACATTTTGCCGAGCAACATTTACGGAGGGCCAATGTAATGCCATCGGGATTACAAGTCGGGGCGAACTATATAAAAAGCGCGAATAGCTAGTAGTTGAATGTTAAGGAGGTGCGAGTGCCGACGAATGCAAATTCTCCCTCGTACCCCGACCAAATTTCTATTCCACGGAATCTCGTACGAATTCCGGATACGTATGCTCGCCTTTTCCGGTTTTTCTTGTTTTTCTTGTTTTTCACTACCGTTCCGCTACCCTTCTTTTCTTTCTCCGACCTTGCTCGACGATGCATGAATGCAAATAGACGCGCATGCAAATTAAACGCGGATAAACGCTCGAACAGGGAAACGTAGGATCCGAATCGTGGATGCTGTAACGGAAACGAAGGATACTTCCTTCTTCTCTTTCCAACGCTCTCGCTCGCTCTCTTTCTCTCTGGATCTCTGGATCTCTGGCTCTCTCTCTCTCTCTGGATCTCTGGCACTCTCTGTCTCTCTCTGGATCTCTGGAACTCTCTCTCTCTGGATCTCTGGCACTCTCTCTCTCTCTCTGGATCTCTGGAACTCTCTCTCTCTGGATCTCTGGCACTCTCTCTCTCTCTCTGGATCTCTGGAACTCTCTCTCTCTGGATCTCTGGCACTCTCTGTCTCTCTCTGGATCTCTGGAACTCTCTCTCTCTGGATCTCTGGCAGTCTCTCTCTCTGGATCTCTGGCACTCTCTCTCTCTCTCTGGATCTCTGGAACTCTCTCTCTCTGGATCTCTGGCACTCTCTCTCTCTCTCTGGATCTCTGGAACTCTCTCTCTCTGGATCTCTGGCACTCTCCCTCTCTCTCTGGATCTCTGGATCTCTGGAACTCCCTCTCTCTCTGGATCTCTGGCACTCTCTCTCTCTCTCTCTCTGGATCTCTGGATCTCTGGAACTCTCTCTCTCTGGATCTCTGGCACTCTCTCTCTCTCTGGATCTCTGGATCTCTGGATCTCTGGAACTCTCTCTCTCTGGATCTCTGGATCTCTGGAACTCTCTCTCTGGATCTATGGTACTCTCTCTCTCTCTCTCTGGATCTCTGGAACTCTCTCTCTGGATCTCTGGCGCTCTCTCTCTCTCTGACTCTCTGGCAGTCTCTCTCTGACTCTCTGGCTCTCTAGCGCTCTCTCTCTCTCGTTTTCTGACTCTCAGCACAATTATAAAACGATGTTCGTTCTACTCATTTTGAAAATTAATAAAACCTGTGATTACGCGTTTCCGATTTTATCTCCGAGGAGAACGTAGAACAATTTACTTGATCCCAAACAAATTGGAATTTCTCAATTTCCGAAATTACGGAGTATTATAAAAACAATGAATCTACGCGTTTTCAGCGAGGTTTCGTGTATGCCCTCTATTTCCCTTCGAATTTTAACGCGAACGTGTGTGTAATATCGGGTTCGAGAAGAAAACAGATCTATGTAATCTAATCAAAAAGGAAATATTCGAAGCGTGGGCGGAACGGGAATAAAACACAAAAGGCGAGCTGGAGAAACGAATGAAATCGGGAATTCGTTCAGACATCGAGTTGAATTCTCGCCGGGAAACAAACCTCCTTGTATACGAAATTCTATATTCATGTACATACACAATTCCGACCACAAGTGGATCACTTGCCCTCTCTTCATTCAAACGTTTACTTTAAACGTTCGAATAATCATTAAAACTAAATACAATATACAACCTTTGTCCATTTCATAATTTCACCATTAATATTAAACTACTCTCTTACCACGCAGACACATATTATATTGGCACCTGGGTGTAATAAGATTTTGTTACTTTAAAATCCCTCGGATCCGTTTATTACAATCGGTCGCTTTTTAGTTTCCCCGCAAGAAATGACTTTACTCCAAGAAGCTTGGCAAACTATGCGACAAGAAACATTACGCAAACTTGTCGGGGTATGTCAAAAATATGTAAAATAGCAATAATGAAAAAAGGGGGATACTTCGACGAATCGCGTATTAAGCGCAATGTATAATTTCTACTAAATAATGCGTACCACTCATTTTGACTGTGTTAGTAATTCTAGTGTTTTAATTGATAGCTCGGGTGGTATCGATTTAACTGACGATATAATAGTTTCAATGACAATATGTCATGGATGATGTATTTTGGTTACCAAAGGCACCGAGCAAATTAATGGCGATGCAACGATTATTCGAACAACATCGGAATTAAACTCGCAATTAATTCCCAGGGATTCGATTTGGATCGCGCGATTATAATATCGCAGATTAGAAGGTGGTAGGTGATCGTTATAAGAGATCGCACCGGCGAGCACGTAACGGACGAGATAGTCATTGCGGCAATCATAGTATTGTCCTGGTGGAATCGATTGATCGATTAATTAATTACGGGACGATGGATACGCAGGTTTGCGGAGTCAATATTGAATTCACGGTTAATGCGTTTCGGGTAATCAATGCAATCGGTAATCGTCTCGAAATCCGGTGTCAGTGGAGGGGGGTTCCATACAGAAGTACCAACCTTGTTCACTCACTCATTCGCTCGTTCGTTCGTTAATTTCACCGAAAAAACGCGGTTCAAATTTATCGTAATTTTCTTTAACCGCCCACCAAAAATGTGATTTCAAACTTCAATTATTCGTTCGTATGTTTTTCATGCAAATTTTGCATTCCGCTTTATCCGTTTCATTCGTCGATTAGCGGAGTCGCGTTTTTTGCTGTTCGATGTGATTTCCAAGATTCGTATTATTCTGTTCAAATTCCTGCTCCCAAATGCAATGGTGTTTTTCAAATAATGCTTTCCCACGGCGTTTATCTATAATTTTATCAAGGAAGCTGTATCTTTTTTTGTACGGTTTTTATGCGGAACTTTGTGCAACGTATCTACCGCATAAAAAGAGACTCGACTATATATGTATATGTATTAATGTATTAATAATAAATTTGTGTTTGGAAAAAAGGTGCGCATCCCGCGGGGCATTATTCAAAAACATAATTAATAATCATGTAATTAAACAATACGTGAGTTTGTTGGGAATCTAAATTGATATACAAACATTGAAAAACAAGTAGCATGATTCGAAAACATAATTAATAATGACACAATTAAAAAATAACAGATTTCATTGTTAATCCAAATGGATATATAAACATTGAAAAACAATGTTCGGAAGAGAAATTCAACTAAATAAGAAACCACCAACGATTCCCGCAGCGCCGGGTTTTTCCGTTTCGATTGGTATCGGATTAAATTCCAGTATTAAATACGGCTTCCCTAAAATCGGTGGAGCGAGACTTTTCAATAAAAAATATTCCAAACCGAATATTCTCTGGTTATCTTTTGAAAAGATACATCACCGGGGATAACGGGGGTTGTATATTTCTGGCGGTTGAGAAAATAAAAGCAACCCCCTGATCGAACCGGCTATCGCGTGGAGGGTAAATGATATAAAGGACAGTGGGAAAAAAAGGGGGAGAAAAAGATTCGATCGCGGTACTCGCGTGGGAGTACTATTTATTCGCTCGCGAAGCCCTTTCGAACCACTTCCACCCCCTTCAACCCCCAATTCGAGGCCCTTTGAGCCCCCCCGAGCAGTTACCTTCGCGCTCCAATTCTCCATTACGCAAAACATTAAATCGGCGAATTAAAAAGAAACCCCGGAAGCGGAAGTCACCGTGCCAAGATTTCCCCAAGTCGTGATCCCCCGCACGCGAAACCGATTTCGAATGTCTTTATATAAATCTTTGTCATAAATTCGTCAATCTTGGAAAATGATATCTTATTCCCTCTCAATTGTTATCATGTTATATATTTGAATTATTCGTCGATGCATTGTTTAAAAGAAAATATATTTTTTTCAATCACGGCACATTTTTAATTGCGACAATGTTAGGTGGTGCATTCCTTTGATGATTTTTGGGAATAATCGAATTGAACATGGAATTATGAATGCTAGAATTGTGTTCATACCTCAGTGCCTTCCTTCTTCTCCCATTGGAGAACATACGGAACCGGATGTTCGCCGGGGAACTCCACGTGACAATTGAAGACGACGCTTTCCCCGAGGATCGCCGTTATATGCACCGCATCCTGATGACATAGACCTGCAAGAATTATACTTGATTAGTTGGAAAATATGAAAAAACTGGATGACTCCATTACAGGGTGTTTCATATGAAACAAATCCCATAACACTAGAACTACCGAAGCAGTCAAAATGACTTGTCTGCCATTTTTAATTTAACACTAAACTACCAAACTTATACTCGATTATATTCACACGTTTAATTGTATAAATATGATTGGAGGATCTGAGTTAATTAATGGATCGAATTATATGCGGCGCATATTGTATTATATATAAAAGCAAGATATATAAAATTGCAAAAATGTGCCGTTGAATGTTGGGATAAAATAATACAAATTTGGATAATAATAATAATGGAATAAATTAATAAAAAGTGTAGACCGGTGGTTTTGATAGCTTTGGTAGCTTTAGTGTTAATTATTCGAATATATCAAAGCGGATTGTTTTAGATTTATATACTTTTATTTGATATAATCACGAGAATAATTGAATCTATTAATGAATTTAAATCCTTCAGCTATAATTTATATATAAATAAATATGTAAAGTTAAGTGAATGTATATTCGGTAGTTCTAGTGTTAATTGCGATAATACAGGAAATATTTTAATCAGAATTGACACTGGAAGTGTTAAATGAACAAATTCTTTTATAATCGTTAAATATTCTACACACCAGTGGTAATACTGTAGTATACAATTTTAGTGCAATTTGTTTTTGTAAATAGTTCATAATAATGCTAAAAGATAATACTTCCAACATGGCTTCTCAGAAAGTTTATAACCCTCCAGAAAAATTTGACTTTTAACACTTACAGTATTTTTTACAACAAGTCTTCAATTATTTGGAGTATTATTTATATTATAGTTTGAGTCAGTTATGATTACTTCGGAAGTGTATTTTATTTCGTTTTATTTCGAGAATCCAACGGTTCGTGTTTCACTATAATCCGAAGACTAACTTCACGCGAATATGGTCAACTTTAAAAATACTTTAAAACCCCGTAACGGAGACTGGCATCAAAGGGTTTTAATCGGTCTGACAACGGAGCAAGGAAAAGCCGTCGGTGGAATTTGGTGGAAACCTGACAAAATCGTAGGTTCCCAACGAGAAAAAGGTACGTTCTACCGAGAGTACGATGGGATCCATTCGAATAATGGATCCGACTTTGATATCTATTCCCTTTGACGACGATGCTGATACGACATAGTTTTTCGCGCGTCTTTATCTCCACGACAAAGCGACGGTGTAATAACACCACAATGCGCGCCGCGCATGCGTAAACTTATGATACGCATTCTCACGCAAAGACTTTACGATGTAATTAAGAATGCGAAGTTATATTTGCCGTTAAAAATCAAATTTACCAGGTAAATGTGCCGCTCAACAGCCAAAGTGACTAACTCTAACAATAAAAAATTACAGAAAATTGATAATTATGAAATCTTTAAGACGTAATATTGGAAAACGTTGAAAAAGTGAGGTTAATCACTTTCGCATTTGAGCGGATGAAATAATTCTCCATATTTACTTGGAGCTTGAAAAAGAATCAACAAAGATTTCGTTCGAGGAATTTCGCGGATGATGTTTTATTAAAATAAAAGAAAAATGTGGAAATATCGTCCAATAATCGCAGCAATAACTTAATAAAACAACAAAGAAATAGATTAACTGTTGAAGAAATATAGTAAATAAAAATGAGAATCAAAATTGGGAATTAAAAATCAAATATATCCGACAAATGATTCTCAATATTTAATCGGCGCTTGAAAAAGAATCAAGAATGATTTCATTCGAGAATTTCGCCGACGGTGTTTGGTTTAAATAAAAAGAAAAGTGGATATTACTTTAGTTCCGTTTATACGCTACTTTCATAGAAGATAAATATTACTCCGGCGAATGTAACATCGCGAACTTAGCTATCATTCAAAACTCCGCCGATAATCGCAGCAATTACTTAACAAAACAACGAAGAGGGTGTTCCCGGAAGTTCCCTATTCCACTTCTGTCCAACCGCGGAAACATTATTATTCTTTTCTTAAGTGGTTTCCACTACCATCTGCCGACAGATGAACAGCTGGGATGAATTCTTCCACCATCTTTCTTTTTCCTCCTTCGCGTTCCGTCGCCCCCGGTATTCGTACCGCCTGGATACTTTTATGAATTCTCCGGCGAGGTATCGTCTTTCTTAAATATCTATCGTATCTCGCTGGAGAAAAAGGACACGGAAGAAAGGGGATATCGTTCTTTTAAAAAAATGTCTGACATTCTACGGCGAATACCTCGTCGGGTATTTAATTTTAAAGTAAACCTTCGCGCTTTAATAAATATATTAGAAGAATGTGAACGAGATGTTAATAAATATATTCAAAATGTTAACGAGACGATAATATATGTATTAAAAAATGTAACTGTAAATGGAAATGGAAATTTAAATGTAAACAAAAATATATATATTAAAACAATGTGAACGACATGTTAATAAAAATATTTAAAATGTTAACGAGACGATAATATATGTATTAAAAAATGTAACTGTAAATGGAAATGGAAATTTAAATGTAAAAAAAAATATATATATTAAAACAATGTGAACGACATGTTAATAAAAATATTTAAAATGTTAACGAGATGATAATATATATATTAAAAAATGTAACTGTAAATGTAAATGTAAATGTAAATTTAAATGTCAAAAAATATATATATTAACAAATATAACTGTAAATTTAAATGTGAAATGTCAAAATATATATATATATTAACTACTTGTTCACATTTTTTAATATACCTTTTTAATATAGATTTTAATATATTATACATAGATTTAATATATATACACAGATTTTAATATAGATTTTAATATAGATTTTGATATACATTTTAATATAGATTTCAATATACATTTTTAATATTTTTTAATATATATATCGAAACCGTGTTGTACCAGTATTTATATTCATATAATAATAACAAATATAATTCAAGAAGACACGTACTTTTAATGACACTGACAAATGCATTCCAAGAATATCAATATAAAGTAACTTACAAGAAAACAGTACCGATCTGGATTTCCAGTCACACGTAGTGGAGCAAGGCGCGTTATTAGCATTATTAATAACGCCCGTGACAATATTATTGATATCACGTGAAACGGGCATCCCCTAACCCCCGTCCAACGAAACAACCCTCTTTAGCCGCGCCCTCTACGCAGCTCGCATAATAATTCCACCGGAGGAACGCCCAATTCGCATTCGCGTGCCATTATCACGATTACCAGCACACACCCGGGAACAACCCCCCCCCCCCCCGACTCACCCCCGGAACCCACCCCCGTTTCAGTAACTCGAAATAACTGTTTTTATTGTCAGCTGTTATTAAATTTTCAACGCGGTATCCTGGCATCCCGCGTGTACGCATCCCGTTTACCCTCGTTAACACGAAAAGCAGTCCTGCCACTCGTAAATTGAGCGTTTCTGTAACTACCCTCCAAGTGCTATTATAATTATCTTCATAAATGTCCGCTTTTGTTATCGTTCAGATCTGTTTTTTAATTTAATTAAAACGTATTCAAGAAAGTGTTATTAGTTTTCTTCGTATGAGATTAACAAGGGAAATAATTAATTTAATTGAAAAGCCTACTTCGAGGAATCGTTCGGTGAGAATATTTTAAGGGAAAATATTTTAAAGGTTAAAATATTGGGTTGAGTCGTAAATAAGTTCTGTATTTTTTAAATAATATTTACTCGTCAATAAAATTAACTACAATGGACTTTAATTGATTAGGTAGATAGCTTTCTTTGAAAGGACACAAATGCAGTTAAAAAGCTTGTAGATCGATGGAACAAGATTATAGAAAATGATGGACATATTTTGAAGAAAAACTATTATATTTTTCGTCAAAAAAAGATCAAGTTCGTTTGATTTCATAAAACTGCGAGAACTTATGCATATACCTAATAATACATATGTATGTATATATTCACCGTTATTATTAATAACTTCTTTTCATTTTTAAGGCAACTTGTCGATTACTTTTGCGTAAAACTCCGAGGGTGTTTAATAAAAGAAATTCTTAAAGGAAAGGAACTTGTTTATGATTTAACCCAATAAAATCGGTGAAAGGGTGCAACTATTATTATTTACTACTTTAAAACATGTCTGGTTATTTTTTGGGGTCCCAGCGCGTCTGAATAGTTTTTACCACGGGAGTTTTCTTTTTTTGCGAGATTCCGACCCGTCCTCCGAGAGTGGAAAACCGTCGGGAAATTCGAGGAACGGGAGACACGAGGGAGATAGCCCTGTTACGCCGTAGGCGTTCGATGCGGGCGAACACCCAAAAAACTAAATGAGACTTCCAAAAGAGTAGTCGTCGGAGCGTGAAAGTAACTTGGAAATTTTCTTCGTCGATAGAACAATGCTCCCCGTGAGACTATAAATTTCTATTACACGTCCGCTCGACGAAAGCGAAACGAACTTCAGTAGAATGTCCTTGTACCTGATTAGACAGATTCTTCTGACACTTCTTTGGTAAAAAAAGTTACAAAGAAAATATAAAATTCTGCAATATTTTGTTGGGCGATAGAACAATGACTCCTGTGAGACTAAACATTTCTATTATATAATATATAATAATATCGCTCTAATAGCGCTCGTCTACGAACGCAGTAGAATATCCTCGTATCTGATCAGACATATTCTTCCAGCGTTTTTTTAAACGAAAATTTCCAAAGAAAAGAATTAAATTCTGCGATATTTTCTTTGTCAATGGAACAATACTTTCCGCGAAATTAAAAGTTTCTATTACACGTTTGTTCGACGAAAGCGATACAAACTTCAGTAGAATATCCTTATATCTGATCAGACATATTCTTCCATCGTTTTTTTGAACAAAAATTTCCAAAGAAAAGAATTAAATTCTGCGATATTTTCTTTGTCAATGGAACAATACTTCCCGCGAAATTAAAAGTTTCTATTACACGTTCGTTCGACGAAAGCGAAACGAAATTCAGTAGAATATCCTTATATCTGATCAGACATATTCTTCCAGCGTTTTTTTAAACAAAAATTTCCAAAGAAAAGAATTAAATTCTGCGAAATTGTCTTCGTAGATAGAACAATGCTTTCGAAACGAATTCTAAGTAGAATATCCTTATATCTGATCAGACCGATTCTTCTTAATAATCAAATAAATAAATTACTATCAGCGTTAAAAGAATCTGGAAGTCAAGTAAAGAACAAAAAATTCGTAAACACTTCTCCTTATTAAACTCGGCCGACAAAAAAACCGGAAGTCCAACTACAGACACGTTGCATGTCATGAGCAACTAAATTTAAAAAACGAGTAAACCGGAAGTAAAGAGGAAGAGGGTGGATTAGAGATTGGTTCGTAGTGCGACGGACGAGGCATCGAATATCGTGCGCGGGTGCATAACTTTGATCGTCAATTGCGGCTTTGTTCCATTGTCACTGCCTTTTGTGCCGATTATTGGCAGCTTCGCGCCAATTCCACACACAGAGCGAATTTCGCGCGCGTCCTTTCGCGAATGCGGAGACCGATGTATGGATTCGTTAAACCGTGTCTTTTTCTACGGTTCTCCTCCGCGTTTTCTATGCCGTTCGCGACTCTGTTTGCTTTACAAAGAACACGCAAACGCGGTCATTCCGTTATCTTCGATCGCGACGAATGAAAATGCATGGTCGGCCAGTGTCGTTCGTCTTTGAGCTACTTTAAACGACTGGAAATCCCGGGAAATTGATGGAAAACAGGGAACGGTTGCACAGAAATTTTCTTCCCTTATCTGGTGACGGTTTTGTTTAACGTTATCGTATACCAAACGATAAAATACAGTTCCCGAAATTTCTATAAAGCCATCGAGGTTTTTGCTAATATTTTATAAACATTTCATACTTATGACAAGTTTGTGGGTGATGTTATTTGAGGAGTATTAAAGACACATATTTGTCGGTTTAAATAATAGATATAACATTTATTTAAAATAGGAAACGCGAATATATAATGGGAAATAATTCAGTAAAGTTTCAACTACGATTACTTCCTAACGAATAAGTTTAGGGCATAAATATATTAATGCTTTTATATAGAGCACAAAAAACTGCATCAACCGTTGTAGTAATATTTTATAGGTTTTCATTTAAGAAAGAAGTGCAGTTGCATTTTTCTGATGCACCGATGCACAAGAGTGCATAAAATTATTTGCATATATACATCGTCCAATATCATTTAACTTTGATATATAATATTTTTGCTTATTTTAACCACTTAGGAGATACAGCCTGTTCCAGTTGCATGGGACACCCTCTATACTGATAACATTAGAAAGGCGGAGTTTATCGGAGCATCGACATTTCGACCAATCGTCTTCGGCGAAAGATAAAATATCGGCGGGAAGGTCAACCGAGAAGAGATTCCAATCTTTGCGGGTGAAATTTTCAGACTGCGACGAAGCGTGAAATTAAGGAGTGATTCCATTAAGGCGTGCAGGGTACGTCACGCGGAAGCTAAATAGTTAAACACGCGCTTAAGGTCGTTGCACAAACCGGATGATGCGAGAGCTAAAAGCAATTAACCAGAGGCTAACGAGTGTTCCGCCACCACGGCTTCGAGGAACTTCCCGGGCGCAAAGATAGCTTTTAATTATATAACGTAATTGGATCCTTTGCCGACCGTACACACGTTAGAAGACACGTTTCTTAAGCGCCTACGAAAATTGTCAACGCTAAAAACCAAGTCGACGATTAGCGAGCCACTAATAATAATAGGGAAGGAAACCCTTTATATCTCAGAAAGAGCTATATTCCCCTCTGCCACACTGATTACTCTTTCTAGGATGACCAATACCGACTAGTACGGACCAGTACGGACCAGTACGGACCAATACCGACTAGTACGGACCAGTACGGACTAGTATGGACCACTACGGACCACTACCGACCACTATAACTAAACAGCACTATAGCCAAAACTCGATAGCTAGAAATAATTCCAAAAAATTACTATTTTAACACTTCCACGTCGGGTTTCTTTAACACTCAATAGTCCAATTTTGTTTCGAGTCTAAAACGAAATCGTATAACATAAATCTAGTTAAACATTACTTTATATATTAATTATGGCTGAAGGATTTGAATTAAATAATGGATTTAATTCTTTGCGTTATATTTATAAAATAGGAGTATATCGAATATCAAACAATGCACTGTGGTACATTCGAATAATTTAACAAAAATAGCAGGCAAGTCATTTTTACCTCTTTGGTAGTTCTAGTGTTAACGTCCCTTGATTTTTTTAATACAACCAATTCTGTTTTGACTCAAACATTTTTCACACGAATATTGTAAAAAAATTTAATAAAAGTAAAAGTAACATTCCTTTTTTCTTACAAACAGTAAAAGGTTAATTCGAAACTTGCCATAGATACAATATATCTTTTTAAAAGAATTCTTTTACAAATATTTATCAGTAATGCATTTACCATGTAAACAAAGAATCGCGTATATATACGACAAGTAAACTTTGCTCGGTATCAAGCATTTAATTTTTTAATAAATTAATATAGCACGGAACATACTACCATGCATCACATAAAAACCGATCGAATAACAATCTCAATAACTCCCTCGAGTCTTCTTATTTTACCCACGCAATTTAGTGTCAACTACCGGTCACGCAAATATCGCATCGTACGATGTCCCTGATGTTTTGTTATTATAGAACAAGGCGCAGTAAAAGGATTAAAAAGAGACGCATGGAAAGAAACTCGACTGTATATAAAAGATGGTTCATAAATCTCTTCGGTGAACTCCTTTACTTTAGCTCTATCGATCGAGGGTATTCGCGTTTTCCCGTGTGGAAGGAAGTTCAGCAAGGGCAACGTACTCTACGGGAAGGGACAACGTCATTTGCAACGCGTTTCATCGCCTACCATCTGCGATGCTTTCGAACTATACGAGGGAAGAAACCATAATCGTTTACGACGAGCACATGCTCATACGTCGCGGACGTAATTTATCGTCGGCCTCGGTTACGTAGTAGACAAGTGCACGCCATTCAAACACAAATTCTCCATCGAAAGCTCCGTAAAACTATCGTAAAACGACACATAACCCGAAGACAATACGAGTTCAATTTTCATGGCGCGGCATCCCGAGAACGCCGTAAAGTCACTCGATTTTAAGATATTAATATTACTAAGATATTAATATTGTAATACGTTGGGAGTCGTGCTGAAATACGTGTTATAGGATACCTCGCGATACGCGTACGTAACGTTCATATAATGTCTACAAATAAAACTGTTTAAGCGCTCTAAGATATATTGGTTACTTTATATCGTTATCGTAAACAAATATCATTAAAAATTGAAAATTTTCGAAAATTGGCGATATATTTGATTCGAGTTTTGATTGATAGATTAGTAATGCGTTTGAATTCGAAGAAGTCGGAATTCTTTTACGTCGTCTAGGAATTGCGATAAGAGGACCTAATTTCGTTTAGGTAACATATAATAGAGATTGCCTTTAGATCGGCTGGCATTCCATTTTCCAAGAAATTACGTGCGCCAGCGAGTCCATTCGTCCGAGGGAATCAATTTAAAAATTCGCAGGGAGCACCGAGGAGAGGTGGAAGAAGAAAGAGAAGAAAGAAAAGAAGGGGGTGAACAGGGGATGGAAGTTGAAGGGTACTTCGCGTGCAAGGAACTAGGGGAAAGGGTGCGGTCGTTTTTGGGTGGGTATGGCGGCGTAGCAAGAAGAAAAAAGAGAAAAGTGAAAGGGGAATAAGAGAAGGTGGAAAAGGGGTTCCTCGTCGAGGACCGGGTTGAAAATAATTGGGAAATAAATAAATTAGGGGTATTAGACTGGAAAGTTTTCCAGGAAACCGTGACTGCAGTGCCGTGCAAGTGGCGATCACAATGGACGCTTACCCTTCGTACTTCGACTTACGGAACTTTCCATATTAAACAACTTTTCCGCTAATTTTCCGATCCTCTTTCTCCCCGACTACTTGCCCTCGTGTTTCCCTCTATTTTCGACTTTTACTCTTAGCTCCATTCTCCGAGCAATTTCCTTATAATATTTCTCTCGTTAACCGGAAAACGACTTGTTTGAAACGGCCAATTGTATCGCGGGAAATTGAACCGGGTAAGGATAACTTCGCGAGGACTAGATAATTAATTAAATATTGGTATATGTTTATATGAGCATTGACGATTACTCCAAACGAGTTATTAAATTGTTACACATTTGTATCGGCAATAATAATTATCGCTAACAAATTATTACAAATTTGTATCAGCAGTAACAATTATCGATATCGAATTACTAAAAATTGAAACCAGCAATAACAATTGTCAGTAAAAAGTTATTAAAAATTTAGACCAGCAATAACAATTATCACTAAAAGTATTATTAAACATTTATACTAGCAATAGCAATAATCGTTAACAAATTATTGCAAGCTGAAACTATTAATAAAAATTCTTGCCAAATTTGTAATAAATTATACCAGCAACAACAATCATCGTTAACAAATTATTACAGATTTATCCCAGCAATAACAATTATCGCTAACAATTTATTGCAAATTTATATCAGCACTAACAATTATCGCTATCCAATTATTAAAAATTGAAACCAGGAATAACATTCATCACTAAAAATTATTAAGAATTTAGACCAGCAATAACATTTATCACTAAAAAGTTATTAAAAATTAATATCAGCTACAATTATCGTTATCAAATTATTAAAAATTAACACCAGCAATAGCAATGCCCACTAAAAAATTATTAAAAATTTATATCAGCTACAATTATCGCTAAAAAGTTATTAAAAATTAATATCAGCTACCATTATCGTTATCAAATTATTAAAAATTAACACCAGCAATAACAATTATCACTAAAAAATTATTAAAAATTAATATCAGCTACAATTATCGCTAAAAAGTAATTAAAAATTAATATCAGCACCAATTATCGCTATCAAATCATTAGAAATTTATACCAACAATAGCAATCATCGTTAACAAATTACTGCATGTTTATACTATCAATAACAATTCTTGCCAAATTTGTAATAAATTATACCAACAACAACAATCATCGTTAACAAGTTATTACGGATTTATCCCAGCAATAACAATTATCGCTAATAAATTCTAACAGATTTATACTCGCTACAGAAATGATCGCTAGGAAACAGGTTAGTTTTAATGATATTTGTCAAGATTAATAAAACCAACGAATATCATAAAGCTACGTGTACGATGCAGTAAAAAAGGCTGTTTTTGAAACGTGGATTCATGTAATTCTATTTCCCTCGACACGGTAAACCGGTTGCATTCGCGGTAACTCAAATTTCCGTCGCTCAAAGTGACCCGTCAACACGTGGAAATTGTAAATAAAAACGATTCCAGTGGACATTACACCGAGCACCCCCCCAAAAAAGTAGCAGAAAATAACATTTCGTGAGGCGTGATATTTAAAACTTTTCAAACACAGACCTCGACAAAAAATGTATATGAAAAGCTGAACAACAAATTAATATGAAAACCTGAAAAAGACTCTGACTTTATTGCGCCACATATGGCATTCATTTTGGCTGGTCTGAGTACGGTCTTCAAACGTTTTAATGTTTCCGAGCCTCAAACGTATCATTGTCGAATGTTTTCTCTCGCGAGAAAGTGAAAGGAAAGTTATTCGTTTTTTTTCGATTCGGAAAAAGAACTTTTCGAAGGACTGAGAGTGGATGGCAAACGCGGTTTTACGGGGCGAATTCAAACGCGATAAAAGGTTCAAAGTCCCTTTGCTAAAACCATTCAGAACGTGCTATCCTTGATAAGAAGTTCCTTCGAATTAAAACATCGTTAGCGATGCCAAAGATCTGCGGCTTTTATCGATGTAAAAAAATCTTAACGAATAGGTTAGGACATTTTTCAAAAATAACAAGAAAACATAATAAAAAAAACATTAACACCGTACGATGCCATATTCGTGCGACCGTAGTTGACACTGAATTGTGTGGATGAAAGTAAAGAATAAAAAAATAACTGATCGAAATTCAGATATTTTATCAGGTTTTGTGTGACACATAACAGTAGATTTCATAGTGTATTAACACTGGAATTATTAAAAATATACTGAGTTATGTTTACACATTAATTTATATATTAATTAGGGCTGAAGGATTAAAGTGAATTAATGGATTTAATTATTTCTGTTATTTATATAAAGTAAAAGTATATCACATATGAATTAATGCCATGAATCTGCACGGACTTCATTGCACGGATTAAATTTCTGACCTATGCGATTCGCATCCACGGAACGGTGAATTCAAGATCAATCAATCGCTTGTACTCGAGAGACGGTTCAAAGCTGTTAGTACGACTCGATAGACTCGTACTGATTATTGAGCCACATTAATTGACGTACCGTTGGTACGACTGGCAAACGGCGTCGACTAGTTGTGTATCTCGGATTATATAATATTAAATAATATTCAATTACCCGAATAACATCGATAAGCCATATAATAGAAATGTATTTCATCGCTGTATTTTATTGGATTGTCCGGAAAGTTCATGCCGATTTTTGGTAGTTTTTAAGAAAAAACCTGAAAATTTCTAGGAAGTTGGAAGAATGGAATGGAAAAGAATGGACTAGGATAATGGAATCTTTAAGTTGTTGTGAAAAATAGAGAAAGTTTGTTCAACAAAATGACGTATACATAATTGAATAAATACATATGGATTATAAAAATGTTGACTTTCAATTTTCCTTAAAAATCCGCGTCGACTTTCTGGACAACCCAATATTATATCTAATAATATTCTAGTGTCACTCGTTACTCGTTGGCTGTTTAATTATTTTTATTTATTTGTTTACTTATTTATTTATTTATATTACTGGAGAGAATTTCCGTTAGTACAAAAGGAAATAAAGCACAAAGTACAAAGCGAACGCATACAAAAAGTAAAACGAAACAAGTAAACTGAAAGTATAAAAATAAAATTTGATATAGTAAAGAAAAATGAGGGAAAGTCAGATATTAAGAGAATAACAAGAAAGTGAAAGCAAAATGAATAAGTACTTCCAAAATATTTTAGATTAATTTGATATAGAAAAGAAAAATGAGGGAAAGTCAGATATTCAGAGAATAAAAAGAAAGTGAAAGCAAAATGAATAAGTAATTACAAAATATTTTTCATCGATTTGATATAGAAAAGAAAAATGAGGGAAAGTCAGATATTCAGAGAATAACAAGAAAGTGAAAGCAAAATGAATAAGTACTTCCAAATTATTTTAGATTAATTTGATATAGAAAAGAAAAATGAGGAAAACTCAGATATACAGAGAATAAAAAAAAGTGAAAGCAAAATGAATAAGTAATTACAGAATATTTTTGTTTTACTTCTAATTCTACATTTATTATTTATTATTATTCACTGAATGGAGAATGAAACATAAAACTTACCCGGTGCGACGAACAACACGAAACCGAGGAGCAAGGTCCTCGTCACCACATCCACGAGCCACCGGAAGTCCCTGCGACACCATCGAAGCCGATGCCTCTTCTCCTCGTTTTCGCCACCGCCTTCCGTTCCAGTCTCGTTACCGGTGTTACTCGATCTCCTCACGGAAAGCCGCAACTTTCCGTCTTTTTTACAACTCCTCTGTCCGTCTTCCCCGCCATTCTCTTCCTCCTCCCGACGTCTGCACGTCCGGGAACCTGTACATGTGGGTTGACCGGAAGCGAGTGTAGCTTCGAAGTCAACCCTGATAGCGGACATTAAAACCGGCCTTAAAATACCACTGCTTTCGATAATCCAATTAAAGTCCAGAACGAAAACAATACAATAAACCATTTCGCGAAAATGAAATATAAGCGACGTAGTAAAACACTAATTAATCTCTTACAATTAGCTCAGTACGCGACAAATTTTTTAAGTTATACGGTGATGAAATGTAGAAATCACAGGATTAAATGAAGTCGTAAAGAATGGATTTAATTACCTCTGTTCCGGATGATGCACGATATTCTCCCGAGACGCGTGCGAGTCATCGTATCTTACGGAACGAGGACTCTGGGGAGAAGAACTGCTGGAACACTGGGACTCGAGCCTTCGCCGGAGGTCCGTGGCTTGTAGCCCTCCTCCGCCCCCCATACCCCCGCTCCCATAGTATCTATTTATTAGAAATTATTACCACGATATTATCACCTTCCAATAAGATTTAATATCGTAAATCGATCATAATGAGACATTTTAATATTAACACGTTGAACGCCATGGCGGTCCATTGGCACCACAAAATTAGGCACTTAAACTAGACAGGCTATGCGACATATCAAATTATAGTAAATTTCATTATAATTATTAATAATAATATGAAAATAGTCATTTAAACACAATATCAGAAACTTTGGTGTGGAGAGTGTACCGCGTAAGGCGAACCGCATATTTATTGAAAGAAGAAATATATTCATTTCGGTATGAAAATATGAGAAACCGAATATATTGCAAAAATATGGCACAGACAATTTTTCATTTCGGGATACTCACTCCTTGAACTGATTCGTATAATGCATCGATAATTATAAGATCCGTTTTACGCGAGACACCTCGTTTAACACTAAAACCACCGAGCATGTACTCATTTATTCTTACACATTTATTTATATAAAAATAAAACCTGGCAGATTCAAGTTTATTAATGAATTCAATTATTCGCGTTATGTATAACAAATAAAAGTATATAGAACCTAAAATAATTCGCCGTGGTGTGTTCGAATAATTTAACTAAAAATGGTGGACAAGTCATTTTGATCATCTTGGTAATTCTAGTGTCAACGAATCATTCCAACTGGCAATTATCGAAAACTACACGGAAGAAAAGTAATAAATATTTGATCGGCAATAAAAACGAATGAATGTCATTCGATGGACAAACAGAACGTTCTTCCATGTAGATTGTTGCTCGAATTTTTATTACGATGTTTTCAATTTCCGGCGATTGATTGTTAATCGCATATTCATATTCCCCGAATGCGTCGCGTTAAAGGAGGATTCGATCGCCGGGTCATTATTTCGGAGCGATAACCGACAGAGGTTTATTAATCTCCGATAAAAATGCATCAAACATACTTTTGTTTAATTTATCATACTCCTAGTTTAAAAATGCCAATAAAATGTAAAATGGACAAAATACATAAAATGGAAAAATGAAATGTACTACGAACCTATAAAAAAATATTTATTACTTGCGTTTATTAAAGCATTTTAATTGGGATGAAATTCGTGCTCCGGCAACATGAATACTTTTCGATATTAATAAGTCAATTATATTTATCCGTTGGATAGAATTTCATATTAACTTAATTTTAATATTTCCATCTCGTTAAATACATTCCTTAATAAATGACGAAGGACAATACTTTTGTATAACTCTTTGCTGGAAAATTACGGAATGCAGTGACGATAAATTAATGTTATAAACATAGTATTAGATAAGTTAGTATTCATGAGTTTAGTGTGACAATATTATAAGTATAATATTAAGGTAAATATATATGAAATTAATATATTAAAAGTATACGTAAATTCGATATATTACTTCCAAAAATAACCATTCAATTGTAAAAAAAGATCGCGGTGCGCGAATGGTTTCTTCACCCACTGTATTCGCAGTCACGAAAAGCATACGACTTTCTCAGATTTTTCTTAGCATTAATGGAGTAATATAGTCACGGAAGGTGGTATAATAGCCGTAGATAATAGCTTAATCGATAGTCGAATGGTTTAATCGACGATTTCTATCGGGGTTCGATTACTCCGCCGAGAAACAACTTGGAATACGTCCGATAAGAGTTCGATTACTCGGCACGAATGCCTGGAGCCAGTGAACGCGAGGATAGTGGAAGCACGCTTCCGGTTCACGTGTATTTTCTAGGTTGGTACACCCACACCAGGTACGAATACATACACTATCCACCATAAGTTTGGGATCACTTAGTATCGTTAAGCATATTATTAAACATCTTGTCTACAAAATGGAATGGATACTTTTCTTTCGGTATATCTGTAGGTTGATGTACGTCGATATTATAAGATAGAAGAGTCGTATCAATTTCGTATATATTATTCTATATTAATTATACATTTCGCTTAATACGCGATTCGTCGAAGTATCCCCCTTTTTTCATTATTACTATTTTACATATTTTCGACATACCCCGACAAGTTTGCGTAATGTTTCTTGCTGCATAGTTCGCCAACCTTCTTGTAGTAAAGTCATTTCTTGCGGGGAAACTAAAAACCGACCGATAGCAATAAACGGACCCGAGCGATTTTCAAGGTAACAAAATCTTATTACACCCAGGTGTCAATACAGCTAGACATACATACTTATAATATAAGTATATATTATATACAGATACATATTATATAATACTTATATACGCTATCGGAGTTGAAGGAGGTAAAACGAAGATTACGACGCCTCAGGGTCAAATAGTGCGGCCAACTCGGAAAGTGAGATCGGACCAGATACGATCTCGTATTCACCGCACGATTCTCGTATTTTCAATCAAAACTCGCTTCGACTACTGGTTCCCCTTAAATTGGAACCCAGAGCTTATTTGCTCCACCGTATTACTTCGCGAATCTTAATTGCGAATAAAGATTCCGTGATCTCACGAGTCACGACTTTCCGAGCGACCATTAACCCTTTATCTACGCCGAGGTTGGCCACGGAGTGCGTCCAAACGAAATTGTACCACGATCGGTGTTTTAATGACTTCAACTATGCATTTAGTTATAATATATCTGTTTTAATATTAGAGTATTAATATTAATATTAATAATATAATATGAGAGAATCACGTATTAAGCGAAGTGTATAATTAATATAGAATCAAATATACGACATTGATACAACTCTTCTATCTTATAATATCAACATAACATCAACCTTTTTATAGACAAGATATTTCATAATCTCAACGCGAAAAAACAAGTGAGAAATTATATTGTATGTAGCTGATCGTTAAAAAAACGTCACTAGGAGGGAAGCCGCTATAGTGGCCTGTAGTAGCTACAGGGTTAATTAATTGCGAGATAGAAAGCATTCGGTGGCCTCGTAAGGTTTTAAGGAAAAAAGTTCCGGGTGAATTACTATGGTTGAGGGAAATAAAAACGTGGCAGGGCTGACGGTAATGTAGAGTCTTTCTTACCCCTGCCGTTCCGCCACCACTACCGCTGCCCGGAACGTCCGCTCCCGGTGCCGATTTCACCCCTCTTCCTGCTTCCTGGACCACCTTTAACTTCCGCACTCTATCCTTATCATTACCTGGAATTCATAAATTTCAATTGTTAGTCGAAGAGGTCCGTCGATATATTATATATACAATATTATTATGTGAATATTTGAGGGCATTCGGTAGTAAAATTAATAATGGTATCAGAATGTCTGTACTCCTCTTCTATAATTAAATCTTATATCGAAAAAAAATATATATCGAGATTGATATTCGAAATATATCGAAATTAATATCGGGATTAATTGTTAAGTCATTAAATCCTGCTAGGAGTAGAATTGTTTGATATCTGTGTTTGTAACGATTTGTGTATGGAGAATAATTACTGAAATATCGAAATATATGTAGCTGCAGGGTGATTGCCGAGCGAGTAGTTTACGGTAGCTGAAATTCCGTTACATAATGTAAACGTGAATCGAATGTGTTACAAGTGTGGAATGGTTGAATATTTAGGTGATCGAATCGACTGGAGCGTGCTTCCTTAGAGGAATGTGTAAACGAAAAGAGACCCGCGGGACATGAAATCATAATTATATCACTTTGTGACGATATCTTCTATCGACTATTCAGATAATAATTACAATCCCTTTGAAGTGTTATCTTCTACGTCCCCAAGGATAATGAAGATTAAAATTCCACTATTTTAAGGACATTACATCGAGGAGATTCAAGCAGAAAATAATTAACTTTGAAAGAGGATTCAATTGAAATTCGTTACTTGTTAGAGCGATTAATGAACCTGTAATTAAAGAACTTCTAGTTCTGGAAATCAATATCAATTAATATTTCGATCGAGCAATTATCGACAATATATTTAGCTTTATTCGCACAGTTACGTACGTTGCCTTAAAAATAAGGAAGTAAATACTCGTAAATAATGTTAGCCTGAAATAAATAAAATTAATAAATTATATTGAATTAAATCAAAACTTGATTTCTAAATTTAAATAGTTGTGCCACTTTTCTTACTTCTTTTCAATTTCAAGCTTATTTTGTATTAACTGTATTTCATTTACCGTTTGTATCAAAGGGCCGCTCCCGTTAATAAAGAAATGTCAAACATCAAATATATAAATAAATCAATAAAAGTTTTCGCTTTCGTTGTAAGCATCAACACTGACCACCAGTCGGATTAGAATTACGAGGAGGTCAATAATAAAACACATAATCCACCAAGATACGTAGCAGGTGTGTTATACTCGACTTAACGACCGGCCAACCACATTCCTCCGACGCATAATTCGGAATTTAATCTCCATTAAAGCCAACCCTGTAAAAATGAGCCTCTCCTTCGAAAAGTAATCTTACGTTGTTGTTCAAATGCAAACACTTTCATTCCTTGAAACCTACTACAACACACACGCATTTCTCGCACGTGATTGAAAATCGCAAGATTTTAGCAAACTGCTAACAATTTAACCCTCCATAACCTAACTTTTCGTGTCTAAACAAACAATCCTCTAACATGAAATTAATCGAATGTGAATCTAACGAAGCCGCATTGCGTGAAAATAGTAACAATATTGTTACTCAAACGCACTGATAAAAGGTGACAATTGTTGCGTGTACTTTTATAATTATTATTGCAACAAAAACATATTGAATTACATATATTTAAGAATTTATTTTCTCGCGAAAATAATTACTGTACACATTTTTGTGAACTATGTAAATGTAAATACCCGATGTATATATATAGAAGAGAAAGTCTGACCACAAATTAACGGGGGATAAGACGGACGAAGGTTTCTGGCGGGGGGTGGGGGGGTAGTTCTCGAGGGTGGAATGAGATAGCATAGTACCAATAGAAGGTACAGAGGGGGATGCTATGTTTGAACAATGGCACATGTCGCCCGGGCAATTGCACTTCGGCAAACGGCCCACGACACCACCTGTCATAACTCGACCTCGTGTTCCACGGTTATTAGCACCGGCACGCTTGGGATTCGCCAATTTCTACCATCGCTCCACCAATCCCTCGTCACTTTTGTCTTCGATAATTGCAACGCATCGTATCTTGCAAAGTATCGTGTTACCCGGTGAGTTCATACCGATTAATAGTCATTTTTCCGCGAAAAACTTGACAAGTTCTGGGAGGATAAAATCTTTAACTTGTAGAATGCATAATTCTCGAAAGTATGCCATCTTTTTGCTCGCAAGTGTAATTGAATATATATACATATATATTCGTAGCCTTGATTTACACGATTGGAGAAATTCGGCAGAAAATATATACTTTAGAATTACATTATGTATAACAATATCTTCTAATAACGATGAGAAAGCATGTTGCTAATAACTGCAATTGATAATATTACAACAAACAACGAATACTTGCAATAGTTACGTACCAAAGTGGAGTGATGAGTGTTAATTAACGGTGATTAAAACAATGCGTCACCAGTAATCACTGCCGAATGCGTGTAATACACTCTCGTGTAACGCTAGCCCGTACAACACGAATTTCTACAACGCACTAAAGATATTATAACAACTTTCACATAGAATGCGATTCTCGTGCGACGCCTAACCTATCAACTGCGTTATACGGGAGGCTACTGTAACTGAAATGCGATGTGTACTCCTCGAGGATTCATTGAAGACTGCGATCGCCGGCACGCGATACGCTGTGCGGCGTCTCGTTTCTATTCGCTGCCACGAGTACCTCCTTCTCTCTCATTCGCTACACTGTCTTATTTCAAAACAAATGAAAAACTACCGGCGTACTGTTTACACTCTCCTCGAATCATTTCCACGCGAATAACTCGGAGGCGAAGTTTTGTGTTCTTATATTATTATGTTACATACGATCATGAATAATATCGATATTACTTGGTATTGCAAATAAAAAAGAATTTATATGTCGCCGATCACCACCGATGCCAATGTACGAATAAAATATATGGCTAATATTTGAGAAATTTGTAATATCACTGCGGATGCCAATATTACTGAAATTCGAATCAAATATATGGCTAATATTTGAGAAATTTGTAATATCACTGCGGATGCCAATATTACTAAAATTCGAATCAAATATATGGCTAATATTTGAGAAATTTGTAATATCACTGCGGATGCCAATATTACTAAAATTCGAATCAAATATATGGCTAATATTTGAGAAATTTGTAATATCACTGCGGATGCCAATATTACTTAAACTCGAATCAAATATATCGCTAATATACGGCATATTTTCAATATTTGTATTATTTCATTAGTTTTACGATGTAAAGTTACCGATGTATCGTAGAGCGCTTAAACAGTTTTATTTTTAGAGATAACGTACGCGTATCGCGTGGTACTGTACAACACGGATTTCAATCGTGTTGCGAAAATGTTAAAAACTTAACCACCGACGTTAATATTACTAAAACTCGAATCAAATATATCGCTAATATTCATGAAATTTCCAATATTTTTAATATTACGAGAATGATATAAAGTAACGAATATATCGTAGAGCGGTGAGTTTTATTTTCAGACGTTATATGGACGTTACAAACGCGTCTTGCGTGGTATCGTATAACACGGATTTCAGCACGGCGCTCAACGTATTACCTCGCAATATACGTTTCTTACATAGCATGCGTCCAAGAATATAAGAATATAAATCGTTGAACTTTAATAACGGAACTGATAACCTTTGCGATTCATGTTTGCATGACATAAATGTTTATATCGGGTTCGTGGATTCGACCAGTTCACATACAGTTGGATTAAAAATGAAACAGAACTGCCAACTAATTGGACTGCGTCGATATTTCCCACGTGACATTAATTGTTAGCCTCGTACACTGACGTGATCCGAACGGAGAAAGTGTTCGCTGCGAATGTCAGCGATGTATAGCGGAATAAAAGGGTGGAATAATCAACGAGGGAATGCTGCCGAAATACAAAGCACATATTTAATGTCGCGAATATCCGATTCGTAGTTTCCAATGAAACAGTTTTTGCAGCGCGTACAATATCGGTGAAAATTGTGAAAATTGTGAAAATTGTTGAAATACCTGCCAAACAAAAGAGGTAACTTACACGCATTCGGTTGTTGCATTTTTTTGTACGAATAACAAGATTTTTAATTCAAACGCGAAAAGCTTTATTTGTTTGTGGGAGTTATTCTCATCTCTCTTAATTTCCAACAGAAACAACATAAAAAGAACGAAAAGACCTTTTAAAACTTTCCTAGATTTCTTGGATTACTTTGTTTTCCCTGCTTTTTTGCTTCTCCGCTTAACTTCGGAACCGCATTTAAAATATATATATATACATATATATATATATATATATTACGGGTATCGGAAAGTAATCAATTATTTTTCACACACTTCATGAAACCCCAATTATATTGTTATATTAAACATTATTTCATTAGATAATCCACATTGTTATCTATGATCTTTACCCGACGATCTTCAAATACCATAACTCCCTTTTTGAAAAAATCAAATCCCCAAATTTCGATGCGAAAAAAGTACTCTAATCTCGAATTGATTATTTCCCGGCACCCCTGATACATACATACCTCTGAAGGTAACACGCGTGGGAAATAGTTGAAAATCGCGTAAATATACTCAACATCGTAACGCCCACTCGAAAACGGTGAAATCGGCATGGCGTTCATGGACAATTTCGTTCTCGACACGCGCGGCTGCTCGATTTGATTCGTACAGCATGTAAAGCTGATTTGATCAATTGTGAAAATTCACCGTCCGCTTTTTGTATTCGCGTATCACGTTCGGAGTGGCGAGTACGATTCAAAATCGAAATTGTCGGTGGGTCACCTATAAAGCAGTCCTTCCGTAACGCCGATCCAATTACGATGATCAATGCTGCTTGTTTCAAATAGAAAATTAGTGGTTCGACTCTTCTTCGACGAAAATACCTAAACATTTTTACAGCGCTCAGTAAATCGCACATGTTTCGAGTCCTCCTCTTTTTATTATTAATCAGCAATTATTATTAACTCCATGGAATTTTGAAGTCGATCCGTTTATTAATTTTTATATCGCAGTAAAATAATATCATTTAATGCGAGTTCAAATACATTCGAAGTTGGCAATGTACTATTATTTTGGAATTTTATGTTGTTCACGGGAATTCACCTTTTATAATATGGTTAATTAAAATGCAACTTTGAAGTCACGTAGTTGTCTATCCGTATCTTTCATTTCATTTCATATTTTCGTTGTTATAATAATTGTAAAAGTACGCGCAACGGTTGTCATCTTTGCGGTGTGTTTAAGTAATAATTTCGTTGCTATTTTCGCGGAATGCAGGTTCGTTGGGATCATATTTAACTAGATTTAAGTTATAAGATTTCCTTTTAGACACCAACAAATTGGGCTGTTTGATGCTTCTTCGTGTACTTATAACGGTAAAGAATTAATATTTCAATAAATAATGTTTTCTTCCTAAGACTTCGCAATTCGAAGAGCATCTATAATGCGTCCGAGGACTGGCAGAGCGTGCGATGCCTTAAAGGATTTTGCTATTTTCTGCTCTCTCAATGTGTACAGATGTTGTATGGCATAAATTAGCGGGTGTGTATTTGCGTGTGAATGCGAATTTGAACCCTTTCAGTGGATATAATCAGCGTGTGTCTATTCCCGACGAAATCCGTATGTATGTCCTTGCGGCACGATGATGAGGACGTTAATTATTACCATGAAGGTTCGCCTGGTCATAGTGAGAGGGGAAGTCAGAGGGGAAGAGAGAGGGAAAGAGAGAGGGAAAGAGAGGGGGGGGGGGGGGGCAGAACAAACTAGAGGGGGGAGAGAGAAAGGGGGAGAGAGAGAGGTTGACGGTGATATAGAGAGGAGCGAGAGAAAGAGGGTAGAAGAGATATGAAGAGGACAGCGAGAAAAAGAGAGAAAGGGGGTAGAAGAGATATGGAAAGAGGAGAGAGAGAAAAAGAGAGAATGAAGGTAGAAGAGATATGGAAAGAGAAGAGTGAGAGAGAAAGAGAGAAAGGGGGGTAGAAGAGATATGGAGAGAGAAAGAGAGAATGAGGGTAGAAGAGATATGGAAAGAGGAGAGTGAGAGAGAAAGAGAGAAAGGGGTTAGAAGAGATACGGAGAGAGAAGACAGAGAGAGAGGGGGGGAGAGATCCCCGACAGCGTTAGAATTCCGGGATGAAAGGGAAGTAACCCGAGGTCACTCGATATCGTCGTGATGCTTGCGGTCCAGCAACGTCGAAAGAGATCCTCCCGTGAAAAGGATCCTCCTATATATCTCAAGGATGCTCCACCTACAGAAAAATGTTTACCCTTTTCGGTAGCCTTCGCGCAAAGCAACTTTATCCCGGTTCCAAGCAGAAGGTTGCTTTTCCTAAACTAGAACCTTTCAGCCCGAAATAAGGCCCGGTGAATATTCACGGTGCAAATATCGCCTGCAATTGAAAATAAACCCGCGAGTTCGCCCAGTATTTTACGACGGGCCTTTGACCAGTGTGAAGATCGTTAGGTTGCTTATGATTAACCCATTCGCATAGAAAACAAGAACGAAAAATAATGCCCTTATCACGAACCCCAATCATGGCCATTTTGTAGCTTTTCCTGTTTCCCCTGCTATTTTCAGTCTTTCTATATTATTTTCCATAATTTCTTCAGCTAAGTTTTGTTCGAACACGTGAAATGCCCTGGCTTTTTGAATAGTCTTGAAAATAATATAACTGTTCAAAAGGATAATGTCAAGGCAATACAAAAAATAGCATGTATATAACTGTCTGGTGATAACGACCACGAAAACTCAGCGTATATATACGCCCTGGTGAGAGTGACCAGGAAAATCGCGCGTATGTATACGTTAATGATGCAAATAGATAATCGATCTCCAAGATTCTTTGAGGTCTTTCATTTATGGAAAGGGTCGTAAGAGGGACAACGTTGAACACGTTTTTTATTTACGATTTGCGGACTTTTTTATTACCTCCGTCGGGGAAACGTTACAAGAGAGTTAATAATAGGCCTCGATATCCGTGTCTACCGGAACTAGATTTATAACCGCGTTATTCAAAACCGGATACCGAATCCAACCCCGTCCTCGGCAGACTCCTTCAAGAAGGAGGTCGACTCTCGGAAGAGTTAATTATGCGATCACAATTAATTCTCCCGCTCTTTCGAATGATCCAATTATGAATCGGTTAAAGTCAATAGCTTCAACCGATCCAATCGTTCCAATGGAACACGTCTTAAAAGACCGTTTCGAAGTTCCTCCAACACGGAACTGTTTAATATTTCATCAAAGGATCGGTGATAATAAGATATCAACAATGCTATCATGGAGAGCGTTCATTCATTTCATAAACATTTGTAGTTCAGTAGTCTCCAGTATAACGCGGTTAATACGTTACGCGTTGTACGAGTATCGCGTTATAAAAAAAGTCGTCGCAATATCTTGAGCGCGTTGTAGGAACCCGTGTTACAGGAAATGTCGAATAACACGCTATGCTATGCTCGACTAAAGCAAACACTGAATTCCCGCATTTTATTATATAACGCGTTGTAAGAGTATCGCGATATAAAAAAAGTCGTCGCAATATCTTGAGCGCGTTGTAAGAACCCGCGTTACAGAACCCGCATACTGAATTCCTCGCATTTTATTATATAACGCGTTATAACGAAAAAGTCGTCGCGATATCTTAAGCGCGTTGTAGGAATCCGCGTTGTACGCGATCGTATTATACGACAGTTCACTCTGCATCCATTTATTATATTAATCAAGTTAATCCGTGCGTAGCGTATGACTCTCATGAGATTTCCAATTAACCCCATAACTCTCTTCTCAAGTATCCATTCCACTAATTAATCTTGCCGTCATATAATACACAATCACTATCATATTTCACACGTCTATTCGGACTTCCGCGTATCCGTCGGTTACCATCCCTTGGAATTTCCTGTCGGAATATTTCCATGGTTCTAAGGATTCCGGGGGGGGGGGTGGCGGGGGGTTGGAAAGCGGATAGGAGATGGGTTCAACGGTGAACGAAGGTTATTTAAGGGTTAGAATGGGCACCCTCTGGTGATTACATCGCGGATAAGATACCAGGATGGAACAAAGGTGGACGGACGAAGGAGCACCGATATGGCGAATGAAAGGGAGACAAGAAAAGAAAGGGTGAAAGGTATCCGACATGAAAAAAGAACGAACCGAACGAGGGGGATGAAAGTGGAAAGGGAGTCCGTGAAGGGAATGATAACGATGATAACGTTGATAAAACTACGAAGACAATCGGGAGGCTGTTATATCACGATTTTAAATACGGGTAGCAAACTGGTGGTTTGCATGCCTCGATGATTTCTTTTGTAAAAATCAGTGTTTTTAATATCTTGCGAGGATTAAAATGTAAGAAATTCAAGGTTCTAAATGTTTTATGTCAGATTTCAATAACAGAAAAATTTATTACTGTAATGTTACGCCTTTGTTAGGGCGTTTCTTTTTGAATTTATGTTTTGTGTGATTCGAAGAGTCATCGACGATCTGTTTGACCTGAAACTACTCGGAAACCGAAAGAAATGGGAACATGGTTCATAAGCGAAAAGTGCTCAGTTTTTCCTCAGCTTTCATTTAAGATGAAGAAAGTCGAATTACAAGGAAAAAAAGAGTAAAATGTTTTTTGTCGATAAGCAAAAGATGCGCGGAGAAATTACTTCGCAACAATTTCTAGTTAATTTCTAGTCCATTTTGTTAAATATAATAAAAAGGTTAGATTAAAGATGAATCAAAATATGTAGAACGTTTTAATTCTATTTGTGCTGTTCTTCGAATTTTTAGAAGAAGCTGCGCAATAATATCTTTCGGTTCAAGATGTGTTCGTAATATATCGCTGATTAATAACGAGGAAGAACACGGAATGAGAAAATAGGAATTAGAAAAAGAAACGAGCAATTTAATATTACAAAGGGATGATACACCGAGGTGGATCCACTTAGGGCGAGTGAAAGTCAAAATTACCCTCGGAGGGTCCTTTATGTATCAAAATTAAAAACGACCCCCGAGGACCAGGCAATTTTTTCCTACGAAAAGCGGCCTGCTTTTTGTCCCCGTTTCTCGGAACATTTCCTCGGTAAACTACCCCCTTTTTATTAGTAATCCCGGTGTCCCACGCGCCACCATCTTCATTGTAATGTCTCAATATTTAAGAAGCCGACTTTAGCTTCGCTAAATGGAATTTTACCTGGCTTCGATTATATTCGCCCGACCGAGTTTCCCTCGTTATTGAATTCGGGATTGTTTACAGGCCACGTGGATCTCTCGACAGCGAAGGAGGGCGAATCGTTCGACTCCTATTGTCCGACCGTATTTTACTACCCTTATTGTACCCAGAGAATGGGAATCGAATTCTTGTAATTGACTCCGTTTAATTGTGACTCCAGGCTACCTCCATTACGCCGACATTCATTACCCCAGGATTTTACTAATAATTTTATGTCGAGGAATGCAGTAAACCAGAGTCCTTACAAGCTTTTCAAGAAACCATTTAATTACTTGATTATATACCGATACCTTGAAAAAAGGTGAAATTTCGGAAATCGCCAATTTCGCTCCTAAATGGCCCAAATCGATGGTAAATGATGTATAAACATATTCTAGGACGATTTCTGGTCGAAAGAAGCGGTTACAAAATTTTTATTGGTCAAAAATTGGTCGAATCCAAGTCGAAAAAATGTAAAGGGGTATACCTTCGAAAATTGTCAAAAATTAAAAGTCGCCAATTTCGCTCCTAAATGGCCCAAATCGATGGTAAATGATGTATAAACATATTCTAGGACGATTTCTGGTCGAAAAAAGCGGTTACAAAATTTTTATTGGTCAAAAATTGGTCGAATCCAAGTCGAAAAAATGTAAAGGGGTATACCTTCAAAAATTGTCAAAAATTAAAAGTCGCCAAAATCAATTCTAAACGACCCAAATCGATGGTAAATGATGTATAAACATATTCTAGGACGATTTCTGGTCGAAAGAAGTGGTTTAAAATTTTTTCTGGTCAAAAAAGGGGTTGATCCAAAATCGCAAAAATGTGAAGGGGTATACCTTCAAAAATTGTCAAAAATTAAAAGTCGCCAAAATCAATTCTAAACGACCCAAATCGATGGTAAATGATGTATAAACATATTCTAGGACGATTTCTGGTCGAAAGAAGTGGTTTAAAATTTTTTCTGGTCAAAAAAGGGGTTGATCCAAAATCGCAAAAATGTGAAGGGGTATACCTTCAAAAATTGTCAAAAATTAAAAGTCGCCAAAATCAATTCTAAACGACCCAAATCGATGGTAAATGATGTATAAACATATTCTAGGACGATTTCTGGTCGAAAGAAGTGGTTTAAAATTTTTTCTGGTCAAAAAAGGGGTTGATCCAAAATCGCAAAAATGTGAAGGGGTATACCTTCAAAAATCGTCAAAAATTAAAAGTCGCCAAAATAAATTCTAACTGACCCAAATCGATGGTAAATGATGTATAAACATATTCTAGGGCGATTTCTGGTCGAAAGAAGTGGGTTAAAAATTTGTATTGGTCAAAAATGGGTCGATCCAAGTCGAAAAAATGTGAAGGGGTATACCTTCAAAAATTGCCAAAAATTGAAAGTCGCCAAAATAAATTCTAGATGGCCCAAATCGATGGTAAATGATGTATAAACATATTCTAGGACGATTTTGGGTTGAAAGAAGCGGTTAAAAAATTTTTATTGGTCAAAAATGGGTCAAATCCAAGTCGAAAAAATGTAAAGGGGTATACCTTCAAAAATTGTCAAAAATTAAAAGTCGCCAAAATCACTTCTAACTGACCCAAATCGATGGTAAATGATGTATAAACATATTCTAGGACGATTTCTGGTCGAAAGAAGCAGTTAAAAAATTTGTATTGGTAAAAAATGGGTCGAAACCAAGTTGAAAAAATGTAAAGGGGTATACCTTCAAAAATTGTCAAAAATTAAAAGTCGCCAAAATCGCTTCTAGATGACCCAAATCGATGGTAAATGATGTATAAACATATTCTAGGACGATTTCTGGTCGAAAGAAGCGGTTAAAAAATTTGTATTGGTCAAAAATGGGTCGAAACCAAGTTGAAAAAATGTAAAGGGGTATACCTTCAAAAATTATCAAAAAATCAAAGCCGCCAATTTCGCTCCTAAATGGCCCAAATCGATGGTAAATGACGCCTAATGATGTTCTAGGAGCATTTTGGGTTGAAAGAAGTGGATTAATAATTTTTCCGATCCAAAAATGTGTTCACGAAAATGGGCAAAAATGAAGAAGGAAGCTAAGCCTTTGTGAATGAACAGTCCGCTTTCTGGTCACAGTATAATTCCCATATTAATCTTATAGTAAAACTTAACAGTCCGTTTACTGATGATTCATTCATGTGAATTCAAGTGGTATTGACTTAAATGGAAATTACTATCATTCCGCGTTGTTGATGACAACTAGCTCGACTTTGCAAATCAACAAGAGTCCGTACTATATGCAAATTCCGTTAAATCGGCGGATAGTGGTGTCGACGAGGCCGGTAACTCTCGGCAAGTCAAATCGACAGCCGGCTTAGTGTACTGCCAGTCAAGTGTTTAACTCGATAGTAGTTAAGAGACAAGTTTACATAGGCAGTCCTAACTTTGAAATTCCTACGATAAGATCTTAAAGACCGTTATTTAACGATACGAATTACAAGAAATATCCTTTCCTCGTGTAAATCCTACAATCTTATCCTATTTCGTCCATTCAAACTCATTAAAATAGCCGACAATTATTTTCATCCGACTTTCCCTCTCGCTAATCGCAATTATCGTACTTTCATTAATTCTGAATTGTGTCGTTCGGCAAAAAGGAGAAATAATCATCTCAGATACGCTGAATCTATTACTCGAATCACTTCATAAATAGATTTGTAATATCTCCTTTAACCCTTTGTACTCAAAGGCATTCTCAATCGCCACTCAGTTTATTACGGCCATATATATATATATGTATCGAGTGGCGACTGAGAGGCGACAGTAAGATATTCTCCAGTCATATTTTATTATCATTGAAGTCAATTTTAATGTCGCTTCTCAATTACTGTTTTTATTGGATTTTTAATTTGTTGCTTTTCAGTCACCAACGGAGTTGCCGCGATAAATCGATATATTAATAAATAATCTCGAGTTCAAAGGGTTAAAACTCTCTAAAAAATATAGTAATAATAAACAGTAATAAAATATTGTAAATAACGATATCTTCGTAATCATATTTTACGTATAATATGTTAATAACGTTTAATGAAATGTAACGTATCAATTATATATTCAGTAGGGTACGTTGTACCATAATCGAATCTCGTACGGTGCATGGTAAAAGGCAATTTTTTTCTATAGAAAATTACGTGGCTGATAAGGAATAAAAATGGCGTCGTGCACGCAAAGACTCCTTGGGTTTTGGCCCTACGAGCTCCTACGGCGAAGGACGATTGTTCTCCGGCGATAATATCGTGGAATACAATATTCCATGAGAGACCTTCGAAGCACGGCAACGGAATGATAAGTAGAATCAAAAGGAAGGGTGGAGAAAATAATGATACGTCTCGTGTAAATGAACCCGAGAAAGTTAATCACACGATTTCCTTGTTTCGCGTGTGAATCATATTTCTTCACAGTCAACGTACGACGCGGATTTTTTAATCCGAGGTATTTTACTCCAAGTTGAAAACCGGAATAAAAAATCGATGGATAAAATAATGGTACGTCTCGTTTAATTGAATACGAGAAAGTTAGTCACAAAGATTTTTTAATCCGAGGTATTTTACTTCAAGTTGAAAACCGGAATAAAGAATCGATGGAAGAAATAATGGTACGTCTCGTTTAATTGAACACAAGAAAGTTAGTCACAACGATTTTTTAATCCGAGGTATTTTACTCCAAGTTGAAAACCGGAATAAAGAATCGATGGAAAAAATAATGGTACGTCTCGTTTAATTGAACACAAAGATTTTTTAATTCGAGGTATTTTACTCGAAGTCGAAAAGCAGAATAAGAAATCGGTGGAAAACGAGTGGCAACAAAATAGTTTAATATTGATGGTATAATTATAAAATGAACAAAGGTTTTATATTCTATTTACTTTTAATGTTCATTCTAACGTTTAAAGTAAACGTTCGAATAAAGACGAAGCAAATGATCTCAAACTTTTGACTGATAGTGTATCTTCAGTAGTTCTATTGTTAATACGATTAAATTCAGCTTCCGTATAAATCACTAACAGATGTCGGTAAAATAATTCGAGATCTTTGAAACCAGGTTATTTTCCGCGTTCATAGTCGACTGTAATCCAGAATCGAATGAAACTTTTGCGACTGGATAATCGCGACGGAAGAGACTCGATCATGTAGGATCTAGTAATGCATTTATGGAAAGGTGACGGCAATATTTGCGGTGTACCGTTGCATCATAAACCTCAAAGCATTTAGCCAGCTGAGAGAGGATTCGTAGGCGCTGCGTAACAACCGCGAGCGCCGCAAAACGCGCCCTCCATCTACTGCAGCTGCAACTGCAACTACTAGTGCACCCTAACCTCCACAGACCACAAAACTCTAGTTGCAGGCACTCTGGCATACCGAAAATGTGTCCACGTCGCCTCTAATGTTTCCTCGACCTTCCATTCGCGTTGCTCCGTGATTGGGATATTTTGAACGTTTAAGGATCTCCAAATCCCAAGGTCTTCGGATGTTAAGGGTTTCTAGGACGAAGGTTAGTTTGGACGTTTAACCTCTTAGCTACTCTGCGCTACTATAGTGGCATTCGCGCATGTCATCTTTTAACCCCTTGGCATACAATGAGGTCTGAGAGACGTCATTAGTTTTGCGTGTCAATGTAGACGTTGACGTCTCCGGGACGCAAGAACTATCTCCGGCGGACAGGAAAAATGTCATACTTTACAGAACTACTTATTTATTATTTAATAATGTTACTTCATTATTGTCCATTAATATTGTGTAGCAATCTTGTTAAATGATATTTAGCATTGTAAATATTCCGTTCTGTTTCAAAGCTTACATAACTGTTCAGTTGAGCCAAATTAAATAGTATTTTTTGGACCCATGAAATTCCGTTTGATTTGTATGTCAAGGGGTTAAGGGTACGCCACTGGTGTGGCTTTCTCGTATATTATTTTATTATGGTTTTGTTTTGAATTTCTTTGCATGAAAATGTATAAAGGAATTATAAGTTATTCATCTCTGAATCTACAATTAATTAAAATCACCAATTGAAATCTATTACATTGAAGTATTAATTGTATTTATTATTACATAGCCTGTATACTAATTAAAATTAATGATATTAAGGAATGGAAAGTTTGCCAGGGAGATGTAAGATGATTATCAATAACGATGGGGGTTATATTGTTAATTAATCTGTAATAATTATTTAGTAAAATCGAATTTTGTGTGAGTATCAAAAACGATGTTACTGACGGGTACTTCTAATATTATATTATTAGAATTTCTACGAAATTATTGTAGTAGAACATTTATACTTTGATCTTTGAATTTATGACCTTTGGATTTATCTGCTGAAGGATCCTGACACATCCTTTACTGGATGTTAACTTTCGTATCTTCTTTTTTACGTGGAAGTCCACCCGCATTCGATTTCAAAGATCCTCCGAGGAACCGATGGCTTCGAAATCTCGAATTTCTGAGAGCCAAGAATTCAATGACGCGGAGATAAAGGAAATTATTTCACTCGAGATATTCCTTTGATGACTGCGGAGGTCTGCTTTTGGACGATCGAACGATATTCCGTTCACGATTTAATCATATTAATGCTTATACTTTTTACCGATCATACGTGAAACCACTTTCTAAGAAAATTGGGTACAAAATTGCTTTTGTTGTAGACGATAAAGAGTGTATGAAATATTCAATTTTTTTACTTCAAATTTAAATATCGAAATACAGTAAACCCACGTATAATGCGAATTCTTAAAACGCGAATTCCTAACACGCGCTAAAGATATTGCGACGACTTGTTTCTATAATGCGATTCTCGCACAACGCGCTAAATAATAAAATACGGGGTTTATCCGTTTACTTTAGTCGAGCATAGCATAGGTTGTTATCTCCAATTTCCTATAACGCGAGTTCCTAAAACGCGAATTCCTACAACGCGCTAAAGATATTGCGACGACTTTTTTCTATAACGCGCTTCTCGTAGAACGCGCTAAATAATAAAATACGGGGTTTTTCCGTTTACTTTAGCCGAGCATAGCATAGCTTGTTATTTCCAATTTCCTATAACGCGATTTAATACAACGCGCTAAAGATATTGCGACGACTTTTTTCTATAACGCGCTTCTCGTCCAACGCGCTAAATAATAAAATACGGGGTTTTTCCGTTTACTTTAGTCGAGCATAGCATAGCTTGTTATCTCCAATTTCCTACAACGCGAATTCCTACAACGCGCTAAAGATATTGCGAGGACTTTGTTCTATAACGCGATTCTCGTACAACGCGCCAGGTAAATGTGGAACAAATCCAAAGTTCTCTCATCAAGTTTTCACCCGCGTACCTGGAAGTCTGTTCACTTATTCATCTCGGGGGAAGCAAAGCGCGGGAAACCGATCAATGAATCCACCGTACTTGTTTCGCGTATTTAACCCTTTGCCTGCGAAAGGCGTATATATACGGCCAGTAAACTTCTCTGAGTACCACGCATTTACTTTTTTAGTAAATTATCACTAGAACTACCAAAGCAGACAAAATGGCGAGTCCTCGCAATTTAATAAAAATCTTCAAATTCATAACGTTTCATTTTCTGAGATTTTTCACGGTTCACGTTGCACAATGCACATAAATCAATCGATTAATTCCTTTCTTCCAACCATCCTATTTTTTCAGAATATTAAATATAATAAATATACAAATATAGCTGAATATATCGCCGGCAGTTCTAGTGTTAATACAGTATGAAACATACTGTGACGTGTCACATAACAATCCATCGAATAATTGAATTTCAATATCTCCTCGATTTTTCTGATTTTTATCGACACAATTCAGTGTCAACTACTGTCACGCGAATATCGCATCGTACGATGTTAATGATTTATTTGTTAGAACACGACGCAGTCAAAGGGTTAATACACAACTGAACAACAAATTGCAATGTTTGCCATTAAATATTTTCATACAAAAAAGTAATGTGTATATACCATTTATAAAATTGTAAAACCTTGAATCTATACTTGAGAAATTAATGATACCACAATTATGCTATCTTGTTGTCTAGGAGTGTAAATAAATAAATATATACACTACGATGTTAATACTGTTTTGTTAGAACACGACGTAGTCAAAGGGTTAATACACAACTGAACAACAAATTGCAACGTTTGCCATTAAATATTTTCATACAAAAAAGTAATGTTTATATACCATTTACAAAATTGTAGAACCTTGAATCTATACTTGAGAAATTAATGATAGCACAATTATGCTATCTTTTTGTCTCGGAGTGTAATTGAATAAATAAATAAATATAGACATATATTTAACTGGGTTCAAGAGAATGGAGAAGGTAACTACGAGGACAATTGGTGTTCCTTTCATTGGGAACGCCTCTTTCCACGGAATTCGTGGTTTCGATTGGTACACAGGTAGATATATCTAGGCTCGCGCGAAGGGTGAGTCAAAAGGGAGTTGTAAACTGGTTTAACTCGCGATCTAGCTTTCCACGGTAAATCCACGGAACAGTGGATCCCCTTGTTTGCCACGTTAAATCGTAATTCACAAAGTTCGTAAGTAGAACAGCATCGTTAAACTGGTCGATCGGATATCGAGCTGTTTTAAGTAGTATTAGCCCAAGAACTACTTCCACTTATCAGACTTACATTTATCGAGACTGTTTTCTTCCCGTCATATTATTTCCAGTGATACGCTGTTATTATTAATATAATATTTAAAATCTCTGTGTTTTGTCCATACTTCCCTAGAACTGCTACTATTTTTGTCCGATTCGGATGAAGCTTTGTTTTATCGCTGAAAAGAACTGGTGTACTGATAAACTTTACTCGCGCAACCATAGAGACATTTAAAGTGTTAATGTTGAAGATTATGAAAAATATAACTAATAATTGACACACGAGGTAAGAATAAAAAGGGTGGTGTTATACAGGTAACCCTTGTATAGCACGGGGGTTAGGATTCAGAGGAAGGTCGCGTTATGCGAGACTCTGACGCGAGAAAGGAGGCCGAAATATATAAATATTGAATTTTCTAATAAAATTAAATTTAATTGTATAATTAGAGGTTACATACGCGCGTTATATCGAAGTCAGATTTTATGAATGCCGCGTTATACGAGGATCACCACAGTTTATGAACCGCGTTATATCAAAGTCGCAGTGTATAACTGCCGCGTTATACGAGGATCACCACAGTTTATGAACCGCGTTATATCAAAGTCGCAGTGTATAACTGCCGCGTTATACGAGGATCACCACAGTTTATGAACCGCGTTATATCAAAGTCGCAGTGTATAACTGCCGCGTTATACGAGGATCACCACAGTTTATGAACCGCGTTATATCAAAGTCGCAGTGTATAACTGCCGCGTTATACGAGGATCACCACAGTTTATGAACCGCGTTATATCAAAGTCGCAGTGTATAACTGCCGCGTTATACGAGGATCACCACAGTTTATGAACCGCGTTATATCAAAGTCGCAGTGTATAACTGCCGCGTTATACGAGGATCACCACAGTTTATGAACCGCGTTATATCAAAGTCGCAGTGTATAACTGCCGCGTTATACGAGGATCACCACAGTTTATGAACCGCGTTATATCAAAGTCGCAGTGTATAACTGCCGCGTTATACGAGGATCACCACAGTTTATGAACCGCGTTATATCAAAGTCGCAGTGTATAACTGCCGCGTTATACGAGGATCACCACAGTTTATGAACCGCGTTATATCAAAGTCGCAGTGTATAACTGCCGCGTTATACGAGGATCACCACAGTTTATGAACCGCGTTATATCAAAGTCGCAGTGTATAACTGCCGCGTTATACGAGGATCACCACAGTTTATGAACCGCGTTATATCAAAGTCGCAGTGTATAACTGCCGCGTTATACGAGGATCGCCACAGTTTATGAACCGCGTTATATCAAAGTCGCAGTGTATAACTGCCGCGTTATACGAGGATCGCCATAGTTTATGAACCGCGTTATATCAAAGTCGCAGTGTATAACTGCCGCGTTATACGAGGATCACCACAGTTTATGAACCGCGTTATATCAAAGTCGCAGTGTATAACTGCCGCGTTATACGAGGATCACCACAGTTTATGAACCGCGTTATATCAAAGTCGCAGTGTATAACTGCCGCGTTATACGAGGATCACCACAGTTTATGAACCGCGTTATATCAAAGTCGCAGTGTATAACTGCCGCGTTATACGAGGATCGCCACAGTTTATGAACCGCGTTATATCAAAGTCGCAGTGTATAACTGCCGCGTTATACGAGGATCGCCACAGTTTATGAACCGCGTTATATCAAAGTCGCAGTGTATAACTGCCGCGTTATACGAGGATCGCCATAGTTTATGAACCGCGTTATATCAAAGTCGCAGTGTATAACTGCCGCGTTATACGAGGATCACCACAGTTTATGAACCGCGTTATATCAAAGTCGCAGTGTATAACTGCCGCGTTATACGAGGATCACCACAGTTTATGAACCGCGTTATATCAAAGTCGCAGTGTATAACTGCCGCGTTATACGAGGATCACCACAGTTTATGAACCGCGTTATATCAAAGTCGCAGTGTATAACTGCCGCGTTATACGAGGATCACCACAGTTTATGAACCGCGTTATATCAAAGTCGCAGTGTATAACTGCCGCGTTATACGAGGATCACCACAGTTTATGAACCGCGTTATATCAAAGTCGCAGTGTATAACTGCCGCGTTATACGAGGATCACCACAGTTTATGAACCGCGTTATATCAAAGTCGCAGTGTATAACTGCCGCGTTATACGAGGATCGCCACAGTTTATGAACCGCGTTATATCAAAGTCGCAGTGTATAACTGCCGCGTTATACGAGGATCACCACAGTTTATGAACCGCGTTATATCAAAGTCGCAGTGTATAACTGCCGCGTTATACGAGGATCACCACAGTTTATGAACCGCGTTATATCAAAGTCGCAGTGTATAACTGCCGCGTTATACGAGGATCACCACAGTTTATGAACCGCGTTATATCAAAGTCGCAGTGTATAACTGCCGCGTTATACGAGGATCACCACAGTTTATGAACCGCGTTATATCAAAGTCGCAGTGTATAACTGCCGCGTTATACGAGGATCGCCACAGTTTATGAACCGCGTTATATCAAAGTCGCAGTGTATAACTGCCGCGTTATACGAGGATCGCCATAGTTTATGAACCGCGTTATATCAAAGTCGCAGTGTATAACTGCCGCGTTATACGAGGATCACCACAGTTTATGAACCGCGTTATATCAAAGTCGCAGTGTATAACTGCCGCGTTATACGAGGATCACCACAGTTTATGAACCGCGTTATATCAAAGTCGCAGTGTATAACTGCCGCGTTATACGAGGATCGCCACAGTTTATGAACCGCGTTATATCAAAGTCGCAGTGTATAACTGCCGCGTTATACGAGGATCACCACAGTTTATGAACCGCGTTATATCAAAGTCGCAGTGTATAACTGCCGCGTTATACGAGGATCGCCACAGTTTATGAACCGCGTAATATCGCAACCGCGTTGTATAAATACCGCGTTGTACAAGGATTACCTTTATATCTAACTGTAAGGCGAAAATAGTAGAAGAAAAAGTAAGAAATAAGAGGCAGTGGCAAGGTAAGGTTTCTGTGGAGTCGGTCAGCAGGCCACAGCTGCAATTGAATCGAACGTGCCGAAGGGAAGTGCACTTAACCGTCTCCCTTGTCCCGTTTCACTTCCGCCTATTCCATCCACGACCCCTAACGCCGAGCCAGCTCGGCGCCACAACCCCCAACCACTCGTACCAACCCCTAGGATGACTTCTGGAAGGCACAAAGCAATAATCTTGGTTGAATCGAGGAGTGTCGGAAGCCTGGATTACTGGAGGGCTTGAAAATTTACTCTCCTCCGTGGATTGGTGGATTTCTCACCGCGCAAACCAATGCCAAAGGGTACCGTTGCCTTACTGAATCTACACGGTTCGTCGACCACGAACCAACTCGAACCAACTCGAACCAACTCGAACCAACTGGAACCAACTACTGGAAGGAGATTCTACTCTGAAAATCAAGTCCCATTGGTCATCTTTTCACATTCATTTTCTCGGGAATGTTATCTATCGATTACGTTATTTATGATTGCAAGAATTATGGTGCGTTTACAACGCGACATAAGAGGTCGAAATATATACATACACCCAATTCTGTTTTGCACGATAGATACGTTCCCGAAAAATATGTGTAAGAATGTTTATCAAAACAATATACTGTATCTAGGGAAACCTTAGAATTTCCATTTTATTATTCGTAAAAGAGAAAAATTTGTATCTCAACTTTCGTTAAATTTTTCACAAAGGTTCGTTTAAAATAAGTTCGTGTAAAAACAGAATTGGATGTATGTATGTGCACCTACACCTAACCACATACACATTTATAATACCACCTGTTCCGGCACATATACGTTAACCAACAATCCAAACATAAAATATACTTAAAAGAATGTCCTTTTCGGACCAATGACACCCACCGTTTCTACCTGGCATTACCGCTGCGATTCCACGAACCGAACCCTTTTCCACCATCAGGCTATCATTCACCCCCATTGGGAAAAAACAACTTCCAACCAATTAGAATAAGGACACACACTTCCACTCATCGGCTGCAGCTCACATTTTGTAGATAAATATGAGCAACCATCTAACTTTAAACCAGACTCATTGTAACTACGGACACGAAGCCTTGTACTATGAACGAAGACATTATATTCGGTGAACGAATAAACTATCAACGTAGAACATATCTCGATTGATATGCAACGACAACTATTCACACGATATTAAGTGGGCGTGTGAAAGAAGTATAAGTGCTAACGGTTAAGTGAACACGTACTTCAACATCGAACACTGCCATGATTATTTATAAACGCCTGCCGGAAAGTTACGTGGAAACGGTGATAATAAGTAAGAAATGGGAAGCACTCGTATATAGTGTTACATTGTTACATTGTTACAGGCGTTCGGTGTAACGTATTACAAGGTAGAAATCTATAGGCTGTCTACCGCTGCTTTGCATGAATTATCGTGCTACTTTAACTTGCATATGGATGCTCTATTAGAAAAGTTCTCACGAGCATCGTAAATCGTAGCCGCGCCGTGATACGTACTTTACGCCAGACTCGTTTGAATATTATTCGAGACAAGCCATTCTGGAATCCGCTTTCCTTAATCAGATTTTAATACATGCCAAGTAAGAGGATCGCCATTTTCTTAAGTGGAACCAGACGCCGTACTTTCTCGCGATTTTATCAAAATCTCATCACCACGGTAATTTGCACAATTCCTACGACATTACGCTCCTTTAAATGATCCAATTTGTAATTTGCCTTGGTACGTAGTTAAGCAATATTTCGGGACGGGACTTCGGGAATTTGATTTTAATACAATTTTGATATGTATTAATTAGTTGTTATGGATTCATGATTTTATTAGTGTTATGTTATTTTTTATATTAATTCGCCGCGATTTATTATTTATGCGCGATAAAATCTTACGAAATCAGAGCGCTATACGATATATTTGTTAATTTATATTGTTATCGTAACGATACAAATATTGACAATTTTTTAAATATTAGCGATATATTTGATTCGTGTTTTAGTAGTATTGGCATTGACGGTGATATTGACAATTTTACGAATATTAGCGATATATTTGATTCGAATTTTAGTAATATTGGCAACGGCGCTAATATTAAAAGTTTTACGAATATTCGTGATATATTTGATTCGAATTTCAGTAATATTGGCGTCGGCGGTAATATTGCAAATTCCTCAAATATTAGCCATATATTTGATTCGAATTTTAGTAATATTGGCATCCGCGGTAATATTGCAAATACCTTAAATACTAGCGATATATTTGATTCGAATTTTAGTAACATTGGCATCGGCGGTTATATTGCAAATTCCTCAAATACTAGCGATATATTTGATTCGAATTTTACTAATATTGGCATCCGCGGTAATATTGCAAATTCCTCAAATATTAGCCATATATTTCATTCGAATTTTAGTAATATTGGCATCCGTGCTCACCATTGACCCCCGCGGTATCCAACGTGTTACTAATAACACCATACCCTGACATAAAAAAAACAATCTTAAAACTGAATCAAGAATGGAGGAAAATGTATTATAATTCCCAAACTATACGTGGATCACGATATGAATTTCCCTACTCGAGTCTCTAATCTCGAAAGACCACTTATCCACACGTCGACGAGAAAGTACACGTGTCTCGTAAGTCTCATAAACCACCGACACACGGATGGTCGTGCGGGAGCGTTGTCTAAGTAAGAGCTGCCTAAAACAGGCCCGCCAACTTACTTAGCCATGCACCAACTCTCGTCGTAGAGGAGAATTCGCTTGCATAATACACCCGCTTCACTTCGTATCTCCTTAGGAAAGGAGGTAGATCAAGGACCTGATAGATAAAGGATCATAGTGGATGCAATGGATGCAGCGAAGGTGGCGGAGAGGAAGGTAAATGCAGGAAGAACGATACGAAAAGGACGAAGGAGGAGTTCGGTGTAAGTGCAGTCTGATGCAGTGGTTCCCAACCCTTTTTTGGCCCACTTAAACATATCTCAAATTCTGATACCTTCCCTGTGATATATAATATAATTCTTGGAAATAAATGTCTGGAAAGAAAGAAATGTGAGAGAATATGAAATGAAATGCACTTTGATGGTTACATTATTTTATATAATTATTTATAATGCAGGTTGTGCACTCCAAATTTACCATTTTGGAGATCACATTCGTCTTTTTGCAAATCATATTTATCGTTTCACAGATCAAATTCATCCATTTGCAACAAGTTTTTCTACAAAGTTGTTTTCTTAAGCTACTGTAATAAACATGAAACCCTGGGTAAAGTTGTTGTTCCGAAAAAAGAATTCAATACTTAATCGTAAAATGACAGGATTAACATAAAATACTTATTTAACCCTTTTGCAGATCATACTCATCTTTTGCGAATCAAATTCACTCTTTCATTTTACAGTGGATTTGATTCTCATTACAGTAATTTAAGAAAACAAATTTGCAGAAACGCTTGGTTGTTGCCAAATAAAATTTTATTGCATGCATGTAATAATACGTAAACATAAAATAACATGAAGTGACGTAAAATAAACATAACATATTTATTTAATACCCGAAGTATTTGTGAATTAAATATTTCTGCATATTTTTGCAGTAGCTTAAGAAAACAAATTTGTAGAAAAGTTTGATTTGCAAAAAGGGCGAATTTGATCTGTGAAAGAGGTGAGTTTGATTTGCAATAAGGTGAATTTGATTTGCAAAAGAGTGAAGTTGATTGGCAAAAGAGTGAATTTGATTTACAAAAGGGTGAATATGATCTGCAAAAGGGTTAATTCGGAGTGCAAAACCTGCACAACAGCTTAAGAAGACAAAATGGTAGAAAAACTTGATTTGCAAGAAGGGTGAATTTTAACAGGAAAAGTATGAATTTGATTTGCAAAAAGGGCGAATTTGATCTGTAAAAGGGTTAATTTGGAGTACGAAACCTATAAAAGTACATACATTTATGTATCAAGAGACTTCAATAATAATAAATAACAGTGTGCGCACACTGAATACTTTTTCAACTGAAATACTTTAATAACTCATTCTCGAATTGCCGTCCTTAATAATCAAATTGCCCCACGTTGGGAACCACGAGTCGAACGCTACGTAGGATAACGCGAACGCGTTTAAATTCCGCTTAAAGGGTCATTAAAGCCGAATTAGGGGAGCGAGACGGCAGGATCACTGCGCGATCCTGCCGACGTAAAATGTGTGCCGTAACTTTTGAATAATATCCTCGAGGAGGATCTTCCTGCGGATGGTACGAGTGCACTCCACCGAACTCCTTCAACCCTGTCCCATTTCGAATAAAGATGCGACCACTCGCCGCGATGAAATATTATTTCCTACTTCAATTTGCCTTTCATTAATCTCTTTTATTATACCAGCCATCTCTACTCGCTTGGAATTTGCCGCGATATTTTTATTTCACATTTATTTCATCATAATTCGCGCCACCAATTAGTCCGACATATTAATATAAGTCCCGGAGAAAAGTTCGTGCGGATTTTCGAATCAAAATTCAAATGTTTTGAAAATTTTTGGAAAATAATTTTGTGTTACGAACTAGGCACCATTTATTTCTACAACTCTTTTATACTGTTCTGAAAAGATTATGCAACCCTTTTTTAACAAATTTATTTAAAATACAGAAGTAGAATTGCAGTGAGCGTATTAATATATTCTTGACATCCATTCATATTTTTAAAGATGCCTACGTAAATGTTTAAACATAGCTGAATCTGTCGTCGGTGGTTCAAGAGTTAAATTATATTTAGAAAGCATTCTCCTTCCAGTTTTACCAAGTAATAACGTTATTTCTACGAATATTAAATTTGACTTTCTTGGTTTCTCGCGAATATTCGCATCTCCGCGGGAAACCGCTAAACTTGATAAATGTCTTGCGCTATATTTCCCATGGAACTTTATAATTTCGAGGAGATAACGTATCGTTCGAACGGCGAAGAGTAATGATGTCGTTAGTCGTGATAAAACAAAATTTAGTATAGACGACAGGAAAATATATATGGGGGTCGCGCAAAAATCAGTTCGGGCTATCCGTCAGGGTATTAAAAGGTCTGTAAAAAGTGAACAAAAGAAAAATTGGGAGAACGATGCTAACGTCATCAGTGATGAATAACTGCTGTCGCCATTCGGATGTTCGCATCGGCTGCATTATATTGTCACTGTGCTTACTTTGCAACGTCAATGATAAATCAAATCCGATGATATCTATGGTGGACTTCCACGGTGATCTATTCTCTCGGTTACTATACCACTGTTTGATAACTGCAAACGGATTTCTTATACGCAAGATATCGAGCAAAATATTCAATTGATATTCGCGTTTTATCTCGTTACACTGATGATTCGGGAATTATTAATTCTGGGATATATTAATACTTTGTGCTGGAGAGACCACTCGCGATCGACAGTTGGTTTATATTTATACGGCAATCCGAAAGGCGCCGTTCAGTCGCCACTCAGTTTATTATGGTGATTGTTAGTCGCCGCTCAGTTTGTTACGGTACTCTAGAGGCGATTCTCCGTCGTCACTTGGTTTGTTACGGTACTCTAGAGGCGATTCTCAGTCGCCACTCAGTTTATTGTGGCGATTCTTAGTCGCAACTCAATTTACTGTGGCGATTCGCGGTCGCCACTCAGTTTATTGTAGCGTTTCGCGGGCGCCACTCACTTTGTTGTACCGATTCGCGGTCACCACGCAGTTTATTGTGGCGAGTCGCGGTCACCACGCAGTTTATTGTGGCGATTCTCGGTCGCCACTCAGTTTATTGTAGCGATTCGCGGTCGCCACTCAGTTTGCTGTGGCGATTCTCGGTCGCCACTCAGTTTATTGTAGCGATTCGCGGTCGCCACTCAGTTTATTGTAGCGATTCGCGGTCGCCACTCAGTTTATTGTGGCGATTCGTGGTCGCCACTCAGTTTATCGTGGCGATTCTCAGTCGCCACTCAGTTTATCGTGGCGAATCTTATTCGCAATTCAGTTTTCTGTGACGATTCTTGGTCGCCACTCACTTGATTGTGCCGATTCTCAGTCGCCACTTGGTTTGTCGCAGTACTCTGGAGGCGATTCTCAGTCGCCACTCAGTTTATCGCAGCAACTCTCTGTCCCCACTCAGTTTAACGCTGCAACTTTCAGTCGCCACTCAATTTAACGCTGCAACTCTCAGTCGCCACTCAAATTATCGAGGCGACTGTGGGTCGCCTCTCAAATGCAAAGGGTTAACCTTATCAATCGTATACCACCTCAAACATGACAAAGGGACAACAGAGACACCAAAGTTCGGTGCCTCACAATAAATTCGCTTTAACTTTATAACATATTTTCCTATTCAAATAGCAATTATTCTGCTTCAATCATCGTCGAGGTATAATAATTTCATCGATAAAGCTGTCGAGATTAAAGCACCCTAACATTACCATCGCGTTTCAATGTAAATTAATGACAATGAAAACGTATCACGTTGTCACAGGGATCTACATTCCCTAATGACACTTTTATTATGCAAGGATATTTGATCGCGTTAATGATCCTCCAAGATGACTCGGAATATCATTTAAGTTACATCAATTTCCCATCGCGGGCTCTCACTAACTTTTTAAATTTAACGAGACATTTAAAGTTCGGCAAAGCAGACGTTGCACACCGAAGAACGTATCAAACTTGATATCCACATCGAGTTACCACGATAATCCATATTCACGGATTTCATGCTATTATTTAATGCCACGTTTCATGACATTTCTACCCAGTTGGAGTTTTTGATTGTCTAGACGATTCTCCGATATTATTCGAGTTAGATTCATTTCAAACGCAGAAAGCCAGTCTGCCATCTCAAAGTTTTCTGGATATTTGTGTTAGATTTACGTTCATCCGTTCTTCTTCCGTCGATATTGAAATTACAAGATTCGAGGGAAAGGAAAGGGTGGAAGGGAATAGAAGGGCGGGTAAATTTTCGTTATGTCATATCACTCCCCGGCAGCGTACAATTACGGAATACTCGGTGTAATTACAAGAGGCGTAGAAACCAAGTCGGATAGAGCAATAGCTGGCTTTAATTACAAGCATTCACCGTTGTAAAGTGTAAATGTAATAGATACCCTGGCTGCGTGGCAAACGATACGTAATTGAAGGTTTTATGAAAATCGATTTTCCATAAACCAACGCGCCTCCGGCAGTGCATTAGCGCAGAGAAATCTGTGTCCAAACTTTTCTACGACCGTAAAACAAACGTGCTTTCATATCCGGTTTATATTGAATTTTTATGTGCTTTTCCGAATTCTATCAATAAAAGTCGAACCCGACATTGTTGATTAAAAATTGTACTGTCTTCGTGAGACCGTCACGGATTGAATTACCTGGTTCGCAACAATTCCAAATTCTATCAATAAAATTCGAAGTCTAATTTTTAAAAATTCTACTTTCTTCGTGAGACCGTCACGGATTGAATTACCTGGTTCGCAAAAATTTCAAATTCCATCAATAAAATTCGAACTTTAATTTTTTTTAAATTGTACTGTCTTCGTGAGACCGTCACGGATTGAATTACCTGGTACGCAGAAATTTCAAATTCTATCAATAAAATTCGAACTCTAATTTGTAAAAATTGTACTGTCTTCGTGAGACCGTCACGGATTGAATTACCTGGTATGCAAAAATTCCAAATTCTATCAATAAAATTCGAACTCTAATTTGTAAAAGTTTAATTAGACAAATTAATAAGGTGGTTTCATTAGTAAATTGGTTTCTGATTCCGAGTTCGATATAAGTGGTATAAATACCTGGATCGCGGTGGGAAATCGGATTTCAAGGGTTTCCAAGGGAAGGTGAAAGTCGCGGGTTATCTGGGTGAGGGATGAAGTAAGACCTTCAACCTTCGACCTACGAAATTGATAAGGAAAGGTATCGCGTGCCGGTGGAATCAGTACGATCTTCGTGTGCCGGCACTCGAAGGACAGATTTTGTCTCGCGTGAACTAATGTTCCGAGTTACCTCCGAAGAATCGGCATCCTCGGGGAACCGAATGAATGAAGTTTTACACGACGAGGTTGGTACTCAGTATTTCACATTTTATAAATATTCGAATGGAAAAATTTTGGCGTGTACAGGTTTTGCACTCCAAATTGACCCTTTTGCAAATCAAGCTTTTTGACAATTTTGTTTTGATAAGCTGCTGTGCAAGTTTTGCATTCTAAATTAACCCTTTTGCAGATCACATTCACCATTTTACATTTCAAATTAATTTTGCAGATTATAATCACTTTTTTTGCAAATTAAATTCACTTTGTTGCAAATTAAATCAACCATTTTGCAGATCATAATCACTTTGTTGCAAATCAAATTTCACTTTGTTGCAAATCAAATTCATCGTTTTACAGATAAAATTCACCTTATTGCAAATCAAATTCATTGTTTGACAGATGAAATTCACGCTTTTGCAAATCTTAACTCTTTCGCAGATCGTATTCACAATTTTGCATTTCAAATTAAGCATTTTGCAGATTATAATCACTTTCTTTTGCAAATTAAATTCACTTTGTTGCAAATCAAATAAGTAGTAAAGCTTGATCTGCAAAAGGATGATTTTGATCTGCGAAAGCGTGGATTTGATTTGCAAAAAATTGAGTATGATCTGCAAAATGATTAATTTCGAGTGCAAAAAGGTGAATATGATGAGCAAAATAATTAATTTCGAGTGCAAAAAGGTGAATATGACGTGCAAAATAATTAATTTCGAGTGCAAAATGTGAACATGATCTGCAAAGTAATTAATTTCGACTGCAAAAAGGTGAATATGATCTGCAAAATGATTAATATCGAGTGCAAAATCTGTATCGCTACAAGTACTCTACTCCGAATTACCAGTATTTTTATTAAGCTCCAGATTAAATTAAATTAAGTGGAGCACTCTCGAAAATTCCCAAAATTTCATTCGCCCCCCTTGAAAAACTCTCGTAGTAATGGATTTTATATTTGATCCTTTTAACATTGGTAGTAACAGGTACTCTTAATCTACCTGTGTACCAAATAAAATACAATTCCACGAGTACATTCCGGTTCGTAGTATATTTTCCGTAAAAAAAGGGGGGAGAGAGAGAAAGAGAGAGAGAGAGAGGGAGACCGAAACCCGAAGCTCGTTCTCTGTTCGGCGAATTTTTATAGATTAAAAATTAAATAGAGATATAAAAACGAACTTTTGCTGGTGGGACCGTAATTCTTCGTAATTGGTACACAAGCAAGAGCTATTCTCTCTCTTTCTCTCTTTCTCTCTCTCTCTCTTTTTTTTTCTATTATCCTTTCTGGCAGCCAGCTGCCATTCGGCTCGTACGGAATTTTATTGAATTCCCGATACTTCTGATTACGTGCCCCGCAAAAATGATTGTACACGCCGAGCTTATAAGTTTCGTGAAAGCCGACGGACGAAACGAGGAGAAACAATAACGGGGCAAGGGTCAGATTCAATTACAAGGAATCGCGAAACTTCCAATCCCCCCTCCGCCCCCTACCAACCGCCGACCCCTACCCTTACTACCCCCTTAACCTAATTCCACGATTTTCCTGCTCGACCAACCGGCTGTCGAGCGGAAGACTAATGTTCGTCCAACTGCTCGGTTCTTCCGAATTCTTTCCACGATCTCGCTGAACACGATACTACACGAGAACGAGGATTCTTTAACTCCGCTAAGTACTTATACTTAGATCGGCAAAAAAATTACCTTCACGGAAACTTACCGCGTTAGTGCTCGGTCGAAAAACAAGGGATGAATTATGTCGGACAATTATTGGAATTACGTGGACTAATAGATTCCTTTGTTAGTTATTAAGGGTAGCTATAAATAATGTCGTTTTTAATCATTATAACAAATTTGATTTTATTTCACATTTAACCCCTGCTTCTAGTCAAAGAACGAGGGATGAATTATGTCGGACAATTATTGGAATTATGTGGACTGAGATTCCTTTGTTAGTTATTAAGGGTAGCTATAAATAATGTCGTTTTTGATCATTATAACAAATTTGATTTTATTTCACATTTAACCCCTCTTTCTAGCATGTGGTTAACTACTGATCAAAAGAGGGTCAATTTCTAGTTTTGTCATTTTTTAAGAATGATCGATTTTTAAAATCAATTAATTTGTTTCCTCCATCTATCCTTTTTTTAAGGACATACATATAAATATAGAAATATAGCTGAATAAATCTAGTTCCAGTGTTAATGACCTCGAATTAAGGATGACCTTGAATCTATAAAGAATATTCGTAGATTGGCAGAATGGAGTTTCAGCCTTTGGGAATATTAAATGCCAATATCATCCGCGTGTAATATTTCATCGACAAATCTCCAAGTTTATAAACAGTGTTTTAACTAGCGATCAAACGAGCACGTTTTTTATTAGTTTGTCAAAGTTAATTCATGGTCGAGTGCACATCATGAATAAACCGCCAACCGCAGGAGGTTGCGTTCAAAAAAAAAAAGAACTTTAACCCGTGTAATTAATGACGCATCGGGCTGAGTCATGCGCATCCACGAATTTCAGTCCGCACCCCCGCGCAACCCTTTACGCCTTTCGTATTGTAATTTGATCCAGCAACCCGCGAAACGATGAATCTTTTTATCGCGGTGGGATCAAGTGGGGAGAATATTTTTTTCTCCCCTTTAACACTAGAATTATTAAAGAATGACATCCACGAAAAAACATTTAATACGCAAGACGATGTAAAACGTCACTTAGATCACTTTTTCTCCCAAAAATCAACTTTTTCTTAAAAGTTGGACATAATGAGATTTCCACACCGTTGATGGAAGGTCATGGAACAAAATCGAACATATATTACGAAATAAATAAAGCGCGTTTTCATAAAATCAAAATGGTCCTTTTTCTTGTCCGAAGCGTAACAGGACTTTCCGGACATCCGGAAAACTGGTTCGTCATTTTTAATAAAATTATGTGAACATCCAACCGCGCATTGTTTGAGAATCTATGTTTCTTTATTTTAAGTACATAACATTCTCTAAAAATATCCATTAATTACTTTCCATCTTCCACGCATAATTTACATATAAAAGAATGTATTGTAAGTACGACAGCATTAATATTCGGTAGTTCTAGTGTTAAAATGCATAAAATAGATTTCGAACGTCATTTTGATTTTAAACGGCGTTAAACAATTAGGCCAACACCTATCGCGAGTTATGCTTGATACGCGTACAATGTACATAGATCGCGTTTCATATCGCGCAATCTGTTTTAACACCAAAGTGATTGATGTGCTCCGTAATTAAATTAATAATTCAATTGCAATCACCCGGCTTGTCCATAATTATGGAGGAGCAGGAATATCATTTCATAAAGTGGATACGGTATTGTATTAAAATCGTTGTTATAATCGATCCATAGGGAATTTTCGATTAAAGAAAAAACAACAACAAAAGAACAGATTCAAAGAGCGACATAGTTTTAATGGAGAACAGAAATCTCGTGTTTCTCATCGATGCAATTAATGATAGAAGAGAGAAAGAAGAGTGGAGGTCAGTTTGCAATTTCATTTATCGAAAGCACGAACTTCGTGGTGTCCTTGCAACTGCCCTTAACCTAACCTTCGTGCCGAGGTTTCGAACCTAACCTGCACGACGCCGTTGCAACCTGCATCCCGCATGGAACGAGGCCATGTGCACTATTAAATTCCCTAGGAAAGGGTGCGAGGGGCAGGAAACGATTAAGTTTATGCAAGGACGAAAAAGAACTATGTAAGAATCAATTTACGGTTTCCGAAAACAGTCCCATTTATCGCGGTTAATTATACTAATAAAAAATGTCCCGCGCGATGATTAATTATTAAGGAACTACGATTTTATTGGGTTGAGTAATAAATAAGTTTCCGTTCATTTAGGAGTTTATTAAAAATGCCAGAATATTACGCATCGGGAATTGACAAATTGTTTAAAAAATAGCAAGAAATTATTAATAAAAACGTGTAATATATTACATTAAAATCCACCGTAGTCAAATTTACTGACGAATAAACTTAATTGAAAAAAAAACAGAACTTATTTAAGACTCAACCCAATTTAAAGAATGAAACATAAAGACAAGAAACATGAGGACTAGGAACACCAACTTGACCCGCGGAAACGGCGAATCTGTATAAAACCAATAATCGGTTATTCCTTCTATTAAGTAAGACACTCAAAAATTCAAGAATTCCGAAGCAGAGAGGGGAGGTAAAGCGCCATTGGATGATGCAGATGCAACCCGCATAGCACATGGAAGGAGGCCATGTGCACTATTAACCTTCAAGGAAGAAGGGTCGAATCGTCTAGCACGAAACAAACAGTGTACAACGAGAACGAGTCCTTGCCGAGTAATCAATTTATCTGGACTCACCCCGGAAACATGAACAGGTAGCCTTCGAAAAGGTTACCTCTCGCGAGTCTGTTAAGTTAACAAAATGAGTGTATCAGAGGAGATACAAGAGGAATGAGAGACCCAAGAAAAAGAGAAAGAAAGAGGGGAGAGGGAGAGGGATAGAAAAGGGGGTGAAAAAGAATCGACTGGTGATGCCGTAGCTTACCAGTAGCCCGCTAAATCCGGATCCCGAGTTCCTTCTCTCGCCGGGGTGTGGTTCCTTCGCGTACGGGCGGGGCCAGGATCACCTCACGGGATTAAGGACTTTGGACTTGGCTGGATTCGGGAAAGTTGTCCTTTACACGCGTCTCTTTCTCCCAGCACACCTAGACACACACGTTTCAGTCTCCCTTCGAACGTACGACGTTCCACGTTTCAAAGGACACTCAACTGTAATTGGCACGTGTATGTGTTAGGATGTCCCACGGAGTCACCAACGGAAGTTGCGAATCCGCGAATCTTCCAGCGCGAAAGAATGTATCTCTGGGAAGCTAGGATGCAGGGGAATATATAATCTCGCCGTGGAGAGACACTCGGGGAAGCAATGTGATCAAGGAATTGATAAGGTCTCACACGTGTACTTTGATCGGCATCTCTCTGGTGCTCGTCCGTGTCGTAGGTCGATTTGAAGTTTGATTACGAGGAGGTTAGGGTGTAACTGGGGAGGTTGGTTTTCTTAGAAAAGAACAGAACAGGACGAGGGGAATCGGCCTAGACGTGGTCCTGCCTTCGCTAGGACATTGTTAATACTGATAGCCCGTCAGGACGAGACCCAGCTGGTGCCAGCGCGTTCCAACCGCAACAACCACCCCCGCCTATCTTCGCGAATATCTCTTCCCTGGTCAGGACCACTCAAGGTCCTTACCAGATCCTTTCAACCACGGATTTTAGTCCTCTCCGTCACGTGACTCCGCGCACTCTGATATCCCGTGCATCAGCGAGGACTACAGCGATCTAGGATTCACTATCGGATTCACTTTGAACAGACTTAGCATCGGAGTCTATCTTCCGTCACACGTCACAGAACTTCTTTATCAGAGTCCACCTTGGGGCGATGAAATATCAGACATTCCGGTGGTGTAATAATCCTGTTATCATTCAAAATTTGATAAAGCAAGAAGCACGGAACGTTCAGGATACATAGGAAACACAGCAGACATCACTGTCCGTGATAAGGTTATCCGTTATCTCTATATTCGTTTCTCTCCTGCCACTACAGGCGTCCATATACACAATCGATCCTCCCCGAATCACAAAAAAAAGCCCCGAACCACGTATCCGTGGTTTTCTCGCGAGCTTTCGAAAGCAGCGACTGCGACAACGTTAGCCGACCTCCGCTACGCAGCTTTCGACACAATTTCAGATCCCGATACGATATTAATAACGGAATACCGAATGCACGCACGGATTCGTTGTACCAAGAAGAGCAGAGGTACGCAGTATACAATATGTTCAATCGGAGAATCTTGAAGAGCGCGTAACACGCCGCGAGGACGTACTTGGAGGTACCGCTTGCCTGGCGGTGGTGCGCGGCGCCATGACAGAGTTCGCTCTTCCACGAACCACCCCCTACCAAACATCCCCGACTCACCCCTGTCGTTGCACCCCTCTACACCGAGAAGAGACCCCCGCCGAGCCCCTCTCCGCCGAGCGAATCCCCTACGAAGATCCCCTCGACACCCCGTCGGTCCAAGTTCTGCCTCCTCCGATGCCGACGGATCCGTTCCGTTCGACCCCCGCTCTAACCCTCGTCTTCTCCACCCTTACCACGCTTACCACCCTCGCCGAACTACCCCCTGACGTCCCTCGTCCACGTTCACCCTGCCTCGGCCCCACCAACGCAATATTGATCGGGCGGAAGGGCGGCATCCAGGCTCGTAACGACTTCCAGAGTCTCCCCCGGTCCAAGTCCCGAATATCGTCCACTCCTCTTCTTCGTTCACCGTCTCCAAGACTTTTTCCACCGGGTTCCTCGGTCTTCTTACGGCTGCTCGCATGGATTTTTTGTCGGGTTGGTACTCGACGGAGATGCCACTTGTATCGGCTGGCATGGAATAGATTCTCGGGCGTGTTTGTCCCCGGTGTTTTTTTTCCCCTGTCGAAACGGGCCATCGCGGTTCGACTTGGTTCGAGTCGCGGGGAGGGAGGGAGGGGGGATGAAGGAGGAGGAGGCGGGTAGAAAGATTTTTCTTCGGGGATCGCACGTGGGACGGCGCGTGCGGAGAGTATTCCAGGTACCGGGTGGTACTTGTGACACACTGCCGCTTCGTGGCTTGATTTCCAGAGGATCGCTTTTATGACTGTTAAATATTTGCCTTATAACGATATCGCCATATCGAGCCACTTTATGTGATCGTTACCAACGATCGACTGGAAAGCCGGCAGCGCGGGCGAGACGATTCCCTTCATCGAATTATGCCTTCGTAATAACAGTGTTATGGTTTCTTTCCTTCGATGTAATCTTTCGCGTGAAACGGTAAATAATGCGAATCCCTGAAACGACGTCGGTATCGATATCGATAAGAATGAATTAAATACCGTCGAACTGTTCTTCCTCCCCTAAATCGACCATTTTCGACCCTCAGTCCCAAAACGGTCGGACCCCTTTTCCCTATTTATTGAATTCCACACAGCGCCTCAGATATCGTTTTCTAATATGAGAATTTCCTATTCTGAGACTTTTCCATCGTAAACTTTCCCCTCTCCCTGATAGACCTTCCTCGAATTTTCCAAAATCTTATTATTATGAATTATAAAAACCCAATCTTGGAATCTTCATCAAAGGTGTTAAGAATTAACACCTCAGAATTAGATAAGAATTAATTAAATACCGTCGAACTGTTCTTCCTCCCCTAAATCGACAATTTTCGACCCTCAGTCCCAAAACGGTCGGACCCCTTTTCCCTATTTATTGAATTCCACACAGCGCCTCAGATATCGTTTTCTAATATGAGAATTTCCTATTCTGAGACTTTTCCATCGTAAACTTTCCCCTCTCCCTGATAGATCTTCCTCGAATTTTCTAAAATCTTATTAATATGAATTATAAAAACCAAATCTTGGAATTTTCGTCAAAGGTGAGACTCCGATAGTTTCATCCTAGTAATGATGAAACGTGTATTTCGATAAATTCGGAAACAAACGAGATTTACATAATTGCTTTGTCCAGTGGAAATTGCTTTCCAGGATTTCCTTCGTAAAGGACTACGGAAGTAACGTCTAAACGAAAGTCTGGTCCGAGTAGCGACGCTAAATTTAATTAAACACGCGGAACCTTCTGGCCCAATGAGAACAAGGATGTCTGCTCTTAATTTATTCATTCCCGTCAGGACCAACATCCATCCCGACGGATATACTTTTAGCAGATGTTCGAATAAATGTATTCCACGCGAACGGGACACGGTTTCATCCACATCTATTAGGTCTTTTCACAAGAAATCGCGCATTTCCCAAAAGGCACGGTTTAATCATTCTCTGTTTCTTACAGTTAATAATATATTCAAAATGTCCCCCGTATATAATGTGTTAACCCGCTGACTGTTTTTGGCTACTATAGTGACCATTAATTTTAAACTGCTCATAAGTAATTAAACTTTTTATAAACTGCTTATTTAGTATTCTTGACAAGGTTATTTGAGCTGTTTATTTTGAAAATGGCCCAAATCCATTTTTCAAGTAAACGGCTCATTTATATTTCTTGACAAAGGAATTGATTTGAAATGCGGGAGTACGATTGCAGTGAGCGGGTTAATGTAAAGTAGTAGATTTGACGTTGGTAGAATGTTCGAATTCATGCACGGAATTTAAGAGTGCATTGTGTGAAGGAACATCGGCGTGGGAGTATGGTTAGATATTAATAATTCAGCTATGTGACTCTTGGTAAGATCAAAGGAAGCTGTAGGTGAAATTTCACGGTTCACCGTGCCAAAAACGTTAATGGACGCGCGCTGATGAAAATCCATGCCAAAGAAAGAACCACGTGTGTACGCGCGGTTCACTTAAGGTTTATTTAATTTTTCAGATTTTTCCTCCCCTTTTGCCATCCGTTACACCTTCTATTTTTTAACACCTGACTAACGGCAGGCTTTCACGTAACAACACTGCGCATTCTATAGATGTATTGGTAGCCCTCGTGCAACGCGGTTTCGATATATCGCGATTCACAAATTCTGGCGATTCTCGTATACAACGCGGTTTTGATATAACGCGGTTCTGATAAAACGGGGTTTCGATATAACGCGGTTCTGATAAAACGCGGTTTCGATATAACGCGGTTCTGATAAAACGCGGTTTCGATATAACGCGGTTCTGATAAAACGCGGTTCTGATAAAACGCGGTTTCGATATAACGCGGTTCTGATAAAACGCGGTTTCGATATAACGCGGTTCTGATAAAACGGGGTTTCGATATAACGCGGTTCTGATAAAACGCGGTTTCGATATAACGCGGTTCTGATAAAACGCGGTTTCGATATAACGCGGTTCTGATAAAACGCGGTTTCGATATAACGCGATTTAGAAATTATTGCGATCCTCGTATACAACGCGGTTCTGATAAAACGCGGTTTCGATATAACGCGGTTCTGATAAAACGCGGTTTTGATATAACGCGATTTACAAATTCTAGCAATTCTTGTATAACGCAGCACTTATACAATGCGACTTCGATATAAAGCGATATAACGCGATTTTTATAACGCGACCTTTCTCTGGAACCCAACTCCCGCGTTATACAAGGATTACCTGTAACCCTGGAATCATCTTTGCAAAATATTAAATAACATTTGTTATACTTCCACCATGGATCGCCTCTCACGACGCGACGTAACGAATTAAATATTTATTTCTTTAACCTCTTACCTACTGTACGCCACTATAGTGGCTTTCGCGTATGTTATCTTATCACGTTTCTTTTTCAAACTCTTTACATGAAAATGTATAAAGAAATTCTAATTTCTTCATCTCTAACTCTATTCTAATGTAATTTCATAGTGGAAAGCACCACCAGACACAAATTGCAGTGCTTCCGCATTATTTTTTGCGCGCAGTTCTCGTCGAACAAATTTAAATTGCCGTGCAAATAAACAGCGCCGCGAGTTGTTAACGCAGGACATTCACGCGTTGGATACACGTGACAGCATTGATAAAAGTGGAGGAAGGTGAATCGGATAACGGATAATAACGAGCCGGACTAGACGAGGTTCAGGTAGCTTTTGACACCTGATCCCTATTCTCGGCAGACAGTGTTCGGCCCGTTAACCAACCACCATTCATCCCTCTGACCCCGGTAAGCCCAGCTTTTCTCTGAATCCTGATGAAACGAGTGCTTTGCAACCCTTAAGTAACGCTGAACGCGTGGCTTACGTTCCCCTCTACGACGATCGAGCTTTTCATTTGTGGTATTCGATATAGGTGACAGGTAACCCTCGTATAACGCGGGGGTAAGGCTCCAGAGAAATGTCGCATCATAAACTATAGACGATATATCGGCTCTAAGGTACTGAAAGGGTTAAATGCTTTACGATACATTTGTTATCTTACATCGTTGTCGTAATGTTAAAAATATTGACTATTTTACGAATATTAGCGATATTTGTTCGGTATATTCGATATTCGGATAATATTTGTTCGGTATATTCGATATTCGGATAATATTTGTTCGGTATATTCGATATTCGGATAATATTTGTTCGGTATATTCGATATTCGGATAATATTTGTTCGGTATATTCGATATTCGGATAATTTTCGTTGGTTATATTCGATATTCCCATAATATTCGTTGGTTATATTCGATATTCCCATAATATTCGTTGGTTATATTCGATATTCCCATAATATTCATTGATTATATTCGATATTCCATAATATTGCATTTTTAAGGTTTATTACCCATAAATAAAATTCAAATTAAATTTGAAGAAAAGTAATATTGCGCGTCATCCTATGGTACATCAGACATTTACCTGACTATGTATTGCACTTTAGTTAGCCTACAGGATAAGAAATGCGTCAAATTATGGATACCATAAGAACATCCCGAAAGAACTGAACCCACGATTCATCCCCCGGATGTAAAAATGGCGATGGTAGAATCGCGGACACCGAAGTAGAGGACATTTTCTTCGAAGCCTTCTTACGATGATGAATACGGTGGTAGTTCAAAAGTCGTAGCTAACGGCGCACGCCGAATCTCCATGAAAGCATCGCGTTCATGCATATGCAAACGACGAAACGGTGGAAATTTATTCGAGGCTTCATTTCGTATCTTTATTTGGATACGGACTGTGTATTTTTTCGAAATATTCATAAACCCGACATATACGTCTGTGTGTAACTACCGAAAAATGTAAATTCCACCGGGAAAACTAAAACTAAATGACTCCAATGGACAAACATAATTTATGGCTTTTATGTTAATTGATTTATATCGAGAAAATAACGAAATTGCTGCGATAACCTGAAATATATTTTAATAAAGATTGAATGAAACACTTCAATATCTTTCACAGTGTTTCTGATTTTTAGGGAGAAATAAATTTGTACTTTGTTTAATAAGTTCTCGTGATTGTATTGGGTTGTTCGGAAAGTAATTTCGTTTTCTTGTGAAAATGGAAGACAATTTTCGTATAATAAATAAATAGTTTATTAAATTATATATTGGCCATTCTTTTCCAATACTTTTTGCTCATACTTTTTTGCTTTTAAAATTTTTGCTCTTTGCTGGCAAAAAACTGTTTCCTCTGTCGGGAAAAAACGAAATTACTTTCCGAACAAACCAATAATATGAAATATGTAATAAAAAGTGCATTATCCATTTATCCACGAATATTTTATCATCGTCCTTTCGGTAGCTCCTTCCAGTTGGAACAATAAATAGTAATTAACGAATGTCCGGTTTCTAATAACCCGCTTTAATTTCCGAATTTAATTTGCAAATCCGATATAATTATTAAGCGAAACTCACCCTCGGGAGAGCATGGAGATTCCGGCTGAGATACCGGAAGTCGCCTCGGGATCTGAAACAAAAAGAAATAACATGTGGCTTTAGAAACGTGATACCGGAAGCTGGGTGCCTGAAACTTTTGTAATTTAGATCCCAGCGAATCCCCGAAAGAGATGTCACGCGAGTGAAACTGGCCAGTTTCGGCATTCCGGAAGTAGTCGTCTTCGAACGGAACCTGCGAAGGGTTTCGCGGACAGTATTGAAAAGTGGGGAGAGGGAAGAAACCAGAAACAATGGCGGACCGAAGGGAAAAGTATAGCATCGTCGAGTTTTGATTCTCTGGAGAAAAGAAAAACCCATCGTGCGTCCAACTTTAATCGAAGAACCCCCTCAATTTTCTACACGGACACTTTTTTTACTAAAATTGTATTCGACGACAAAAGTCTCTTTTTTAACACTAGAACTACCGAAGGGGTCAAAATTATATGTCCACCATTTTTAGTTCAATTACTTTCATACACCACCGCGCATTGTTTCAGATACCTTATACTTTGAGTTTATATAAATAACGCAAATAATTGAGTCCATTAATAAACTTGAATCTTTCAGGCATCATTTATTTATAAATAAATGTGTAAGCATAAGACGGTATATGTTCAGTAGTTCTAGTGTTAAGTGTCAGACATTTTGGTATTTGGAATTTCAAATGACGGATCTTACGTAAGAGACCTCGAATTAGGGGACATGTGTCTGTCCCAGAAAAACTTGCTGCCAAATGGCGGACTCCATTTCCAGGATGCCCAAACTCTGCTCTTGTTTCTGACCTCGTCGTCGCCTCGAAAGAAATCGCGCATCCGTTCAGCATTAATGGCGTTTCTTTCGTTCGTGCTACTTTGGGGAAAAAGAACGGGTTCCCTGCGCGGTCGATATACTTGTCAGGGTCAAGTTATGCCGAATCTTTTTTAACACGTTGAACGTCATGGTGGTCACCGATGATCGTCGATGGCAATATTAATAAAACTCGAATCAAATATATCGCTAATATTAATGTAACAGTATATTGTAAAGTGATTAAATCGTTTTATTTTTAAACGTTACGAACGTGTATCGCGAGGTATCCTATAACACGGATTTCAACGGAGCTCAACGTGTTAAGAGAAAGAGCCAAAGGTGGAATATAACCGGAGAAAATCGAAATACCCTTCGGTACGAAAAAATATTTTAAAAGATTCATTCATCGAAATTCAATAAAACGATTCATTTTCCGAGGACATCGTGAAGAGTAGAATCGGAAGTATCTCAAGTTTCTATTGATATTAGGATTTAAAGCTAAAAAGTATTACAGGAAGTAATAGTAAATATAATCCTATGGTTCGTTCAAGAATGTTATATTTAATTAACGAATCACCGTTGTACTTTAATTATCTGGCTGATCCGAATGTGAAAATCGTGGTTGTTATAATCTACGTTACCGTAGATTATCCACTCGAATTCATCCCTTACGTTTCATAGGAAATTGGGTTGGTAGATATTAATGTAATGTTCGCGGCTCAACCAGCCGGTAGTTCCTGCTGCAGAAACACGTTTCCGGGAAGGAATACTAGCCATAAATTGCTAAACAGCTACACTTAACGAACCATCTACCAAGTACGGAGAAAATCGATAAATTTTATAGTCCACTAAAATTCGCGCGAGAATATATGCATACGATATTCTCCGCCGAGAGAATCGTATCGTACTTCAATGTCCTACGACTCTATATACACTACCGGCCATAAGTTTGGGATCACTTACTATCGTTAAGCATATTATTAAACATCTTGTCTACAAAATGGAATGGATACTTTTCTTTGGTTATATCTGTAGGTTGATGTCCGTTGATATTATAAGATAGAAGAGTCGTATCAATTTCGTATATCTTATTCTATATTAATTATACATTTCGCTTAATACGCGATTCCTCGAAGTATCCCCCTTTTTTCATTATTACTATTTTACATATTTTCGACATACCCCGACAAGTTAGCGTAATGATTCTTGCTGCATAGTTCGCCAACCTTCTTGTAGTAAAGTCATTTCTTGCGGGGAAACTAAAAACCGACCGATAGCAATAAACGGACCCGATCGATTTTCAAGGTAACAAAATCTTATTACACCCAGGTGCTAATACAATATGTGTCCGCATGGCAAGAAAATAGTTTAATATTAATGGTGAAATTATAAAATGTACACAGGTTTTATATTCTATTTGCTTTTAATGTTCATTCTATCGTTTGAAGTTAACGGAAGAAATAAATTAATCGATTTATTTATTTACTAAAAAAGAACTGTTTAGTACCCAGCAAAATTTACTAGTCACATATGTACACCTTTCGCAGTGCAAGGGTTAATAACTCCGAACGAATTATATTTGACTCACAGAAACGGCCGACTTTCGTCTCACCTCAGATCGAGTACAAGAATCTAATTGTTATAAATAAATAGAACTTCATTCGCGCGGAAGATTACAAGTTAAAGATACAGCGATCGATATTTTCCTGAAGTTTTCTATAAACATCGCGTTCGCGTTTATTGCTCGCACAAAACTCGAAGACCACGACCTCTCAGGAGCGAATACAGGTGGAATAAATTCGCATAAAATATAGTAATACATCAAGAAAATATTCCGCCGTAATTTGCCTCGATAAAATACGAGGCAGTAAAAATCCCCGGAAGACAAGAAATAATCGAGTGGTGAACGGTAACGGGTTGAAAATCGTCCGATGATATTACAATGTAAAAGGTCGTCGTCGGAATTGGCATCGTTAAAGCATTAAGCAAACATTTGGTGCAATTTCGAGAATAAGCGAGGAAAGAGCTTACTTAGAGCTCTATCCCCCCGACGACACCGGGAACCATCAATCCGGCTCGGAGTTAAGTCCCATTAAAAATAAACAGATTTCTCGAGGTTTCGTCCCCTCGTCATTAATCCACCCTCGACACCTTTCTCTTCTAATCCGTAAGAGCACGTTACGTCAGGACTCTCGTTTGCATCTTTTCCCACCCCAAAACCGTCAACCTGATCCTGGAAACCTTTCGTTCCAACTTCCACCCGCTTCCACTGCCGAACATTTCTTTCTCTCGTCTACTCGAGCGTGGACCGAGGGTGAAGGGAGAGGTGGTGGCAGGAGGAAAGAGGTAAAAAAAAACAGCGAAGGAACCAGTCCCTTCGTCTATTAGTCGTCTCCCTCTTACACTCGAAGCGACAAGGTAAAATTGGTACTAAGCTCATTCGTGAAAAACAGAAAGAGGGTAAGAAGGGCTTCGTCTTAAGAAGGTAATGTTCCTTCGTAACACAAGAAGGGATCTAGAAAACTGCAGATCCAAATCTAATCGTCTACCCGTTCGTCCCGTTCGAAGTGTCTCCTTGAACCAATGATTTCTACGAGTCCTCAGCGCCAAGAAGAATATGGTGCTGCTACGAATGCCACTCTACTTAGAACGTTTCATCGTGCTTACATTTAATTTAATTGTCTTTACCCGTAAGAAGGTTTAATGAAAGAAACTGTAAGAGTCTGTCGTCTAATTTGCGATCCGGGACAATCCTGAGAAATTGTTTGTGACAGAGAAGCTAGTAAACGTCCACGTACTAGTCGAGAATAAGAAAAACCTTCCTCGTGTCTTCGGAGTAACACACTTACAAATCATTGTCAAATGAAATCCGACAATTATCCATTTGAAATTGAAATATCTGCAGTTTGTGGATCTAAGAAAATTGTATCGGACTGGGAAGTCGCTTCGGTGTTTCAAAGGTGGAATTGATCGATGGTGAAACAGGAAGTGGTGGGTTTCTAATTTTAGTGTAAGCGTCGGTTAGCGTTTACTATATCAGGATGCAGGTGCGTCTGAACGCAAGAACCGTCGACAACGCCGTCGGCATCCTGTACTGGTAGTCGGGGCACCTCTAATTTTAGATAAATCCATCCGCCAGCCAATATCAAGGTAGACGAGTGTGCCAAGTACGTGTGAACAAATACAGGATACCTGGGACACACATTGACCATCTAATAATGCACATGGTAGTGGGCACACGTATACTTTGGTGTACACGAGCTGGAACATATACGTTTACCGGGTGACTCGTGTACGAGCATCGAATTCGCTTGCCAGGAAATCGATGTTCCTCCGAATGGTACCGAGTCCGTACCAAGCGCCGTAAACCTCTGTTCTTCGTTCTAAGTTCGAAGGATAAAACTACCGATACTTTGCCGTACGTGTGTGTAAGTATATTGACTCGAGTGGTTGAAAGAAATCGTAAGTAGGCCACGGAGATTGGAGGGATTTAATTATAAGTCATTCGTATTGGAATATCGTTGGGAATATGTTTCGAGAGTGATTTAATATTGGTCTGAGATATGCTAATGAGAGTATTCGGATAGGATCGATTAAGTAATCTAAATGAGGACTGTCAAAGAAGCTCGCGTGTTTGGACGACATTCGTTTTCGTCGTACGAAAGAAATATATATCGCCGAGAATTATTCACGACACGATGCACGCGAGCCGTGATAGGAAAAGTCTGCGGGGGTTTCTAAACACTGTGGGTCCATTCCGTCGGACCGGAAAATCGAGTAAATCCAATTTTATTCTTCTCGTGCAACCCGCCACGTTTCCGGTACTTTTATTTACTCGACTCCGGTTCGGTTGTCGTGTTGTTCTAGAATTATTCTGTGCGGTATTCGCTCCTACGAGAGGAAGGGAATTCGTTGATTTAAACGATGCATCTCTATTTACAAAACGTGCGATTCTAAACTTATAAGCAACTGATATATTTTTAATAAACAAAAGAATTTATTCTAGTAACTGAACTGAAGTTCAGAATAATGCAATGTATCATAAATATATAATTTAACACTCCAGAAAATTACGAATAATATCAAAAGACGTTAGTTCCAACAAAGTAAAACCTGTAAAATTATTATAAAAAACAAAAGAAATTCAAAGAAAAAAAGTTAAGTCTACTTGAATATTTCATTTGAAACTGAAGAAATCCAGGAGGTGGAATATAATCGAAAGTAACGCACTTGTGCGTCCGCATAAGACGCGCTCCGCGCACGTCCTACTCGCTGCACGCCTAGTTAACAACTGACCACACTCGACGCACTGCGCACATGCGTGGCGCAGGCAAGGGATATAAGTCAGCAATTATGCAGCCGCTGCGGCCGCAGAGTGATGAGGATTATTCATGGGATCATTCTCGGCATTATCGTGAGATTTTCGGCGTTTTAGAAATATCGTACGTTATAAGGTACTTCATTTAATTTACTACTTAATAATTGAACGAGTCGTGTAAGTGAAATAATGGTAATCATTTGGAGGTAACATAAAACAAAAATTGTAGATCATGTTGCATTTCAAATATGATATTTTCCGGATAACAGAGGCAATATAAATATCCAATTTCTCCGAGAAGGATATTCTCGCATCGCCTGACATGATGGCAGGGCGCTATCCGTAAGATCCGACTCTATGTATATTTACGCGCATACCGTTTCTATTACGGTCGCACGTCAATCCTTTCATGCATTTGTCTTGCTCTCTGCATTTCTATCTATTTACTTATCGGGGGTTGCAGGTACGTCAGTCGCGCGACACGGCATCACGTAAAGGAGAAACGACGTCGTCGCCGTCGACCTCCGTGGGATGATTGCTGATCGAATTACCATCGGGTCGACGACTGGCAAAAGGATTCCTCGGATGCCGTAAGACCGGAAATTTCATTCTGAAACCTGCTACAAAGAACCGTCGGCCAGTGGAATTAACGAATTCGACCAAAGGGCTCGAACCCTTTCGATTTTCCCGCCTCATTTTTCTTTTTACTTCTACCATAATCCTGTTATTATATCAAAATTGTATCTTCAATAATAAAATAGAATCAAGTTATTCTGATAATAACATCTACAGTATATTTATTTGAATATATACTTTCAACTTATTTCCCATAATTCATACTTGTGATGCCTCTTTTAACCCTCCGCAGTCTAATTTTTTTAAATCTGTGACGAAATTATTACTTAGACTGACTAAAAATGGTGACAATCGTTGAGCATACCTTTATCATTATTATTGCAACAAAAGGATCAAATGAAATGGAAGATACGGAGAGACGAGTATGTGACTTCAAAGTTACATGGAGCTATAGAGGGTTAATTAATATTCAACCATGATCTATGGAAACCAGTTCGCATTAAATTAACACGTTCCAAGGATAACGAGGTTTCTTGACTAGTTTAACAGATATCAAAGTCAACGAGTTCTGGATAGTTTATTGGTGGGACGTAAGTAGATGATACCGGCCATAGTCAGACACGGTAGCTACGTTTCTAAGTTAAAGCCAATTCGATTTGGCTAAGGTTGCTTGCAGATCCGTGCTCTCGGATACTATGTTAACATTGCTTTAGGTATACAGTGGGGGAAGTTAGTGCATGGCAGGTAAGGGTGAACAATATCGACCAAGAGTTGGCTTCCAACTCTCAGAAATTCCATTGTATTAATTTATCTTCGTCCCTTTAGTTCCCGGTGTTTCCACCACCAACACTCGTTTCATCGATCAACGTGTCTAGCGTATGATCTGCGTTTAGACACTTCATCCCTTACACATACCCACCCTTGTAACATCATCCCCAATTATTGATATCATAAATATAATCTTCTTCCAACTATCGGCTTTATTAATTGTAAGATTTGACACTAGAACTACCAAAGGAGGCAAAATGACCTGTCCGCCATTTTAGTTGAATTACTCGAATATACCACGGCGCATTGTTTGGGATTTGATATTTATTTTATATACATTTTGCAAATAATTGAATTTGCAAAATGTTTAGTGCCATTATCTGAACTAGGATATTAAAGATTATTTAATTTTATTTTTTGTTTACTTTGTGATAATTGAAAATTATTTTCTAACAGGTTCAAATGGAAATATCTTTTTTATAGGACGTAAATTAATTGTCGACAAATGTGGCCAAGGGTGGGAAGAGTTTAAATTAATTAGTCCAGCTGTAATTTATATTTAAATAAATATGTAAACATTACTGAGTATATGTTCGGTAGTTCAAGTATTAAAGCATCCAAAAATCTGTGGATTATGATAATACCTTTTATATCAAACCGAATCCAGAATTTTCAACCACCCTCGATTTTCCATAATTTAAGTCGATATAAAGTTGAATTTACCTGGACGCCAATTATACTAGTAATTAATGATAATGAATACGAAATAATGAAACCGGTGATTAACGACTGTTGTCACCGATGAATTAGTAACCGTAATTGACGTATTATAGAAATAACCAACGGTGATTACGAAGGTAATTACTACGCTGACGATTATTTTATTATTCAATTATTAATGTAATCGCAAGATAGTTAATCACTGTGCAACGCTGATTTATGTATTCCGAATGTACAAAGACTAATAAACAATATATAATACATAATAATATTCGAAAAACCATTAATCAAACGCTTATCAGAATAAGATCATTTCGAGTGTGTGGACTACATTTCTTCTCACGTTTCCTTTCCTATTACGGCGAAATAAGTTAGGGGTTGCAACGTCGGCAGTAAATATCCCTTTGCCACCAATTTCCATTTGCGAGTCGAGTCTTTTCACCCTTCGACCCCACAGTCTCGTCTCTCACATGCTAGTGGTTTTTCTTTTCTTTAAGTAAACCCTGCCCCAGGTTTCCACTCGCGTGGGGGATAAGATGGGAGGGTGAAAGTGAGAATTAAAGGGGTTGCCGGGGTTTGAAGCTTTTACCGGGGACTCGTAGGTGTTTACTCGTGGAGAGACTCGTGTACCTACGGATAACGCACGAGCATGCAGATTACGGAACTCTTCTCAACCTGCACTTCGCAATTCACGCGGAAAAATAATCCGGTATATCCTTTAAACACGTTTTACCACGGTAAGTCGGTGTTTCGTTTCCCCAACAGTCTCTGTTTCAAATAGAAACGCACACCGGTTTTGCACCCCGAATTAACTCCCTTCTGCAGATCACATTCACCTTTTTTCCACACCAATTTAATCCCTTTGCGGATCACATTCATCTTTTTACAACTCGACATTCATCGTTTTGCAAAAAGACTGATAGGATTCAATAGCGGGCTATTTTAATGACAATAATTACGAATGTTTTTCAAGCAGCATAGATCAATACAAATATTTAGGTACAACAAGATTGACTAACCATTTTGCGGATGATATTCACCTTTTTCCACGAGAAAATTAACCATTTTGCGGAGCATATTCGCCTTTTTTGGAAATCAAATTCACGCTTTCACAGATCGAATTTATCCTTTTGCAAATCAAGCTTCTGTACGAATTTGTTTTCTTAAGCTGTTGTAGCAAAAATAAAATCCAATGTAAAGTGAATTTTTGTAAGCGGTGAATTTTTTTTGCAAAAGGATGAATATGATCTGCAAAAGGGTTAATTTGGAGCGCAAAACCTGCAGAATAGCTTAAGAAAACAAATGTATAGAAAAGCTTGATTTGCAAAACGGTGAGTTTAGTCTGTGAAAGGGTGAATTTGATGTGCAAAAAGGTGGATTGAATTTGCAAAAGGGTGAATTTGATTTGCAAAAACGGTGAATTCAATCCGTGAAAGGGTTAATTTGATTAGCAATAAGGTGAATTTGATCTGTAGAAGGGTGAATTTGATTTGCAATAAGGTAAATTTGATGTGCAAAAAGGTGGATTGGATTTGCAAAAGGGTGAATTTGATTTGCAAAAACGGTGAATTCAATCCGTGAAAGGGTGAATTTGATTTGCACTAAGGTGAATTTGATGTGCAAAAAGGTGAATTTTGCGTGCAAAGCCTGCAATGTGTAGAATAGCTTGATTTGCAAAAGGGTGAATTTGATCCGCAAAACGGTGAATGTGATCCGCAAAAGGGTTAATTCGGGCTGCCAAAAACCAGTATAAAACCGAGGACGAAGCGTGTCGAAAAGTAACCGTGGAAAAGAAGTAATCAACTATTTGTTAAGAGACAACATGTCCATGTAATTCGCTTGTAAATTATAGAACGATCGAATCAAACGGGGGGTTAGATCAACGTCGCTCAGAAACCCTTTCCCTTTGCCAAGTTAATTCAGCTAATTATCTCGGTAAGAGTTACGCCGGTTGGATCTGCTCGGATAATATGAAATTACTTTTGCCCGCGCTGGGATCTTTCAAAGTAATTGTACTTCGAGTCGCTTTAAGAATTAGAGTAAAGTACTCGGTTCATTTAAAAGCTCGGTGAAATAGTAAATAACGGGAAACCTTGCCAAAGGAAAGTAACGAACGACCAGCGGGGGTGGGAGAAGGGGGGAGAGTACTTAAAAGATTATCATCGACGAGACTTCTATTATACTTTTAAAATTGCTTTAACTCTAAATGCTCGATTTTACATCGTTCAGTCATAGAGTCGAATATCCATCGTTTAAGTTTGTTTTTATATCAATAACGAGCCCCCGATTTCCGCGATTTACGAATCCATTGAAAATAATAGATTTTCATCCCTCCGATTTTGTCGTCCGTTTGAAGAACTTCGTTTGTTTCTTTTAAAAAGAATTATTTTCAAAAAATAAAGACTTCTAATCGTTTTTCTTGGAAAGACGTACAAAGCTATACAACACACTTGTGGATACAATTCATGTTTGTTGAGAAAACACGTTTCAAAATATGCATTTTCAAATTTATATAACAGTATAGATTCTGTGTTCATAAAAAACATTGCTTTCATTTAATATCCTTTCGCATAAAATAATTGTAATTATTTAAGAATGTCCAAATATTTCATTCCAAAATATACACTTTCAAATTTATATAATATAATAGCATAGATTCTGTTTTCGTACAAAAGGTTGTTCCCATTTAATATTCCTTTCCCACAAAACAATTTTTATTATTTATTAATTATATTATATATTGCCAGAAGTACTGCGCCAGTTACGATCCAGTCTAAATCTGGAATAATTTCTTTTTCCAAAGAAAGACTTTTTTTACTTGTACTCCGGAAGTCCATAAATTCCGAGAGAACTCAGATTCCCAAGGCAAGAAGATTCACTGAGAAAACAAGGGTGATCTTACTTGAAATCGTCGATCATATTCTTCGAGCAAATTGACTGAAGCTCCGGTGCTTTGCATAAAGCTCCTGTATTAAAGCATTCTTATATCGCGAATGGGAAATTACGGAATTGCAGGAAGGATGGAGGGTAAGCTGAAAGGCTCAAAAGGAGGATTACTGAAAGCTTATACGTTGTCTTTGAAAGGGGGAACAAAACAAAAAAGAGTTGTCGGAGAGTGGAATAGAAAGAGAGAGAGAGAGAGATCGAACGATGGAGAGAGTCGAAGAGAAACAGAAGCACTCGAGACAGAACGTCGGTATTTGTTGTGAAAGGTAGAGCGAGAGAGTGAGTGAGAAGGGGGAGTAAGAGTAGGCAAGAGAGAGGGAGAATAGAGGCGCGTCTATATGCGCGATAATTTTTTTCCCTTACAATTTATGTTCCACGGTAAATACTTTAATCTTTTTCGTCGCACACAAAACGGGCCAGTGGATTTGTACACGTCACCTTGCGCGGGGGGGGGGGGGGTTACGCCGAGAAAAATTTCCATGCAAATGTACCCTTTTACCGCGTACTGGAATGGTAAATGAATACTGGCTGGAAAAAAAAGGAAACACTCGAAGGGTAACAGTCTTCCGTCTCTTCCTCCTCCTTTTTCATCCAACGTGACTACATACCGACGAATATGATTTGAACTTTTCCCAACGATGCGACGCGTTTCAATTATTTTGAGACTCTCATTTTTATTCACGTTCTCTCTCTCTCCCTCTCTCTCTCTCTCTCTCGCTTGCTCCCTATACGATATGTTTCAAGTACACGCGAAAACGTAACGAAAGGAGCTCTTTAAACTTTACAATTAAGTGCATAAAAAAACTGTACGATCTCGTCGGATTATTCGAAGAAGAGAAGCTGCGAATGATTTCGAAAACGAAACGCTGTATTCATATTAAATTCGAGCGGCTCTTGGATAATGAGCGAACTTTTGAGTGAATCAGGATAATACTGCGAGCACTAATTAGTAATTAATAATGAATTAATAAGTAATTATGATTAATGTCGAAAATATCATAAACATTGTGAACTTATAATCATATCATGTAAGTACTACAATAATGTTTTAGATATTATATAATAGATATTATGAAGGCAATCATTCTTCAACTGTTATTGTATTAGGTTGGCAACTAAGTTCGCGACCTTTTGTTTCGTGCCTTCTCGTTTTGGTTTGAAAAACCATATTTGAGGCGTCGGTCGTAGAACATGGTATCTGACGTTGTTTGCGAAATTGAGTTATCGGCATCAAATTGATTGAGTATTTGACTGAACATTTTACAATTGTTTTCTCGAAAGTTTATTTTCTGCTATTTTTCGTTACCACGTTTTACGACCGAATGCCTTATTTGTTGATTATTTTTGTTGATCGGTGAGCTTTATTAAAATAATATAAACCTGTGTCTCGTTAATCTGAAGAATAAAATCAAAATAAAGATAGTGGTGCAAAAGTGTTAAAAAACTACCAATAATAATCGGATTCATTGGAATCACGAAGCCATTGAATGGGAAGAAAGAAGAGATCTCCTTTTTTTCGGTAACACCAGATTTTTCTCTCGTTTGCTATCGCCAAAAGGATAATCCTTTGGCTGAGTCCCGACGATTCGAAACACGTTCCAGGATCGGCATCGGCGATATCGTTACGGATTAAGTGTACCGAGGTAAGATGGAATTCGATCGAGAACTAAGGAGCCAAGAAATTAAGATAAACTCTGGAAAGAAGAGCGAGAAGCAAGAGAAGAATAAAAGTATAATTCTTTCCAACGTATAGGAAGAAAAACAAATATAACGAAGGAATAAACGTGGACGAAGCCAATCCCGGTGTCAATTACACTGCCCAGTGGCAGTTGTATTTTTATTTTTTAATTATTATATAAATACTAATTGTAAGTATTGAATATTACAGATTTTGTCGGAATTCAGTAGTCTACGACTCGGACATTTTTTATAGATACTTGTAAATGAATTCTGCTGGATTCTACCTGTTTCGATTTGAATATTTGATTATAATATTTGATTCCTCGATATACAGGGTGTCCCGTGTGAAATAAGTCACTTAATTATCTCTTTTCTAACTGTTTTGTTTATAATGTTTTATTATAATATTTTATTCTTCGTACGATGAGACACGAAGCGCAGAAGGGAAGAGTTACTCGGTGGAAAACACATTTGCGGGAGAAACGCGAATTTTATCTGTCCGTGGACCGACCCACCTTCCTTCTTAATTACCGAGCCAGCTCGTACATTCGTTTCGCAGCTCGGGGGTTGGTCGAAATGCTTCTTCTTCTAATTTACTACTTTCAGGAGTACCAACACCTTTACCTACTCTCCCTTCCGCTTCGTTATCCGTGATATCCATCGTCCGGTTCGTTCTCAGTTTCTGTTGGAAGCGCGAAACCGTAGGTGAACGAGCGCTAAAAGGCGCCTGGTTTATTTACGGCAACCACGCCTTTCTTTCTATCCTTCAAATATAATACTTAACCCTTTAAGTGTCTTATTTCATTGTGAAAACGTGCACTTGTGTGCTTAATTATTACGGTTATCATTTAAGTTATGACCAGTATACTCGACGAAAGCAGAGTAAACATTTATAATAAAATTACAAAATTTTCTGGCTATTTAAAAGATTCATATTTTTATTCTGAAAGTGCATTATTTCGTTGTATCATTTCATTATATTGATTCATTGTATTATTTCATACAAGATTATATATAATTTCAACTGATAACCATTTGATTAATTCGTTACAAAAATAATGAAAATGCAAATTTAGGAAAGAAAAATGATAAATCAGATATTTAATTTATTCTTACAATTAGACGAGAATGATATTGTTTTTACTTTAAATAGCAAACGCAATTTTTTACTACATTACGAGTATATTCGACATAAACATCGATGAGTTCACATTCTTCTTCCTACTTTGTTGCCAACATTCCAGTTGAAATCTTTTTTAACACATTCGCGTCGGGTCATTTTCAACCGAAAGTTACGCGTTTCGCAACAAATGCGAATGTTTTTCATCCGCAAATACGAAATTTTGCTAAATAATGTTATGTTGACAACAAAAAATGCTATAAACACCATGCCATACTTGACTTGGCATATTTTCCATATAAATAAAAGTAATATTATATATTTTTGTATATATATATATATATATAAAATTATCTATATATAAGAAATATATAAAAAATATTTTATAAATATATATATATATATATATATATATATATATATATAAATAAAATATCCATTATCAATAGTTATACATGCTACAAAGCATTCGAAAATCTCCAAGAAAGCTATTCAACAATCAAATCGATCTCCCTAGTGCCGGGTGTACCAACCTCGCCACTATTCTATTCCACGTCGATCCATTTAATACAACTTGAAGCAGACAATTACATTTCTGATAGAGTTTCCAGTTCTTCGCCGCTAGAAAGACGTGTCTGACTCCAGACTCGAGTCTCGCTACGAATTCGCACCCGAGATTTCTCTCATTGTCGTACGCCTCGTATTCCCGGAAGTAAGTGCGCGGGAGGCACGTAGGAAATTACGTGGCACGTCAGATCGCGGTTTTCCGTTGTAGAAATAGATGGCCTGATGCGACGATCGACGGTGGAAACACTTCCTTCGAGACGCAGAGTCGCGTTATGTCGGAACTGACTCTCACCTTCGAGATCCGTGAGAATAAACGACAACGATACAACGCGCGACAATGACAACACAAGGATGAATCACGTGGGACTCTCCTCCCCACTCCTCGACACTCTTCTGTCGCCATCACTCACCCACAGACTTATCTCCTTCCTTCCAAACATCCAACAAATACAATGAACTCGAGAGGATGCCTTCCATGCATATTTTACCGACGCGATTCTGGAGTGCGATACAAGTCAGAGATATTATGTACGAACTTCGAATTCTATTCGCCTTTGTAGCGAAGCCGCGGGAAGAGAAGAAAATGAGCGAGCATTCGAGAAGTTAATTGAAGAAGATTTATATCAGATTTTTTTGGGAAAATTGGATCGTCGAATCATTTTTAGTATTGAAATAACTCCTGCTTTAATCATTATTTAATAGTTGGATAACTATATTTTTAGTTTGCCGAAATCGCAGGAAAAATATCACTTCAATTAAAATATTAATTCGCGAACAATTTCATGCACCACTCATTTTAATCAATGAGGGAGAATTCGCGAAGTTAATTGAAGAACCTTTATATCATATTTTGCATTGAAAGTGGATCATCGAGTCATTTTAATCTTCAAATAGCTACTGCCTTAATCATTATTTTATAGTTGGATAACTATATTCTTATTTGCCGAAATCGCAGGAAAAATATCACTTCAATTAAAATATTAATTCGCGAAAAATTTCATGCACGACTCATTTTAATCAATGAACGATCATCGCGAAGTCAATCGAGTACCTTTTATATATTATATTTAAAACTGAATCATCGAGATCGCATTTTTATATTCAAATGACTACTGCCTTAATAATTATTTCATAGTTTGAAAACCATATTTTTATTTGCCGAAATCGCACGAAGAATATTTAACAATTTCAATCAAAGTATAAATTCACAAAAAATTCCTTGCAACGATTTATAAATCTGCGTAATCATTTTCAATAAAGTCTTAATTAATTACGCTTCACATCACGCACGAATGTTTCCGAGGGTCCTCAGGCTAATAATTTATCGTACTCATTCATGTGTCGAAACTCGATATTCCATAATCGTTGGATCGGAATACTTGTTGGAGAGACAAGTGAACGATAACCCGGGAGTGCATCGTTTTTCTTAGGGTTTTTTTTCCCTGGATGCGGAGATTTAGTGGCACTTAGCTGACAGATATCTCCGATATCACGGTCCTCTCGCGCTCGTTAAAAGAGTCGTTCGAAGTGCCGCGTCGTTCAAAGTGTGCTCCGAGCGAGTGCTTCCGATTTCCAGAATACGGGGAGTGCAGGGAGGTCGAGGAGTTAGGGGATGTTTCGTAGGAAGCAACGCGTGGCGTAAGTGCAGCTTCCGTATCCCGTTTAACCCTTCACCGGAATAACTCTGAATAAACCGTTAGACTGCTCTTTTCAGGAAATTTCTTCCTTTGCTTGATTTTTTATTCCTCCGTCGAGTAAAGCGGAGCTTAATGATCTTTATGAGCTTTGTGACTAATGTGAGGTATCAGGGAGGACATTGTAATATAATTAGGGGTGTGAGGGTACCACTCGAAAGTATGGGCTCGGGTCGCATCGGGAATTTCTTTCGGGTTCGATTAGGGATCCGACAAAAATATCGATTAGGGTTTGTCGACAAAAATATATTCGGGAATCGGTTACTTTGGGACCCGATTTGCAATCCGGCACTCGATTTGCGATCTCAGACTCGATTTGCGATCTGAGACTCCATTTTCGATCCGGAACCCGATTTGCAATCTGGAATCGGATTTGCGATCTGAGACTCGATTTGCGATCTGAGACTGGATTTGCGATCTGAGACTCGATTTGCGATCCGGAACCCGATTTGCGATTCGGCATCCGATTTGCGATCTGAGATTCGATTTGCGATTCGGCACCCAATTTCCAATCTGCAATCCGATTTGCAATTCAGGACCCGATTTTCGATTCGGCATTCAACGCTCCATTCCGAATATAATTTTTTAATTTTTACATCTTATTACACTGCAAAATCACAACTAAAAACTTTAAGTAAAACAGATAAATGATGTTCTTCCCTGATCGAAAATCGGGTCCAGAAATAAAGAGTACCCGAATATATTTATACCTATCTATCATTTTATATTCCCTAATTCATGTTCATTCCCTTGTATATGCTATTCAAGAAAATTGTTTAAACGTTGGATCGTCGGAGAAACAGATTTTTTAGGATCTTCATTGTCCCGAATAACACGGGGGAACCTGAGTTACACGCGACTCCGGAAAAAGAGTCATCAGTCGCACAGTTTCCGCGGAATCTTTGGAATTTCGATAGGAAACTCGGAGCGTCATTTAAAAGTCAAATTTTATCGCGATCCACGGTATACTATTCCCTAGTTTTATGTAGTTTCATTGTTAAAGACGAAGAGGGTTGTAAATCCAGAATTCAAGCTTGTATGAAAATTCATCATCGGAGTCGCGTATCCATTTTATTTTCAACTTTATCACTAAAACGTAACTTTTTATAGTTCAACACAGAAAATGTCAGCGTGATATAATTTAACACTAGAACTACCTAATATATTCTCAGTTATGTTTACACATTTATTTATATATAAATTATGACTGGAGGATTTAAATTAATTAATGGATTCAATTATATTCGATAAAAGTATATTCGAATAATTTAATTTAAAAATGGCAAACAAGTCAATTTTGACCATTTTCGTAGTTTTAGTGTTAAACGATACACGGCGATTCCTAGTTGCAAATTATCGAATATAACGCGAGAATTTCACGCGAAATACATAAAGTGGTAAACGTTCGAGGCGATGAAATTTATAGCCGCAATTTGAAACGTAATAATTCACGATATCACTGGCAATCATTACCATAATCGTAGTTATAGCTGAAAATTTCAAACCAAGTTGATATTAGAATATCATCGGGCATTGTATCAGTTTACCTTCCCGATATCCGATATCAAACTTCCAGATATAAACCGACGAATGATTATTCCCTGTTATTAATATTACCTTCGACATATTTATTCTAATTAACGCGCGCAATTATCGGACCTATGTAATTTTCAAATGTATTATTATCAGCCAGTCATAATAATCGGGAAATCATTTACGTCCTCTTCCCATTGTGTTTCAATCGAATTCGATTTTATCTGCGTTTTGGTTTTTACAGGTTTTTCACTTAAAATTCGACTTTTTTGCAAATCGAACGTTTCGGATTTTCATAAATTTGATTTATAGTATTATTATTGATATCGGAAACAATTAACGTCACCAACAATATTCTGGCAAAATTATGATTATTAAAATAAAATAATCCAATGATCGCAGAAAAGCTCTTGCCATTATTTAACTTAATTTTATCGAATTCATTTACGGTTATTCATCTTTTATAATGTAGTGAATTAAATTAAAAAAAGGAAGATATAAATTCGTAGAACGTTGGAAAAGAATTGTAAAAATAAATGCTGACAACTTCGTCAAATAAAATTGCTTTCCAAAATGTCCAAAGTATTTGAATATTAATTTAAAAATCTCCACGAACTTTTTCCGCTAATTATTACAAATTTAACTGAATATATCACCGGTAATTTTAGTGTTAAAAATTTAGCGGTATTCGCGATGAAGGTGAAGTCTTTCAGACTTCTAATGACACTCTTGATCTTCGTTGCTGGAAAAGGGCAGACATGATGAAGAGGAGAAGTGGCAAGAGAGAAAGGGGAAAAAGACGCGGAAGATGTGGAAGAAGTAGAAGTAGAAGAAGTCGAAGTAGAAGAGGAACGTCAAACTTAGCATATTAAAGTTAGTCGAAAGGTATGTACACGCAAAGGTGTACTCCGCATCTCCTGGAATATCTGATCCGAGAGAGTCTACAGTTTCCCGAGAAGAAAAGTAGCTACTGCTTAGGAAGACCTTTTATCGTCGAAAACTTTTCTGCAACCAGTTTCAACGAATCCTCTCGGTTTACCATCTCCGGTTATAATTGTCCTTATATTGCAATGATTTTTAATACTATTATGGGATAATACAATAATAATTTAAAATGTTCGAACACGTTCAAATACTAAAAATATCGAGTATAAAATGCGAAATTAATACCGATCGTATTAACGTGCAATAACTGACACGAAATTATCTTGATATGAGAGAAATTTGGAGAATAATAATATTTTTCAATCCTTACGTAATAATTCAAAAATCTCTTAACGCCAGCAAATACTAAAAATATCGACTAAAAAATGCTCAATTATTTCCGATCGTGTTAACTTGAAATAACTCACACGAAATCTTCTTGATATGAGAGAAATTTGGAGAATAATAATATTTTTCAATCCTTACGTAATAATTCAAAAATCTTCGAACGCCAGCAAATACTAAAAATATCGACTAAAAAATGCTCAATTAATACCGATCGTATTAACGTGCAATAACTGACAAGAAATCTTCTTGATATGAGAGAAATTTGGAGAATAATAATATTTTTCAATCCTTACGTAATAATTCAAAAATTTTCGAACGCCAGCAGCAAATACTAAAAATATCGACTAAAAAAATGCTCAATTATTCCCGATCGCGTTAACGTTTCCGTAGACGAGATATTCCTAGCGGATACATCTCGTATTTGATAAAGTATTCATTCGGAGGTGGAATATTAGATACTCGAAAGATATTATTTCCAACATAGCGGGTTTTAGTTGGCCGTATCCAGCTACACGACACTCGGGTTGCATTAATAATTCAAAGGGGGCAGAAAATCGAATCGCGGACTCCGTCGGGCGTACAAATTCAGAATGTTGTCCGACGTCGTTGGGTATTATTAATAACGCTAACGCGATCGATCTCTCGCTCGCGCTTATCCGGTGCACTCGCGCGATCTTCGACATACCGTGACTTTTGCCGATGCGTTTCCAATGAAACCCGAAGCGAGACACGTTCCGCTGCCGTGAATACGATTTTCGGGACGTTCCGCAAATCCGTCGATATATCGTACATTAATTAACACTCTCTTGGCCGCACATTGCACTCAATGGCTCGCGAATAAGACACGGAAAATTAACAAAACAATTTTGTTAACAATTGAAAATTGTTAATAATGCTTGTACGAATTAAAATCGAGGAACGCAAGAACAGTGAAATGCATTAACAGACAAACGTCAAATCTGCAATCTCCAATTATTTATATAATGCCGCTCGAAAATTGGCAATGCGAAATCACCTATATGTGACAGTGGCCATCGAAGTGTTATATAATATTGCATAAACCTATGCAATATTAAAATTGCAATGAAAAAGCTAAATATTAAGACAAGTAAGAAATATTATAATAAAACAAATAATGAATATTATAATATAACGAATATCGAATATCGAATATTGTAATAAAACAAACAGTATCGAAAGAGTCAACAACGTTATGATCAAAATATAAATACTTTGATTTTTAATAATAATTGCTAATCAGACGATAGATAAAGTGTTAAATTCAATTGATCTTTATCGATTTAATCTGAATTGAATCCGAGTATCCGAACATTCAAGTTATGAAACGAGACTCAAAATAGATCCGCGAGTCCGAGGAAGTTATCGCGGCTGAGATATTGAAACAGTTTACCGTCGTTTCCGTGATTATCGAATTTTATGCTAATGAATCTATAACGCGTGCAACCGAGCACATAGCCGATGCCAGGAGGAATTATTAATAGCGCTAACGCGATCAATCTCCCGTGCGGTTATCCGAAACACCCACCCGATCTTCGATACCTATCCTACGCTGCCGCTGATGCGTTTCCAATGCCAATGAAAGGTGACGCAACTCAGAATACCGGTTATTCCGCGATTACGAGTACCCCGGGATCCTACGGAATAAAGCATACCGATATCACCGATACCTCCAGTTAAATCGGCTTTACTCGCGATATCACATGCCCCGATCTCTGCGTAATAAATCGAAATCATTCCAATTCTATGCCTCTGATGCCCCATGGAATTCGTCCCAAAGCGACTATGCGAATCAATTAAATCGTGCTATAATCAATCGTCCTATACATTGCCAGCATTTTGGGGCGACTTCCTACGGTGATATCAATCCAGATCGTTTTTAACCCTTTGCAGTCGAGAGGCGAGACTCCGTCGCAACGATAAACTGAGTGACGAGTGAGAGTCGCCAGTAGAATCCCGGAACAAACTGTGTAGCGAATGAAAATCGCTTTTAGAATGCCGCGATAAACCGAGTGGTGACTGAGAATCGCCTTTTAAATTACCGAACTAAACCGAGTGGCGACCGAGAGTCGACTCTCAAGCGCAAAGAGTCAACACTGGAACTACGAAAGCAGTAAAATTACGGGCCCTCGGAATTGAATAAAAATGTTCAAATTTATAACGTTTCAGTTTATCAGATTTTTCGTGGTTCACGTTGCACAATGGATATAAACAAATCGATTAATTGATTTCCTCCATTCATCCGGTTTTTAAGGACGTTTTAGAACTACCAAAGCAGTCAAAATGACGAGTCCTCGGAATTTAATAAAAATCTTCAAATTTATAACGTTTCATTTTCTGAGATTTTTCACGGTTCGATTTTTCACAATCGATTTTTCACAATCGATTAATTCCTTTCTTCCAACCATCCTATTTTTAACGACGTACATATAAATATACAAATATAGCTGAATATATCGCCGGTAGTTCTAGTGTTATAGCTATACCCTAGGTACGTATGGTGATACGTATTCGCGTGCAAAATGAATACATATATGCTGGGAGTAAAGGGAGAATATTTAATCAGCGGTAGTAGTACCTTTCGGTGTTCTCTCTCGTTTAGCTTTCGTCCGGCATAGCATTAACCGGAGTATATCGTGCCTTTGGGTCCATAGATTACCGTACATTCGCACAGTGCGTGCATTTACGCGATAGCATTAACCAGTAAGATGGTGCGAAAAGACTGACGGCTTTTATCGTCCAGATATGTACATCCGCGGTATTCTCTATCGAAGGTAGAACTAAACCCATGTTCTATTATAACTTCAATCACGCATATATGCGTATTTATACATCGGGCGATGTTAAGGCAATTGATAAGGTCGGTCTTGTATACAACGCATAATACGACACGTCACAAGATATAAAATCACGGAAAATTTCGAAATTTATTAAGTATTAGAACCACGGATAATAGATTTAGCTGTATTTATACATTGATATGTATGTCCTTGAAAATAAGGATGGATGGAAAAAAGGAATAAATCGGTTTCGTTACGTCCGACGGGCAATGTTAGTTGAATAACATCTCAGAAAATGGAAACTTATTATTTGAATGATTTTATTAAATTCCGCGGACCCTTCTTTTTGAAGGGTTTCGTGGTTCTAGTGTTAATGATTATATTGTGAGCCGAGTAACATGTATATTTTTTTATTTCTGATTAACCGACAAGTCAAAGTACCTAGGAATTTATATTAGAATATTATATTGTGTTAAAAAGAAAATACAAAATAACAGAAAATTCTTTGATTCATTAATAAAAATATTAAAATCCGGATGACGTCGACTCACTTCTTTACACGATACTTAAATAAAATATAAAATACCAACAAATTATTATATTCATTAATAAAAATATGACGATCCGAATGACATCGACTCACTTTTTTGTACGACACTCAAATAAAATATAAATTAACAAAAATGCCTAAATTACGGCCTTTTAAACAGTATTACGATCGGAGTAATATCAACCGACTTATTGGAGGAACCGGCGAGCCAAAGTACTTGGAAATTGTTGAAAGTTCAAGTTTGTTCAGCGAGCGTGTTTAATCTATCCCTGATACCCGTCGACACTTTCGGCGGTACTTTAACTCCGGAGTTACATTTCCCAAAGGATTATAAAGCTATCGGATCCAATCCCGCTGTATCCACGGCAGATACGTGTAAATTAGAAAGTGGACAGTCGCCTACTACTCCCCGTAATTATTCGACCAAGGGAGATAACTAAAGATAAACGGAAAAGGGAGAACGTCGATACGGTGAAATACGGTGTATAAAGATACTTCGACGATGGACCAAACAGCATCCTCCAAAATCTGGCCGAATTATCTTAACACTAGAACCACCAAATATACTCACGAGGAGAGGTTGTCAGTCGGGAATGAGATTTTTCAACGAGACTTTGGGGAAACGTAGTACAATCAGAACTGATTCCATTGCGCCCAAGAATTTGCCCCAACACCCCACGGTTTTTTCAGGAAAAGGGTTTAAAATTAAACGTCCCTTACATATGTTTATGCACCTTTCCTTATACAGTGTGACCCTAGCGGAACGGATAGCGCGCCTGCCTCACGCCGCGCAGATCCGAGTTCAAATCCTCGATGGGGCGAAAGACGACGTTAAACTTTTTTTTCCACGAAAATAATTCAGAACGGTAAAAAACAAGTTTCTAACATTGGAAATTAATTTCTTAAACAATAATGCGAGAAAAGGTATTTTTACACATTATATCCTAAATTATTTTATGCATGCACATATATATAATAATCATAACTTTATTTTTACCGTTAATTGTATTTTTGTGTATTATATGCTTACATATGTGTGTGTGTGTATGGCTTGTTCCTGTGTGTACATAAAATAATCTAGAATATAATGTATAAAAATTCTTCCCACGTATTTATTATTCGGTATTATCTTTTAACGTATTATTTTCCGATGATAGAAACTTGTTTTAATTAATTAATTTTTAACTGTAACGTTATTATTTATATATATTTGTGTACATTACATGCTCTAGTTATAAACATATCTTTTCACGCATTGGTCATCTACGATTCGGTAATTATTCTTTAAGAAATTAATTTCCAATGTTAGAAACTTGTTTATTACCGTTCTGAATTATTTTCGCGGAAAAAAAAGTTTAACGTCGTCTTTCGCCCCATCGAGGATTTGAACTCGGATCTGCGCGGCGTGAGGCAGGCGCGCTATCCGTGCCGCTAGGGTCACACTGTATAAGGAAAGGTGCATAAACATATGTAAGGGACGTTTAATTTTAAACCCTTTTCCTGAAAAAACCGTGGGGTGTTGGGGCAAATTCTTGGGCGCAATGGAATCAGTTCTGATTGTACTACGTTTCCCCAAAGTCTCGTTGAAAAATCTCATTCCCGACTGACAACCTCTCCTCGTCAGTTATGCTTACATATTAATTTGTTGGATTGTCCGAAAAGTTCACATCGATTTCAATAGTTTTTCCCGCATTTTCGGGGAACATTTTTGTTTCTTTCCCAATAAAACATTCATTTGCATAATTTTTTAATCAGATTTTCTTGGAATAGAAATTTCATTGCAGGTATTAAACGGTCGTGTTCTATGCTTTGGAATTACGAAGAGAAAAAGAAGGTAAAGAAAGTTCGTTCGAAAGGAAAGAGTTAAAAAAGAAAGTATAACACGGTCAGCGGTTTGCAGAAAAATGTGATCTGCCTTATCGCGAAGATATCTCGAACGTACATCCATAACTCGAAGATAGCAGGGAAACTAAAGCAGAGAAGAACACGTGCCTACGAGAAAATACTTGAAAACTCACCCTAAAAGTCATATTATTTTAAGAAGAAAACTACTCCGCCGGAGAGCACTTCGCAAGAACTTTTCTGCTTTTTCAGGTCTCCTTACTTTCGTCCCGTGTTTTCTGTCTCCCTATAATTAGAGAACTTTCCAATTTCTTTCGCGACCAAAAATATAATAACACCCAGGGATGTTGCTTCCAATTAAAAATGTCCAACTCGAGCATCCTTGCAAAATTATGATCAATTACTTGTAGTCTTTCTTTTACCGCTATAATTCCATAACTACATACAGGTAATCTTCGTACAACGCGGTACTTATACAACGCCGTTTCTGTATAACGCGGTTATGATATAACACGGTACTTATACAACACAGTTTCGATATAACGCGGTAATTGTACCACGCGGTTTCGCTATAAAGCAGTACTTATACAACGCGGTTTCGCTATAAAGCAGTACTTATACAACGCGGTTTCGCTATAAAGCAGTACTTATACAACGCGGTTTCGCTATAAAGCAGTACTTATACAACGCGATTTCGCGTTATCCGAGTTTTCGTATAACGCGACCTTTCTCTGCGACCTTCCTTTTCGCGATTATAATTTCACTTGCTTCATTTTTAAATAGAATTTCAATTTAAATAAGATTTCCTTGCATTTGACTTCTACAGAAATGTTTCAAATCTGTCCGATTAAAAATGTTCACAAATTCCAACTTTAACCACTGAAAGTACCATGGAAACGTTCTAACCGTGCATTCTAACCGACTCTCATTAAATATGATCGGCTCACGATTTTCATTAATTTACACGCGACATGTTCGCCAGTGGATAACATTCTCTCATAAACAATTCCGCGCGTTGTCAGCGTGATTTTCGCGCGAAAGGTGGATATGTACACGGGAATATCCAGGATTACAAGTCACTTGGTATTTATTCGAGCGTTTCACCTGCGGGTCGAATCTCACGGTGGCAGATGCGACGTGTGACGGCCCTTCGAAACACCGAAATCTGTCACGAGACGATTACCGTTGCTCGGGAAAACGTGATAATTATTCGCCTCGTTCCAGCGATCGCAACTTGTAACATTCGCCTGCAATGATTTTCACGCCATCAAACCACACACCGCTTTACGAACACCAGTAATTTTTTACAATAATAAGATCTCTCAAAAACTAGACCACGATTTTATCCCAATTATGAACTGGATTTCGAATAAATCCATCATTAGAATTTTTATTTTAAATTTTCTTTATTACCAAGAATAATACCTGGCCATATTTTGGGCAGAAAACATATTTTTCGATTCTCTGAGTTAATTATTCTATGGATTCTAAGAGTCTCGATAAGAATTAATATTTTAATTGAAACGAGATACGACGAGGTTGAAATAAGAAAACGAAAGAAGAGATGTTACTGGTGGATGTAATATGGACCGTTTATTTTGAAAGTGGTGTAAGTCCATTTTCTCTTGTTTCGAGAAAATTAAAGGTTAATTATATCAAGTTTGGCAATGTTTTTACTGATTTATCGATATGTAATTTGATAATAGAAATTTGTTTTAGGCGAATTTAACTAAAATAATGAATATTTACGGGCTGCAAATAGACTTACACCACTTTCAAAATTAGTCAATTGTAAAAATCGTTTAATTTCAATTTTGAAAAATCAAATATCACTTAAAATATTTCATATTAATCCAATTTTGTTTACAAAGTATAACAAGATATAAAATAGAATAGTATTTTTAATTTTAGACGCTAATTACATTGTTAAAATTACAAGATATTGATAGTGTTTACTTATGCTCTGCATGTGGCAATGTTTCGAAATATGCACTTTAATAAATGAACTTTAATAAATATTGGATGAATATTAAGCACTCCAGTTACATAACTCAGAGCTTTTAGCCTATCGAGGTGGCCCGATACTCGCTTCCAGAGTATCACCATCGACCTGCTGGAGTCAGCGAAAAATTCAGTTCTTAATTAGTCGCGCTAGAACCACTTCGAAACCCTGGCCTCTTATGTTGGCACGATTCTTCGCCGACTATTATGTAATATAGAATATTTCATTATTTTATGCTGGGATCGGGGCTCAATAAGTTTCATTAAAGGCTCGATGTAATTTAATTGCGATTAGAGACTTCACAATCAGGAATTTAATGGTCACTCGAATACTGAAAATATAACATATTACTTTCGCTGTTTGTATAAATGATACCATTTTTTTTTAAGGATTTAATAATTTTTTTCATAGATTTTTGAAGTGTTTTAATAGTAGAACTATCGAACATATTCTCAGTTATGATTTTACATTTATTTATATATAAATTAATGCTGATTTAAGTTATTTAATGGATTTCATTATTTACGTAACGTGTTATATATAAAATAGAAGTATATCAAATTGCAAATAATTAAATCAAATTCGAATAATTTAACTCAAAATGGCATCGGTTGGTACTCATTTTGACTACGTAAGATCCTCATTTTTAAAGACATAAACTTAGTCTTAAAAAAATCTCAGTAAGTCAGACGTTATGAATTTAATATATTGTATTACATTCCGCAGATCCGCCGATTTTGACAGCATTTATAATTCTAGTGTTAATAAAGTAGCAGACACCAAAATTTGAGAATTTGTTTTTTTTAAAAGGGAATAATGACTTTAAAAGATCGTCGGTCAATCATCATAGATAACGATGGTAATGATTTAATAGAATAATATTCAATATAAAAAAATAAATAGAACTTCAGAAAGCATGTGAAAAATAATTGATTGCTTTCCGGTACCCCTAACAAATGATTAAAAAATCTGAAAGTGTAAGATGGCTGTCATTGATATAAATCGTAAGTGAAAGGAGATTCGGGTTAATCTTAACTCCGTCAGATTCCTTTTCGATCGCGTAATCCTTTCATTCAGTGATAAAAAGAACGCAAGCGCAGCAAGAAAGCAGAGCGAGGCCTCGGAAATTCTGAAATGTTAATCCGGCGCATTGTAACTTCGCCGAGTCGAAAGACGATTCAAAGCATCGAGGATGCGGCTTTGATTAGAGGGAATTCAAGTAATTCACCACCCTGGAAATGGTTGGAAAGGGGGAAGGGGGTGGAGAAGGGGGTGGAAACAACCAGAGAGGTTTCAAGTTGTCCATCGGCCTCGAACTTCCGTGGAAAGCGCTGCGCGAAATCCGGTTTCTAGGCCGAGCGAATAAAAGAGGCAAACGTTTCGTTTGTCGTTTGTCGTTTGTCGGAACAGTTCGAACGATGGCCGGACAATTAAACCTTTGACTGCGAAAGGCGTATATATACGTTCTCATATGTCCATGAATATATACGAAAGGTGTGTATATATACGACCAGTAAATATTGCTGGGTAACAGGTATTTACTTGTTTAGTAAATTAACACTAGAACTATCAAAGCAATCAAAATCGACGGGCACTCGGAATTTAATAAAAATGTTCTGATTCATAAGTTTTCATTTCCTGAGATTTTTCATGGTTCATGTTGCACAATGCATATAAATAAATCGATTAATTCCTTTCTTCCATCCATCCTTTTTTTAAAGGAAGTATACATAAATATACAAATATAGCTGAATATATCGCAGGTAGTTCTAGTGTTAATACAGTATGAAACATACTGTTATGTGTCGCATAACAATCCATCGAATAATTGAATTTCAATATCTCCATGATTTTTCTTATTTTTATCGACACAATTCAGTGTCGACTACTGTCACGCGAATATCGCATCGTACGATGTTAATGATTTTCTTGTTATAACACGGCGTAGTCAAAGGGTTAATACATAACTGCACAAGAAATTTCAACATTTGCCATTAAATATTTTCATACAAGAAAGTAATGTTTATATACCATTTATAAAATTCGTAGAACCTTGAATCTATACTTGACAAATTAATGATAGTACAATTATGCTATCTTTTTGTCTAGGAGTATAATTAAATAAATATATACACTACGATGTTAATAATTTTTTTTTAGAACACGACGCAGTCAAAGGGTTAAATACGAAGGAATCCGGCGTTTCTAATCAACCAGCCTTGACTTACTTGACAAATTAATGATAGTATAATTACGCTATCTTTTTGCCTAAGAGTCTAATTGAATAAATATGTACACTAATATATACACTACGATGTTAATATATTTTTCCTAGAACACACCGCAGTCAAAGGGTTAAATACGAAGGAATCCGGCGTTTCTAATCAACCAGCCGGTGGAAAATAAGACCAGCAAAGAAGTCACGTGACTGATGGTCATGCAAGCTTTGGAGAGCGAGAAAAAAGAATGCTCTTCCGAAGCGATCATCCGGATATGCTTTCTCGTGGATCGCCGCATCCAGAAACCGACGGTGTTTGGACGAGAAAGTAATTAATAAGGCTTTAACGCGTCGTCAGCTGCACCTGCAATTTTTCATCCCTCCGATAGCGCTCCTCCGTTACTCGGCCGTAACCCTGCTTTGCACTAGCAGACCGAAATGATGGAAGAGGCGCCGATGTTCTTGCCGTCGAATACGCGGGAAGAAGAGCGTGGATAAAATATAAGGAAGAAGGACTCACCGAGGATAATTCATTAGCCGGTATTGTTGTGATTCATTATCGATGCTCCTCGGATAGTGTCCTTCCTCTCATAATTTATTAAAGCCAGACAACTCTTTCATATGATTAACGATCTCCTTTCTTCCGAGAACTTTCACGATAATGCATTTACATGCTTTAACACATTGAATGCCGCGGGGGGTCACCCGCGAGCGACTTCATTGTTTTTCATTAACAATATTTCTAAAAATTGTCAATTTTCATTTTCAATTGTTTAACGTTGAAATAACGATGTCCAGTAACCAATGTATCGTAGAGCGCTTAAACTCTACAATACAATAATAATTCTGAACATTTGGAAAATTCCGAAAGTCCTTGAAATTTCTTCTTGAAAGTTCCTGAAGTTCTGAACAATTCTGAGAGTTGCAACAACTTCCGCGAGCTCTGAGAACTTCAAGATTTCCAAAAATATTGAATGTCTTAAAAATGCGAAATATTTTATTCCGACCGTAGAATTATACTCGTGAGATTCTCGATACATAAAAATGATTATTACCGTTTAACACCGTCGTCATAAATTTGTATAGAAAATTTTCAAAACACGCTTATCTTCTTCTTCTTATTCCGCATTGATTCTTATCATTTCGACCGGTGGATTTTCTAATCGAAGCCAAAAATGAAACTTATCAATCTACCTATCTGTCCGACATTATTGTCTGGCTCACGGACCACTTGCCATCGGAAATCTTCCAATAAGTTCCACTCTCGGAAGCGCACCCTTTTACCACGTAATTTCACGCAGACCGCAAACAGATTAATTTTCGACGGTGAAACGATCGACCTCCCACCAACCCCACACAGGGATGGTCCCCCGGAGGATAACGCACATATTTTTCCTCCCCTAATAACTACCCTCTCTTAACTTCGATTTCGTGCACATGTGCCGCGTTACTTGGTTCCTTCCATCATCGAGATGAAGGGAAAATGTCGGGCTTATATCTCGTGACACGATGAGGGTTCTTAACCCTCCGAAGATAAGTCGAATAGGACGAAGGTACGTTTACTTTAAACGTTAGAAAGAACATTGAAAGTAAATAGAATATAAAAGCTTTGTAAATTCTATAATTTTATCATTAATATTACATTATTTTCCTGTCCTGCAGACATGAATGCAAGCGTGAATATTATCTGCAGAAGGGTTAATTTCTAGTGTGAAACCAGAACAATGTTCTTTCAGTAACAACAAATTGGATTACAGAAAGTTAAAAAAATCTTTGAAAAAATTCTATGATACATTCGTTGAAAGTAGTTACGGAGTAGACGTTGTATATGTTTATAAGCAATACGAGGGTTAATGTCCCTTAAAGTGTACCAGCATCCCTCGCTTGTACGCTCCATCGAACCTTTCCTTCTCTTTCTCTCTCTCTTTCTCTTTTTCTCTCTCTCTCCCCTCCTATGTCGGTCGATACCGATGCCCGTTTCAGCTTTTACCCTCTCCTCAACTTTCCACCCCCGCGAACCACCCTTCTACTCTTCCTCGGGCTGTTTTCTAGCAACGAGAGACTTCGCGTGTTACGTCAGCAGCAGACCGACCTCAAACCTTCACTACTTTGTCGTCGACGTTCTCCCGGTGACGTCACGCTGGCCTACTCTTCGCTCGATTAAATTCACATCGTCGTACAGGCACATAATAACACATCGATTATCAATGATCGACGTCATCGAACGCTATTCTCTCTACGATGCTCCTCGAATCCGTTTATCCTGGCTTTTTTCAGCGCCGACATTTCCGTCGACTTTATTGCGGCTAGACGAACAGGCGTTCATCGGAACGAAGATGGAAGAGTGGCTTTTTCCCCGATCGTTCGCGGCGGTGTATACTACTTAACGCATTAATTGTCAGCCTATCTCGTACTTCATGTGATTCCATTTAATTTCTTCGACGACTGTTGTAAGGTAACGACGATATTCGCTTCGGTTAATGTTGAATACTAGAGAGTTTTTTTAATGGGTATTATTGTAATAATAGAATATGTAGGAGGTTATTGAAAATATTAGGCCATTTCATGAGTGATGTCGTCTTATTTAATATAGCTGTATAAATGTTATTTATGGATAAGGAAATTCTTGGATTCGAGATATTGGAGAATAGGGAAACTCTTGGATGCGCAATATTTTAGTCATGAAATTCTTGGATGCGTAATGTTTTAGAATAATGGGATTCTTGGATGCGCTATATTTTAGAATAATGGAATTCTTGGATGCACAATGTTTTAGAATAACGGAATTCTTGGATGCGCAATGTTTTAGAATAATGGAATTCTTGGATGCGCTATATTTTAGAATAAAGAAATTCTTGGATGCGTTCTATTTAAGATTAAAGAAATTCTTGGATGCGCAATATTTAAGAACAAAGAAATTCTTGGATGCGCAATATTTAAGAACAAAGAAATTCTTGGATGCGCAGTATTTTAGAATAATGAAATTCTTGGATGCGCAGTATTTGAGAATAATGAAATTCTTGGATGCGCAGTATTTGAGAATATTGAAATTCTTGGAAGCGCAATATTTGAGAATAAAGAAACTCTTGCATGCGTAATATTTAAGAATTTAGATTTTTCTTTTCTACATACAAATTTGTTTAAACCGAAATTCCATAGACATAAAAAAATACGTTCCATGTTAGTTCGATCAATATTTTTCATTTGAACAAAGAACAAAATTTCCACTAAGAATTAGAGTCCAAAAAACGACATTACTTAGATGATCACCTAATAATACTTGGAAAAGTGGAAGTTGATGGAAGAACACCGATCAAGAACACCCATCAAAATCAGCAGGGTGTTAATACCCTGTCAGTAACAGCGGGCCGACATTAACGTTCCATTTTCAAAGTTCGAGGAGGCAATAAAAAGAAGAGCCACGAAGTAACGTCGAAGCGAAGATAACGAGAACGTTTAACATGCAAATAAGCGGTACAAAACCGTCACAAAACATCGTGGAGGTTTGAAAGGCCGGGTCAAATAATTACGTGGTCGCGCTAAAAAGTGGAATGCAAGGATGTAGGTCGGTTACCGATATTTCTTGCGAAAGGTGGATGCCACGCGCGTGGTTACACGATCTTGCGAATATTTGCGGCCTTCCGGAGCCGGCGGAAGTCAACGATGAAGAAGTGCAGACGAGGACCACCGACAAGAACTGGACGCTACGATGAATCCTGCTTCCACAACGATCGTGCAACCGCGAGCTTAACACTTTTTATTAACATTTTCTCACGCAGAAATCTCTGAAGCGGTGGAACGATAGTGAGAACGTAGAGTAAGGATTGAAATATTTTGGATGTGCTGTATTTGAGAATAAAGAAATTCTTGGATGCGCGATATTTAAGAATACAACAATTCTTGGATGTGCTATATTTGAGAATAGAGAAATTCTTGGATGCGCAATATTTAAGAATAAAGAAATTCCTGGATCCGCAATATTTAAGAATAAAGAAATTCTTGGATGCGCAGTATTTAAGAATAAAGAAACGTTTGGACGCGCTATATTTGAGAATAGAGACATTCTTGGATGCACTATATTTGAGAATAGAGAAATGCTTGGATTAACTATATTTGAGAAGAAAGAAATTCTTGGATGCGCAATAATTGAGAATAGAGAAATTCTTGGATGCGCAATATTTAAGAATAAAAAAATTCTTGGATCCGCAATATTTCAGAATAAAGAAATGATTGGATGCGCTATATTTGGGAATAGAGAAACCTTTGGATGCGCAATATTTGAGAAGAAAGAAATTCTTGGATGCGCAATAATTGAGAATAGAGAAATTCTTGGATGCGCAATATTTGAGAATAAAGAAATTCCCGGATCCGCAATATTTAAGAATAAAGAAATGCTTGGATGCGCTATATTTGAGAATAGAGAAATGTTTGGATGCGCTATATTTAAGAATAAAGAAATGCTTGAATTAACTATATTTGAGAAGAAAGAAATTCTTGGATGCGCAATAATTGAGAATGGAGAAATTCTTGGATGCGCCATATTAAGAATAAAGAAATTCTTGGATACCCAATATTTAAGAATAAAGAAATTCCTGGATCCGCAATATTTAAGAATAAAGAAATGCTTTGATGAACAATATTTAAGAATAAACAAATTCTATATTTAAGAATAAAGAAATCCGTTGATGTTATTAAATATCGAACTACGTCACCGACCGCAAATGTCTTAATAAATAAATAAATCAATCAATAAATCAGAATCATCGAAGTGAGTTGTCAGGTATCCTTCCGGGTTTCCGTTAGCGATACCATGCTAAAGAATATGTCGGATGATAGGATTGGTGGGCATGGAGTTTGGCAAGAGGAGCAAATGGTCCGAAGCGATAAAGATTGGCTGGTCTAAGTTCCATGGAAGGGTGAGTTTGTTGAGATGGAAGGAACCTGGATCCCGATGAGCTGACTTGGCAATTCCTCGCTCGAATCTATCCGAAACTAGCACGGTAATATTAGCGTGCATCGGGTGTACCGGCTTTACGGACGCGGATGGCCACTTGACCCGTTCTACCCAACCAGGTCGGCCACCATTATTGATTCCAAAAGAAAGGCAGAGGTACTTCTCCACTTACGTGCCAAAAAAAGAATAAATAAATGGACGCTGCTGTTTGGATTTTCATTTTTCACTTCTATCTTGTTGTTGCAATATCAAATGATTTATTTAGTTTTCACTTCTAGAAATCAAGCTGTTCGAATTCATTTCTGCACAGTCTGAAGATCATTGAATTAAGTTGCAATTAGAAATGAATCGAACTAAATTAATGAACATTACAAGTGAACAGAATATAAAACGTTTGTACATTTTATAATTGTACCATTAATATTAAACTATTTTCTTGCCATGCAGACACATATTGTATTGGCACCTGGGTGTAATAAGATTTTGTTACCTTGAAAATCGATCGGGTCCGTTTATTGCTATCGGTCGGTTTTTAGTTTCCCCGCAAGAAATGACTTTACTACAAAAAGGTTGGCGAACTATGCAGCAAGAAACATTACGCAAACTTGTCGGGGTATGTCGAAAATATGTAAAATAGTAATAATGAAAAAAGGGGGATACTTCGACGAATCGCGTATTAAGCGAAATGTATAATTAATATAGAATCAAATATACGAAATTAATACGACTCTTCTATCTTATAATATCAACGTACATCAACCTACAGATATACCCAAAGAAAAGTATCCATTCCATTTTATAGACAAGATATTTCATAATTTCTTAACGATAGTAAGTGACTTCGTTGCTATACCACTTTCAAAACGAATATATTTGTACTTCCGGTTAACATCTAAATCCTACCGAGCTGATATCAAGGATAATGGCCTCCTGCGTTTCTTCAAGGTGATCGAATAAATTGAAGAAATATTCCGAAGGATTTAAAGTTAGAATCCACGCCTCGTATAAGTCGTTCGGAAAATGAAGTTTTTATCGGCCGACGGAGCGCGGTTTCATTCTCGTCAATTGCGATGCATTCGATTTATGTCGCGAGTTACCGTTATTTCCAATAAATGCGGCGACCACGTTTCCTTTGAAATGACTCGAAACCGAGCGGATCAAAGCGTCCGTCTCTCGGTTGGACAGGAAGTGGTGAAAGCAAGTAAAAGGGAAGTTTATTCGAGCGCCGAGTTCATCGGTCGAGTTAGGACTTCCGGCTATGTTCTACTGCTACTAGAAAGATAATGCGGACGATCGGAAATAACGCTTACAAAGGGACGATCTGTTTATTTATTTCAATGGCGAGCTAACTAAGATCTTTTTCTTTATCTTGGACACTCCGGTAGGAAAAGTCTCCGATAACCATTTGCAGTCCTATGTCGAGTGTCACTCGACATCACATTTCGTTCTGGCAAGTCTTATGTCGAGTGCCACTCGCCATCATATTTCGTTCCGACGGGTCCCATTTCGAATTGATTCGACATAAATTATAAGTTGTAATCAATAATTGAAAATATCTGTTAAACATTAAAATTGTACTTCATTGACTGTAAAGAAACAAAACCAAATTTCGGTTTAATTAATAGTTTAAGTCACATATATTTATTTCTAGGGAAACTTATTTGACCTCAATTCTGTTTTTGCATTATATAAAAATTTACGAATTGAATATTATTAAAACCATAACGATCATTTGTACAATTTATAACTGGACATAGATAAATATAAATCATGCAAAAAGTGTGTTAGAAAGTTGCAAAAATATTAAAATATGTCTAACTAATTTGCATAGGACTAATTACGGACAATTCAACTGTCCAAATCGTATTTCTGCAAACTTGAATAAATACCCCGCTCAATTAAATGTTTTCTGTTTATATTCCAGTTTTAAGAGAGCTGCAATTCAGCTCTTGTTTTCCGACCCAGGATAATATTTTTCTTGCTATTTTATATTATTACCTGTGTACTGTTTTAAGAACGCTGTAAACTAAAGGATTGTATCCCATTATATTAACAATATTGTAATAAATCAATATCAATATAAATATCAATATCGCGGACCGCAAAGTGTTAATATTCGAGAAGATAAGCGAACCTTTGAAGGAACTCGATTCGCGATGAAAGAAAAAGAGGACGAAAGGAAACCCAAGAATGTTCTTTGCATCGAATGAATTTGCCTTTAATAAAAATATTAGTTCGAACAGATCCAATCCGTGCATTAAAGCAGATTGCGATGGTGGATTAATGCCTTGAAATAATGAAATGTAAAAGTGAAAGGGAAAACTTGTCGGTGTAAGTGCGACAGTAAATTACAAGAGGAAGCAAACGGTTCTTTGGAAGACCGCGATTGTGAGCGGCGGTGATAAAAAATATCAAGAGCACATTCAAAGCGTAAAAACGAAGAGCACCGAGTGGAAATGGAATCAACGTTGCGGAAGAAAAATCGAGAACGCTTTTGAATAAATACGATGGCAAATTTCATTACTTTACGTAGAATCAAAATTACTATTTTAACGAATGACAAAGAGTAAGCCAAATAATGTATAAAGGGATAAAAGAAGAAGTTGAAGTAACGTTTACGAAAGGAAGTCAGGAACACTTTTACTTCTGCCGACATAATAACGATTCTAAATTATTATTTTAATGGGTGATCAATAAAAACCGAATATCGTGGAATGGATAAAAAAAGAAAGGAAAAAGAAGAGAAGACAGAGGAAAAGTTAAAGTGACTTGACCCGATTCTTTGGATATTTCACCTGGATAAAATGGTCCGCAGGCTGTTGACGTCATTGATACACTTGCCGTGACGTCAGGTCGCAACGTCACTGCACCGGCGGTTGTCCCAGGTCAGAGGTCGTTGCCAGGAACCTACTCCGGAGCATCGATCACAGCCGATTCGTGTCCCTTCCACGCATTACATATTAAACCTAGCAAATTAATTATCATCGAACACCGATCACAAACATCACTGCGACCGTAGACCTCCCGATTTTTATGAATTTTGTATTATTCGACATTGCTACTAAACACCGTTTCGGATGCAGCTTCGGATGCAGTTTCGGATGCTGCTTCGGATGCAGCTTCGAACCATTCAGAATACTGTTCTCTCATACTATTAATCATACCAAATTAATTACCGTCGAGTACCGATAACAAACATTACTGCGCCAATATACCTTTCGATGTTTTCGAATATTGAATTATTCGACATAGCTACTAAACACGGTTTCGGATGCGGTTTCGGATGCAGCTTCGGATGCAGCTTCGGACGCAGCTTCGAACCATTCAGAATACTGTTCTCTCACACTATTAATCATACCAAATTAATTACCGTCGAGTACCGATAACAAACATTACTGCGCCAATATACCTTTCGATGTTTTCGAATATTGAATTATTCGACATAGCTACTAAACACGGTTTCGAATGCAGCTTCGGATGCAGCTTCGAATCATTCAGAATACTGTTCTCTCACACTTTTAATCTTACCAAATTAATTACCGTCGAGTACCGATAACAAACATTACTGCGCCAATATACCTTTCGATGTTTTCGAATATTGAATTATTCGACATAGTTACCAAACATGGTTTCGGATGCAGGTTCGAATCATTCGGAGTATACTTCTCTCCCAGATTTTACGGTCACGAACGACTCGCTTCTCTCGCACGTGTTACCTAACACGAAATTGGAATACTGTACGTTGACATTTTTTTTAGCAAATAACATTTCGAGGCAGGAAAAAGAGGAAGACAAGCTGTCTGGAGAATTGAATTATTCTTTTAATTCTGAGATAATATTAATATCTAATACCAATTCGATGGTGACGAGTTTATTGGATGGTGCCGAAGACGAGCAAATTGAATTCATTTATAAACGCGATTTAACACTAGAACTACCGAACATATACTCAGTTATATTTATACATTTTTTTATCCATAAATTATGTCTGGAAAATGTAAGTTAATTAACGGATTGAATTATGTACGTTACGTACACAAAATATAGGTGTAAACAATCGCAAACGATGCGCCGTTGTATATTCGAATAATTTGATTAAAAATCGCGGACCAGTTATTATAAAAATATTACCTCGGCATATGAAAGTTCACTTAATAACGAATCATAGAGAATATGAAGCGAAGAGTGAAAATAACGAAATCTTTATGATTCGTTTCATCGACCTCGCCAAAGAAAGGAATCATAAACTTCTGAAATAAAATAAATACCAAGATAACGATATAAATAAACAGGATTCTGTTATTATTTGCTTCATATTCCACGTAAGATCATGCCGGAGATTGCGATGTAAATAATGGCGGAGAGTTTCGAAGGAGAAAAAGTTCGAGGAGGAAATAACGTCGAATGATAATAAACTAGCGTATTCCATGCACGAAAAAATTCCTCCTCGTCAATTATTTACGTAGAATATTTCCCGGGGGAGAATAAAAAGCGTGTTTTACAAGAATTCTCTGCATGATCATCCACGGATACAGCTGATATAATATGCATCCGGTATACCTCGTCCCACACACGAACTTTCCTTAACGAGTTTACACGCTCTTCGCAATCAATAGAGCCAACATTTGCACTGTACAACTCTCGCGAAATTTACATCGGATACCGCGCGAAATCCATGGACGAGTTATTTTCGCGAGTACTCTTATAGCTAATATAGGTAACCCTCCTTTAACGCGGGAGTTAGGTTTCAGTGAAAGGTTGCGTTATAACAATCGCGTTATGCGGAACTTGGATTACATATACTTATGTGTTATATCGAAGAAGATTTGAATAAGTGCCGCGTGATACAAGGTTCCCTTGTGTTGTATAAGTACGCGTTATATCGAAACCGCGTTGTATAGGTATCATGTTATATAGAAACCGCGTTGTATGAGTACCGCGGTATATCGAAACCGCGTTGAATAGGTATCACGTTATATAGAAACCGCGTTGTATAGGTATGATGTTATATAGAAACCGCGTTGTATGAGTACCGCGGCATATCGAAACCGCGTTGTATAGGTATCACGTTATATAGAAACCGCGTTGTATAGGTAACACGTTATATAGAAACCGCGTTATATCGAGACCGCGTTGTATAAGTACCACGTTATATCAAAATCGCATTGTATAAGTACCGCGCTATATCGAAACCGCGTTGTGTGAGTACCGCGTTGTACAAGTCTCGCGTTATATCGAAACCGCGTTGTTTAGGTACCGCGCTATATCGAAACCGCGTTGTGTGAGTACCGCGTTGTACAAGTCTCGCGTTATATCGAAACCGCGTTGTTTAGGTACCGCGGTATATCGAAATCGCATTGTATAAGAACCGCGTTAAATCGAAATCGCGTTGTATGAGTACCGCGTTGTAGAAGTATCGCGTTATATCGTGAAAGCGTTGTATAAGTACCGCGTTATATCGAGACCGCGTTGTATAAGTACCACGTTATATCAAAATCGCATTGTATAAGTACCGCGCTATATCGAAACCGCGTTGTGTGAGTACCGCGTTGTACAAGTCTCGCGTTATATCGAAACCGCGTTGTTTAGGTACCGCGGTATATCGAAATCGCATTGTATAAGTACCGCGTTAAATCGAAATCGCGTTGTATGAGTACCGCGTTGTAGAAGTATCGCGTTATATCGTGAAAGCGTTGTATAAGTACCGTGTTATATCGAAACCGCGTTGTTTAGGTACCGCATTATATCGAGACCGCATTGCATAAGTACAGCGTTCCATCGAAATCGCGTTGTGTAAGTACCGCCTTATATCCAAACCGCGTTGTACGAGAATTACCTGTACTACGAATAATCTCATATAAATAACTCTGGACGCATAAGTTTTTTCGAAATAATCACTCGTCAGTGAGTAATGCATTTTTTGAGTGTAAAAAGTATTCACGCAACAGCGAATTTCAACAGAAACCTGGAAAAACTTTGTTTCCAGACGAAAGAAATTGCGGATATTACCATAAAAAGATATGGGAAAATAATATTTGTTTCATGCAATTCATTGCGAAGATCTCTCGGAACAGGTACATACAACTTGTTTGTTCAATGTTGTAATTAAACAAAGTCCTACGAGCTTTTTGTTAACTCGCTGCTGCACTGTCGAAGAAGCATGTTAACAAACTTGAATTTTATAGCGCGCCAGCAAATGTGTTTTCTTGACCATATATTATTCCGCTTTCCAGCAGAGGTTTTGCTCGAGGGTGTAATCGTAAAACAGAAATAAATATCCGAATATTTATCTCGTCCACGTCCATTATATTCCCTTATCTATCGACAGGGAGGAGGATTTTATAGCGGGGTGGATTTAGGGGTGGTCCGCGATACTCCGTGGCTAGCATTGTTATCAAAATTTTGTGAAATAAATTGAAATATTCATGAGCCAAACTGGCAGAAACTTATTCGACGGACGGGAAATACAGTTATTAAACTAGATATTATCTTCGACGAATGAAGCTTGGTAAAAAAAGCTCGATAATACATCACTGAACATACATACATTAACGAACTATTTTTTCCAACTTAATCCTGTATCTCTATTATGTACTTTATTACTCCATAATGTAATAATATTTTATTATCTCAACAAATTAAAATGCAGAACATTAATAAACACCAGAATATATTCCATTTAACGAACTACTTTTTCGAACATTTTAAACCTTCATCATACACTACTTTATTCTTTTAAAGATTACCAGGCAACAACATTAATAAACATTAATCTCTCGATCCATTCCTTTCACCCCTTTCATCCCCTACCATCCAGCAATGGGGTGTGGAATTTTAGCGTGGGGTTGGTTCGGGTTCAGAGTGGCGTACACCACTTTATGAGTGGCCTCGTTATCGAAATGCGATAATTTGTTTAGCCGACCGCAAAATCGCTCGTCCCGACCCCCCTTCTCTTCTCCGTGAGCCCTGATTCATCTGGTTCCACCTACGCGTACCGTACCCTCCTACAGCCCGGTGGTGCCGTGTTATCGTGCGCCTGACAGGACTGACACTTTGCCATCATTAGGATGTAAATGAACGTGGAGTGTCAATACTGGCCTGGCTCGACCGACCTCTTCATTATGTTATACGCTCGGCTATCAACGGCCATCTCCAAAGTGCTATTCGTTCCTCGCGAGTTACCCGATTTGCACTCCAAATTCACCCTTTCTCAGATCATTTTCATCTTTCTGCAAGTCAAATTCCACCGTTTTCACAATCAGATCAGATTCACTCTTTTTCAAATCAAGCTTGTCTACACATTTGTTTTCCTCGGCTATTGTAATAAATATAAAATCCAATGTTAAGTTATTGCTCCGAAATCAACATTTTATTGTATGTATGTAATAACAATTGAATATAAAATAACATAAAATGATATGAAATACTTATTATTTAACACCTTTATTGACTTAATACCAAAAATATGTAAAAATGTTTAATTTATTTAATTTACAAATATTCTTGGCGTTAAATAAATTTTTTTGTTAATTTTATGTCACTTTATATTATCTTATACTATTTTGGAACAATAATTTTGTGTTGGATTTTATTTTATAATAATTATAATAGCGGAAGAAAACAAATTTGTAGAAAAGCTTGATTTGAAAAATGGCGAATTCGACTTGCAAAAGGGTGAATATGATCTGCAAAAGGGTTAATTTGGAGTAAAAAATCTGTATTACTCGTAATCATTTTTAACGCATAACAACGAGGAATCGCGAGTTCGAGTTATCCGCGTAAAAATAGTTGAAACCGGAAATAAATAGGATCTAATTACGTCTATTACCGAATTTATTTTCTGAAAATCGAATTTATTTCGAAATCAGACAGTCCTCTGAGATGATTTAACACTTTTCTTATTACTTCCAATATCTTTCGATTATTTTTCTATCGACACAATACTCCAAATTCTTCTTCCTCGAGTAACCTACGATAACGTCTATTAACTTTTTGAATGAAGCAAAAAGCCTGGGAATATCGGCGAGCGAAATATAGGACAAACTCCGGCGCTATTTTTATAAGGCTTCTCGCATGATCGAATATTTTACGAGTGGTTCGTCGGACATCGTGGATCAATGAAACGATCGACGTCCCTCGATAACTCGAGGAGAACATATCCGTGAGGAAAGGGGTGACAAACTAATAAAATGTCATACCCAATTATAAAATTATGGATGTTATTAATAAGCGTGTGAATTTTGCACGCGAAGAGATATATTCCTCGTGGAAATATTAATATATGATATTAAAGGTGTCAACATATAAAAATATTGATGCATTATATTTCTTGATGTTGACAGAAATATTAATATAAAATATTAGAGATATTTGCATATAAAAATATTGATGCAATGTTATTGGAAATATGAATATAGAATATTCGGGGTATCTATATATCAATCTATGTATCAATATATATAAAAATAATAATGTATATTTTATCAGAAATATTAATATAGAACATTAGAGGTATCGACATATAAAAATATTAATGTACATATATTTTATCAGAAATATTATTACAGGATATTAAAGGTATCCAAATACAAAAATGTTTACATATAAGTTATTAGAGCGCGATAAAATTCCAGATAAACGTTTTGTTTTCTGATATTTCGCATTTCATATTAAACGATACATTTCACTGCGGCGAATTTCTTGTCGGCGCGGCGCGTCGCGAATATTAATTTATCGCACGATAAACCTCGACGAAGTATAGATTCGAAGGAACTATGGTTTCGTCGCTGTTTTCAAATATTATCTGATGATACATAAAGCAGCGTTTTCATTGGAACCCGATAGGGAAGCACTGTTTATCTGCATCGAAGTATTGTCTACGATGGCTGCATACAGGGAACATTATTTTCCCGCAATACGCGTTTTATCTGTTATCGATGCGAGAATAATAACTCGCGGAACAAATTATAATTTTGGCGCACGTTATCAATTGTATTTTTCCATTCATTATCAAATATCAATAGTCCTCTTCCATCCATTCTCTACGTTAAATAAATAGATCTTTCATCATTATCAGATATGTATTTTAGTTCAGAACAATAAGTGGAGTTTGATGATTAATATTTTTAATATTACGATTATTTCATTATCGATTATGGTGTGATTTGTTGTCATCAATCCCGTCATGCGTCATTTTGTCAGTGGAAGTTTTATTTTCGCATATTTGATGTCCAACGCGTTTAATTGAAAATGGTAATAAATTAAACTCGACGAGTCGATTGTAACCAATGGGAGGAAGATAACATTGTTTTACGGTTCGCACACCAACTTCACCCTTTTGGAAATCAAATTCACTTTTTGGCAGATCGAATTCACCATTCGCTAATTAAATTCACTCTTTTGCGGATTAAATTCAGCCCTTTGCGGGTCAAATTCACCCTTTTGCAGATCAAATTCATCTCTTCGCAAAATAAATTCACTCTTTTGCAAGTCAAATTCACCCTCGGCAAATCAAATTCACCCTTCCGCTGATTAAGTTCTTCTACAAATTTGTTTCCTTAAACTTTTGTAATAAAAGTGGAATCCAATGTAAATTTATTGTTCAGAAATTCACCCGAAATTCATCTGAAACGGGGTGAATTTGGTTTCCAAAAGGATGAATTTCATCTGAAACAGGGTGAATTTGGTTTCCAAAAGGATGAATTTCATCTGAAACAGGGTGAATTTGGTTTCCAAAAGGATGAATTTCATCTGAAACAGGGTGAATTTGGTTTCCAAAAGGATGAATCTCATCTGAAACAGGGTGAATTTGGTTTCCAAAAGGATGAATTTCATCTGAAACAGGGTGAATTTGGTTTCCAAAAGGATGAATTTCATCTGAAACAGGGTGAATTTGGTTTCCAAAAGGATGAATTTCATCTGAAACAGGGTGAATTTGGTTTCCAAAAGGATGAATCTCATCTGAAACAGGGTGAATTTGGTTTCCAAAAGGATGAATTTCATCTGAAACAGGGTGAATTTGGTTTCCAAAAGGATGAATTTCATCTGAAACAGGGCGAATTTGATGTGCAAAGGGATGAATTTCATCTGAAACAGGGTGAATTTGGTTTCCAAAAGAGTGAATTTGATCTGAAACACGGTGAATTTGATGTGCAAAGGGATGAATTTCATCTGAAACAGGGTGAATTTGGTTTCCAAAAGGATGAATTTCATCTGAAACAGGGTGAATTTGGTTTCCAAAAGGATGAATCTCATCTGAAACAGGGTGAATTTGGTTTCCAAAAGGACGAATTTCATCTGAAACACGGCGAATTTGATTTGCAAACAGATGAATTTCATCCGAAACAGGATGAATTTTATTTGCAAAAGGGTGAATTTGATTAGATAAACGGCGAATTTGATTTGAAAAGGGATGAATTTGGTGTGCAAACCCCGTATTCGGGCTCTCCATGGATGCGATCATGGTCGAGTATATTCGGGGCATTGCGGGTTAAATCCACATTTCCATGGAGTATCCATGCAACCACCGACTGACTGGCAAAGCCTCGGATATCCAACTATTTTGACGCGAAGATGCGTTCATCCGCCATTTGTGGTTTACATCATTCAAAAGCATCCGAGTAAACCATTCGAACCCGAAATAATTCCTTTCACGAGTCGGTCTTATCTGCTATTCTCAGACCCGCAATGTCCACTAATTGCAGGATAAAATTGACCACGACAACAAATTATGATTCTTTATATTATAAGGAAATTAATGAGCAGTAAAAAATGAAGTATTAAAATGACATTATTCGAATTTCCCACGGGACATTCTTTGAGATACACTTTTATTTGATAACGCAAATAATTGAATCCATTAATGAACTTCAATCCTGCAACCATAATTTATATATATAAAGTCTTACAATTTACATTATAATTTTGTAATCAAGCCTTATCGGTCGATTTTTATTAAACATTTTTCTCTTACTTTTCTGCGTAGAATATGATCACGAAAGGGTCTAGCCGGGTAAGGTAGTCAAAAATGCCCCTAAACCAAATTGGACTTGCGACAGGTCATTCGATAGCTTATAAAAAAAAAACAATCTGTGCCAAGTTTCAACTTTGTATCTCGACTGGGGGGGGAGTAAAGGGCAAAAATCGAAAATCACGTTTTTGCCCAATTTCTTCGAACTCAGTAAAAGAAAAATTCTGAAAAAAATCAGGAACACTTCGGTGAGTAAGGTACATATTATGGAATTTTTTCAGATTTTAATGTTGCAAATCCCAGCTGTGAAAAATAAAAAACGCAAAAAAAAGCCGAAAAATGCCGATTTTGTATTGAAGGAGTCCCGGATCAGCGTTTATATTTTTTGAGTAAATGTGTATTATTAATACTATTGCTCTCAATTTTTTTTAGATTTTTTGTTAAGGTGCGCCGTAGTTAAAAAAAATAAAAACCGGTTTTTTCGGCGTTTTTGCGTTTTTGCAAAAAAAAATTAAGCAAAGTGGGATGCGAACCTACAAAAAAAGTCCGCAGCGTTACAACAGCCTGACACTTGGACCACGGGACCACCGAACCACTTGAAAATAGTCTTTACGCTCTAGGCTCTAATAGCACAGTAATTCCAATTTTCTCTATTTATTTAGTTTCCTTAATTCCTATATTCCTTTGCCGGATGCAAGAACATTGATTACTGCACAAACACTTATTTAATAGAGAATAATACGAAAGTTCGCCCTATAAGTCAATCTAACACGCAAAAACGCCGAAAAAACCGGTTTTTATTTTTTTTAACTAGGGCGCACCTTAACAAAAAATCTAAAAAAAATTGAGAGCAATAGTATTAATAATACACATTTACTCAAAAAATATAAACGCTGATCCGGGACTCCTTCAATACAAAATCGGCATTTTTCGGCTTTTTTTTGCGTTTTTTATTTTTCACAGCTGGGATTTGCAACATTAAAATCTGAAAAAATTCCATAATATGTACCTTACTCACCGAAGTGTTCCTGATTTTTTTCAGAATTTTTCTTTTACTGAGTTCGAAGAAATTGGGCAAAAACGTGATTTTCGATTTTTGCCCTTTACTCCCCCCCCAGTCGAGATACAAAGTTGAAACTTGGCACAGATTGTTTTTTTTTTATAAGCTATCGAATGACCTGTCGCAAGTCCAATTTGGTTTAGGGGCATTTTTGACTACCTTACCCGGCTAGACCCTTTGTACAGAAAACGTCTGACACCCTGTATAATTTTTTTTGCTAATATCTTATAAATATTTCATACTTATAATAAGTTTGTGGGTGATATTATTTTAGTAGTATTAAAGACACATATTTGTCGGTTTAAATAATAGAAATAACATTTATTTAAAATAGGAAACGCAAATATATAATATGACATAAAATACAATGCGAAATTTCCATAAAGCCACTTAGTTTTGTGTAGATAATTTTGCGTCCCGGAACCGTTACATTTTCTTTTTGCAATTTCTGCACGTGGTACTACTTTCACGGTTAACCGGATGTACCATTTTGAACTTTTTACCATTTTCGTCGTCTTGCTTTGATAATTCTACTGTTAAATAAAGAGATCAATAAATTTTGAATGATTACATTTTTAATCAAACGAAGAGAGCTCGGAGGAGAATGGAAGTCGAATACGGCACGAATTAATTCGACGGGGGGGGGAATGCAAATGGAATTAGAGTGATCTATTGCATAATCAGGAAGTCGGAAACAAGTGGTAAGACAAGCATGACGGAGTTAATTTCGGTGGCGAAGTAAATTACCTCGTGAACAGGGTGGTTAGAGGGATGTTAGAGTATCGTATCCAGAGGCGACGGGAGCAATGGCAATAATGACCGTTATCGTGGAAGGCACGTGGCCATTTCGCATGCTCCTTTATCTTCCTATATCGAGATAAGTATCCGCCTCGTCCGCACTCGCGTATATTCCATCCTGGATCCACTCGTTAACTCGGCAAACGCGAATATCGACCAGCTACGTGAATACATTTCCTAGGTTTATCAAATCCTGTAACGTTCGCCTATTTTCTCAACCAGCTATCTCGTACGCGCCAGCGATTTGCACGCGAATCGACCATCGAAACATCCTATTTTATGCGTTTCTTATCCGCAAATCTATCAATGCACTCTCGCGAATATCAAACGAAGATTTATGCGTATCAAATCCCAACGAATCGAAAGATGACGATATCTTTGTATTTTTGTATCCCGATGAATCGAAAGATGACGATATCTTTGTATTTTTGTATCCCGATGACTTGTATGTAGATGACGATATCTTTATATTTTTATCTCAAAGCAGTCAAAATGGCGGGATCCCGGATTTAATAAAAATGTTCAAACTTATAACGCTTCATAAATAAATCGACTAATTGTTTCCTTCCATCCTCCAAGATCCACTCGCGCTAATTCATCTTTTCAAAGATACATCGAATAATTTCGCGGCGTTATTCGAATCGGTAAAACAACTTATCCGTGAGTGACATTAATTGTTTTTTTAGCCCCAAGATTTGTTACGTTCACTCCGGAAAATGTTGGTCCGTAAACCTCGATAATTTAGTTAGATTTGTCCGTTCACGTGCAGGGCTCACGTGGCGCATGCAAATGTTATCACCGCGTCGATCCAACGTCGAGTATCAATTCTGTAGCTGCGCGTGCACGTGACGCAATGATTTCGAGGACCACCGGCGAATAGAATTTTTCCATGCAACCGTGGAAACGCTCCTTGACGTCCTAAATAATCCTAGGGGAAGTTTGCGAAGAGAGAGAAGAAGAGTGTTCCTAGGGAAACCATCGATTTACTGGCTCTTAATAAAAGACATCAGTGGGGGATTCACCTTTTGCACGCTTTTCCGGAACTCCGTGGAATCCCATACTTATAGTCCTATCCATACAGCACGTATATCCACGGATTGCGATTATTACGATGGGTTTGGATACCTTCGTCTTCGAGATGATCCCACGTGGAACGACACCAGGGGACAATGGAGGATTATTTTCGCAAGGAAACAGGATACCTCGGGAAATTGTGTGACAATGATTTTTAGTTAGATACTGAGGAGACACAGTTGTCACTCACCGATGAGTGTAAAGCTATGTATTAGGTCTAGTAATAATTAATATCGTTTTCTAATACATTTTTAAACTGATTTATTTAAACAAAACAATTTAATCAACGATATAGTCGTTGTTGTTTTTAACTACTCGTGCCCAACGCTCAGGTAGCATCTTAATCCGAGGACTATATCGTTGATTAAATTGTTTTGTTTTGGTTAAATAAATTAGTTTAAAAATGTATTGGAAAACGACATTAATTATTACTAGACGTGATAGAATACACGTGGCAATGATACTTCAATATATTTATATGGAAAACTTATATTTATTTGAAATTTTGCGATTTTCGATTTACGTTATTCTTGATAAGGCAAATATTTAATCAACTTTATTCGACTCAATATGGTGCTAGAATGTTTTGATACATCATATACCATCGATTTGGGGCACTTAGGAGCAAAATGGACGACTTTGAAATTTCGACCATTTTTCAAGGTATAACTCTAGGAGAATGAAATTTCTAAAAAATAAGTTGACCAGAGTCAGAGGAGAAACTTCGAAATGTCCCATCGACATTTACGATCGCAGGAGCACGGTACGTCGTTTCTGGATCGGACAAAATATAACCCATCGAATCGTGGAGTTATAGCCGGCAAGGGTTTTCGTGTTTCTGGCATGGCTCCTGAAGAAGGAGACCAACGGTCCTGGTTCTCCTTTCCCGGAGAAAACGGAGGAAGGAAAGAGTGACCCTTCAGGATTTAAATGCGAAAGGACGGCGAATCGTTTCGATCCGACTTTATCTTTTCCCCTTCCACATCCATTCGTAAATATATATATATATATATATATATATATATATATATATATATATATATATATATATATCCATCCTGTACTACGAGATCCGCAATCTGCTTCCATCGTATTTTCCTTTTCGTGATTTTCTTCGTACGCGGTAGAAAGAAAAGGAGAAAGAAAGCCTACAATTTATTCATACAAGATTTCACCTACACACGTGTGCCAGACATTGCACGATATAAACGTGCACGCTTCAATAAAATCCAATAAATAGAGGGACCCAGTCCAGTCGGTAGATTCTGACCACTCTAGCTTGAGCCGTCGTAAATTTCACTCCCCCGCGGAAGGGGCTGTTAAAGCGAAGGAATTAAGAGAAACAACCATTAAATTCGTAGAATGGCCGGGATTCAACGGGATCCCGGTAAAGCCGAGCCATCCGGCTGCGCCTACGTACATCACTTTTCACCATCGACGATTCGAATTAAAGGGGGAAAAACACAAAATAACCATCCTACGGATTCACGGTGACAAACGGTGCGAATGTAATTCCGAAGTCGATCGATGTTACAACGAAGATTGGTTGACACCCTTAAGACGCGAATATGCGATATCGCAAATATATGCTACAGGCAAATATACACGCAAATGTAATACTACATGTGGCTCCGGTACAACACGGTACTCCTACAGCACGATTCGCTAAATCCATTCTTGGTTTGTCGATGTGTAATCATTTTGATTAATTATTGATTATTTTAATAAAGATATTTCTTTTAGTTATGAAAAGGAAATAGTATGCTTTTGTTAATCTTTGGAACCACATTTTTTTACTAGTGAGTTGTTTCTTGTAACACGTATTCGCATAAGACGTCATTCTTATAGAAACTAAAAACACTAATAACACTAATTTGTTATACGGTGGATGGCTGTTTTAGGTGTTTTTATATCTTTTTATGCTGTAGATACGATCCACAGAATTCCTCATAAAAAACCGCATAAAAACAGATATATATTTCTTGGCAAAATTATAAAATTAATGCGGACTCGACTGGAAATAAATCTCTTTTCTCTTAATTCCCAGCAGAAAACATAAAAAGAAGGAAAATAAAAGCACAAGCGCGTTATGCTGTTAAAACTTCCTAGACTTCCTCGATTACTTATTTTCTCTAGCTATTTTCTTCACCGCATAACTTCAAAACCGGTTTAAAAAGAGACTCAGCTGTATCATCTAAATACTGTATAAGGAAAACACAGGATACAAGGATACCGGAAGTGCCACCGATACCAGGAAATACAATGAAGTGCAACGTCAAAGGTTCGAGTCAAGTCAGAATCTTCACCAGACTAACAACGAAGCTGGCAAGTGAAAATGCAAATCCATGCATTGAAGTACAAAGTAACGAATAAAAGTAACGTACACAGAACAAGAAGTAAAAATATGTTCCCGACGTAAATCGTGGGAACACGTACGATAAATATGAAATACTGGTTTCTGGGCAGAAATCACGTCGCATTCAGTCAGAAATAAATCCTGGGCCAAAAGGCTGATAATTATTTCCAAACCCTTACCGGACAGGGATTAAAAGGATTTGCAACGGGATTCGAAAGCGTTCTCGGGTTTTTAACTTGGATGGCGAGAGACTAAAAAAAGTGGGAGAGAGAGGGTGGGAGGAGAGGGGGGGAGGTAACGAAGGACGAACAAGAGTACAAGAGAGGTGAAATGGACGAGGATTTAAAAATCGCAGGACGTGATCGTCGATTTGACCGTTTCTCCCACGTTTGACAGACATCGACCATTACTTTTGACACGCCCTATACGTGCATAGCATGTCCCGGGTTTCCCGCCCTTCGCACTCCCCCGACACGTCACCCCAGTTGCAACAGAAAGGGCGAGAGGGTGGAAGGTTAAAAGAGAGAAAACCTCGCGAGACGTGATTTATTCGTGCTTTCGGGAATCCTTTAAAAGGACCTTCCGCTTCCCCTAACGGCAAAAAGGATACCTCCGGCCGCGCTTCCCTCGGCTACGACACCCGACCACCCCCTTCTTTTTACTGTACTTTTTTCATCTTCTTCCTTCTGCGATTCTACACCCCTTGGTTTTTCACGGGAATTCCTTTGAAACCCGCCGCTTTTATCTCTCGTTACTGGATAAATCTATGTCGACACAGTGCGCTGATTCCGATAACAAGATTGTTTATTGTAAATGGGGTCTTTAGAGTTGTTATCACATAGATCGACAAATACACTACTAAATTATTAAATATCTTGTTTATAAAATGGAATGGATACTTTTCTTTGGGTATATCTGTAGGTCGATGTACGTTGATATTATAAGATAGAAGAGTCGTATCAATTTCGTATATCTTATTCTATATTAATTATACATTTCGCTTAATACGCGATTCGTCGAAGTATCCCCCTTTTTTCATTATTACTATATTACATATTTTCGACATACCCCGACAAGTTTGCGTAATGTTTCTTGCCGCATAGTTCGCCAACCTTCTTGTAGTAAAGTCATTTCTTGCGGGGAAACTAAAAACCGACCGATAGCAATAAACGGACTCGACCGATTTTCAAAGTAACAAAATCTTATTACACCCAGGTGCCAATACAATATGTGTCCGCATGACAAGAAAATAGTTTAATATTAATGGTACAATTATGGACAACGGTTTTATATTCTATTTACTTTCAATGTTCATTCTAACTTTTAAAGTAAACGTCGTACGAAGACAAAGCAAGTGATCCGAAACTTTTGAACGGTAGTGTACATCGTAAAATGAACACCTGGCATTTCGACGAATATATCGTCGCTTCGTATTCATACTTGATTCGAGTGGAATCAAATCAAACTACCGATACATTTTATTCGAAATAAAGGATGAAAAATCGCAGCGCTGTTTAATAATCGGATTCGAGATAAATGACGATGTGGAAGAACGAGGCCAGTTATTCCATTGTCGAGTGAATAATTCATAAAAAACACCGGTAATGTCTGGCTTTTTTCAGAGTGAATAACCTCGCCGGGAGGAAAATAAGAGGGAGTAATTAAAAATGTAAATGCGGGATAATTAACGGGGAGGAAAAATGTGGGTAATAACGGTGTCTGGGTGGGCGGGTTGGGTTTCGCGTTCCGCGTAAAGAGCTTTACGCGGAAGCTTAAATTCGAGGAGAGTCGGTGCCTCGAGCTTCGCGATTCCGAATCGGACGAACAATGGCTTTCGTTAAACCGCCAAAGTATCGCCGAGGAGTTCCACGAACTTTCGTGCAAACGCGTTCCACTTAACCCTTTCCCATCCAAGTCCAGGAATCTCCCGTCAATGCATTTTCAACGTTGCCAAACTACCGTTCGGAAAACATCATGGAAAAGAACAAAATGAAACGTAACACTATAAAACATGTGGAATAAGATGCCTATTTCATTTTGACAGAGTATATTGATTTGAGTAATATTTATGGGATTTTCACTACGGTTCGAATATCGGTAGGACAATTTCAATTAATAAAATTCACTCGTCGAAGTGAAATCATTCTAGAACATGTTTATACATCATATACTATTGATTTCGGCCATTTAGGAGCAAAATTAGCGACTTTGATTTTTTGACAATTTTTGAAGGTATACCCCTTCACATTTTTGCGACTTGGATTTGACCCATTTTTGACCAATAAAAATTTTTAAACCGCTTCTTCCGACCCAATATCGTCCTAGAATATGTTTATACATCATTTACCATCGATTTGGGTCGTTTAGATGTGATTTTTGCGACTTTCATTTTTTGACAATTTTTGAAGGTATACCCCTTCACATTTTTTCGACTTGGGTTCGACCCATTTTTGACCAATACAATTTTTTTAACCGCTTCTTTCGACCAGAAATCGTCCTAGAATATGTTTATACATAATTTACCATCGATTTGGGTCATTTAGAATTGATTTTGGCGACTTTTAATTTTTGACGATTTTTGAAGGTACCCCTTCACATTTCTGCGATTTTGGTTCGACCCATTTTTGACCCAAAAAAATTTTTAAACCACTTCTTTCGACCAGAAATTGTCCTAGAATATGTTTATACATCACCCACCATCGATTTGGGTCGTTTAGAATTGATTTTGGCGACTTTGATTTTTTGACAATTTTTGAAGGTATACCCCTTCACGTTTTTGCGACTTTGATTTGACCCATTTTTGACCAATAAAAATTTTTTAACCGCTTCTTTCGACCAGAAATCGTCCTAGAATATGTTTATACATCATTTACCATCGATTTGGGTCGTTTAAAAGTGATTTTGGCGACTTTCATTTTTTGACAATTTTTGAAGGTATACCCCTTCACATTTTTTCGACTTGGGTTCGACCCATTTTTGACCAATACAATTTTTTTAACCGCTTCTTTCGACCAGAAATCGTCCTAGAATATGTTTATACATCATTTACCATCGATTTGGGTCATTTAGAATTGATTTTGGCGACTTTTAATTTTTGACGATTTTTGAAGGTACCCCTTCACATTTCTGCGATTTTGGTTCGACCCATTTTTGACCCAAAAAAATTTTTAAACCACTTCTTTCGACCAGAAATTGTCCTAGAATATGTTTATACATCACCCACCATCGATTTGGGTCGTTTAGAATTGATTTTGGCGACTTTCAATTTTTGAGAATTTTTGAAGGTGTACCCCTTTACATTTTTTCGACTTGGTTTCGACCCATTTTTGACCAATACAAATTTTTTAACCGCTTCTTTCGACCCAAAATCGCCCTAGAATATGTTTATACATCATCTACCATCGATTTGGGCCATTTAGGAGCAAAATTGGCGACTTTTAATTTTTGACAATTTTTGAAGGTATACCCCTTCTCATTTTTCCGATTTTAGATTGATCCATTTTTTGACCAGAACAAATTTTTAATCCACTTCTTTCGACCCAAAATGATCCTAGAATATGTTTATACATCATATACATACCATCGATCTGGGCTACTGGGCTAATGCCTTTCCCGTATGTCATCTTATTATGTCTTTTCAAACTCTCTACACGAGAACGTAAAAAGAAATTCGAATTTCATCATCTCTAACTCTATTCCAATGTAATTTCAAAATGGAAACCACCACCAGACACAAATCGCAGTGCTATTTACATTATTTATTACGCACAGTCCGCGTCGAACATTGCCGTACAAAGATACAGGTTAATAAAACAAGATGAATAAATCTTCCTCGCCGGATGCGCGAGACTCTGTTTTCGGATATATTAATCCGATAATATATTAATACATAACTCGGGAAACGAAATTCGAGTTAGTGTCAGGTGAAACGTTAACGGATTCAGACGACGAAATCTGACGAGAATGAAACTGCACCTCTCAAATTGTACCCGTATTTGGCAACTTCATATAAAGGATCAAAATTCGAGACTCGCGAAACAGTTCCAGGATTAGAAGGAGCAGCGAGGAATCAGAACGCGGAACTTCCGGCACTTAACGGAAGACTTTAAGTCTCGCGACTTACTAATTGTTACTTTGTGTCTTAAGACACCGGGCGAATATATTCAGGTGCATTGTCTGATATTTGATGCAGCAGATAGAAGGCGATTATATTATTAAAAAATATTTATTATATGCATCGTTAACGCCAGGGAATAACTGTGCGTAGTAACTCGGACTTTTCAGTGGAATAAGTCTGCCCGGCATGTTATTCAGTAGAATAACCCTGTTATTCAGTGAAATAACCCTGTTATTCAGTGGAATAATCCTCCACTGTGTTAGTTCCTGCCACGCGAATTCCTACAACGCCCTAAATATATTTCGACCATTTTTTTACATAACACGATTCTTGTACAACACGGTATATAATAAAATGTGGGAATTCACCGTTTCTTCTGTTTCGTAATTATTAAAATATAAAAAACAATATTTGACGTGATAATAATCATTCTAGTTTCGACCATTTTTTACATAACACGATTCTCGTACAACACGGTATATAATGAAATGTGGGAATTCACCGTATCTTCTGTTTCGTAATTATTAAAATATAAACAACAATATTTGACATGATAATAATCATTCTTATTTCGACCATTTTTTACATAACACGATTCTCGTACAACACGGTATATAATAAAATGTGAGAATTCACCGTTTCTTCTGTTTCGTAATTATTAAAATATAAAAAAGAATATTTGACATGATAATAATCATTCTAAACACATTGTTTATATTATTCGTCTTATAAGAGAATTTCCCTCGTATAACAGGATTTCCTATAAGGCGATTTCATAAAACGCGTAAGGAACTACTAAGAGGACCAAAATGACTAGTTTGCATTTTTTAGTGAAATTATTCGATTATACCACGGCGAATTCTTTGAGATTTGATATGCTTTTATTTGAAACACATAACGCGAATAATTGAATACATTAATTAACTTCATTCCCCCAGCCACAATTTATATATAAATAAACGTCAATAATAATTTTTTCAAAGACAGTAAAAAGACATAAAAAAATGTTACATCGCGGAGACTTCTGTTTTATTTGGTTCCCAGTCCGATTATGTTTCTACGAGTAGTTTGCATTCGCATAGAACTCCGAGTGTCTAAAATACATCCGATACCAACATAAAAATTGATTTTCCCGCGGAAGTTAAATTTGAGATCCCGGAAAGGTGAAAAGTTTCATAGAGAATTGATCGATTAAAATATCCCTAAGAAATAATAAAGAATAATGGAAGTCCGATAGAAAAGTTCCTTCTGACACCGCAAAGTTCCCGAACTGTTGGGCTGCCTGAAAAATGATATATCGGGGAACAATGAGAAATTGCAAAAAATCGTTCGATACCGGTATACAATTAAAATATGTATTGTTCCGGTAACAATCAGTCTCTTTATGAACTAAAAGCAATTGATACAGAACTTGGTAACAATCGCTTCTTTTATACGTTGGTCAGCGTTCCAACGCAATATCAATTCCTCCTAGCAAGCACCGGCAATTGTTTCATGCTGAACAATTAATACCGTTTATTATCCACCGAATATTTTTATCCCGGTGTACAATTCGCGATACCAGCCCCGGCGAGATGTAATTTATCGGTACGAAAAATCGATAAGTCGGCGAGATAGAAAATACGAGGGATGCTGGGTGGTCCAGAATGATATCGCGTGATCCCACGGCGACGATCCGTCTCCGAACTTCGAGTAGTCCGAGAAACGCCACGCGAACACGGATTTCGGACCACGATGGAGGTTTCTACAGGATCGTCCCAAAAATATTTCGCCTTCGTCGATTCCACTAATCTCAATATTTAATGTTCTTTTTGTTGTTATTATTATTATTATTATTATTACTATTATTAAGACAATATTACTAAAACTCGAATCAAATATATCGCTAATATTCGTAAAATTGTCAATATTTTTAATATTTCGATAATGATGTAAAGTAATGAATAGTAGAGAGCTGAAACAGTTTTAATTTTAGACGTTATATTTTAGTCGTTACGAATGCGTATCACGAGGTATCGTATAACACGAAGTGTTAAAGCACGAGGCACGTGTTGTGATTCGTCCAAAGATTTTAGGAACAGCCTGTACGAGTTCGAAGACTCCAGGGAAGGGGAACGTCGAAAATGGAAGAGATAATAAATATCGGCCGATCGGTCTCCATTTCTCCAAACTTTTCACGATCGTCCGCGGAGAATACATTTCCCTTCCCAAGTGTGAATCGGGGAGGGTTACAAACACCAGGGATACCAACATCAGGGTTGGGTAAATCCGAACCTCAGAACGACCCATCGAACTGACCAGCGCCGAATATTTTCATGCAAAACAAACTCAACCATCGCCAATCGAGGGTTGGGGGTGGTTGGGAAAGAAGACAAGAAAAGGGGGGGTAGTTTCGAGATCACGGTGACAAGCTTTCCGGTAGCTTTGAAGAATGTCTTTCGAAGATGTACACCACCGGTCATAAGTTTGGGATCACTTACTATCGTTAAACAAATTATGAAATATCTTGTCTATAAAATGGAATGGATACTTTTCTTTGAGTATATCTGTAGGTTGATGTACGTTGATATTATAAGATAGAAGAGTCGTATCAATTTCGTATATTTGATTCTATATTAATTATACATTTCGCTTGATACGCGATTCGTCGAAGTATCCCCCTTTTTTCATTAATACTATTTTACATATTTTCGACATACCCCGACAAGTTTGCGTAATGTTTCTTGCTGCATAGTTCGCCAACCTTCTTGTAGTAAAGTCATATCTTGCGGGGAAACTAAAATCCGACCGATAGCATTTTAAAGTAAACGTTGGAATGAAGACAGAGCAAGTGATACCAAACTTATGACTGGTGGTGTATTTGCAGGGTGCGAACGACGAGGAAAAAAAACACGACTCCAATACGAAGGAACTTATGAAGTGTGCTGATAATTAAAACCGCGGAAGAATTTAAGATAATCGTGATCGTTAAGGTGGCAGAGAGAACAATTAATTGGCGATAATCCGGCGATAAACTCGCGGAGATTAGAATAAAATGAAAAGCAGGTGGCGGAAATGGTGAGAGGGTAGTTAAATATTCACGACCTCGTTTGTACTCACGAAAACCGCAATGTAAGAGTAACTTTCCGGCTAAAACTTAACTTTCCCGTCCTTCCTTTTTTTTCACCGGGGGAAACATTGAGGAAACTCACCACGTGCCGGAAATTCCAGAATCCGCCTCAGAATTCAGTCCTGCAACAAGGTAGAAACGATCTAATTAGCGCACCGTTCAGGACACTCGTAATTACAACTTAATAAACGCGGAAAAAATATTCGTCATTTATGTATTATATGTATTATTAACACTAGAAATACGAACAATATTTTCAGCTATATTTATATTCACGAATATGTCCTTAAAAATAATAATGCATAGAAAACATCAATTAATCGATTCAGTTACATCTATTATACACCATGGACACTAAACAATCTCGGAAAATAGAAACTTATCAATTTTGATGTTTTATTAAATCATGTGGATCCGTCATTTTGACGATTTTAGTAGTTCTGGTGTTACTATAAATATTGATTTACTTATTTATTTATTAACGGATTGAAACCGTGTGTTTAACATCGTATTACAAAGCACATGATAATTGAATTTAATTCAATTTAATTTTACGGATCCCTCATTTTTACGATTTCAGTAGTTCTAATGTTACAACTCGTGTAACATGGTGTTACTAATAATATTGATTTACTTATTTATTTATTAACATATTGAAACCCTATGTTTAACATCATGTTACAAAGCACATGATAACTGAATTTAATTCAATTAAATTTTACGTATCCATCATTTAAACGATTTCAGTAGTTCCAGCGATTTAATTATTACTCTAGTAACTCAATAATTAACTACCCTTTAGTAAACAATACAAACTGTTTCACATTTCCGTTGTAATTATCAATAATCTTATCGTATAAATTAATAGCATGCCTAAAATAACAATATAGACAGAAAAAGGTCAAAGGAATCGCAATATTAATTAACAGTCATAATAATTCTATTAATGCAATTCAATTTGCTGCATGTCATACGGTGCAATTCTTGACGAAGAGGAACACAGTTCCTTTTAAAGGAAACCACTGTGTTTATTTGAAATGTAGCGATAATAATATAACGGGGTAACATAATGGGGAATATTAATATTAACGGGGCAACATAACATCGGGTGAAATTTCGACCTTGAACCAAAAAGGTCGACAAACTCGGTTTTGCGGGGTTCCCTTCGTCCCTTCGTGAAAAGTCAATAATGGCAGGGTGGTCGAAGTCGGTGGTCGAAGGGCCATTCTACACCGAACAGGCCGACCTTTCCTACGGTCTTCGGGATTCGAGTCCAGTAATTGCCGCGGCAATTACCACGAATTACGGCGATAATTACCATCATTATGCGGTGCAGTAATTTTGGTAATTACTGCAGTAAATCGTAAGCTCCGATTGCAACCTCTCTTATTCTATCGGCAGGGGATAACCCTGGGAGTTCCTCGTCGGAAGGAGAATTCGGGGTTCGCAAAAATTCCTACTTTTTTGTTCTCTCACAAAAAAATCACGGAATCGATGAAGAAGTGGAATTTGTTCGTTGATTTGGCTAATATTTGTTTATATATTATATATTATATATATAATCGTGATAATATGTATACAGTGTGTACAATTAGAGTAAAAACGTTTTACACTTTTTACTAAAAGTGAATTTCTAAAATATAATAAATTTGAAGATATAATATAAATTAGATACATAATGTACGCAATTAACTCTTTGTATTATATATGTGCATAAGTTCGCACCGTTTTATGAAATCAAATGAATTTGATCTTTCTTTTAAGAAGAATAGTTTTTAGTGTAAAAAATATTGGAGAATATTTTTTGTAAAATGTATTTTCTTTAACCGCGTTAAGGCGTTTAAATAATAATACAAGTACAGTCGTGTCACTTTTGAATCCGGTTTTGAAGTTATACGGTGAAAGAAAAAGGCAAGAAAAAAGTATGTCGTCCAAGAAACCTAGGAAGTTTTAACAGCGCAACGCGTTTACCCATTTAGTTTCGTTCTTTTTATGTTCTTTTTGTTAGGAATTAAGAGAAAAGAGAATAATTCCCACACACAAATAAAGCTTTTCTCATTCGAATTTAAGATCCTTTTATACATAAACAAAACAAAACAACTGAATACATATAATTTACTTCTTTCATCCTACTGGTATATCAACAAATTATCCCCGCCTTTACCAAGAAACCTATATCTTTATTCGTGCAGTCTTTTTACGCGAAACTCCGTGGAACACATGAATCGCATAAAAAGAGACTCGACTCTAGCATTCAAATATAAGAATCGTAATCAAACATTCACCTAAACATTCCAATACATTCCACCTAAAATAGCAAAAAGCGCGAAAATAATTCGCGGCACAAATCAGGAAATGAAAATGCAGCTAATCGAATATTCCATAAAAACGCGACGGTGTATTAACGGAAGGGCGACACGACGAAAAAAAAATCTAGCTGGTTTCCCGGTGACGTTTACGATACGTTCGTCGAAATTCTGTCTAGGATTTCTTTTTTGAGGTGTTTACCATTCGCTATAAACATTGGTTCGCAGGTTGGTTACGATGGGGTTGGAAGTATTAACCCGTATCTGTTACGGGTGTGTTCGAAGGGTTTTCAGGTTGGGTTGGGTTGCAAAATTGTCTGCAACGTTCGGGTGGTTCATAAATTCCGAAATGGTCGATGACAATTCGCGGCATTCGCCGTGGCAGTGCGGCGCACCGGTAATCATTTGAAACGCACCAGCTGCAACGCTATTTCCGGGGGAAAAAAAACATTTCGTTAAAGCGGCAACGACGATCGGATATGTTCCGTGGTTGGGGGGATGGGGGGGGGGGGGGTTTGGAAATGGGCAAGTTTCACGTGAATTAGGCGGCTTAGCGTTGTGACAGATGCAGGAATTCTGGGGAACGATTCGAATCTATCTCGACGTTTGTCACACCGATAGACAAACCGTGCCATCCAACGTCACCGGAAACCTTTTATTTTATCGGAACTTCCCTGTTTTCGAATCTAATCGTATGTGCACTTTAGTTTACCCAATTCGCTTCCTCGTTTTATATTGGATTTGGATTTGTGACACGATTTATCTTCGATTTTTTTTTAGTCCGAATTAAACCCTATCGCGGTGAAACGAGAGTAATTCGCGTTGTTCCTCGTAATTACTACCTCGTTTCCAAAAATATGGTATACATTTGTGGACATCTTTTTTAATTAATTATTAATACGATTACCAACATTATTGCTTTAACCCTTATTCTAGTACGTGGTTAATTATTATAATCAAAAAGGGTCAATTACTAGTTTTTCATTTTTCAGAATGATCAACTTCCGAAGCAATTAATGAATTTCTAAAAACGGGTATACTATTTTATAACATTAATTTTGAAAGAATTAATCTTGTTACATTATCTAGAAGGCTTAAGGAGTATCTTCAGGCATCGACACAAACTAGTTAATGACGAGTTAAAGTTAGGTTGTAATGTTTCATATTCTTATAAATAAATGTCTATTAAAATCACATTATCCGTTGATATAATTAATCGATCTTTGAATTATGTTCATTAAGAACTGATTAATCTTGCATTTCTCCCAAATGTTCATCGTATCGAATCATCTGCAACTCCGTCTCGCTGGCAGACGGCTTGTTAAAATAATTATAATCATCTTTCTCAAATATCTCATTTTTTCCCCGATTATCATTTGGTCGCTTTGATCGATCGCCGAGAGATTGGAATACTTCCATCGAATCGAGGAGAGATTTTTTCTCTCGGTTATCAGGCCGCGCGATCGGTGAACAGCATTTTTGTGGTTTCCAATTGGCACAATATGTCGTCTCAGGACATACGTTTCTTTTTTTTCGTGATCCAACAGTGATTTCCACCTGTGAAATTGCGACGTGCTCTCATCCGATGCCCGATCAACCGAAAACCGGTACTCGAGTATCCACCATACATCGCTGGATTTTTTCATTATTTCCTGCTCATCGTTTTGCGAACTTTATAACCGTGAAATGAACAAAAGTACGATGACTAACTGGGGGAGGGGGGGCACGGAAGGAAATTGGAGGTGGATCAAATGCGAGGTTTGTCGTTGCAACGATATCAAGTGATACGACCTTAATACTGGAACTATCGGCGATATATTCAGCAATGTTTGTAGATTTTTGTGGAAGTCTTTAAAAAAAAGGGATGAATGGAAGAAATAAATTGATCGATTTATTTATGTCCATTGCTCAACGTGGACCGCGAAGAATCTCAAATAGTTAATTGCGAGTGCAAAACGATGACTCTGATTTGCAAAAGGATTAATTCCGAGTGCAAACAGGCGAATATGATCTGCAAAAGAGTTAATTTGAAGCGCAAAAAGATGACTTTGATCTTCAAACGCGTTGATTTCGAATAAAAATAGATGAACATGATCCGCAAAATAATTAATGTCGAGTGCAAAACGGTAACTGCAATTTGCAAAATGGTTAACTTCGAGTGCAAAACGATGACTGTGATTTGCAAAAGGATTAATTTCGAGTGCAAAAACGATGACTGTGATTTGCAAAAAGGATTAATTTCGAGTGCAAAAAGGTGACTTTGATCTTCAAACGGATTGATGTTGAATGCAAACAGATGAACATGATCCGCAAAATAGTTAATTTCGAGTGCAAAACGGTAACTGCAATTTGCAAAATGGTTAACTTCGAGTGCCAAAACGATGACTGTGATCAGCAAAAGGGTTAATTTCGAGTACAAAACCTGTCGAATCATATCGATATATCGACGTACCGTCGGTGTACATTCGATAATGCAATATACTCGACATGTTGGCTGCGCGTAACATAATTCTATCTCGTAGCTCGGTCCGCTGATACACCGATTTCGATCGGCATCCAAAGTCACGACTGTTACTCCGCTGTTTCAAGGTAACGATGAAATGGAATAGTAATTCGATCACCGTTTCCCACCCAATGGCAACACTGCCTTTACAATCACCTCTTACTTCCCTTTGATCTACCCACAATAGGCATTCGTTGTGTTTCCTGATAGAATTGTTAATTAACGTAGAGCTATGACAGTGGTACACGAATGCATATCGTGGTTCACGTTGTTCAGAGATTTTGTTCGAGAATTTCCATTGTAGTGCACGCGCTACCGGTTTAATTAAATGGCGCCCTTAGAAACGCGGAAAGAACTATTAAACTCTAATACGGAAATGGCCATCCGCAATCCAACGTTAGCCGAAACTTCTTACTTCGAACTAACTGGGAACTATGATTTCTGTTATTTCCGGTGCAATAGTGTTCCACCTGCTGTTGGAACACGACTGAAGTCAATTAAACAACTTTCCCGCTTGAATGGGAAAGGTTGATGGTTTCTGTCTTTTATGAATTAAACTTACTTCGTAAAGTATATCGTTATTAACTCATTCAATATTTCGTGATTACATTAAGTACACTACTGGACAAAAGTTGGGGATCACTTGCTTTGTCTTTATTCGAACGTTTAGTTTAAACGTTAGAATGAACGTTAGAAGTAAATGGAATATAAAAGCTTTGTACATTTTATCATTTTACCATTAATATTAAACTATTTTTCGATTCGATTTTAGCAGCAACGCTACCAGTATTCGTGCGCGATTTTCATCCTCGACACGTTTTCTTTGTAGCCCGTGGCGTTTAGTTTTAAGAGGAGCGCGATGAAAGGGACTCGGATCCAGTAACTCGCAAGGAAGAAAACTGGCAAAAGGCTGCTCTTCGAAATTCCGAAAGTTAGGAAAGTTTTATGACACGCGAGGAAGATCCGGGGAGGGGTCGATCACCCCGCAACCGATTCTCCGAGAATGTTTCATCGACTGCTTCCGCACGAGTTAAATATATTTGTCTCGTAAAATGACATTATTTATTGAAGTAATATTCGAATATCATATTTTACGTCATAATCGAATATCATAATTTTACGCGTCTTGCATTCGCTCGAAAATGTCACGGAAAAAATACAAGTGGATTTGCGAGTATAGAATTCGAGGGGCATTAAGGTGGATAATAAGATATTAATAAAAGATTTCCGAGCGTCCGACTAATAATACTAGAAATAACTTTTTAGGAAACCCTATAAACTGTAATTTATATAGATATTTATATAAATAGAAAGCGGCGGGATAAGAAATGTTAACAGTTATAATTTCATTTCTTATATTAGAATTATTATATATTAAACTGTATTGTATATAAAACATTTTTAATGTAAATTATATATATGTGAATGCGAAATGAGTAATGCAGCGAAAATTTTGCAAATCAAGCTTTTCTACAAATCTATTTTTTGCTATCAAATATTCACAAAAAATATCTGCCAAAAACATTTACAACTATATAACTCAATAAATCTTTCAGGTGTTAAATAAGTATTTCATATTAATTTTGTCATTTTATGTTCAAGTATTATTACATAACTGAAATAAAATTATTATATCGGAACAGTAACTTTACATTGGATTTTATTTTAATTGCAGTAGCTTAAGAAAGCAAATTTATAGAAAGCTTGATTCGCATACTGGTTCATTTGGAATGCAAAAGGATGAGTATGATCTGCGAAAGGATTAATTTGGAGTGCAAAACCTGATTAATAATGAAAACCAATGTTTTCGCGAAAGTGTCAAGGAAGTTTTATCAAAAGCGTCTATTTATCTTTCTTACAAAACAGGTTGAGAACAGTTCAGCTCATAAACGGCAGCGAGCCGAAAGACTTTGGTCCGAACAGGGTTGCCTCGACTACGTTCAGCAGAGCTCGGCGATGGCACCCTTCTAAGTAAAACTGGGTCACCGAGATTGATGGTTTTTCTTCCATCCTTGAGATCTTCCAAAAATACCGGGGACATTCATAAATTTCGTAAACATCATCAGGTGAAAGGCGTCCTAATGTCGCTTACAACAACAACAACAAAAAACCCTCGAGATTGTTAATCCCTCGAATGTCAAGGGAAGGTCCTACGGATAAGGATGGATTTTATAGCCACGATATCCTTTGATAAATATATTCGATTCTTTCCTACAACGAACACGGAACGGGGGACTATTTCGAGGAATAATTTTTTATAAACTCCTGTAAAATGTAATTGATAAAGTGACGGGGTAAGTATGGAATTGTCATTTATTATCGTTCGGTAATCTCATTATAATTCTATTGATCTTGTAAGGGTCTTTAAAAAATATTAAGGTGAGAATCTCTTAGCGAAATTGTGAAAAATGTTGTCGATTAAAATGATATTTTTTAAGATTATAATAACGATATATATATATATTAATTATAATCATAATTAATATTATTATAATATATACAATATAATTGTAATATTAAAGTAAAATTATGACTGTAAAAAGTTCCTGCAATTTCGGGAAGAAGTTCTTACCATTCTTTTTTTAAGAGATAAATATTTATATTATATATATATTTAATATTTATTTATATTATATATACATATATTTATATTTATATATATGTATATACATATATATATTTATCTCTTAAAAAAAGGATGGTAAGAACTTCTTCCCGAAATTGCAGGAAATTTGTACAGTCATAATTATACTTTAATATTACAATTATATTGTATATATTATAATAATATTAATTATGATTATAATTAATATAATTAATATTAAAGTAAAATTATGACTGTCAATTATAATTAATATAATTAGTATTAAATTAAAATATATATATGTATATCATACATGAAAATATAATACAAACATAAAACAATATAATCATATTATTAAAGTAAAACTATGACTGCCAAAATTCCCTGCAATTTCGGGAAGAAGTGCTTACCATTTTTTTCTTAAGAGATAAATAACATAATTCACGAATATTTAACGTCCTGTTATAAGAATATATTAAGACAATTAATTCAGGACTAATAAACGGAATAATGATAAAAAATGTCCCACGTGACGATCGTGACGTGGAACGAACCGGAATCGGCGGTGGGAAATCGAATTTGACAAAGTAACCCGATGGAGTCAAAAACTCTCAAACGTGTCCTTCTGACCAATGAGACCGTCGAATCGGGATACGCCAGGATTCAAGTGCCGTAAAAGCGATTCGATTTGCACAACCGCCCTCCGATTCCACCCTTTCATCAAACTCTCTCTTTCTCTCTATCCGCACCCCTTCGCCAGTTTTCCTGGCTTCCCTGGTTTCCCTGGCTTCCCACTCATCTCTGATTCCATCGTTCCTCTGTCTCACGTTCACGTAATTTCCTACCACACTTTCCGAATTTCTCCTCCTTTACTTTCTCCCAAAGGCATTGATTTCCTATTCCTTTCTCGCCGATAACGAACAAACGAGGTTCGGGGACCTAACAAAAAAGGCTGGGCTGGGGAAGGGTGAAAGATAGAACCAGAATGAAACCCGATAGATGCGAGGAACGAGAGCGATAGAAGTAGTAATAAGAGAAAAAGGGAAAGACAGAGTACACAGGTACAAAGTGCGAGAGAGAGGGAGCAAGAGAGAAAGGGAATGAGAGACGAAAATGAACGATACGTGATAATCACCACGGAAACCATCAAACGAAACGCCCTTTGGCTTTGCCTCGCACGATTAGCTTACTTGCATCGACAGTCAAGAACAGGAGAAAGAGAGGAGCAGTGGAAAGCAGAGAGAAAAGTGAACGAACGAGGAACGGGAAACGACCAAATCAGAAAGAACCAGATGAAATCGGATTGATCGATGGTCCATAAATACGTTCCCAAGCGTGATGATTAAACGTCCCTCTGCGCTACCATCAAACCCGGTTTCTAACGGCTCGTTTGTTTACCGCGTTTTACGTTTCGAACTAGGATTTCACCAGATTGACAACGAAACGGAATCCAGTGGAAACCGATTTTTTTTCAAACGGATTCGTCTCCGACAAATTAGAAGGCGACTGATTCGCCGTTAGCTCCATGATTGCGTTGTTATTGACTCGTTTTCAAAGAGTTTACGCACTTATGGTAATTCGATGTTAATTTTGATTCTTAACAATTTTGACTATGGTGTGTTTTAAGAAACAGCCATTAACATCGCAGGATGCGATATTCGAGAGACAATAGTTGACATTAAATTCTGTTGATAAAAATCAGAAAAATCGAGGACGTTATTCGATCGGTGTTAACACATTGCGTACGGATCACGAGATATCTCGTTTTATAATGCTTTCTTATACGCGCGTATCGACGAGTCGACAAATGAAAAATAATCTGATTTGTTTGTTACGTTGCCATGGTAACGAAGCCATGCGGCAATTATGAAAAAAGGATCTCGATATATATATATATAAAACATATAGTAATATTTAAAAATGTATCAATGTGAGTTAAGAAACTGCAATCAAAATGCATTGTACAAGGTTTTCTTGGCTGGCTGAATTTAGTATAAATTTTAAGATCGAAGAGAAAGTAAGGATTCTAAAATTCGTACAAGTTAGGTAAAATGAACGCTTCGACGGCCGAACCTACAAAAAACCAATATTTTGGGAATTAAAAAACGCCAATATACTCGGAAGAATTGGAAGGCAGTAACTCAAAAACAGTTAAAATGGATCAGCATACAAACGTCAAATCTACGATCTCGAAATATTTCTATGATGCCGGTCTAAGATTTCTAGTGCGAAGTCACATTTACGTGACAGCGGCCGTTAACCCATTGACTGCCAACTACGAGATATCTCGTAGTAAGCGTCTGTACCAAAACTGCCAGCTACGAGATATCTCGTAGTGGGTGCTGCAAGTTTAGATTGGCTACAAATAGCTATTTGAGTTAGGAACTATTAGAAAGGATGAATGAAAAATGTATATAGTGTAGAGAACATATTGATTATCAATTCTTATGATTAAAATTATTATTAAAACTATTCAAATTATATATCATAATTATATATATATGATTTTTTTCAATAAAAATACTGTAAATGCCATTGCAATATGATATCAGTTACTTAATATTATTATATTTTGTAAAACTTCATGTTTTCTTTCAAATAAAACCGTGGCACCCAGGGCAGTCAATGGGTTAAAGTGTTAAGCAAAAATTCCGGGGCAATTTTGGTTTGGGCACCTAGAAATAGCCTGTTTGTAGGGTGCCACTATATTCCATCTCGAGCGAACAAAACCCCTATTGCAGGGGTTGGTCCCGTTGCACGTATGCATCGTACTTAATCCGCGTTTTATGCCTCGGTGGTTGAAAGCGTGATTCAATTACGACGCGAGGGTGGTTGTTAGATCCACCGTCGAGTCCCATGCACACCAATGCCGATCTCAATCCTCCGTTCATCTCCGTACCAACAACCCCCTGCCACTCGCTTGCTTCCATCATCCCCTAACATCTGGAATGCGAGAATTACCTCGCGCCAGTAGAAATACGTGTCCGAGGTTCTCACGCAGCGTGAGCGTGTCTTCCGTGTGGTTCACGGGAGGTCATCGAATGGGGAGGGAAGAAAAACGAGGGGATGGAATATCTGAATACACGCACGAACACCACCAACATCGCCACCCCACCCCCTATGGAAATTTAGAATGCGTATGAAGGGTTCAAAATTAATTTCCGGCTAGGCGAATGATGAAGCGGGGGCACGGTATTACGATCGCCACGGGATTCCATTCTGATATGAAATTGAGGTTAATGGACTGAAAAAATGAACTCGGATTTTCAGTGAGATCAACTCTTTTTAAGATGTGAGAATGAAAGGGATAATTATTTTGTGCATTAAATCTAACATGGTAATAGTATCTGGTTCCTTTATATTTTAGGTTAGGACTGGGTTAGGTCTGAGTTGCTCCTGGTTAACAGGTTTCAAGTTACGATTCTGCAGTGTAATCAGATATATATAATATACGTATATGTATATACATAATATATGTACAGAGATATATAAAATAAACCACATTATTCTATAAAATTGCTTACAAAATCTATTCACAAATACATAACCTACGATAAAATGTAAAAAAATGAGATATTAATTAGACAAAATCACTGAAAGGCGACGTTTTGACATACGATAGGCGGGTGTCCACTCAATTTTTACCCCGACTGTATATATATATTATATTTCAAAATTATGTTTTAAATGAACCGTCGGAACCTGAATCGAAAATCGGGTGCCGAATCGCAAATCGCAGATTAAGTTTTCTAACAAATATAATTAAATCCATTTATTTATCGATTATTCACCATCCATCCTTATTTTTAAGGACATATACGTAAGAATAAAAACATCGCTGAGTGTATTGTCGGTAATTCCAGTGTTAAATCAGGGCGTGTTTGAATTAAACGAAAGGGTAACAATAAATAATAAATGTTAACGAGAGGATTAACTTCTCGGTGAAACATGAATCCATAATGGCAGTGAGGTAACGAGCATAATGTTTACTTAAAGATGCATCTACCACGGTGGAGATGCACACAAGTTACCACGACATGCATCAACACGGTAAGCACGTTTACAGCGCTACCAATTCTCGGAGGCTACGAAATGTAACGGCTAATGGCTCGAGTGTGTTTGCCGAGTGTCTAAGTATAAACGCAACAGCATTACACATCGACTGTGTGTACCAAAGTTGGCATGCGTGTCTTTGTAGATTCCCTCTACGAAGAAGACAATGCCACTGGAAGCCAAGTCCCCTTCGTCTGAACTCCGCTAAGTGAAAACAACCCCTTTCAGGTAGCAGGCGGATGATGATGGAAAAGATGTGAAAGAAACAGGGAAATATATAATATTCGAATTAATATAATAAGAGAAATTAATATCAATTCTTCCTGTTTTTCGTATAACGAATTAGATCAAATATATTGTTTTTATCATTCGATTTATTATTTTTATCATTTGATTTATTATTTTTATCATTTATCATTTTACGATTTTAAAGCTCAACTTGTCTTTGCTGTTCTTTTATCCAATTCTTAGAATTTAAGAAACCTTTCTTGCCATTCTTTGAAACCGGGATTAACACGTTGAACACCATGGCGGTCACCGGTTACCACTGATGCCAATATTACTAAAACTCGAGTCAAATATATCGCTAATATTCGTAAAATTTTCAATATTTTTAACGTTACGATAACGATATAAAGTAATCCATTTATCGTAGAGCGCTTAAACGGTTTTATTTCTAGACGTTACATAGACTTTACGGGCGCGTATCGCGAGGGATCGTATAACACGGATTTCAGTCCGACAGTCTACAGTCAGTTAACACTTTAAGCGTCACGCCGGAATGCGGGTTATATGATACCTCGATACCAATATGTTACGCGCCCTACGATACATTAATTACTTTCCATCGTTATGGTAACATTCAAAGTATTATTATTTTAACGAATATTAGCGATATATTTGATTCGAGTTTTAGTAATATTAGCATCAGTGGTCACCGGTGACCGCCATGGTGTTCAACGTGTTAAAATCCCGTCGTGGAAAGAAGAAGAATAAGAATAAGAATAAGAAAGGGAGAGGAGGAAGAAGAGAATGAAGAAACCAGGGGTGGAATACCCATGGGGGATGAAAGGTCGCGAGGGTGAATTCCTACGTGATCGTGGACTGGCAGCAGGGGGTAGGCTGGCAGTATGGAATTACGAAGTTTAAGACAAAATGGATTCGCGGAATCTGAAATAGAAAATTCCCTGGCTAATACCACTGCAGGATTCTCATTCTCCTCGCATAACCTTCGTCATCCGGGGACGCGGTTTTCTTCGTATTCCAACAGTGGAGGGTTTCCATCTGCCATGAAACTACCACGGAGAAAAAGGAAATAAAGGAAGATGAATGAAATCGGTCAACTTCCTTCGAATCGTTTCTCATCCTTTTTTTATCACTCTCTGCGTTTCACCGATAAATAGAATTATTAGGGGTACCGGAAAGTAATCAATCATTTTCCACATACTTTATGAAACTGCAATTACTGTTTCATATTAAACATTTATTTAATTATATACGAGCTTCCCCTTTTAATATCAAAAATTGAACAAAATTACGGGCGTAGAAACAGTAAGAAAATATATAATATACAAAACATAAAATAGAAATGAAACAAAACGAGAAGAAATTAAAAAGATAATAATATTCTTATAAAGGAGTACTATTCTTCATTAAAAACTTAGAACGATCTATCGAGAAAATATTCTTGCAATATTACATGATTAACAAAGTATAAATAATAATATTCTTTTATAATATAATATACTTTACCAAAATATAAATATATCTATAAGCCTGGAAAAATACGTTGAAATAAATATGCATAAATATTTAAAAAATATTTAAACATTTATTTAATTATATACGAGCTTCCCCTTTTAATATCAAAATTGAACAAAATTACGGGGGTAAAAACAGTAAAAAACACATAATATACAAAACATAAAATAGAAATGAAACAAAACGAGAAGAAATTAGAAAGATAATAATATTCTTATAAAAGGGTAATATTCTTCATTAAAAAATTAGAACGATCTATCGAGAAAATATTCTTGCAATATTACATGATTAACAAAGTATAAATGATAATATTCTTTTATAATATAATATACTTATATAATATAGCAAAATATAAATATATATATAAGCCTCGAAAAATACGTTGAAATAAATATACACAAATATTTAAAAAATATTAACACTTCCGCTGTCCATGATATATCAACGAAACGTTGGAGTCACGAATGGCAGAAAAGAATGGAAACCAAGGTGAAAATAAGGTCGAAGAGGTTCCAGTCGAGTGGCAAGAAATCAAGTGGAGATTCGCATAAATTAATAAAATACTTTTGTTGCTCTTGTCAAGGGGTTAATGTCATTTGCAGGGCGGTAGAACGTTTCGAGTAGAAAACAGACGGAGTACGATGGGGGGGTTGAATTATTCGAGGAGCCATGCGACACGGCCACTTTTTCGAGTCGACGAGAACGCATACCTCACCGCACTCGCTAATCGGATTTTTGCGCTCTCCCATCGCCGGAGGAAAACCTCGAACCAACGGGAAAAATCCCTTTTCCCGGATAATGCAACGGGGACCCGAAAAAAGAGAAAGAGAGAGATATCTCTCGTGGAAAAAACGCTGGCTGTACAAAAGAACGATGCCGGAATGGCGATGTCCCGCGGAAGACCGAAGGGAGCGATGCATTTAAATCCTATCAGAGTGTCACTGGAAACGGAAGCTTCGATAAAACAACCGATCTTTAATTCGACGAATGTCGATCATCGTTCGACCAAACCGGTTTCGAATATTCCGCGTAACGAAGTTTATTAAACCCCCGCTTGTTTCGTCGAGATCAATTTCACGATGAAAACATTCGTTTCCCGGAATTTCATGGATTTTTAATAACGTTACCTGCCGCGATATTGTGTCGTGTATTTCATGAAGCGCGGAGGAAATAAAGGGTGAAATTAAGAGAGTAGTTTTTTAAATACCACAATTAGCAGGGAATGTTGCATGTACATAAATTAATTAATTTCTTTTAAAGTGTAGGATGTCTTTAGAAAGGGATAGAGAGGAGAGATTGAACCTTTAATTCGTTAAGTGATAAAACTAATGTCTATATAATATATTTAATGAACTAGGAAATAAAGTAATAACAATTCACTACACTATTTAAATTACAACACTAACTCTACGACTCAATCAACACTATGCTAAACAACTCAAAAACTGCACTCTTTCACTACTTCGACTACTCGCTTAACCAGTTAGCTGTGATTGACGACTATACTCGTCATGGAGAAGTGGCACGATTTTGTGTCATGACGACTATACTCGTCATGCGTCAAAAGTAGTGACCATTGGCTATTTAAATTGTAATTTTTGTGAAAAGTAAAACATATTCTCAAATGGCAAGATGTTTAGAATATTTTGAGGCCAGGCCGGAATAAAACAAACAAATAAACAATATTAATAATTTGAGATGAATTATGCGTTCCCGTATGCACCGGGTGAAACAGCTTTTCCGCGACACACATAGATGCGCGCTCTGAAAAGAGGACGCCACAGTTAACTGGTTAAACGTCTCAGACAACTCTCTTCAACGTCTCCGACAACTCTGCTCGCATTCATCCCCATAACCAAAACACTCATTCCTCCATAACCGAAACACTCGCTCTCTCCCCCACACGCACACACACACATAGCAGCTCTCTCATACTTTCTCACACCCCACAAAAGTGCGAGATTAAGTACTTACATTTTAAGCAGCAATTTTTTTATAATATTATGATTAGAAGAAGAATTCTTTTTCTATATAGATGAAGATAAAATTCGATGTGAAAATCGAATAAGATATAAGTACAGATAATCAAATAATTATTGAATTATTATAATTATTCGATGTTCCCAGTTTCCGGTGTCCTCGAAATCGATTTCCCTCTTTTTTTACGCGACCCGTCGATGTCTAATTTAATCGCGCCAATTAAGATGGACCCTTTCGAGGAGGGAAGAGTAACGATTCGTAGGAAATCGGGAAATTAATATTTCGACGATGTCGAAGAATACGATGGAATGAGAGAGTACCGAGGAAAACAATGGCGGGGTTGAGAGAATAATTAACAGTCGCTCCATAAAATCCAATCGAGGCGACGTTCGAGAAAAGGGATAATTCGGCTGAGAGAAAGGGGGAGGAAAGGGATAGAAAGAAAAGGGAAGGAAGGTAGACGAGTGGTTCAATGAGGGAAGAAGAGACTCAAGGGTGCACAAGTATATTAATGAATTCATTTCCGTACTTCTGACTTTCCGCCAACAGAAGAGAATCCTTTCAAACTTGATCCGCGCTTAAAAAGGACCGGGATAATGTCTACGAACGGAACTAGACTATTTATGGATTAATCAAATGAAATAATAACCCTTGGTCCAATCTGAATCCTTGTTTGTGTATCAAAGAATCTCTCGTTCAATATTCCCAATAAAAATGCACGAAATAAACGTCGAAGTTTGTAATCAATCTTTCCCATTTCAGATTGAAATGTAGTTTTATGATTGCTTTATATTTATATTTTTGATAGGATACATAAAAAAGATATAACGTAAGCTGGATTACGAAACCGCGTTTACAGTCGTCGCTCTTATATTCGGTAAATGGATGATTTTTATTTGTCACGAATCCGAGACATTTCGCGTGGTTCATTTACCGTGAAAAGATTATTGGAATCGTTTAAACGCACGGAGATAAATAACGGAGTATTCCCCATCAGTTTCAATGGAATTGTACTACGAGAAATCAATCCTACCGGCTGAATAAAGTCAGTTACGACGCGCGGGCAACATCAAAAACTTATTCAATTTTTGTACTTTTATGAATCTGACTTTGCAGATTCAAACCGGCGGCGGTGGTGGTTTTTATCGTATTTTATTACGGGAAGCTTCGAGAGATAAGTATCCCGGCTCGTGTGCATTAGAGAATATTATCTCGACCCTCTCGGGATTTCCAAGATTCTTCATAGAACATGGAGAGAGCAGAAGCGAGAGAGAAGTCGCGCGCGAGAGAGAGAGAGAGAAAGAGTGCGAAAGAGAGAGAAAGAGCGAGCGCGAGAGAGAAAGAGAGCCAGAGAAAAAGAGCGCGAGAGAGAAGAAGTGCGAGAGAGAAAAAGCGAAAGGGAGAAAAAGCGCGAGAGAGAAAAAGCGCGAGAGAGAAAAAGCGAAAGGGAGAAAAAGCGCGAGAGAGAAAAAGCGCAAGGGAGAAAAAGCGCGAGAGAGAAAAAGCGCGAGAGAGAAAAAGCGCGAGAGAGAAAAAGCGCGAGAGAGAAAAAGCGCGAGAGAGAAGAAGCGCGAGAGAGAAGAAGCGCGAGAGAGAAAAAGCGCGAGAGAGAAAAAGCGCGAGAGAGAAAACGCGCGAGGGAGAAAAAGCGCGAGGGAGAAAGATCGCGAGAGGGAGAAAAAGCGCGAGGGAGAAAGATCGCGAGAGAGAGAGACAGAGCAGAAGAGATTCTATTATATTATACAAGCTTATTATTTTTATACAACGTATAAAAATATTTTCCGAAAGAGAACCAATGAGAAAGAATCGAGATTCGAAATTGGAAGTCGCGAAGAAGTATACTAAAGAAAGTTGTAAAAACGTAAGCGAAGGTAGTGCAGGAAATATAAGCTCGCAACATAGTTTTTCGAAGACGTAGGTCAAGTTAAAATGACCCAGCTGGCTAAAGTGCAACCTGGATATGGCTTTTATATAAACCCATAATCTGGATGCTCCGCGGGGAAAACGAGGCTTTCAGGGCAGCCATCCAGGGGTAGAAACCTACCGAGGTATACGGAACCATATCCAACGGCGATTCACGGTCCCGGAGAAGGGATGAAAGGATATAAACACATTATGGGATAACGACCCACCATCCACTGCGAAATTCTACCTACCCATATACGAGTATTCTCCTTATTTAATCGCGACACTTTTATCCACCGATGAAAAATATGTATCGCGTCTTCCGTCATTTTAAACAGCTATGTTTCAGCTATTATATTCATATTTTAAGCTCAACTTAGAAATTGAATCTTAATAATTCTGGCGTAGGATGACTAGGACGACGTAAATTTCTTGAAATAATATTTTTGCTCTTTTGTCAACTAAAGTTATATTTAAGCTATTATAGTTAAGTTATTATTTAACACTAGAACTACCGAGCACACACTTATGCGTATACATTGATTTATACAGAAACTATTGCTGAAGAATTTAAGTTAATTAATGGATTCAATTATTCCCGTTATGTATATAAAAGCGAAGTATATAAAATCGCAAACAATTCACCGTGGTATATTCGAATAATTTAACTAAAAATGGTAGTTCTAGTATTAAACCTCTTATATTAATATTTTCAACCTGACTCAAAACTTGCATCTCAATAATTCCAGTGTATCCAGGACAATGCAAATCTCCCGAAATTTGGCTGTTAAGTGGAAAAAGCCTTATTGCTCAGACATTGTTCTCACATTTTGATTATATCAAATTAAAAGGCTGAACTTGAGTTATTAAATTCATATCTAAAACTTAACTCAAAACTTGCATCCCACTAATTCCACTGTATCCAGGACAATGCAAATCTCCCGAGATTCGGCTGTTAACTGGAAAAAGTGTTATTGTTATTCGGTGAAATTGGTTTAAGGTAAAAGGGGGTGAATTTCAGTGGCTGGTTTATAAGGCAGCAGTTATTGCTGGCAATCAAGTTTGCCGGGATCAATTTTCGTCCGACCGTTATGCAGTTGCCGGGGATTGGACCGTGCGTGTATATACATATATACATATATCTATATTGGAGTTCGTATATGCAATTTTGGTTCGAACACGGTATGTCGAGCCTGTTATTCAACGTGTTTCGATGATCCGCGAGCTGGGACGTCCGATCTGGTACGTACATAAATTAGCCGGAAATCTCTGGCGAACTAATTATCGATGCAAACTCATCGCAAACCTTGCCCACCCATCCTCAACCAACGAACGAACCGATAATACGTGTGCGCCCATTGAAACGCGACCGAAGACTCGCGATCACGTGACACGTGCCACTGATAGTAAACTTGTATACCCGCTGATAGCGCATCGGAAGACGTTCACCTTGATAAGACGACGTTTGGCAGATAAGGAATTGGGTCGCCGATGATAGAACGGAATGCGTTGATACAAAATTATTAGGTGGTTCCATAAGTAATGTGGCTAGTTTTTGGTCGGAACGGAAATATAATATTTTATCTCTATGATATTATAATATTATATGCTAAGAAGGAAATAAATCTGACGGATCCTCTTTGGAGGATTCCAGAAATATTTCAAGGAAGAGACCGTTAAGAGGCTTCTTTAAGGGTTTAAAGGTATTCCGGAGTCCCGGACGATGGAAAGAGAAAGGTTGAAATGGTTGCGTTGGGAGGAACTCGAATAATTTCGTGGGAATATCTGGGCTGGTTAAGTTCAGAAGACTCACTTCTTCCGGATCCGGGCAGTGTACTTTGTTTCATTAAAGCGCACGCAATATATCCGCGCAACAACGGGGTCTGGTGGGAAGAAAGAAATATTTCCCGTAATTTGACATTCCTTTGTTTCGCCTCGCGCTCCGAGGAACCTCGATGCGCGGTTTTGGTGCCTTAATGTCCCGACGTTGTAGAATCCATTCTAGCTGGTATTATACCGTTCTGCCTGCTAAAACTTTACTGTTACTTTGCCTACCGCACTATTTACTTCTTTTATTTTGATCTTTTTTTTAGTGCTCGATTCATTCTATCATGAGCTTCAAGATGTAGAGTCTTTTTCTTATTAACTCCAAACGTTGTCTAAATCGATGGTAGATGATGTATGAACATATTCTAGGACGATTTTGGGGCGAAAGAAGCGGTTTAACAAATTTTCCGGGCGAAAAACAGGTCGACCCAAAATCGCAAAAATGTAAAGGGGTATACCTTCAAAAATGGTCAAAAATTAAAAGTCGCCGAAATCAATTCTAAACGACCCAAATCGATGGTAAATGATGTATAAACATATTCTAGGATGATTTCTGGTCGGAAGAAGCGGTTAAAAAATTTGTATTGGTCAAAAATGGTTCGAAACCCAGTCGAAAAAATGTAAAGGGGTACACCTTCAAAAATTCTCAAAAATTGAAAGTCGCCAAAATCAATTCTAAACGACCCAAATCGATGGTGGGTGATGTATAAACATATTCTAGGACGATTTCTGGTCGAAAGAAGCGGTTAAAAAATTTTTATTGGTCAAAAATGGGTCGAAACCAAGTCGAAAAAATGTAAAGGGGTACACCTTCAAAAATTCTCAAAAATTGAAAGTCGCCAAAATCAATTCTAAACGACCCAAATCGATGGTAAATGATGTATAAACATATTCTAGGATGATTTCTGGTCGGAAGAAGCGGTTAAAAAATTTTTATTGGTCAAAAATGGGTCGAAACCAAGTCGAAAAAATGTAAAGGGGTACACCTTCAAAAATTCTCAAAAATTGAAAGTCGCCAAAATCAATTCTAAACGACCCAAATCGATGGTGGGTGATGTATAAACATATTCTAGGACGATTTCTGGTCGAAAGAAGCGGTTAAAAAATTTTTATTGGTGAAAAATGGGTCGAAACCAAGTCGAAAAAATGTAAAGGGGTACACCTTCAAAAATTCTCAAAAATTGAAAGTCGCCAAAATCAATTCTAAACGACCCAAATCGATGGTAAATGATGTATAAACATATTCTAGGATGATTTCTGGTCGGAAGAAGCGGTTAAAAAATTTTTATTGGTCAAAAATGGGTCGAAACCAAGTCGAAAAAATGTAAAGGGGTACACCTTCAAAAATTCTCAAAAATTGAAAGTCGCCAAAATCAATTCTAAACGACCCAAATCGATGGTGGGTGATGTATAAACATATTCTAGGACGATTTCTGGTCGAAAGAAGCGGTTCAAAAATTTTTATTGGTGAAAAATGGGTCGAAACCAAGTCGAAAAAATGTAAAGGGGTACACCTTCAAAAATTCTCAAAAATTGAAAGTCGCCAAAATCAATTCTAAACGACCCAAATCGATGGTAAATGATGTATAAACATATTCTAGGATGATTTCTGGTCGGAAGAAGCGGTTAAAAAATTTTCATTGGTCAAAACTGGTTCGAAACCCAGTCGAAAAAATGTAAAGGGGTACACCTTCAAAAATTCTCAAAAATTGAAAGTCGCCAAAATCAATTCTAAACGACCCAAATCGATGGTAAATGATGTATAAACATATTCTAGGATGATTTCTGGTCGGAAGAAGCGGTTAAAAAATTTTTATTGGTCAAAAATGGGTCGAAACCAAGTCGAAAAAATGTAAAGGGGTACACCTTCAAAAATTCTCAAAAATTGAAAGTCGCCAAAATCAATTCTAAACGACCCAAATCGATGGTAAATGATGTATAAACATATTCTAGGATGATTTCTGGTCGGAAGAAGCGGTTAAAAAATTTTCATTGGTCAAAACTGGTTCGAAACCCAGTCGAAAAAATGTAAAGGGGTACACCTTCAAAAATTCTCAAAAATTGAAAGTCGCCAAAATCAATTCTAAACGACCCAAATCGATGGTAAATGATGTATAAACATATTCTAGGATGATTTCTGGTCGGAAGAAGCGGTTAAAAAATTTTCATTGGTCAAAACTGGTTCGAAACCCAGTCGAAAAAATGTAAAGGGGTACACCTTCAAAAATTCTCAAAAATTGAAAGTCGCCAAAATCAATTCTAAACGACCCAAATCGATGGTAAATGATGTATAAACATATTCTAGGATGATTTCTGGTCGGAAGAAGCGGTTAAAAAATTTTCATTGGTCAAAACTGGTTCGAAACCCAGTCGAAAAAATGTAAAGGGGTACACCTTCAAAAATTCTCAAAAATTGAAAGTCGCCAAAATCAATTCTAAATCACCCAAATCGATGGTAAATGATGTATAAACATATTCTAGGATGATTTCTGGTCGGAAGAAGCGGTTAAAAAATTTGTATTGGTCAAAAATGGGTCGAAACCCAGTCGAAAAAATGTAAAGGGGTACACCTTCAAAAATTCTAAAAAATTGAATGTTGCCAAAATCAATTCTAAACGACCCAAATCGATGGTAAATGATGTATAAACATATTCTAGGACGATTTTGGGTCGAAAAAAGTGGACTAACAATTTTTTCCGGTCAAAAATTGGGTCGACCAAAATGTTATTCCGATACGAGCGACTACGTTATTTCGATAATTCGGAGTTACCACTTTCTTATTTAACCCTATTAGTCGGCTTTTACGACAGGCAGGGATACCACGGGTGAATTCTCATCCCCCACCCGTAGGGGTGATTCAATAATTATTCTAACAACACAGTAAATCACGATACAATTATTGGTTCGAACCAAACTGTAATCTGATTTGTTCCGCCTTACGGTACGTAAATGCAGGAACCTGTTTCATTACTGCCGACCAGAGTTGAATTCGATAAATGATTTTGTTATACCGCCTATATATACATATATAGCTAACCCTGGTAAATACTGGTTTAAAATCAAGCGATTTAATCGCTCGACGAATAAACCTGGCGCGCGATGAAAAGACTTGGCCGCCGATTTGCTTTACAAATTGTATATTTACTTGGGTTCATTAAAACCAATATATAATATTATATATTGTTATATAATACATACCTCGGTATATTTTCGATCTGTTTGATCAAATTGTATATTTATCTGGGATCATTAAAAATGATATAGAATTACTTCGGTATATTTTCTATCCGTTTGATGAAATTTTACTTGAAAATTGTATATTTATTTGGGATCATTCGAAACAATATTCGGTATATTTTCGATCTGTTTGATGAAATTGTACTCGAAAATTGTATATTTATTTGAGATCATTAGAAACAATATTCGGTATATTTTCTATCTGTTTGATCTAATTCTATATTTATTTGAGATTATTAGAAACTATATTCGGTATATTTTCTATTTGTTTGATCAAATTGTACTCGAAAATTGTATATTTATTTGAGATCATTAGAAATAATATTCGGTATATTTTCTATCCGTTTGATCAAATTGTACTCGAAGATTGTATATTTACTTTAAATCATTAAAAATGATATAGAATTACTTCGGTATAATTTCTATCTGTTTGATCAAATTGTACTCGAAAATTGTATATTTATTTGGGATCATTAGAAACAATATTCGGTATATTTTCTATCTGTTTGAACAAATTGTACTCGAAAATTTTATATTTATTTCAGATCATTAACAATGATATAGAATTACTTCGGTATATTTTCGATCTGTTTGATCCAATTGTACTCGAAAATTATATATTTATTTGAGATCATTAAAAACAATATTCGGTATATTTGCGATACGTATGATCAAATTGTACTCGAAACTCGGTGGTATCCGAATACCTCAGCAAAAATTGCTTTCAGCTACCTGTTCGGCGTTCGATATCATTTACGATCCATCTCGAGATTGATCGAACTACCTTATATTCGAGTCACGACAGCGGGAAGAAAGAAAGGGATGAAGCACGAAAGAGACCACCCTTCATCGTTATTATCTACCGATATTGCCTGCTTTACCCTCCCTAAACGATTATTCCCGACACCTCGTTCATCCCACGAATATTCGAAGATCATAATCATTTCCCACCCCCTCCCCTTCCTGTGCCAGAAATAAAAGTCCTTTGGATTGATTACACTTAAATATGCCACCCTCGAAAACCGAACAATAATTCATCAAATATTACTTTGAAATTAATAAAGAATGTCTCGACATTACTTCATGATTATTAACCCTTCGCACTCGTAGGCGACTCTCAGTCGCCTTTCAGTCGCCACACGAATTGCATACTCAGTTTCTACTGAGAGTCGCCCCTCTCGAGTGCAAAAGTGTAATAGATTATTTATAATTAATTAATGTATGGTATTTCTTGAAACATTAAAATCGTGGAAAGGTTTGATATCGCTTTTCTATAAAACGTTTGATATTATTAATATCATACTTATATTTAATACGATAATTGAATGCGCAAAAATCGCAAAGCTAAACAACGATCGCGACTCGATTTCTATGAAATGATTTCCGACGATATTAATTTCATTTCCCGAAACGTCAAACGATTAGGGGGTGGGAGTAAAGGTTCGGCGGAGGGTGCGTCAGGTACAGAAGACATTTGTGGACTCGGGACGATAGGGTGGCTCATCCAATCCCCGACGAAACACGGACTAGTATTAGGTGTCGCTAATCATTCCGCTGATCCATCTCACGGGAGGTTTTCCTCCCTTTCCGGTCCATTCTGCCGGTCTCCAATCCCCGACCACTCACTCGGTTTAAAGATAACAAATGCCGGCCGTTCAGGGGTTGCGACTACGACGGGCCATTCGTTTCGCGTGTCAGCCTCGTCAGGTCGCTACGTGGAAACTGTCTCTAAAATCGACCCAACGATTCACCCCTACGAATACCCCTCTCGTTGAAATACCCAGAAATCCCCCGGAAATGTCGTTAATTATATCATTACGTCAACGTGTTTCCTGAAATTCATCTCATACAACGACACGGCTCGGACTCGGCCAAGGATTTGTTACGGATTTGACACCATTTAGAGCGACACTTTGTTCGATACTTCTTTAAAAATGTCGGAAAGATCTTCGACGATGGAAACGTTATAATCATATAAAACGTACCACGATTCGTTATTAATTAAATATTTACGATTCATTTTAACATTTCGATAATTTCACACTTCGTCACGTATACGTGATTTCACCAGTCATCGTTTATTGATAACGATTCGTTATCAATTAAATATTTGCGATTAAATTTAACACTTCGATAGGCGATGTCACGTATACGTGATAACACCAGTCAACGTTTATTGATAACGATTCGTTATCAATTAATAATTTAGGGATAATTTTAATACTTTGCTAGCCGTAGTCATGTATACGTGATTTCGCCAGTTATGGTTTATTGATAACGATTCGTTATCAATTAAATATTTGCGATTAAATTTAACACTTCGATAGGCGATGTCACGTATACGTGATTTCACCAGTCATCGTTTATTTATAACGATTCAATGCATTTCAAACGTTTTTGTGTTCCTTCCTTTCAATTCTTACGAGATTTGTTAGCGTTTTTTCAATTCTCGACATTTCTATTGGTTTTATATTCCGTGTACAATTTATTATTCTCGGTATAATTATAATTTCTCAAATCATTGTAAAACAATTCTTATTCAATTTAATATTTAATACATTAGTTATAATTAATTAATCCGTGGCAATTCTTAAAACATTACAAAGTGTAGGACGTTTGTTATCGAAGGTGATAGGCACATTTGGAGTGATAAGAGTTAATTCCAGTAGCCGCACAGACTCCGTTGTCAGTGACTCGGAAAAGGCGAAAACAATGACGAAATTATACGCGAAAAAAGGGAAGTCGAAAAAGAGTGATATAAATGTGCTTTTAGGGAGCGTAATTTCATTAGGAACAAGGTCGCATTCGTTTCAACGTTAAAGCTTAATTCGAACCAGATCTAGCCGGATGTGCTCACTCGTCCATTCATTCGCGCACTGACTGACACACGGTGCACCGAGTACCACGTGATCTATCCCTGCTGTACTCGTTGTTCCCTCGTACAGCATTATATAACGAAACCACCTATATATATACCGCCGAAACCACCCCCGCGCGACAATCCGGAACAGTGGCTCTTAGCCTTTTGTTGGAACCAACTTTCTAACTTCCAGTGGTATGAATTGTTAATCTTGATTATATAAAAGAAGATATTCCGCTACGAAATAAAATAATGCGAGAGATTATGCAGTTTTATATAAATAAAGTAACTCCGATAAAATGAAAAAATTTTAATTACGAATGATTCATCACCCATTATGATATAATGTAATATAAGTTCCGGAGAGTAAACACTTTTGTATAAATGAAGTAACCCCGATAAAGCAAAAGAAATAATCAACGCGAGTGGTTCGTCAACCAATATAATATAATATAATATAATATGATATGATATTATATAAGCTTCAAAAGGCTAACGCATTAAAACCTTCGATGTTTATGTTTACCATACGAATTCAAGCGAGTCATAAATAATCAACGCGATAGAAAATACCAGGAAATATTCATGATTCGGTGGCGCGCAACCGTTAAGAACCACTGTTTTATGGAGAGGGTGGGTGGGAGGCGAAAGGGGAGGGAGATTGCACATTGTGCACGCATTCCCTCCGTTGACCAGAACTCACCCCATCCATCCACCAAGCCACAACCAATCCTTGCAGCCGGAGTGTTACCGGATTACAATGTTTGCCAGCGACTCTGCAAACACCGTGCGGTTCTTCCCTTATATGCGCATCTACACTACCCCCACCACCTCCACCGAGTCTCCGAATACCCGCGTGTTCTTCCGAAAAAAAGGATTTTAACACATTGCTGACCGATGACGAGGTATCTCGCATTTTTTGTTTATCAATCGGGAATATTTATTACTCTCTGTTATTAGATTGATCACAAGTTTCTGCGGTTTTATCGCGAGATTAAATCACGAATTTTAGTCAATTTTGTATATTTCTTCAATCTTTTTTTATTCGATAAAATATTGTCCGATTTTGATTTACAGCAATTTATTATGCTTCGAGCAACTTCATAAACTTGCGTTTACAAAAATTCCTCGATTTCCCGGCGAAAAAGTGATGCAAACCGCACGAAGATTTTGGCGAAGCTACATAAACTTGTTCGTATCAATCCGCATAGATTACATTATTAATATTAATTGTCCCAAGATTACTCAGCCAGTAATATATGTAGCATGAAATGAAATATGTATTACATAAATACAAATCAAAGAAATGATACTCATCTAACACCCAGCCCTTTTAAACGCAAACGCAACAATTTTCAGTGGCGAATTGATGCAAGATATGTACATAAATCGAGGGGGTAGAAAAAGCTTCGAAATACCGATTGGAATCGCGGATGGCGGAGGATGGTTTTCAAGCCGACTTTTTCTCCCCTCGATTTCTGTTTTCGAATCTACCTAAGCGGAAGAATATGTTCGTTCGTTCGTTCGCATTCATCGTCGAGAATAAACCCGGACATTTGCCGCGAGTTGCGCTACAATGCCGTTCGTTTCGCAACGATTAAATCGAACACTCCGTTTCCCGTTCCAAGTGTTTCTGGAACTAATTGATGTCTACTGATGTCGCCGAGTCTTCCACCGTGGAGAAACGATCTCGATGTGCAGATCTCGCTTTGACAAAATTTGCGTGACGATCGTGCATTTTTTCCGCAATGTTTCGCTTCTAAGAGACGTGGAAATATTAGATTCACAGACGTTCACTCGGAAGTCCGTTAAATGTGATTCGTGGGATGTTAAAAAAATTCTTTTTAACGCGAAATTTACAGGCATTGATTGTATACCTATATTGACTGATATCCGTCATTTTGAAGAGTACATTAATATATAATTTTTTGTAATAACATTATAATAACATTGCTAGCATTCGTATTATTATATCATTCAAACCTGGATATGTGTTCAACTAGTTTCACGTTACACAATTTTTTTAGAAAGCACAAAATTTAACACTAAACTTTTTATTAAGATTATTCCAATATGCAACAGCGCGTTGTTTGGCATTTTATATATTTTCATTTTATATACGTGACGTATATAATTCAATCTATTAATGAACTCTATAATTTCTATACAATTAATTGTGTAAATATAACCGAGTATAAGTTCGGTAGTTTTGGTGTTAATTTCCATAATTAACAAAGTTAAGTAGATAAAGCGGCTGAAAACGGCGATATTCATATGAGAAGATTTCGCATACCGATTCGAGAGTTTTCGAAACTACACGTGAAACTAGGTAGTTGATAATTGGTAGGGAAACGATGGAACAACGTGTCGCTGTCACGTGCACTTGGCGAGAAAGACGTGAAAGCGGTAGCAAGCTTTCAGACGAAGGTATACCAAAAGCGTGTAGACTTGACTAGTGGAACTTGACAAAAGTTCAGACAGCTCCTAATGAGCGGTACACATCTCGTAGGTGCACTCTACGCGTCCCTTATTGAAGAACCCCGGAAGCCACTCTATACGCCAGGTTTCTTCCGGTTAGAATTCATATGAAATGAAGTTTTATCCTAATCTTTTCCTAATAATCTGAAATTTAACTGCCGAAAGATGACTTTCGTACAAAGTGCTACCTGTACAACGCAGTTGCGATGTAACGCGATTCATACATTGTGGCGATACTAGTTTACGCGGTACTTGTAAAACGCGGTTTCGATGTAACGCGATTCATATATTGTGACGATCCTCGTATAACGCGGTACTCATATAACGTGATTCATAAATTGTGACGATCCTCGTATAACGCGGTACTCATATAACGTGATTCATAAATTGTGACGATCCTGGTAGAACGCGGTTTCGATGTAACGCGATTCATAAATTGTGGCGATCCTCGTACAACGCGGTACTTGTACAACGCGGTTTCGATGAAACGCGATTCATATATTGTGACGATCCTCGTATAACGCGGTACTCATATAACGTGATTCATAAATTGTGACGATCCTGGTAGAACGCGGTTTCGATGTAACGCGATTCATAAATTGTGGCGATCCTCGTACAACGCGGTACTTGTACAACGCGGTTTCGATGTAACGCGATTCATACATTGTGACGATCCTCGTATAACGCGGTACTCATATAACGTGATTCATAAATTGTGACGATCCTGGTAGAACGCGGTTTCGATGTAACGTAATTCATAAATTATGGCGATCCTCGTACAACGCGGTACTTGTACAACGCGGTTTCGATGAAACGCGATTCATATATTGTGACGATCCTCGTATAACGCGGTACTCATATAACGTGATTCATAAATTGTGACGATCCTGGTAGAACGCGGTTTCGATGTAACGCGATTCATAAATTGTGGCGATCCTCGTACAACGCGGTACTTGTACAACGCGGTTTCGATGTACCGCGATTCATATATTGCGGCGATCCTCGTAAAACGCGGTTCATAAATTGTGGCGATCTTCATACAACGCGGTTTCAATATAGTGCTGTTCATAAATTGTGGCGATCCTCGTAAAACGCGGTACTTATACAACGCGGTTCATAAATTATAGCGATCCCCGTATAACTCGGCTCTTATACAATGCGACTTCGATATAACGCGTGTATGTAATCCGAGCCTCACATAACGCGATTTTTATAACGCGACCTTTCTCTGGAACCTAACTCCCTGCATTAGAACGAGTGTTACCTGTAATTACTTTACTGGATATTTTCCATTTTAAACGCAATTTTAATATTAGACAGCCGGAAACACGCGTTAGTTTTTTATGCGTTTCCGTTAGAAGCGATTAGCTGAAGGGAGACGAGGAGGAACGACCTTATCGTTGGTGCACCTGCACTTCACCCAATAGGGCTTTGACTTCTCAACAAGGACTTCGAGGAGCAACTTAGATTAGTTCGAGATGATAGGACACTCGATTGTAAGAACATCCATTCACAAGTATCGACGATATTGATTGGTCCTCTATGACGTTTCAAGAACGTCCCGAATGATCTTGAAATTGATCGAATTCTCTTATCGAGTTAGGGATCCCCGCGACAATTCTAATTATTATATAAAGAACAATAATCGAACGGTAAATAACAGGTAAATAAAAACTTTGTTATACATTTCCGAATATCATAGTTCGAGTATCGACACCAAAATCATATGATCGCAAGGCAGAAGAGTTGTATAAATTTCGTACATTCTATTCTATATTAATTATACTTTTTTATACTTATACCTATTTTACATATTTTTTACATAACTTTAACGTTTTTTGATATTATAAAACGTTCAAAGTAAACGTTGGAATGAAGACAAAGCAAGTGATCCCAGACTTCTGACCGGTAAATCTTACCGTCGATGGGATATATGTATTTTAATAATTATGATACCGATCGTCTTTGGAAGTCAACCGGAGTACCAAGAACGAGAAGAGACTGGTTGACTATTCAGGACGAGACAGATAAGGATGCAGATTACTCCAAGTTGACGCACGGAATGCTTAACGAGGAGTCGAGTGAATGCTCAGGATCAGAATCTACGAGGATCCTGGCAAGCCTTTCAAAGACTCCGATTCCTGGATTACGAGTTTCCGATTGAATTACCACGGGCTGCCCTCGCACCGAGCCCAGGGCGCGAACCATCGATCACCCAGTTCACTCTACTTCGAGCACACTTCTTCAATTTCCGCTTGTATCCTCCAAACAGTTACGGTTCTATCTTAGGATTGGCTTGCGTGGGAATAGCTTTGGCTAATAGAATTTCCACTACTAATCTACCCACCTGGCGAAACTCGCTCTGATTGAAAACATCCCCGAACACCTTTCTTCCTTCCGGTTGACACTTACGATACCGATATCACTGGACTCTTAAATTATCGACGAAGATGGAATCAATTTCGATCAAGCGAAATTATTCCTGCGCTTAGAAACGATTCGAATCGAATACTTTGGTTATAATTGAAATTTTATGTTCGATAACTAGGGACATTTAACAATTTCGCGGCTGACGTCAGTTATATCCGACATTCACGAATTGAAATCAATTACAATAAACATATTAGTAGATTATATTACAGCTTCAATGTGATTTTTTATAAAGAATTAAAGATTCGAGATTTACTATTTAATTTTAGTTATCATTTTATGTTGAAGATCTTTTCATTGAGTCCAGGACTACCAAAGCAAATAAAATTATTGGCCCGCGATTTTGAATAAAATTATATGAACATGCAACGGCGCATTGTTTGAGATTTCGTATATCTTCGTTTTAAGTACAGAACGCACGTAATTAAATCCAGCAATTGACTGATTATACGGTTGGTAGTTCTCGTGTTAAATATAATTAGTAGTATAGCCGCCGCGAAAATGTTCATAATGAATTTATTATATGTATATCTTAGATCAATATCTAGATTATATGTTGCTTATATACATATATACATACACAGATTATAATGGTTCCTATTTTAAATAAATATGTCAACTTCTGTCAAAGTTATGATTATTTAAATTCAAGCAACAAAATCCGACAGAATTTTCCGAACGACTTAATATAATACAATCACAGCAGTTCTTCTTCCACGTCTTAATTCACTAGGATCGTTGTGATATCTCAATTTCATATTATATTATATTAAATGTTATATTATATCATAGATTTCATAGATTTCCACGTGCACGGTTCGACATACGCTGAAGCACCTGTACACGCGACATAATATGTGATTGAAAATGGTCTAAGTCAATTCAAGCTTTAAAAACAGACATTTTCGTATGAAATTCACACAAAATTTCATATTCATAATAAATTTCCATTAATCAAGACTAATAAAATTATAAATTAAAATGTCGTATAATGTAAAAATATTTTTTAATTCGTTCAAATGCAATTCATTAAATATCTCGACACAAGAAATATATGACTTAGACCACTTTCATAATTATGGGCACATATCTTCGGTAAAAAAGAGTCGAAAGAAAGATTATCGTGGAAAGCAATGGAGTAGAGGCGATGAGAACGCGAATGCCTGGAGGATGGTAGGAGTGCGAATATCGAGAATGCTCCTTCGTCATCGAGAGACTACTCGAGTCTATCGCGTAGGTTTAATGGAGGATGAACGATCGGTTGCATCGTAACTCGAGTGTACTTTTAACTTTCACTTCGCCACTTGAATCCCTTCGCTCAGAAATTCAGAACGGAACTTAAAACCATCCGAGGAGGTATCTTTTAAAATACTCCTCGATGTTGCCTCTCGAATATTAACGAACGATGCATCGAACAAAGTAGAGTAGACTTACTCCGGATACGATACTTGGAGTAAAAAAGGGGGAAAAAAACCAGAAACTCACGTCAACGATAAAATATTCCAAGGAAAATAAACGACAAGAATATTCCAAAGAAAATAGAGAGGAATCTCTCGATCCTCGAGGGTAGTAGAAAAAGAATGTCTTAATATTTCGGCATTTATCGGTTCTTTCGCCCGACGTATCGTCGCACGTAAAACGTTGCGGTTTACACAAATATTTCTATCTTAAGATCGCGTTCCTTCTGGCGTGTATCGATGCGTGCGCAACCCGCGGAAGCTTTACTTCCTCGTGTGTCGTCGTTTTTATAACGATTCTCGCCCCGGTAACTTTGAGTCTTGAAACTACTTCCGGATTTTTATTCCGCGAAAAGATCTACCTCAACCCGAACGTGAAATATATCGAGATACTTGGAAACCTACGAATGGGATGAAACTGCTCGCGGCTGGATTTATTTAATCATTTTTAAACCACTGCGACTGCCTCCCCTTAACTCTAAGTTGTATAACATTATTTATGTAATTCATTTATTTAACATATTACTTATTATTAAAAATAAAACTACAACAACTTTCCTGGCAACCCGATACTTTTATTATATATATATAATAAATAAATATAAATATGATAAAAGTATCGGGTTGACCGGAAAGTTGTTTTAGTTATATTTTTAATAACAAGTAATATGTTAAATAAATGTATTACTTAAATAATATTATTCCAAGTATATTATATGTATATAATAATTGAATGCATAAATTAACTGATATCCTTTACACAGAATCTATATATAAATAAATATTATATAAAATCTCAAACAATTCGCCGTGGTGTATTCGAATAATGTCACTAAAAATGTCGAGCAAGTTATTTTGACTCACTTTGTAGTTCAAGTGTTAATTCATAATGAAATTCTCCGATTGACCGGATACCGGAGTATTCCGGATGTCTCAAAGCAGCGGAATTCCACAATTGAAATCTTTTTTGCTGGAAGTGAAGAAGAGCTCTCGCAGGAATTCGAGAGGCAATCCCATTTGCGTCTCACTCTCCTTTTTCCCATTTTCTACCTAACATTAACATTCCATCTATTCCCTTTTCTTTCTTGCAAACCTTTCTCTCCTTCCCCTAGATTTTCTCTTATCTACCTTTCTACTTCCCGCCGAGGTAAACATAAGGGATGATGATACCTAACGGATGACTTCGCGTGGTTCTTTGATGAGAGAATTCACGGTGTCTCATCGTCGACTCTCTCTCCTCTACTTCCGCGGAATCCGTTGAAGCGGATCATAACGCATATTCCATCTTTAGCCTCAACCAACTACGATGGTTGATGAAGAGAGAAGAAAAGAAGGGAAAACGTTGGAAGATGCTTGGACCTTTGAAGTCGCAGCGTTGCTTCCGTGATCGTCTAAGAAACTGGTGCTCGTCTTTTTTCTTTTCCTTTCCACCACTTTCTACTAACCACTCCTTTCCTTTTATGCCGCTGAAACGAAGAACTTAATGCTGATAAACCGGATAGGGATATCCAGCGAAGACCAAAGATCTTGTCTCGTTTATTCTCGCTTTACTTCAATGTAGATCTTCTCTACGATTTCTTTTCGTGGACATTTTCAACGTAACGACTCGACGTGTTCGGTACGCGAAGTTATTATCGGAGATACATTTTGATTATCGAATATCAGGTTTGCGGGATTTTGGAAAAGTATTATAGTTGCGTGGAGAATAATTAATGTATTGACTTGTAAATAAAGGAATCGGTTGAAATCGGTTAATAAGAAAATAAGAAATTGATATAAAATGTTGAAGAGAATATTTAGGAATTATTATGTGATCGACTTTGCTACTCGTGAAACAATGTGATTACATGTGGAATTAAATGTTTGAATAAAACTTGGTGTTGCTTTAAAGAAATGAAAATTTTTGAAGAAATAGGAATTCTACTGTTCGGATTTTAATGGCAGTCGAATCGATATTGCGCGCATAAATGCGTAAAAGTATAGAGTAATATCCATAGATAGTATAGTATAATAAATATATAATAATATATAATATAATATAAAATACGATATAGACTCATATACTCTAAATTGCTTCATCGGGGAATTCCCGGATTTTATTACATAGCGCGTTGTACGAGAATGGTTATATAAAAGAAACCCTGGCAAAAAAGGCGTTGCAATATTTTTAGCGCGTTGTAGGAACTCGTGTTATACGGCAATTTTCTGTCCAGCGCGTTGTATAAAGAAAGTCGTCTCAATATCTTTCGCGCGTCGTAGGAACTCAGATTGTAGGAACTCACGTTATACGGGAGTTTACTGTATGTAAAAGTGAAATGAGAAGTTCTCGGTAGGTAGAACCGGCGGAATTTTAATCTTCGATCCTCGAGTTCTTGGAACATCGATGCGGTGCGATCAACCGGAATCCTATTCTCCAAAGACTCGCGTATTCCTTCAAAGTCTCGTCTTCCTACGCGATCTCGTAAATAGCGAGGATGGAAAACATGATCTACCGATAAAGCCTAGCAAATCAGAGTTTGACCTCGATCCCGAGGAAAGCAGATATCCCGGATCACTGGCTTTGTCTTCATTCGAACGTTTACTTTAAACGTTAGAATGAACATTAAAAGTAAATAGAATATAAAACCATTGTCCATTTTATAATTTCATCATTAATATTAAACTATTTTCTTGCCATGCAGACACATATTGTATTGGCACCTGGGTGTAATAAGATTTTGTTACCTTGAAAATCGGTCGGGTACGTTTATTGCTATCGGTCGGTTTTTAGTTTCCCCGCAAGAAATGACTTTACTACAAGAAGGTTGGCGAACTATGCGGCAAGAAACATTACGCAAACTTGTCGGGGTATGTCGAAAATATGTAAAATAGTAATAATGAAAAAAGGGGGATACTTCGACGAATCGCGTATTAAGCGAAATGTATAATTAATATAGAATAACATATACGAAATTGATACGACTCTTCTATCTTATAATATCGACGTACATCAACCTACAGATATACCCAAAGAAAAGTATCCATTCCATTTTATAGACAAGATGTTTAATAATTTGCTTAATTGCTTAGTTTATATGCATTTCGTATATATTTATGGACACGTGACATATACGCTGTTCGCAGTTAAAGGGTTAAGAGACCTTATAAATGTACGTTGACTATGGGAATAACTAAAGATACGAGTGGATGGAGTGTGTGAAAATTATCTACGGTAAACAAGAACATTTCGTTGGAATTATTACACTTCCCTTACGCCAAGATTTTCGGTAAGTACCTTAAGTATCTTCAAGTATACCAACTTAGATATTTCTTGGTCTTGTATGAACAACCGGTAAAAGGAATTTCTTGCGTGAATCTTAGACGAAGTTTCCCGACACTGAACTCAAGGAAGCATTACGTCATTAGGAAACTCTAGTACGTTGTTAATTAAATTCTCCCATTATACATTCATTTATCTTGTGCCGCGTACACCTTCCAAGCTGTGCTTGCGCGAGAACTATTAAAAACAAAACCACTATTTCGGAAAATTTTCATCGCGTCTATCCATCAGGATATTCGGGCTCCCGAAGGATGAAGGTTAACCCTCTACGGTGCCATGTAACTTTGAAGTTACGCACTCATCTATCCGTATTTTTCGTTTCGTTTCATTGTTTCGTTACAATAATATTTATAAAAATTCCCGCAACACCTGTCACCCTTTTCAGTGCGTTTCACACTAGAACTACCAAAGCGGTCAAAACGACGGGACCTCGGAATTTAATAAAAATATTCAAATTTATAACGTTTCATTTTCTGGGTTTTCTCGCGGTTCACGTTGCACAATGGACATAAATAAAGCGATTAATTTATTTCTGCCATCGATCCTTCTTTTAAGGACGCACACGTAAATATATACAATATATATATATTTTTGTTTACATTAGTTTCTTGCGAGGAAATCGCGGATGTTTTTAGAACGCAGGATGATAAAAATATATTATTGAATAATGAAAACAGAAAAGATATACAAAATTGAATAAAACTCGCTTTCAATTTAGACGTTAAAAACCGCAGGAACATTTCGGCCAACTTAACGGCTAAATATATCGCCGGTAGTTCTAGCGTTAAGTAATCTTTTTCTTACTGTTTTTGTATAACGTAGTTTCGCTAGATTCCCGTTTAACTAGTTTCACGTTGTACGATTTGTTTTGGACACGAAAAAAATTGGGGTTGGAGAGGGAAAAGTCAAATCAACATCATGTTTGATTCACTGGTTCAATCTTCGTATGTATGTTTTCTTTTACGCGATTAAAGCGTGCTCGTTATTACGGAATATTTAATATATGCACGGAGAAGAGAACGAAGGAACATGTTATTCTCGAAGGGGACGAGATAATTTCATAAATCCTGGTGGATACGGTTTAACGGTAAACTCTCGGTGGATTATGGAGTGCATTTTCGAGGTGGACCCAGCGGGGTAAGAAATTCCATCGGGAAGCTCTCGATGGTGAGATTTCTGTAATAATTATGATATTCCAGTAGGGTTATGGTGTTCCAGCTTCTATGGGAAGTCTCCTCTACCAGCACCTTTCGACCCACGCGGTTCGAAGGCCCCTTAGGGGTTGGGGCGCGGCCGTGTTTGCTCTATCGACCGCCGAGTATCCACGAACCGAACCGAACATAGCCGAGAGTATTCGTGGAAGGATAGCAACTGCCGTTCGCGCGTGCCACCCATCTTTCTCTCTCGCTAAAACCTTATACTTTTCCCTCTTCATAACATGTATTCCTCCCTTCCTTCTCACCTTCTCTTCCCCCGTTCTTCCTCCCTCGCTTTCGAGGGAAAGGGATCAAACTATCCCGCAACACCCTTCGTCCGACTTTTCGGAAGATTCCGTCGCGAGGGTGAAGAAAAAAAGAAGATATAAAGAAGAATCGAAGGTTCTTTGGAAGTCGATCCTCCGGGATCCTAATTTCTTCGAAGTACGAGGCTCGAACGAGGCACGGCCTCTGCCTTTGCTTCTGCTTTTACTTCTTCTACCTCGACGCGGCAAAGATTGGGTTTAAGTAAAACGATAATTCTTCCATCTTCTCACTTCTCTGTCTCTTAACCCCTCGCCCTTCCTCCGTCGATTGTTTCACCGTGAAATTTTATGCTCGGAAAGTGCTTCAAAGGAGAACGGAACACGAATATCAGGGGGAGCTCGGTTGCACGTTTTATTCGGATGTTGCCGGAGAAGAATAATCGATACGTTGAAACAACGGAATGATTACAGAACAGAAAAAAGTATCCACGACTCATATTCGACCGAGGATGATCGAAAATAATGCCATAGTTTTATAACAACACTTAAAACTCCATGACTCAATGTTTCCACTGCAGTACTTGCACTGATTGTTATGTTCAATTTTGTATTCTAATAAAATTATCTTCGTTTTGCTAAAAGCAATTTTCCGAATTATATATCTAGAACTACGTTTCTCCTGATTCGATAAGTAAAGTTCATATTTTATTTGCAACAATACTCTTTGAAACGTAAACCAAGCCACCTTTGTATGCAATCTTTTATCCTCACCTGCGTTACGTTTGTAACTTCTACCAAGGGTGCCACCCGTTAAATAAAAAGGAAATCAAACATTCCCAGTCTCGCACAATGTGACTTTTATAACGGGACATTTTATTGGAACCTAACTCCTACGTTTCACCAGTGTTAACTTCATTTTTTAAAATTCTTTAATTTCGGCCATGTTTTATCGACCAATCCGTGTTACTTGTTTCGTTTTGCGCGATAATAAATACAAGGAAGAGAAAGACAGACGATGAGGATACGTGGATGCGTATCTTTGTACAAACAAAATAATGTCAATAGTACTGCGACTTGTTTCCGGTGGTGCTTTCCACCATGAAATTACATTAGAATAGAATTAGAGATGAATAAATTAGAATTCTTTATACATTTTCATGTAAAGAGTTTGAAACAACGACGTAATAAGATAATATACGGGAAAGCCAGGATAGAGGCGTACAGTAGCTAAGGGGTTAATTAACCAGCGACAAAGATTTCGGTCGACTCCACCCCGCGGATATATACAAGTATATTACCCGACTGCACTCGCGATTAACTCCGCGTACCGCGATGTAATTAACTGAATGCGCCCCGTCGGTGTCTCGTAATCAACAAGTCCGTATCACTCCCTTTTTTTTACGCGACACGCACCGACGGATGTTCATTACTTTCGTATCGTTGAAAGGGTCAATGCCCTCTCATACGATCTTTACATGAATTCATGATCTTTACACCATTTTGATAAATTACCAGGAAACGAATATCATTGTTTTATTATGTTTTAAATCGAAAGCAAAAGCTTCGTGATTTGAATCACTTTTAAGGTTGCTTTTTCTCATTTTTAAAAATGTTTTAATTCACTCCGGCTGTCTGCATCGACACATATGTTTATGTCAATTTTGATAATGAACAGTTCATAATTTTTAATTAGTATGTACAGTGAGTGTAAAAAGTACTCGTACAGCAGGGAATTTCGACAAAATCCTGGCAGAATTTTGTTGATTTTAAACATTTGAACAAACAAGTGGTATATACATATATTCTTAGAGATCGTCGCAATGAATTGCATGAAAGAAAATATTTACGAGAATATTTATGTTATTTATAAGAGAATTACTTTAGTCGTGCATAGTATAGCTTGTTATCTCCAATTTCCTATAACGCGGGTTCCTTCAACGCGAATTCCTACAACGCGCTAAAGATATTGCGACGGCTTTTCTTATATAACGCGATTCTCTTACAACGCGCTATATAATAAAATGCGAGAATTCCCCGTTTACTTTAGTCGAGCACAGCTGAGCCTGTTATCTCCAATTTCCTATAACGCGGGTTCCTACAACGCGCTAAAGATATTGCGACGGCTTTTCTTATATAACGCGAATTCCTACAACGCGCTAAAGATATTACGACGGCTTTTCTTATATAACGCGATTCTCTTACAACGCGCTATATAATAAAATGCGAGAATTCCCCGTTTACTTTAGTCGAGCACAGCTGAGCCTGTTATCTCCAATTTCCTATAACGCGGGTTCCTACAACGCGCTAAAGATATTGCGACGGCTTTTCTTATATAACGCGAATTCCTACAACGCGCTAAAGATATTACGACGGCTTTTCTTATATAACGCGATTCTCTTACAACGCGCTGTATACTAAAATCCGGGAATTCCCCGTTTATGGTACTTTGGTCGAACACAGCATACCTTTGTTATCTCCAATTTCATATTACGCGATTTCGCACAGCGCGTAACGTATTACCCGCGTTATACGGGAGTCTACTGTATATAATATATAACATATAATATATGATATATAATATATAATACAAGTATGAAATACGTTGAATGAATCGATACTGCGTTCGATTCTAGTGATTTAGTAAACAGAGTCAAGATCTCGGAGCTTAACCATGTAATTGATGTGTTTCCCGATTCTCATCTTAGACACTTAACGATCGAGAGGTGTTAGAATACCGTCCTCGAGGTCAACGATAGTTATTAGGGTAATTGCTCGAGAATCGTAGAGAAGTGACACTGTTAATTCAAATCGATAGAGCACCCCGCTTATAGCCAAGCAAAGTAATACAATAAAAACAGAAAGGCTACATTGAACCGTGAAAAGTTCAGCAGTGTCGAATTTACTGCCGATGTCGATGGGAAATGCTGAGTTAATATTAAGCAGCCACATTCAATTAAAACATTGCAGATTTAAGTGGATGAATGATGCTGAGTTAATATTAAAGAATCAACTGTAATTAAAATATGTATTACAGATTGAAGTGGATGAAAAATGCAGAATTAATATTAAGCAACTTTCTGAAATCGAATAATTAAAGATTCAAGTCAATGAAAAATGCTGCGTTTATATTAAGTAACCACTTAAAATTAAAAAATTACAGATTGAAGTAAATGAGAAACGCCGCATTTATATTAAACTTCCTGAAATTCCAAAATGACGCATTCAAGTCAATAAAAAATGCAGAATTAATATTAAGCGACTTCCTAAAATTAAAAAATTACAGATTCATGTCAACGAAAAATGTCGCATTAATATCAAGCAACCACCTAAAATTAAAAAATTGCAGATTCAAGTGAATGAAAAATCCATCCGAGTGGATAAAGATAGTCGAGCGCGGGCTACCGTAGAAATAGAAAAGTCCTCGTGAAAGGACGAAATATAGAGATCCTTCGTAGTATCCTGCGGAGGAACTTTATCTCTCGTTCGTGTTCCTTCGAGATTTCGGGTTCGGCCGAGACAAAGGGGAAACACTTTACCTAATATCCTCGTTTCCGGAGCCACGTATCGAAGGAAGGAAGGATTGGGTTGGAAGGTCGGACGAAGAACGCGAAGGAATCGTGGTTGGTTCTCGGGGTTGGCGGAGTAAACTCGTCCCATTCCGTCTGATTGATAGTTCGAATTCAAGATCGCGTGAGATCGGCTATTTCTACTGGCTACTCGAACTCCCTTGTCAACTAGAATGGCTACCAAATGCCGATTACCGATCGTTGGAACCCGGATCACTCTTCTGTCTAACAAGTAACATCGTAAGATCGAATCCTGGGAATTTTTGTGCGAGGATGTCACCAAGTATTGCCAAACGTGTGGCGTACGTCACGCGGGTGAAGGAGACAATTTTGAGTATTTTAAGTAAAGGAATTAAAAAATTACCTTCGTATGATTGAAAGGGTCAATGTATAAAATTTATATAAAATTTAAAGATCTATATTAACGATTTATGTAATAATAGATCAAATAAATTTGATATAAATATATTATGTCATAATAGATCAAATAAATTTGATATAAATATATTATGTCATAATAGATCAAATAAATTTGATATAAATATATTATGTCATAATAGATCAAATAAATTTGATATAAATATATTATGTCATAATAGATCAAATAAATTTGATATAAATATATTATATAATAACAGATCAAATAAATTTGATATAAATATATTATGTCATAATAGATCAAATAAATTTGATATAAATATATTATGTCATAATAGATCAAATAAATTTGATATAAATATATTATATAATAACAGATCAAATAAATTTGATATAAATATATTATGTCATAATAGATCAAATAAATTTGATATAAATATATTATGTCATAATAGATCAAATAAATTTGATATAAATATATTATATCATAATAGATCAAACAAATTTTGTCTCGAAGTTACATCGATCTTAATTCCACCCTAAAATACTTTTTCGCTTAGGCGTTAATTTTTCCGCCGGCACTGAAAGGGTTAAGACTCGGATCCTGTGAGATTCGATACCGGAAATCTCCACGCGGATGTAAGAGATCCCTGGAATCCCAAAGGAACGAATCGATTCGAAAGGGTGTCGTGATTCTCACAATTCCGATCGGTTTCTCGAGCTGTATTTGTCAAATAATCGTACGGCAAACGATCGAATATTATTTCGTTTAAATGGACGTGTTTACTGGGTCAATACGGTGTCGGATACGTCGGTGACATTGAATAGATACTCCGAAATTGATCGTCATTTCAGTGGAAATGAATCAACTGAGTATCGCACTTATTTTACGCATACGAGAATTATTAACTTGTTATTATATTACCAAATATATATAACGGCAAATATTTTATGTATCAATCTTTTCAATGGTCAAAAGATTTGCTGCTTAAATAAATGAATTTAGTTTTAATATTAATTCAACAAATGCTGATCACAAACCCAATTCCAATTTAACGGTGTAAATTAGCAACGATCATTAATACAATGTATTGTGTATTAAGTATTTTGTATGTCTTTGTATTCTTCTTCTTAATCCCATTAATGATGCAAGGCACACCATAAATATCAGACAAGATAGTCGAATATATATATCATATATATTAATGTCATATGAAATTTATATTATTCTTCTTAATTCCATTAATTACTGCTAGTTGCAACTACTACGAATGTAGTTAATTAAGTGAGGCACGCCATAAATGATCAAACGAAATATTCGAATATATTTTTAACTGCATTAATAACTTCTAGTTGCAACTACTACGAATGTAGTTAATTAAAGAAGACACGCCAAAAATTGTCAAACGAAATAATCGAATATATATACACATATAATATCAAATTTGTATTCTTCTTCTTAATGTCAGTAATTATTTCTAGGCGTAACTCCTACGAATGTAGTTAATTAAACAAGGCACGCCAAAAATTATCAAACGAAATAATCGAATACATATATACATATAACATAAAATTTGTATTCTTCTTCTTAATGTCAGTAATTATTTCTAGGTGCAACTACTACGAATGTAGTTAATTAAGTGAGGCACGCCAAAAATTATCAAACGAAATATTCGAATATATTTTTAACTGCATTAATAACTTCTAGTTGCAACTACTACGAATGTAGTTAATTAAACGAGGCACGCAAAAAATTATCAAACGAAATAATCGAATACATATACACATATAATATAAAATTTGTATTCTTCTTCTTAATGTCAGTAATTATTTCTAGGCGTAACTCCTACGAATGTAGTTAATTAAAGAAGACACGCCAAAAATTATCAAACGAAATATTCGAAAGTACTCACGTACGAATACGTCTCTAAAAGTCGTTTACTGCCAAGTGCGTACTAAATCCAGATGGAAAATAAAAACCCGTCGGTTCGTCCATGTAAACATCTTCCGTCTCTGTCCGCCATTGGAGTTCCCACTCAGCTCGACCGCCAGCGTATTATTCCCAACACCACGCGATTCTACCGTAAAACGAGAACTTTTTAATCTACTCCAACCGAGAATACAATTAACACGTTGAACATCATGGTGGTCACCTGTGACCGCCGATGCCAATATTGCTAAAACTCGAATCAAATATATCGCTAATATTCAATATCGCTAATACAATTTGTGATATTTTTAAGGTTCCGATGACGATGTAAAGTAACCAATGTATCGTAGAGCTTTTAAAAAGTATTATGTTTAGACGTCTCGTATACTTCAGAGACACGTATCGCGATGTATCGTATAACACGGATTTCGGCGAGGCACTTAACGTGTTAAAAAATATCACGTTACGCGAGGAAATACACGGAGAATCGTAGCGCTGTGCTCTCTCTTCGAGCGTGCGACCTACAATGTGCTCGGCTGTTCGCAAAGTCAATGTCAGATACGTTGTTATGCCGCGCGCCGAAACTCCGAGATTAATTAACTCTGAATGACGAGGCTCGTACACGGATTTAGAACTCCGTTGTGATTCTTATTTCACGAGTGTACAAAGTTGGGATAGAATTTTATGAATTCTATTAGGTACCGGAAAAAGATTCCGAGATTCTATTCAATTTTACCGAATTTTCCGGGTCACCTATATTTTTTTGCACCGAAATAAGTATCATTGTATACATTTTATTATTAGCTGCCCTATTTTAAGTGAAATGTCCTGTATAATTTTTATGATTACAAATTGGATATGATATTTTTTAATATTAGATCACCTTTTTTACTTGAAATGCTCTGTATAATTTTTAATGATTACATACTGGATACAATATTTTTTAATGTTGGACAAAAATGATGGACAAAATTGCTGGACAAAACTATTGGTCAAAATTGTTGGAGAAAATTATTTATTTTACGTTGCAAAATTGTTGGAAAAAGCTCTTGGACAAAATTGTTTGATGAAATTGTTGGAGAAAGCTCTTGGACAAAATTGTTTGATGAAATTGTTGGAAAAAACTGTTGGACAAAATTGTTTACTTTACGTTGCAAAATTGTTGGATGAAATTGTTGGAGAAAACTGTTGGACAAAATTGTTTATTGTACATTGCGAAATTGTTGGAAAAATCTGTTGGACAAAATTGTTGGAAAAAACTGTTGGACAAAATTGTTGAACAAAACTGTTGAACAAGATTGTTGGACAACATTATTGAACAAAATGGTTGGACAAAAATAGTTAGACTTTTAACGGGTTTAGAAGGCGAGGTCTTAAAACATGTTCGACACGTAGTAGTTTCTCATTTTAAAGGGTTTAACGTGTCTCGATAAGCGAAGATAACAAAAGTCCGCCGTCGTTCGATTTCTCTTTTTCCCTTCTTTACTTTTCCCTCCGGTTGATTTTATTTTCTCTTATCTGCTTCGATCCCAGGGAGACACTTTTCTATCTCGAGGAAAGTCTCGGCGGGACACTCGTCCGGCAGTCATCGGTGGTTGGTACGAGGGTCAAACAGTACCTTTGGATCCCAAGGAGTTACTAGCTGATCAGATTCACGATCTCGATTTCACCGGAGTATCGATTTACTCCAATTTCCACAGCGAATCTCTCAATGGGACGATTCCATTCTAGATTTCATCGTTCCACCGAGTACCTCCACCTTCGCGCTAATTAATCCATTCCCCTCCGACAATTATTGCTCGCCGGAAAAGTCATTCCGAACAAAACCATTTAACCCGCTGACTGCAATTATACTTTTGCATTAGAAATAAATTTCTTTCTTAAAAAACATCAATAAGAGGTTTATCTTAACACTTTGACGGCCGCTCATTTGACTCAAAGTCGCGCTACTACCGCGGGCACCTCTGGCGTACCGAAATACGGAAAGTTCCCAAAACCAGTATTTTCAGAATTAAAAAACGCCAATATACTCGTAAGAATTGGAAGGCAGTAACTCAAAAACAGTTAAAATGGATTAACATACAAACGTCAAATCTACGATCTCGAAATACTTATATAATGCTGGTCTAAGATTGCTAGTGCGAAGTCACATTTACGTGACACCGGCCGATAACCGCTGGCTCTCGAAGTCACGCACACGTGACAGCGGCCGTCAAAGTGTTAAAGAATCTTCGTCATAAACACTTAATGAGTATCTGGTTGGCTAGTACGTAATGTCGTGCGTATAAATAAATAACTAAATAACCAGCTAAATAAATAAATATTACAGTTCATCCAATGCCACTCAAAATTCATCCCTGATGGGGTTAATCATTCGACACGAATATTTGGCTGAGTCGCGAGATGTTGAAGGAAGACGAAGGGCGGGTTGAGGATGAAGATGTCCGATGAAAAATTAATCGGATAATTGCAGGACGTAGGGTGTTGGCAAGGGTGGTTTTCGAGTGACACGTTCCACGTGCTTTCGGGGGGATGATGATGCGTCTCCGTGAGAAAGGGTGGACTATCGAGATGGCAGTGATTCGAGGGTGGAAGTTGGACGGAAAGCAGAGGCTGCACACTCTCGGGGAAGGTTCCATCTCATCAGCCATTAAACAAAGCAGCAGCGGACACAAAGGAGCGTCTGCATTGTCGAGAGGGTAGCTGGCAACGGCTCAACAGACGGCACCAAACCCCTTTCCCCGCCACCTTAGTCGCGAGGTGTTTCTGATTAATCTCTCTCTCTCTCTCTCTCTCTCTCTCTCTCTCTCTCTCTCTCGCTTTCTCCTTTCTTTTTAGTTTCACCCTCCGCCTTTAAAAAATGCAAAACGCTATGAGACACCTCGAGAACCTCGTATACTTTGCACCCTCCAAGACTACACCCTTCTCGAGTAACACGATACAATTTGGAGAACCAATGAGGATCAATGGAACCTGAGTATCAGGTCGACAATCGCCGATGACTGGAAGACATTTTAATGTCGCCTCTCAGTCGACACTCTTGAAGAGTTTACGCTTTGCACTTCGGAGATGAGTCCGAGTAGCCACCCAGTTTATTGTGGTGCTACTTACTCTTCTCGAGTAACTCGATACAATTTGATCGAGTTGTTGAATTCGCGCGGAATTTCTACGACAAATATATATTTATTTTGTCCAAATCTGAAATTTGACAATTTGAAATTTGACATTTGAAAACACCTGACAATAAATACTTATGGAAACTGATCGAAGAACGCTTCCCGAAAACCAATGAAGATCGATGGATTCTGATGGTCGAGTTGTTGAATTCACATGGAATTTCCACGACAAATATATATTTATTTTGTCCAAATGTGAAATTTGACAATTTGAAATTTGACATTTGAAAACACCTGACAATAAATACTTATGGAAACTGATCGAAGAACGCTTCCCGAAAACCAATGAAGATCGATAGATCCTGAGAATCAAGTTGTTGAATTCGCGTGGAATTCCTACATTAATATATATTTAAAATTGTTTGAAAATATTAATGGAAATTGCTCAAAGAACGCTTCCCGACATTGGAAGATGAAGACCCCAAATCAGACTGGAATTAAATACTCTCGGTATCCGACATTCCTTGAATCATTCAATCATTAAATCATCCAATCAATCATTGATTGATTCAGAAAAAATAAGAAAGAACCGAGTATGATACTTCACTCCGATAAAATGGTGATACGGATAGAAATAGAGCGATAACGCGAGTGAAACAATTCTACGAAATATCCAGAATGAATGATTAATTAGTACAATTACCTACCATTAAAAAAACTGTTGCTAAACGCTAGAATTAATTGTAGGATTAATATGAAAGTGCTCCGAGAAGGAGATAAATGAATGCAAGGAAATCATCGTTATTCCACGCGAACAATAATCTTCGTGGAAAGGGGTTCTACAGAAGCTCGCGAAATAAGAGCAACGCACGTGTAAATTATTCAGCCACGTAATATCAGAATGTTCAGGATCTCGTAGATTCGCGAGAAACAGGAGACAAATAAACGAAGGTTTATTCGGCTTCCGGTTATTCGGTATCCGGTGGTCAAGCTTCCAGCTGCGCTTTTGCTCGTTATTAATCGACGAGACCGCTCATAATTCATCGCTCGCACTCCGCCCGGTTTATTTCTTTTTTTACCGTTTTCGCCGTTTTAGTCGTATTTTTATATCCAGAAAGAAACGTCATTCTTACGACTTATTCCAGCATTTCCGGCAAAATAACTTACGGTGAATCGAGTTGCCGCATTAAATTGATTGTAAAAATGATTAGCGTCATCTCTTTCATCAAATATTTCTCGTCTTCTTCGCGGCTTCTTATTTTATCTGTTCGATCGGTACACGATATAAAAAGATCGGTACGGGCGAGGTGAAATAATAGGATCAAAATGAATATTTAAATACTAATCCTTTCGCTTGCGTAGTTTGCGATCGTCGATGAAAGGTCAGGGGTGAAAATATAAAATAGTAGAAGAGGTCAGGATGCACTTCTCTTCGAAGATAACTCGATCGAGTACATATAGACGAGGGATATACGGTCTCCGATGAAAATGGAACGCTTCGCTGCCAAGACAAACTAACGTACAAGCGTCCTAGAAAAATTGGGATTCTCACGAAATCCCTTGGGACTTTGATCTTTCGTTTTACTACCTCAAGGAGGATGCGAGATCAAACTGATCACCGCTCGTAAGTGGAAGTAGAAAATTATTTTATCTCATAACAATTTTATTGGGTTTGCCAAAACGTCGAAACAATAGTTGTGAAACAGGGTGAATTCGACGGAATTAGAGCGGCGGAAGAAGTGGATTGAACATTTTTTCTGGTTAGAAAATGGGTTGACCCAAAATCGGGGTATACCTTCAAAAATTGTCAAAAAATCAAAATCGTTAATTTTGCTCATAGATGATCCAAATCGACGGTATATCATGCCTAAACATGTTCTGGGACCATTTTGGGTCGAAAGAAGTGGATTAAAAATTTGTTTCGGTCAAAAAATAGGTCGACCCAAAATCGTAAAAATGTGAAGGGGTATACCTTCAAAAATTGTCAAAAAATGAAAGTCTTCAATTTCGCTCCTAAATGGTCTAAATCGATGCTATATGATGCCTTAACATGTTCTAGGACCATTTTGGGTCAAAAGAAGTGGATTAAAAATTTGTTTCGGTCAAAAAATGGGTCGACCCAAAATCGCAAAAATGTGAAGGGGTATACCTTCAAAAATTGTCAAAAAATGAAAGTCTTCAATTACGCTCCTAAATGGTCTAAATCGATGCTATATGATGCCTAAACATGTTCTAGGACCATTTTGGGTCAAAAGAAGTGGATTACAAATTTGTTTCTGTCAAAAAATAAGTCGACCCAAAATCGTGAAAAATTGTCAAAAAATTAGTCTTCAATTTCGCTCCTAATTGGTCGAAATCGATGCTATATCATGCCTAATGATATTCCAGGGTCATTTTGGGTCGAAAGAACTTCTCGTTTACTTTGATTTATGCAAAGATCTTCAAACATATGAATACATATGAATACACATGATACACAAACTTTTGATTTGCGTCAGAAACGAGTTCAGGAAACGGGAAAGGACATCAACGTCATTCGAGATGTGCGAAACAAGGGAGAGTCAGGGTAGAAATGGGAAGCACCTCGAGAGATTTTAATGACCGGTCCACCGAATTCCATAAAGCCGGCCGGTATCGGATTATATTGCCACTATACCGGTTTCATGATCGTGTTCGAATTTTAATGCTAGGTTTCTCGAATGGTGGAGGATAGGGGGAGGGGGGCAGATGTGCTCGACCATCCTCTAGGTTTCACCCTGAGGCTTTACGATATCGCGAAACGCCCGGCTCACGTTTAACTGCGATGGACGTCGTAAGCTTTATGATCCACCTCCAGCCGACGGCTCACTTTCGCGATATTACAAATCGCTTCGATTTTCTGCCCCGAGCGTAACGTCCTTCTACTCCGAATTTAATGCGGATTTCCACGAAAATCAGATTTTTGTTGCACCTTGTAATGTATCCTAATTAATATATTATATTATATATGATAATTCAATGCGGATTTCCACGAAAATCAGATTTTTTTACACCCTGTAATGTAATTTTAATTAATGTATTATATGACAATTTAATGCGGATCTCGAGGAAAATCAGACTTTTTTTACACCTTGTAATGTATCCTAATTAATATATTATATTATATGTGATAATTCAATGCGGATTTCCACGAAAATCAGATTTTTTTACACCCTGTAATGTAATTTTAATTAATGTATTATATGTGACAATTTAATGCGGATCTCGACGAAAATCAGACTTTTCTTACACCTTGTAATGTATCCTAATTAATATATTATATTATATGTGACAATTTAATGCGGATCTCGACAAAAATCACACTTTTCTCACACCTTGTAATATATCCGAATTAGATTACAATTATGCCTAACAATTTAATGAGGATCTGAATGAAAATCAGGCATTTCTTACACCTTGTAATGTAAGTTTAATTAGATTACAATTATACGTAACAATTTAATGAGGATCTCCACGAAAATCAAGCTTTCCTTACACCTTGTAATGTAATCCCTATTATTCTAAAATAAAGAAAAACTTCATTCACTTTCATCAAATAACTTGAAAAATATGCCGTATTAGAATGAAATCTAACTATTAATATATAACAGTAATAACATTTCTCTTCTCCGAATTTAACGCGGATTCCGATGAAAACCAAACTTTCCTTACACCTTGTAACATAATCCTAATTATATTGTAATTATATGTGATAATCGCTGGTAGCAAGATTTAATGAAATCTCATCGAATAAAGTGAGAAATATAACGCATTAAATTAATCCGTATAAATGGTAATAAATCCAAATATTAATATATAAAAGTAGTAACATCTCTCTTGTTCGAATTAAACGCGGATTTCGATGAGAATCAGGCTTTTGTTCCATTCCGCAATATGTCCGTTAATTATATTAAAATTATACTCGATAATAACCGGTAATAAGATTTAATTAAGTTTCATGGAATACCGGGAAAAATATAACTCAGCGGATTAATTCGCGTGGCCGTTAATTAATCAAAATATTCAATGGAATGATAATGCCATTAAGCTTCTCCGATTTCACAGTAAACCCGATCAATTCGATTTACTTTGATCACCATATTCCAAGTATCAATTTTCATATGATTTTCTCGGTGTTCCGACGAGAGTCAGTAAATATGAATTCCCGAGTATCATTGAATTATACGATTTAATAAACGTGTATTGCTTTTTATGAAATTATTAAACGCCGATAAAATCGGCGACCAGCTAACCGGCAAAGGAGTCTAAAGATTAGCGGTCACATCGCTTACGTCGCGAAGTTAGGCCGAAGTTTAAGCTGTTACTTCGCAATCCCCTCCGCCGATTGGCTAATTAGTCCCCCCGATAAGACTTTGAGCGGAGTTTAAGCCTCAAAACTCACGCGATTTAATCACCGCGTACACGGTACATGCACTGAGATACTAATTGTCTTCTTCTAGTCGTAAGGGATGAAATTTTAATTTAATTCTAATTGATTTGTTTACCGGTGTTCACCCTTTATACGATAAAGAATAGCAGCGCAACTAATGTAATAACACAAATTGACTAAAAATCCTTTCCCAATAATTATTACAAAAAAATTGATTTTATCACCGCAAACACGGTACATGCACCGAGATACCAATTGGCTTCAAATCATTGTCTTCTTCATAGGGGATGAAATTTTAATTGAATTCTAATTGATTTGTTTACCGGGATTCGCCATTTATACGATAAAGAATAGCAGCGCTACCAATGTAATAACACAAATTCACTAAAAATTCTTTCCCGATAATTATTATTAAAAGAAATCGATTTAATGACGCGATATATGCACCGAGATAATAATTTTGTTTTCTAGTCAAAGGGGATGAAATTTTAATTTCATTTCAATTTATTTATTTACCGGTATTCATCCATTGCAAAACAAAGAATAGCAGCACAACCAATGTAATAAGACAAAATAACTAGAAATTCTTTCCCGATAATTATTATTAAAAGAAATCGATTTAATGACGCGATATATGCACCGAGATAATAATTTTGTTTTCTAGTCATAGGGGATGAAATTTTAATTTCATTTCAATTTATTTATTTACGGGTATTCATCCATTGCAAAACAAAGAATAGCAGCACAACCAATGTAATAAGACAAAATAACTAGAAATTCTTTCCCGATAATTATTAAAAGAAATCGATTTAATGACGCGATATATGCACCGAGATACCAATTGCCTTCTAGTTGTAGGGGATGAAATTTTAATTTCATTTCAATTTATTTATTTACGGGTATTCATCCATTGCAAAACAAAGAATAGCAGCACAACCAATGTAATAAGACAAAATAACTAGAAATTCTTTCCCGATAATTATTAAAAGAAATTGATTTAATGACGCGATATATGCACCGAGATAATAATTTTGTTTTCTAGTCATAGGGGATGAAATTTTAATTTCATTTCAATTTATTTATTTACGGGTATTCATCCATTGCAAAACAAAGAATAGCAGCACAACCAATGTAATAAGACAAAATAACTAGAAATTCTTTCCCGATAATTATTAAAAGAAATCGATTTAATGACGCGATATATGCACCGAGATACCAATTGCCTTCTAGTTGTAGGGGATGAAATTTTAATTTCATTTCAATTTATTTATTTACGGGTATTCATCCATTGCAAAACAAAGAATAGCAGCACAACCAATGTAATAAGACAAAATAACTAGAAATTCTGTCCCGATAATTATTAAAAGAAATCGATTTAATGACGCGATATATGCACCGAGATAATAATTTTGTTTTCTAGTCATAGGGGATGAAATTTTAATTTCATTTCAATGTATTTATTTACCGGTATTCATCCATTATAAGACAACTAATGGGATAAGAAAAATTGACTAAAAATCTGTCCCCAATAATTTTTCGAAAATTCTCCCCCCTCAAACGAAGATGTGGCGAGGATCGAAGAAATCTTTTATTCTCGCGCGATATTCTGAAACTTATTAGAGATAATGTAATTATCGTTCGCGAAATGGAAGATCCATAAGGGATGCTTTTACATGGAGAATTCCTGGCATGCACTATTATCCTTTCATGGGGTTCCGAACGAGCCGGAAACAATCCTTTCCGCGAAAGGAAGGGGTGGAAAACCGCACCGTGGTACCTTATATGCAAATCCGAGCCTCGTGATCATGCCACTATGTTCGATCGAGTAGACTGTACGGAAACCGATCTGGAATCTCGATGAAGAGACAAGTACGTAACCCTTTTTTCTGCTTAACACTAGATCTACCGAATAACAAACAAAAAGAAGACATCAATCTGCGACGAGAAATGATATCAGGTGAATGATAAATGATGATATTCTTGGCAACGTTTTTGAAATGGACCCATTTTTACAAAGAAGTTATCATCGTTAATAGAAATCACGTTGTTAATTTAATATTAATAAACAATATGATTCTGTTAACCATAGTATTCGGGGTACCGGAAACTAATCAATTATTCGTCACATACTTTATGAAACTCCACATATTTCTTCATATTAATGAATAATGATGATGAAATAAGGTTATAGAAAAAATGCAGAATGTTTTTGGAAGAATAACTATTTCTCTCAAAAAAAGAGATCAAGTCCGTTTGATTTCATAAAACTGCGAGAATTTATGCACACATCTAATAATTTCGAATAAGGAATAAATTTGAATAAATCCTCGGTCATTTCCGGTCAAAGTCGAAACGATCTCCGGGAGCAGTCGGAATTGACTGACATCGATGGAAGCGTACGAAATCGTGTGATTGGATGGAGACTCGATTTTGTAGCGGGATCGTTCGTATCAGGAGAAAAGTTAAATTAAATTCTACGTGGCAGGAATTTCGGTTCGTTTTGGTTCCTGCGTCACGTGTGGAACCACCGAACCACCGAACCATCGAACCATCGAACCATCGAACCATCGAACCACCGAACCACTGAACTTTGGAGGTTAACGTACACTTACGACGCTCGTTTTCATAATCCTACTCCCGGAGGCCTACTATAGCTTTTTACGATAATACCGAACCCGTTCAATTTTTTCTGAACTTTACTCACTTCCCAAAATGCTCTTTACCTACGCTCTTTTAAATACCCGTTCACTCGATTATTCCACTTTAAGCTTCGTCCCTCGTTAACTTTCATTATACTCTTAATTCTTGCACCCGGAAAGTGGACACTCTTTTCCTAGTTTTAGCTTTTTTTATCCACCTAGCGTTTACGGTAATCGTACGCTTTCATCGATTTTAACTGATTCGTGTAATTTGAGAAATTGTACAATTTTTTAATTTCAAGATTTATGAGACTATTAGGGGTACAGAAATGTAATCAATTCGGGAGTGGAGACTTTTGTCAATATTTATTAATTATCACCAAACTTGGGAATGTTTTGTTTTAAATGGAATATCTAATAGAATAATGTTTAATATGAATAAATAAATGGAGTTTCATTTAAATATTGAAAATATGATTGATTACTTTCCGGTAGCCCTGATATTATTCTTTTGCGATCACCGTATTCGGAGTGATTCACCTAACTCTTGCATTTCATAAAAATCATCTTGCATCTTCCATAAAAAAGTTTCATTCAAGTTTGTCATTTCATCATTAATTTCAGATAAATAATAAATTTATATAAAAAACTGGCTATCAAGTAAACCAATATTAATCACTCCACCATCCCCCGTATTACGGAAGTTAAACAAAAATGTAGATTATTAATCAGTTAGTATACTCGTCATCGCTTTATTTTCGCGACGCCATTTAGTTACACGTTTTTCAAGTATATCGTCAGATTTAATTGGTTAGAAAATTAAATTAACAAATACATACAAATTGAGACCACCGGTATGTATTTTTAAAAAAGATCATAATTTCCTTGTTATAATCTTGAGTTATATTTTCTTGTTAGTCTTCGAAATGTTAATATTCTTTTGTTGGAAGGTTTTAAAACATTGGTCTATACTACTAGCCGCACCTTCCATCAAAAGAATATTAATTTTCTTGTTATCATTAAATTATTCGTATCACTAAAATCAACCGCCACACAAAGTGGCAAACCAAATAAAACCACGGAACATGCCAAAAACATATTACTCAAAATTCCACTTGCAATATTATCAAGATCTATTCGTTGTCCACGAGTCACGTGACACGCGCATCCTCCAAGGTGGTAGAAAAAAAATGACGATTCGCACGAATTCGTTAAACGCGATGGCAGTTTACGCGGGGTCAACGTAACCCGGTAAAAAAATTCTGACCTGATATTTCCATAATCCTGGATTCATCCCCGTTGCCGTGAGATTTTTACGAGCACGGCTAGCATAAAATACCATCCATGGGGATCTGGTTCGGTTTTATGAAACATGGCGGAGGATGGATGAAGATGTGTCGCGCGATGCTAACTCGGGGAGGTAGAGGTGGGTGCGAAGGGCCAAAGGTCACGCGGACATTATCCTCGTCCATCCCTTGTGTACTGGAACGACGCGGACGGGGAAAAGAAAATATAGGGCCTGGTCACTGATGGAGAAATAAAGATAAAGGGAAAGAAAAATACATACTGAAACAACAGCCAGAGGAAGAATGAAACTGGGAGCCCGAAAGGGATGAAAAAACAGGGTGAAAGGCGACGGAATTAGAACGGCGTTTCCAAAAACTTTCCTACTTCTCTTGGTACCCTACATGGTGCTTTACGTCAAAATGACTGATTACTTTCCGGTACCCCTAATATTATTATTTTGTGATCACCTTGCATTTTACATAAAAAAATGTCATTTAAGTTTGTCATTTCTTAATTAATTTTAAATAAATTGTACATTCATTTTCAAAAGTCTACGAAATTTTCTACTTCTCTTGATACCTTATCTGGTGGTTTACGTAAAAATGATTGATTACTTTCCGGTACCCCTAATATTATTCTTTTGTGATCACCTTGCATTTTACACAAAAAAATGTATTTAAGTTTGTCGTTTCATAATTAATTTTAAATAAATAGTACATTCGTTTTCAAAAGTCTCCGAAATTTTCTACTTCTCTTGATACCTTACTTGGTGCTTTACATAAAAATAATTTATTACTTTCCGGTACCCCTAATATTATTCATTTGTAATCACCTTGCATTTTACATCTTGCATTCCACATAAAAAAATGTCATTCAAGTTTGTCATTTCATAATTAATTTTAAATAAATAATAAATTCATTTTCAAAAGTCTTCGAAACTTTCTATTTTTCTTGATACAGATTACTTTCTGGTATCCCTAATATTATTCTTTTGCGATCACCATATTCGGAATGATTCACCTAACTCAATCGCTTCAAATATCCATCTTGCATTTTACATAAAAAGGTTTCATTTAAGTTTGTCACTTCATAGTTAATTTTAGATAAATATTGTTTACTACATGAATTAGAACATCAAAATTTAAAATAACCAGTATTTTAGATAAATAGTATATAAATTTATTTTCTAAGGTTTCCGAAACTTTCCAACTTCTCTTGCTACCCCAACTGGTTGTTTACGCGAAAATGAGAGGAAGAGTAGGAAACACGTGTATAGGAGATACACGATCGTACGTGTAGAGGTAAAGAGAGATCACAGGCGTAATATTTCAGGATGAAACTACGTAGATCCCGAATGTACGATGGCAATGGCCTCGAGTATATCACTCCAACCCTTAACCACCCTTAACCATCATTAACCAGCAACGAACCAACATCGCCGTCGATCGAGGACCATTCCCGGCCGTAACGCGGTTTGACGTTACCTGCGATTCGCTTCTCTGACCAAGAGAGTATTAGGGGTACCGGAAAGTAATCAATTATTTTTCACATACTTTATGAAACTGCATTCATTTTTTTATATTAAACATTATTCTATTAAATAAACAGCATCTTTCGTTATGATCCTTGACCGATGATTCTTCAACGCCATTATTACCTTTTCGAAAAAATCAAATTAAAGATTCAAAATTTCGATGCGCAAAAATGTTTCACTCATGAATTCATTAATTTCCCGTACTTATGATCCCTTTCCGTGTCTACAATTCTCTCCGAAATTTTAGGTTATTATACAAGTAATATCGTTTCTTATTTATTATATATAAATGTTTATATTATGTCTTTCGTTCATGTAATTGTGGGAATCCTCTTTTTGTGCTATAAATAGTATTCTTTCGACGGTGTATATTTAATAGTATATCATAGTTTTTTTAAGGGATCAATATTTTTCATTTGAAGAAATATTTGCACTGGGAGTCCAAAAATGGCATTACATATTTGCATATTTTTTTAAGGATGCCGTTCATAATCGCGAAAAAGTTCGCGATTTTTCGTGTTTGAATGAAATTTCTTTACGAAGTAAAACGAATAGTTTCTAAGTTAGTTGAACTTACTGATATAAAATAACAAATTAGCTTGATCATTAATAATTGTTTAAACAGGATAAAGTTACGATATAGAAATGCGATGAAACGAGTCGTTTACCAGTTGCAATTATGATTATAGAATAATAAATGAACTCGATCGTTATCAATTATTTAAATACGATAAATTTATAAAATGTTACGAAACGACTAGCTCACAAATTACATTTATGATTATACAATAATAAATTACAAACTACACGTACGATTAATAAACAATAAATCAGCACAACAGTTGTCAGTTATTTAAACACGCTAAAATTACGATATAAAAATGCAATGAATCGTGTAATTTACGAGTTATAATTATGATTATAGTATAATAAATTACCTCGATCGTTATCAATTATTAAAACACGATAAACTTACAATATAAAATCCGATGAAATAAGTAGCGCACAAATTACACTTATTAAATTTTGCCAGATTACAAAATAATAAATTACCACGACAGTTATCAGTTATTTAAACTACAAACTACAGCTTTGACTAAAGAACAATAAATTAGCATAACAGCTGTTAGTTATGTAAACACGATAAAATTAGAGATACACATAGAATGCGATGAAGCGCGGCGAAGTGAAAGAAGACGTGCAGGCAGACACCCGAAGGAGAAATTGAAGAAGCACAGCTCACAAATTACATTTATGATTATACAATAATAATTAAATTCGATAGTTTTCAGTTATTTAAACTACAAACTACAAATACGACTAAAGAACAATAAATTAGCACAACAGCTGTTAGTTATTTAACCCTTTGACTGCGGCGCGCTCTCGGAAAATAATAATGGCAAACAAATTAAAAATATCAATTTTTTTTTATTTATATTAAGTAACTATTTAAGCTATTTTAATTTACTTAACTTATTTTGTACATTCCTTCAATAATAATCGGTAAATAAAATACAGAGGCGTATATATGCGCTTTTCGTATATATTGATGGATTTGTTAGGGCGTATATATACGCCTTTAGCAGTCAAAGGGTTAAACACGATAAAATTAGAGATATACATAGAATGCGATGAAGCGCGGCGAAGTGAAAGAAGACGTGCAGGCAGACACCCGAAGGAGAAATTGAAGAAACGACAGCCCGGAGGAAGGTAGTTTTAAAGACATTCCGTAAGACGTGGAAAAGGTTGGGAAGCCTGGTACGTCCAGCGCAGAGGTCGGACCTCTTCAGGGGTGAGTGAATAATAAAGAAGAAACGTCGTAGCCGGAGGTCAGCCAGCCAGTATTCTCGCACCCCTCTCCGAGTACTCGAGTCAGGGGGGTAGTTGTGAATAACGATGCCCGAGGGACGAAGCAACCCCTTGTTGGTATCATCGTTCCTAGCTGCCCAGACTAGCCACCGTCTCAACCCCCCGTAAACCCGGTACTTTTTTCCTGCTCCTCTTCACCCTGTGCCACCACCACCCTCGGTCTACACGGAACCGTCCACGTTACGACCCACGCGTCGTTCTTTCTCCTACCGAGGAAACATTATTCCCCGAGAATATCGCGCAGGGAAGTACTTATCGCTGGTACTCCTTATTTACACCCTTCAACCCTTCCCCCCACCCGCGGGGGTGTTATTGCACATAGTGGAACGTGACTCGAGGAGAAAGGAAGACCGAGTTTTATCTCGATGATGCCGGTGTCTCCGTGGAATCAACGACCTTCGGATTCGCTGGCTCGTGGCTGCTTTACGGACTTTATTTTCCTGCAGTTTCCTGCTTGGTTCCGTGATGATTAAACCGTGAGAATGCTTCCCCGCGGCAAGAGGAATAGATATGGATCAAAATATGAAGATTTATGTCTTAGAATGAATATTAAAAGTAAAAGACTCAAATATATATCATCCTGTGAAAACGAATTTATTATTATAATAATTCTTGAATAGATGCTTCTATAAAATATTGCAAATTCCATCAGAATTTAATACTGCACGATCAGCAATATTTTCCCTGGAATATTTATCCCAAATCATTGACAATGCGGGAGAACGTAAATGTGTTATAAACAAAACTTAACTAAGAAAGAAATCAAATAAAATTAAAAACCACCAATTAAACATTAATTCACAACATTTGTCAAATCTTCCGATGCAAATGTGTTATTTCCAGGGCTTGCAAAAACATTTAGTATGCAGGGAGCAACAAACGCGATGCAAATAGTTAACTAACCGGTGGGTGGTGATAATATAAGCGGGGGAGTAGCGGGGTTCAAACTAATCAGGTTTACAGCCGCGCGGAAACGAGGGCGGACCATCATGGAAATTTCTCTCGGAACTCTGGCAAAGAGTAATCGCGTTAGGGAAGGATTAAAAGATTCCTCGGAGGAAAGAGTTCATCGCGACGAACGTCGAGGAACGCCGTGGAACGTCGAGGAACGTCGACGTCTAAGCCGAGAAGACATTCAACGGCTCAAAGGTGGATCCCGGTACCTTAATGACCAAGTGATTTCACTAAATCTTCCCGGCACTCATCTCATTAAATCTGATTCGTACTATTTACAGCAGTAATGTCAAACTTTTCGGAATCCTTGGAACAAATTTAACCCTTTCCGAACGACAGACGCATATATGCGTTCAGCGTGGAACATCAACGTCGCCAATAAACTCAGATATGCATTCGACAAAAACAATCGACGAAGACGAACCACTTATACGTTGATTAAGTCAACGTTTAGTTTGCGATTTTGATACAAGCAAATATTCAAACTTTCTTTGCAAATCCACAAGACTATTATTACGATTCCTCAGAGTGCTGAGCTTCGAACCGTGCCGTCCGCAAAGGGTTAAAGAACAAATTTAAAGAACAGAAACTATCCCGGACTACAAATATACTATTAACTCGTTACACATGAAACGTCCGATTTTATAATAAAAGTAATCTTCGTATTAGTGTTTATAAATAGTTTTCAAAACGAATGCGCGCGACTCCGGAGCATGCGCAATAGAGTGACAAAGCGATCTTCGAGAGGTACACGATGTGCAGGGATAAAGGTAGAATGGGAGGAGTTAAAGAAAAGGCAGGAGAAAGAGTTGTCTGACCCTACATATTTACCCGGGAAAGACAAAGGGAAATTGGTTGCTCGGGGTTGGTACTGGCCCGTAGAAGTGGATGAGCAAGCAGAGCTGACTACCTTCAGGGGCTACTCCTAGAAAACTTAACAATGCCCGGGAGCTGGCACGCGGAGAGCGGGAACAGCTACGAGATTCGAGTGGGGAATTCCTGCAGGACGAATCTCGGAGGTCCTTGCTAAAACACTCGTTTCTACTTTCCGATACTGTTCAACGCCGTCTGGGAATAATGGATCGATGTATTCCTGTTTTTAACAGTGGAACTACCCGGTATATTCTTAGTTATACATTGAAATCGTACTTACATACTTATACATTAAATGTACATTTAAATATACATTGAAATTATACAATAAATCGTGGCTGGAGAACTGAAGTTCATTAATTGATTCAATTGTTCGCGCTAGGTGTATCATATAAATGGAGGTGAAATCTCAAACTCTCGACAAGTCTCAAAAGAGTTAAAAATCGGACGTTATAAAATAAATTTATGAATGTATTAATATAAAATTAAAGAAGTACGAAAATGGTTGTTTTTCTTTGTGATCAATTCTTAAAAGCTTCCAAGATGGTGATAGTTGGCGACAAGTGGGGGTACAAGAGAAAAATCTCTATTTTCTATATACATATAGACTATGTATATATACTATATACATATGTAAATAGAGAAATGAAGGAGTAGACGACTGGCTATTATCTCGAGCAACACCTCCGCGAGTCTTTACGGGCATTCGGCCAACGTGCCATTTCTCCCTGAGTTCGGAATCCTCTCCTCTCGACACCTACAGAATTATCGTATCCTAACTCCCGTTTTACAATTCTCCGAGGATTCCCGGAAACGCCGGTGGAAGGGATACTTATTTTCCTAAGGAAATACCGACGAGCCGAGACCGAGTGGTTTCACGAAAATCCACTGGAGACATTTCAAACTACTTTATGGTTATTCCTCCCATATATATATATGCCACCGCTCGTTCGCGATTTCGCCAACGAATTTTTCGGAAGAGTAAGTACTTTTAATGGATTTCCTTCGGCAAGCATATCGCTCCTCTCTTCCTTTATAACGACGATGGAAAAGTAATGGCGATTCTCTGGTGCGATGACCGATCGTTCTTCGATATTTAAAAAGCAATTCACTTCGATATTCGTAGCGGAAAAGTAAATTCTATTTCGTACGAAAAATGTGTCGATATTTAAACAGTGATTCGCGTTGATGTTTGTGGCGTTTATTTTGATGGCGGTGTAAGTCTGGTTTTTTTTTATTTCGAGATAGGTTAAGGTTTGCGTTTGATATTTGAGGTTGCATTTGAATCGAGTGAAAAATATTGATAAATTCTGATATGACTGTTTTATATATTTGGCAAACTTGAATGTACGGCATTTTTTATGTAAGCATTTTTATAGGAATTATCGGAAAATGATTATGTTTCTGTTGACCACTTTCAAAGTAATTATAGTTGCAATTTTGATTAACGGCAATATTTATGTTTACATATTATAGGGCTTATGAATGGATTTGATTTCACATTTTGCAAATATGAAAAGATCAGAGCAGATTATAACCAGAATTTTTTATTTATTTATTTATTTAAGTATTAACGAGTATCACCCTTTCATTAACAGATATCATTTGAATCTTGAATTGAATCATTGTAATTGAACTGATCTCTTTCAAATTTGGACTTACAATACTTTCAAAATAAACGCCTCATTTATAATGGAAAAATTGATATCATTTTCTACCTCAATGTCACACGATTAAAGACTCCTTGCAAAAAAACTGAAAGTATCCAAATTAAAAAATTAATACATGCCAGTGGTAATACTGTAGTATAGAATTCTAGTGCAATATCCTTTTGCAAATAGTTAATAATAATGCTAAAAGATTTTACCGTTGGTGTCTCCAACGCGGCCTCTCGAGAAGTTCTTTTTTTTCCTGAAAAATTTGAATCTTGGTACTTATAAAAACATTGTATTAGACTTTCTTGTTTCTCTAGTCAAGATCTACACGATGATATACATTTCTTTTTGTTCGGAGGAGCTCGGATGTTTGTAACTTTAATTTTTGAAAAACGATTTTTGGAAAAACGCGTGGCTAACTACACCTAATATTCTAGCATCGTAATTTACGCACTGAAACCTACAGTTTGAGTTATTACACGTTAAAAAAGGCGATATATTGGGTTGTTCGGAAAGTAATTTCGTTTTTTCCCGACAGAGGAAACAGTTTTTTGCCAGTAAAGAGCAAACATTTTATGAGCGTGGAATCATGCTACTGCCAGAAAGATGGCAAAAAGTATTGGAAAAGAATGGCCAATATATAATTTAATAAAATATTTATTTATTATACGAAAATTGTCTTTCATTTTCACAACAAAACGAATTTACTTTCCGAACAACCCAATCCTGGTCCTCCCCTTGTTAGAGTGTTTTCTACAAGAAGTCTTCAATTATATTATTATGCACAATTATACTTAACCGTGAAAAAAATGTTGTGTATTTATAATACCGCGTGGAAGGAAAAGAAGAACGACTCGGGAACAAAGTGAAAGTATGCATCAAGGTTCGCTCCGAGATTTGCGAAACATGATACCGTCGAAACAGTGTTTTATGCTTTCTCTTATGAAACCGCGAACAGTGGAAACGAGAACGAACCACCAAAGACTGTTCGCAATTACCGTCGAGCGAGTGGAAACAAACAAGAAGGGACGCGGAAAATTGTCGTGGCACTTAACGAAGAAATTGAAATTTCCTGGAATCACAAGGTTTCCATTCTAAATCACTTGTTCCGCGGTAAAGAGCAACCGCGTTATTCGTGCGAATAATCGTCCCGTCAGGAGAACAGTTTCAAACCTCTTTTTCTTGTCGAATAAAACATTCTCGTTTCTTGAGAAATCCTCGTAAAATCAACTTGAACGTATTGTTGACCAAATTCATAAATGCATCAACTTATGCAATTGTTAAAACTCAAAGCAATGCATGTTGTCATTGTAGCTTTGTTGAGTTGTTGATCTTGTTGGATAGTGCTCGTTTTATTATGATATTAGAGGTAACGTTCGTAAATGTACGTTTCGTGACATGATAATGGAATAAATTTGGAATCGTAGCTTTTTATAGAATCGCGCAATCGGAAGAATGGAGACGGAAGTCGTGACTTCTGGGAGAAAGCCCGAGGGTTTTCCATCGGGAATTGAAAATTCTACGGATGTGTGCTCGGTATGCAAAGTTTATGCATTATGTTGCTCGTTTCGATTGCTCGAAAATCGACAAGAATATCGATGGAAGAAATCGTTTCGTTTCTCGATGAAGTTACTTCGTCGGGGAATATTTACAATATTCAGAAGCGATCGGAATATGAAGATATTGTTGACCGGCAATTTTATGCACAAACTTACGCGTGTTTACCATAAATACAAAATAAATACAAAATAAATACAAAATAAATACAAAATATCCGGGAAAGTATAAGTGCCGCGATATACGGGGATCGGTATAATTTATGAACCGCGTTGAACGAGGATCGCCACAATTTATGAACAGCACTATATTGAAACCGCGTTCTATAAGCAGCGCGTTGCATAGTACCGCGTTGTATGAATATCGCTACAATTTATGACCCGCGTTATATTGAGACCGCGTTGTATGAGGATCGCTACAATTTATGAATCGCGTTACATCGAAACCGCGTTGTACGAGAATCACCATAATTGAGGAATCGCGTTACATTGAAATCACGTTGTATGAATATCGCCACAATTTATGAACCGCGTTATATTGAGATCGCGTTGTATGAGGATCGCTACAATTTATGACCCACGTTACATCGAAACCGCGTTGTACGAGAATCACCATAATTGAGGAATCGCGTTACATTGAAATCGCGTTGTATGAATATCGCCACAATTTATGAACCGCGTTATATTGAGACCGCGTTGTATGAGGATCGCTACAATTTATGACCCACGTTACATCGTAACCGCGTTGTACGAGAATCACCATAATTGAGGAATCGCGTTACATTGAAACCGCGTTGTATGAATATCGCCACAATTTATGAACCTCGTTGTATAAGGATCGCTACAATTTATCAATCGCGTTACATCGAAACCGCGTTGTTCGAGGATCACCATAAATCATGAATCGCGTTACATTGAAACCGCCTTCTACGAGGATTGCCAGAATTTAGGAACCGCGTTACATCGCACTCGTATTGTAGAAGGATCGCTAGAGTTTATGAACCGCGTTCTATAAGTACCGCATTGTACGAGGGTTACTTGTACTTCCCTTATATTACGAAAGCTACGTTAAAGCTAGGTTAAAACAGTGGTATTAGATTCGACACCTGAAATTATCGGAATATAACTAATACCAGCAGTTAAAATACTAGCGCGATCATAGAACGGAACTATTCTTCCGAACGATTTCAAATCTTTTCCATCTCCGTCGAGGACACTTCTTCGGGGAGTCCTCGGAGGCATCGAAGAGGAGGGTGAAAGCATCGGCAACCAAGAGTCAGCCTTTAGAAAGTACTTACTCGAGATAAGAAGGAAAAAAAAAGTGGTCGGTATAATCGCGATTTCCATCAGAAGACGTTTAAGGTACGAGGAGGAAAGACGTCCGTGGCTTCGCCGACGAGAAATAAGACAGGCCTTTTTAGGAAGAGAAACGAGGGTAGAACGGGGGTAAACTGACGAGGGACGCAAATGAGAAGAGCCCGGGGGACGGGGCGAGAGAGGAACACGTAGAAACGCGACCAGAAAGACGTATTCTACGCTCGACTTATTCAAATCAGTCGATAGATCGAACCACGAAGGTGCCATTTGTTTCTTTCTCCGACTTTCCATCCTGAATTCCTACCACTTCTCCCTTTTTTGCCTAACGAAAAGAAAAGCATCCCCCATTCGCGATAACGTTATCATCGCCGGGTATTAGATTCCTCGAGTCACAGCTGTTCTTTCGCCGCGTTGAACAATTCGTCTTATTCCGGCGAACGTACTGGAATACGTTCAAATCGAAGAGGAAATCCCAGGTACTGAAATCTAACGACGTTATTTAATCTACTATCTGAAACTCGATTCTTCGATTCGTTTCGAATCAAGACATATCCGCAAAGAAAGCGAACTTGATTGAGTATAGTTGCAGGAAAATTGGCAAGAAATCGATTCCTAATCAAATTGATCCAAGTTGATATTCTGCCTTGAGAATACTTCGGATGAGGAAGGAACTACGGAATAATGATGAATTGCAAGGAAAAGAAGAAGAAAGAGGAGAATCAGGTTCCAGCGTTAACGAGAGCAGGTCACGGCGTTGAAAATAAATTCGAAGAAAGAGGGAAAAAATTGCAACGGGCCAGAAGGGCATTCCCTCCGATTTTCCACGTCATTTCCTTGCATCCGCTACGATGGAGAATTTTCTCGGTCTCGGCTTTATCCGGGGAAGACCAGAAATCAGTCGACCAACCTAGAATCGTTCCCTCCGCAGTTAAGTTTCCAGCAATCGTTGCTGCCTACTCTTCGCTTTACCGATCATTCTCTACGTGCTACTACTTCTATTTTCTTCAATTCTGATTACCGATACTCTCCTCTGTTTGTTTCTTTAATTTACTTTCGCCTCTCGTCTCGCGCTTTCCGCAGTGCACTTCCAACAATACGAGAATTAATGGTTCGAGGTAATAATATTGTAGAACGATGCTTAGAAATGTCGATAGGAATTATAAATGATGGCTTTTAAGTAAAGGGTTAAATAGTAGATGTCTTCATTTTGGTATCTGCCGCGGATATAAGGAAGAACGTAACTAATTTAAATAACATGGCTATGATAGAAAACATTTTTAATCTACTTGCTTCGACCTGAAATGGTCCTAGAACATCATTCGACATCATCTACCATGGATTTGGACTATTTAGGAACGAAATTTGCGATTTTGATTATTTGGTGCTTTTTGACCCCTTCACATTTTTGCGACTTGGATTTGACCCATTTTTGACCAATAAAAATTTTTTAACCGCTTCTTTTGACCAGAAATCGTCCTAGAATATGTTAATACATCATTTACCATCGATTTGGGCCATTTAGGAGCAAAATTGGCGACTTTTAATTTTTGAGAATTTTTGAAGGTATACCCCTTCACATTTTTTCGACTTAGGTTTGACCCATTTTTGACTAATAAAAATTGTTTAACCGCTTCTTCCGACCTAAAATCGTCCTAGAATATGTTTATACATCATGTACCATCGATTTGAACCCTTTATAACAAAAACTGTGTAAATAAAAATTTCGATCATTTTCGAAAGTATAACTACATGTATCTCCAGACACACACCTGGAACTTATCTACCCGCAGGAAGAAACTTTACACCGCTCACAAAGGATAAGAATACTAGGTCTTTCCATTGACCATGAAAAAAGGAACATCCATTTGCGGTAAACCAACCGACAGATCTCGCGGCACCGGGTACCACAACCATTATTATTCACCTTGGAATAACAACAATTCTCCATTTCCTATTTATTTCTACCACGAGTTCTTACCAAAGTATATTTTAAACGAGGCAATGATAATAACGTATTCATGGAAACATTGTATTTATGAGCCATATTCAATTACCAACGTATTCCAAAGCTTTCATTGTCACACAGCGAAGTACGGAATACAATGGCGGGTGAATTTTTGATGAAACATCGAGAGACTATCTTCACACGATACTCGAATCAACGAAGCAATCCAATCGATGTTGGACTATGTGATCGATTAGATACCGAATGCTTTGTGATTTCGCTCCAATGCCGAACACCGATTTCGAATCAGGAGACCAGATTAATTTTATTATTTACCCGATCGATTGACTCCTTTCTCACCCCATTCCAATGCGAACCTATAACTTTCTCCCTCTCTCTCTCTCTCTTTCCTTTCCTCTCACCTTTTGTTTCGATCGTACATTCGGATTTAATGAGAATTCGCAAATATTTCTCGATCCAACACGATTAATCGACGGCGAACGACGATCTCAATTGAATTACCGGTAATTCGAACGCTTTAAGTGCGAGTTCTTATAACACGCCAAATATGTTGCGACTACTGGTTTCATAGAACGCGGAAAATAACAAAATCCAGGAATTACCTGATTTAAGAATGAAATATAAATGCCATTTCTTTTTCAAATACTGTCCTATTTGATAAAACAGAAAATCAAAGTTGGCACAGTAATAATCATTTCAAACGTGTTACTTTAGATTATGCGCGTTACACGAGACGTATTCCCGTACAGCACGCTTTCCTATAACGCGAATTCATACAGCGCATAACATATTAATACAATAATTAATCGTTCTATATAAACTTGTCGTACGATGCTTAGAAATATCTATAACAATTATAAATAATACTTTTTTAAATAAAGGCTTAAATAGTAGATATCTTCCTATTGGTATCCAACGTATAACCGCGTTATACGGGAGTCTATTCCGAAATAGATGTCAACAAAGTGGAGACAATGTACGAGCAAAAGGTATTCGAAAGTTTATCCCGGTGACCCTTGACCTGGGTAAAAATACGAAGGAGATAGCGCCAAGGAGAAGGAAGTGAGAGAAGAGAAAGTTTACGTCGAGCAACCCCTCGTTTCTCCGGTGTTCCGTCACCTCTTTCAACCCCCGCTCCTCTCCCTTCCCTCTCCGACTTCCACCCTCTCTTCTCGAGGGGGAGACTCCACTAAGAAGTCGCTTTCCAGGCCGTAAAAGTGAATGCATAAAAGTGCGCGTCATGAATGCATAAAATGGCGAATAAACCCCTGCCTTACAATATTCCTGCTTACTTCTACCTTCGCTCGTCTCCGTGCTTTACTTTCTCCCTCGTTCGTGCTTTTCCTTCTACGTTCCTCGTCGCTTGATTCACTTCCGAGGATCCATTCGAATTCCGCACGCATTTCGCCGTGTTTCGAGATGATTTTACATCGTCGACATACTTCGCGAGATATGAAGTCAAAGATCGACGCGGGATAGAGATATACATGTGAAATGGTACCTTTCACAATTTTACTTGACAACTGCAGTTGCCAAAGCTCCGTCGACTTGGAAGGAAAAGAAGGTTGGTATTCTTTTTTTTTTTTTTTTTTTTTTGAAAGAGTCAGTGCACTTTGTGTGGAATAACTGCAATCTTCCACTATTTCTTTATGTTAACCTCACCCCGGTTACGCGGTGGCTCGTGGAACAAGACGTTCCTCCGGGAATTACGCTCTAATGCACGAAGAAATGGATTCTCGTTTATTAGCTCTTAAGGGTTGGCCCCCTGTACTTTGTACTCTCCACGTCCAATCCTTTTTCCAGTCTCCGCTAGGACTTCCGGGAAGTCTGCGAGATCTCGCGACGGGGCAACTTTGTTGGAATAAGTTTATTTCAGACTTGGAATATTTCATTTCATCTTTGCAAGAAGTAACCACTGAGTGAGATAAGAGCAACGCTGGAATGGTGGGGTTTATTTTAGTGTGATTTCTATGGTGAACACTGTGAAGAGCACTTTTTTGATGATTTCTGTTTTGTAGATTTATTTTGTTCGCTTTTATTTGTTGCATTGAGGTGATTCGGATTTCACTTCTTTCGAACTAAAATGGGCCGAGAATATGATTAGGTATCATTTACCATCGATTTGGATCATTTAGGAGCGGAATTGGCGAGTTTGGTTTTTTGATGGTTTTTGATGGTTTTTGAAGGTACACTCCTTTACATTTCTCGTTTTTGGGTCGACTCATTTTTTGGCGGAAAAAATGTTTAAACCGCTTCTTCCGACTCAACATCGTCCTAGAATATGTTTATATATCATTTACCATCGATTTGGACCATTTAGGAGCGAAATTGGCGAGTTTGATTTTTTGATGGTTTTTGAAGGTATACCCCTTCACATTTTTGCGATTTTGGTTCGACCCATTTTTGACCGAAAACAATTTTTAAACCACTTCTTTCGACCAGAAATCGTCCTAGAATATGTTTATACATCATTTACCATCGATTTGGGTCAGTTAGAATTGATTATGGCGACTTTTAATTTTTGACAATTTTTGAAGGTATACCCCTTCACATTTTTGCGATTTCGGGTCGACACATTTTTGGCCCAACAAAATTTTTAAACCACTTCTTTCGACCCAAAATCGTCCTAGAATATGTTTATATATCATTTACTATCGATTTGGACCATTTAGAATTGATTTTGGCGACTTTTAATTTTTGACAATTTTTGAAGGTATACCCCTTCACATTTTTTCAACTTGGGTTCGACCCATTTTTGACCAATACAAATTTTTTAACCGCTTCTTTCGACCAGAAATCGTCCTAGAATATGTTTATACATCACCCACCATCGATTTGGGTTGTTTAGAAATGATTTTGGCGACTTTCATTTTTTGACAATTTTTGAAGGTATACCCCTTCACATTTTTACCATTTCAGGTCGACCCATTTTCTGACCAGAACAAATTTTTAATCCACTTATTTCGACTATAAATTACCTCAGAACATGTAAATAGCCCATTTCGATTATTATTCACCATAGTGTTTACTAACATTTAGTATTTACGATACGTAATCGTAAATATAAGATAAGATCGTATTTACGATCGTCGCATCCTATATTGTAATTAATCCACGTACACCTGAAATTCTTACTCCTCCTTTCACTCGTTATCTCACGCGTTCTTCATACCTTTGAAGTCACCACATTCTTCCACTAAAACCAATATTTTCCTACCAAAGAGCACTCACATCAAAGTTCTCAAGAAAACAACGGCCAATAAATAACCTCTCGAATGAAGTAATCCCCTCGAAGTACCCTAATTATAAGTTAAGATCGACTTAGTAATTAATTCCTAATAAAACACAAACGCATCTCGCAAAGTCCAAATAGAACCAAATACTTGTACATATATTTTCAAGTAAAACTTTCGAATAACAGAATGTCAAGGACTACAAGTTGTTCGGAAAGTTGCATCCAAAATGCGAAAAATTATTAATCGAGGCACTTAATATAAGATATTAAAAAAATAGATGACACGGCGTTATTAAATTCCACAATTAATTAATTCGGGGATGAACATTCGCTGGATATCCGACGAGACACTTCGGGGGTTGCTCTCTGCTCTTAGCTGAAAGGAGCACGATTTCCTGAATCATCCCTTAACCAGCACCCTTTCACGTGGACACGCAATATGTGCATAGGGGAGCAACGTGCCCTGAATAAACCAGAACGTACCAGGTACTTGTACCATGGTTCGTTCATGGTTTTGCATGGTTCCTTCCATGAACCATGCACGTTAAATAAACTGACGAAGATGGTTCATCCGGGGTGAGAAAAATCAGTTGAGATACCGGAAAGCATCCCCCAACTAATTTAACGTATCGCCCTTTCAATATTTTCTGGTCGAATATTAATATTCGATTAGTATCTGCAATAATATTTGACGAGTTTCCGAGTATCAAACAGACTGATATTAAATTGAATCAAGGTTATCGGATGGCGCAGGGACTCCATCTTTAATTCGCGATTCTTCTAGATTATTCGTGAAAGGAGATGGAAACCGATTCAATGGCCGACGGGAAAAACAGCATTATTAATGTCGTCAACAGTCGCGAATGTCCGGTTATAAAATTATAATTGAAACTGCTTAAACGTATAAAGGGTAGCGTGGGGTACTGAAGAATTCCCTTTCGTCGGGGTCAAAGTTCATAGAGAATCGACTTCGTTACTCAAATCTACGTATCTCGTGTTTCAATAGTTCACCTGGAAAAAATTCTCTTTTATCGAAGACTCTCCATTTATTATGGAAGAGTGCTATGTCGAATAACGTTATACATGAAGTGTAAAATAATTTGCATCGCGTTATACTTTAACCCTTTATAGCTCGGCTATTCGTATCTTTCACTTCATTTGATTGTTTCGTTGTAATAATAATTATAAAAGTATAGATTTAATAAAATAGATTTTATAAAAGTATAAATATAAAATTATAAAGCATATAATAAGATTATCGCCATTTTCGGTGAGTTTAAGTAATAATTTCGTTACTATTTTCGCGTAATATACTTTTTTCTAAAATTGAACTATAAAGGGTTAACGATAGAACTATGAACAATATATTCAGATGTATTTATACATTCACATATATGTCCTTAAAAATAAGGAAACATGGAAAAAATAAATTAATCAATTTGATAATGTCCGTTATGCATCGTGAGCCGAAAAAATTCAGAAAATGAAACCGTATATATTATATTTGAACATTCTTATTAAAAATTAATTCCGTAGTTCTAGTGTTAAACAATGTCTCTGACACCGCGATATTATACAGCAATATGGAAAACCTTTTAGAGGAGCGAATCAGAAACAAGGTGAAAAGTGTTTATGGTATTCGTGTGGAGATGCATCTTTCTGAGAAACATCGTGAAAATGGTGCGATCGTTTTACGTGGAGGGTTCCATATGAAATTTCAAGACTTTCAAGACTTTCAAGATGTCTTCCAGTGATCGAAAGATCTATGGATCGTTTCGACGTGTGTTCCACGTATTCTATGCTTCGAACGAGTCTCGTATATCGCTGATATTAAATGCAAGAAGAATCGAGATGGAAGACAGAAGGAGGACATCGGAACGAAGAAAAGTGGCGGGAAGCAGAGCGACGAGTAACTACTCGACAAAGGCTTCGAAAGGGGTTTCTTACGAAGAGTGCAATAAATAAATGGCAAAAGAGGCAATAACGATAAACCACCTTCCTCTTTCGAATTTCTTCGCGAATTTCGTTTATTGCCGCCGAGGCAAATGTATTTTAACACTTTGAACGCTGTGGCAGCCACCGGTGTCTGACCACCGATGCCAATACTACTAAAATTCAAATAGTACTTTAATACATTGAACGCCATGGCAGCCACCGATGTCTGACCACCGATGCCAATACTACTAAAATTCAAATAGTACTTTAACACATTGAACGCCATGGCAGCCACCGATGTCTGACCACCGATGCCAATACTACTAAAATTCAAATAGTACTTTAATACATTGAACGCCATGGCAGCCACCGATGTCTGACCACCGATGCTAATACTACTAAAATTCAAATAGTACTTTAACACATTGAACGCCATGGCAGCCACCGATGTCTGACCACCGATGCCAATACTACTAAAATTCAAATAGTACTTTAACACATTGAACGCCATGGCAGCCACCGATGCCAATACTACTCAAATTCAAATAGTACTTTAACACATTGAACGCCATGTCAGCCACCGATGCCAATACTACTAAAACTCGAATCAAATATATCGCTAATATTCGTAAAATTTCCAATATTTTTAACATTACGATAACGATATAAAGTAACGAATGTATCCTACAGTACTTAAACTGTTTTACATTTAGACGTTATACAGACGTTACGGACGTGTACCGCGAAGTTTTCTATAACACGAATTTCGACGCGGCGATCAACGTGTTAATAAGCCACGTATCAAGAGTGATTCGATTCTTGCCGCGATGAACGATTGTTAAAAGTAATTCCGAGTGTGCTTTCGGAAAGAAATAAAATATCCTCCTTGTGTTAAAAGAGAAGTTAAACCTGATGCTTGATCGTAGCGGCCTTTGGAAGAATAAAGAGAACCGGACAAAATAATGCACGGAAACCGCGTGGATGTTCGATTTGCCACAAAACATACGGCACATCGATGAATATTAAAATCCTGCGCACATAAACTTCGATCCGTTGTGATTTTGTTCCCCTGGAATATTAATCCACGGTGATACCAGGAGAATTCATGAGAAACATAGATCGTTGGAATATTTCCAATAATAAAAACAACCATAATTTGTACATCGAACAAAATAAATCCGTTACTTCTTCGCGACACTTTAATCCAATGCTTTCCATAATAATCAGAATTATGAAGAGTCGGACTCTTATGACTTATAAAAATTTATTCTGATAATTTTTAGATCCTCCAACTTGATTGCTTCGATGGAATAAAAATATTATTAAAATATGGAGATATTGTGTTCTCTTAAATTTTAGATTTTTCAATTTCATTGTTTCGTTGCATTAAAAATATTATGAAAATGTGGAGATATTAAGTTCTCATAACTGAAGAGCCATCGAAATATACGCTTTGAAAATCGCGTGAATAAAGTTATGATTATTATGGTTGGAGAATATGGCTGATGAGATCGTAAAATAATATTTGTGAAGCTAAGATTTGCCGGACTTAATACGTCGTAGAATTTCATTCGCATCGAAAGCTACCCATTTTTCTTTCCGGTCTGCCAACTGAAATGGGTATTTACTTCGAAGGAAGATCCGAGCTTGCACGGAGTTGATTTCAATTAAGCCAAACCAAGCCCGAGATTTTTTCACCCCTTGTACTACCCTCCCGCTACCCTCCCGCTACCCTCCCGCTACCCTCGCTTGCATTCATCCTGACCAAGGCAAACCTTACACCAGACTCTCCTGAAATGTTCTCCCTTTTACCTTCCAGACTCAAAGGATTCGGGAAGAAAAAATCATTACCACGGAGAAATGGTTCCAGTGAAAATCGTGCAAAAAGATAATTCAGTGAAGTACATAATTTAATTGGTGCTAAATGAAATTTCTAAGTGTTCTAAGATAAGTATATATATATATATATATATATATATTGACTAACTAGGTAAATGAAGCTGAGTAATATTTCTAAGTGTTTCAAGATATATTTAGTAACGAGGTAAATGATGCTGAGTAATATTTCTAGATGCTACAAGATAAATATATATTAATTGACGAGGTTAAAATATAAAGAAAGTTTTCAATGGAATATTCACCTTTAAAAATAATGAAAAAAATAATTCAGTAAAGTACACGATTTAATTGATGCTGAGTAATATTTCTAAGTCTTCCAAGATAAATATATATTAATTAACGAGGTCAAAATAGAAAGAATATTTTAAGTGAAATATTCTTTCTTGAAAATGATGCAAAAAATATCTCAGTGAAGTACACGATTTAATTGAAGCAAAGTAATATTTCTAAGTCTTCCAAGATAAATACATATTAATTAACGAGGTCAAAATAGAAAGAATATTTTAAGTAAAATATTCTTTCTTGAAAATGATGCAAAAAATATCTCACTGAAGTCCACCATTTAATTGAAGCAGAGTAATATTTCTAAGTGCTACAACATAAATATATATTAATTGACGAGGTCAAAATAGAAAGAAAATTTTCAGTGAAATATTCACCTTTTAAAATAATGAAAAAAATAATTCAGTAAAGTACACGATTTAATTGAAGCTAAGTAATATTTCTAAGTATTCCCAGATAAATATTCATTAATTGACGAGGTCAAAATATAAAGAAAGTTCTCAGTGGAATATTCATCTTGAAAATGGTACAAAAAAATCATTCAATCAAGTATATATATATATATAATTTACTTGAACCTAAGTAATATTTCTAAATGTTCCCAGATAAATATATATTAATTAACAACCTCAAAATTCAAAGAAAATTTTTAGTGCAACTTACGCCAAAAGAGTTTATCTTAGATCTAGATCGGTAATAAATTAATACAAGAGTGCACACGAGTGTGAATTAACCTCTTAGCTACAGTACGCCACTATAGTGGCTTCCCCCGTATATTATCTCATTACGTTGCTTTCTCAAACTCTTTCCATGAAAATGTATAAAGCAATTCTAATTTATTCATCTCTAACTCTATTCCAACGTAATTTCATAGTGAAAAGCACCATCAAACACAAATCGCAGTGCTGTTTACATTATATTTTGCGCGCAGTCCGCGTCGAACATTGCCGTACGAAGACACAGCGTCGCGGAGAGTCTAGGCGTAGTTGAGAGGTTAGTTTCATTAAGAGCCGAAATTACGGGGAATCGGAAAGAAGCGGGGATTCTAAAAGGAAGAAAAAGGAGGCATACCTTGTATCAAAACGTTGTGCAAACCTATTCGAGAATGTAGGAAGGTTTCCTTGGCTCGATACGGCTTTTACCCTCGACTGGGACGAGTTTTTCCATCGTGACGCAGAGGCGGTACAGAGACGTAAAAGCAAGCGAGTGAATAGTTGAAAATTACGGTGAACTCGCCCGTGAGAAGGAATGCCAACCTTTTCCGTTCCTCCGTCACTCTCTCTCTCTCTCTCCTTCTCTCCCTTTCCTCCCGCCTCTCTCCTTCCTCATCCTATCCACTCTTTTTCCAGGTCTACGGGAATCCTCGACGCTGATATCACGACGCGACACGAACGGCTTGCACGACGAAAATGTACGGAAGATCTTCCGCAGAGTAAAAAAGAAGAAAAACCTAACCTCAATATTTATTGGGTTGAGTCATATTATAAGTAAGTTCCGTTTTCTAACGTAAAGTATATTCGCGGATAAAATTGCAAACGTGACAATTCCACTGTTCATTTATTTATTTAATTGGTGGCACCGGTTGGTAAAAGTTATATATATAACGAAGGTGAAGATAAAACGAGAAAAGAAGGTAAATATAAAGCGAAGTTTAAACTAAATTCAGACTGACTGGAAGACAATTTTGTAATAAACACTAAAAATAGTTTATTTGTACGTTGTATAATCAAACAATTCTTGGACCAACAATTACATTCTTCCTCCTAGTAAACTTATTTCGGAATCAATTTAATGCCTCGCGAAATCGTGACGTGCCACGAATGTCCTGTATTTAAACATTTAATGTTATATAAATATTGGTCGTTTAAAGCTTTATTAAAAAGTTACGAAAAAGTAAGAATTACGCAGGGAAGAGTAAGAGACATTAGTCTGACATGAAGTTACTGCGATACAATGCAGGAATATTTATATTTAATCTGTTTATGCGAACAGTGTTTACTGTCTAAAGTTAAAGGTGACAGAACACTCTTAGCACTTCTAAAAATAACTAATACTCCGTCTCCGAAGTTCATTTTGATTTTGTTTCATTTCTGTAAACGCATCATTTCCCCAAGTAATTCTTACTTTTGCTGTAACTTTGTAATGAAGCTTTAAACGACCTAAGTTCATATAACATTGTTTTCTTATTCAGATTCACAGAATTTACTGACAAAGTTCCGCTGTTAATATCTGGGACACCCTGTATAATGTAATATTTTGATTCGTGTCGATGAAACCTTAGTTGAAGACACGTGCGAGGTAATTTAGCGAGGTATTCCAATTCGGCGAAGATAAATCGTAGGAAATAAAAATCGAAGGAACATAAAATGGGGGAAGATACAGTCGATTTGATTTCGATCTTGGAATAGCTGAGCATTCGAGGCACGCGTTAATTACCGGCAGTTTCGGCGTTTCGCCGCAATTTAAACACTGCCTTGAGAATTAAGTGGCTGGCTATGTACAGGCGTAGAAACGAACGATAAGGTTAGGAAAGAGAAAGAGAGAAAGAGTGATGAAGAGCAAGAGAGAGGGGAATAGTTGAAAGGCAGAAAGCCGCTCGTTTCTTGCAGCCGTTTACAATTTATAATCCTATTAAAGGGTTGAGCTGGGAAACTCACAGATTCGCGTACCTCCGACTCGTTCACCGGGAAACTCCACTGCCGGTAACTTGGATTCTGAAAAGCAGAAAAACAACGATTACAAACTGCGCGGATGATGGAAGCTAATCGTTTGACCAAAACCGCTAATTCCTTTCGCGCGAATCTCTTAAGACCTTGCCAAAGCTGATTAAGTAATTGCTTCTGATCGATACTCGTTGGAGTCGCCGTCAGTAATTCATTCTGAGTAATGGCGACCTTTCTTTTACCAGATTTGCGGACACTTTAACGCTAGAACCACCGAAGAAGTCAAAATGACTTGATTGCTCTTTTTAATGAAATTATTCGAATACACTACGGCGCATTTTTTGAAGTTTTCTTTATTTATTTACTTATTTAGTTATCAACGGACAGTACCCTGTAGTACAATGGGTGTAATACATTTTAGGAATAGTTTAATATGAGTGGTAAAACAGTTTAATATTAATGGTAAAATTAGAAAATGGACAAAGCAAGTGATCCCAAACTTTTGACCGGCAGTGTATGTCGATCGAGGTGGACATTATTCATCTACATTAATCATCGAAAACAAGTGCAAAGTCATCGAAACGAAAATCATATTTGAAAAAACATTACGAAGGCATTTCACGGAGCCATAGAGCCGAGTCGCGCATGTGCAATTCATATCACTCCATTCATTATAGATTTTAATACCGGTCGCGCCGGTAGCCAATCATAAATTAAATCCTGTCAGATGGAATCCCAGTAAATCGAATGAACCCGCGGAACGCAACGGGAGCCAAAGAGGATTTCTTCCCGATCGGTTTTCCTGGTTCCTAGATATTGCCGATATTCGATCGATAGACACCGGAATTTCCGGTGAAGACCTAATTGAGTCACGAGTCACGCGTATAATTCGTCGTTTAATAGACGAGTAGAACATGTTACTAATTTTTTAATTTAATATTATTTATATGAAACAATATTACGCATTTTTCATAAAAAATAAAATTTCTTCAAACACGTTACACCGAAATCGTAGAATTCGAATGTCGTGTAAATCGAGGAGTAAATGTATTAATTCAAAACCTGTATTAATCCACATTCCAGATTGAAAATAAATATACGATAAATTGAACAAATCCATATAAAACAGTATTATGCATTTTCTAACAAACATATTTAACTTACATATTTAAAAAATATTAATTAATCTGTAATCAATTTAACAAATCCATATGAAACAATATTACACATCTTTCACAAAAAATAAAATTTCTTCAAACACGTTACACCGAAATCGTAGAATTCGAATACCGTGTAAATCGACGACAAAATGTATTAATTCAAATTTCAAAACCCGAGTTGGTTCTCGCGGTATTACGTTCGCACAATGCACGATGATATCCCAGAAGAGAAGACGAGGAGGAACCATTAAGAGACGGTACGCCGAGTTATTTTTCCCGTGGTTTCTTCGCGATACCACACGCTCGGCAAAATGTGTTTCCCTCCCTTTAATTACACGCGTTACTTACGCTCGTTAATTAGGCTCCGCCCGAGGAATTAGAGAAGAGCAAGGAGATGGAGGATCGGATGCGAGTCATCGTATCTAAGTGCTCGCGGCAGCCCGTTGTATCTTTATGTAATGGAACTTTCATCATTTAATTAAATGCCTTGTTACGTTGTCGCGTTTCACGGATCGACGGAGTCTCCTTTCGCGACTGAATCTCATCAACTTTGATACAACCCTTCTCGAATAGATAATCATAATTAGCATGTCATTTTATGATCATTTAGCTTATCATTACCACAAAGAAACAAACGATTACTTGAAATCAATAATCGTTGAATTATTTTGTACATTTAACACGTTCGATTAACACTTTAACTATAAATACCCTCTTCGGTCCGTAAAAATGTGTTCAAATTAATATGGAAAAATTGATTCAATATTTTTCATCGAACTACTAGAAGCCGCAATGTTTCAAGATTCATTATGTTTCATAGAATAATAGAAAAGAAATTATGCAAAAATAGATGTTTATTTTATAAATTTTAGAGAAATTATAAAAAAATATATTTTTCTAGTTTGATATTATTAAGTTGTCCTGAAAAGAAGCATATGATTTAAAACATCATTCAAATTCATCTTTTTGCAAATCAAATTCATCTTATTGCAAATCAAATTCATCTTTTTGCAAATCAAATTCATCTTATTGCAAATCAAATTCATCTTATTGTAAATCAAATTCACCTTTTTGCAAATCAAATTCAACCTGTTGCAAGTCAAATTCACCCTTTCGCGGGTCAAATTCAACTAATTTGCAAATCAAATTCATCCTTTCGCGGATGAAATTCAAGTTGTTGCAAATCAAATTCACCTTCTTGCAAACAAATTCATCTTATTGCAAATCAAATTCACCCTTTTGCAAATCAAATTCATCCTCTCACGGATCAAATTCAACTTATTGCAAATCAAATTCATCCTCTCACGGATCAAATTCAACTTATTGCAAACCAAATTCATCCTCTCACGGATCAACTTCAACTTATTGCAAATCAAATTCACCCTCTCACAGATCAATTTACTAATCAAATAAATCCGTGCGATATATTTATAATTACGAGTAAATATATAAGATTGATTGATCATTACTGAAATTTATGCATATACACATTTGAGAATTACGAGAGGGATCATTGTAATTTCATTCGTAAGCTTCCAGGTAAGTATAGATTCGCATCACGAGTTAACTCGTCATCCCTTGTTAACTGGTTAATATCGTGTTTACTTCCACGTGGAACATACATGTATGTGCGTCAAGGTCACTCGTCTGGTTCTCACGGTACCGAAAGTCTCCTCGCTTTCTCTCTCGTTGAACTTGAAATCGAATTACACACATTCACGCACACGCGCGACTCTCTCTTACGCAATTCGCCGTAGTTGTAGGAACACTGATATGCGGGAACGTGGTAACCGCGAAACCGAGACCGTGAAACTCGCGGGAAAGTCAATCCCCGATGTTTCATTCGCGACTGATAAGACAAGATTGATTTATCGTTAAATTCATTACGAGAATACCTCGATATATCGAATCGCCGTTGATTCGTATTAACTCTTTTCGTATTAACACTCGAAGAATATTTCGGTTATAATCGAGGACTTATTCTAACACGTTTTGTTATACCGATTAACGAAATATAAAATTCATTAAAATTGAAACTTAAGAAAAATTGAAACTCGAAACAAATAAATGTAACCCTCATATATCGCGTTGGTTATTTCACCTTTTTCTATGGCAACTGACGAACCTTGTAATATCAATGTTATATATTTATTTTGTTAATTAAGTATGTGTGGCAAATGAATAACTTAAATTTGGAATTAATTACGGAGTGCAGAGTTAATATTTACTTAACACTAGAACTACCGAACATATACTCGATTATACTTTTACATTAATTTGCACATAAACTATAGCTGAAGTATGTAATTTAATTAATAGAATTAATTATGCATATTATATACATAAAATAAAGGTATATGAAATCTCAAAGAATCGGTCTTTCAATATTTTAATAATTCTATTAAAAATCAGAGAAAAGTCATTTGACTGCTTCGCTAGTTTTACTGTTAAAATCGTAAACGATAAGAAGAAAGAATGAAAATTAATTGCAGGAATACCAGGAGACATCCAATCGACATTAATTCGTATTAATATTGATACTAATGATATTACTATTCATTTAATTCGGTCGAAACCGATAAGAAGTAGATAAATGAGCCCCGACTGTTGATAACGCGGCAAAAAGAACTGATTAGTTTGTCGGGGTGCAGTCTTTAATTAATGAATTACCCATCGGGCGGCCTCGATTATGGATGAAATCGGAATCTAAAGTGCCGCGGGAAAACGAAGAGAAACACGGAAAGGGGGATGAAATTAGATTTATCGTTGAAGATCTCTCCGCTCGAATCACCGGGATTAATATCCGGGGGATGATTCAACTTCGTTGCGAGAGTATCTTTCGAGTGCCACTGAAGCAATTATTATCTTCATTCGTGATAAACATCGACGATCGAGAAGTATCGATATCGATGGCATTCCTTATTATTACTTACGCTCTTCAATTTCCGCATGGAAAATTCGATATTGTAGAAAAAAATCTATAGAACACTGCATTAAACTCCCGTTACAATGCGAATTCCAACAACGCGCTAAAGATATTGCGACGACCTTTTATATAACGCGATCCTAGTACAACGCGCTGTATAATAAAATTCGGGGATTTCCGATAACGCGGTTTCATGTAACGCGTAACGTATTAACCGCTTTATACGACAGTGTACTGTATTTAGCCCATGGAACTCGGCGCCATTCGTTTGTTTAGACGGCCCGAGTCCTCTTGGCACTTATCGCTGACTTTTGGGCCCCGCGGGAAACAGAGAACCTGGTGGCTTTATAGAAATTTCGAGGAGTTTACGTAAACTGCGTCGTTTAAAAACAGTGAGAACTTATGTATTTACCTAATAATGAATTAGGTAATTAATATAAGAGATTGACAGTGGCATTGGTGATATTGTGATAATATAGGTGCGATAGACAGAAGCGATAGTAACGGCGTGTCTCACGATGCATTAACTGCAGCTGGCGCAGCCGCGCTTCTGCAGGGGACGGACTACCCTCGAAGCCATTACATTATGCACATGTGGGTCACATAAATACATCGATCTCATTGCTCGCTGATAACAATCCTGCCGATCCATCCGATCGACGTCACTGCCAACAACCTATATCTATGCAATTCAGATATCCTCCTCTTGGAAGATGTTCAACTGTCCGATAACACGTGTCAATGATCTTACAGACTTGTTAGACATCTACGTGTGTCAATTAACACTGGAACTACCGAAGCAGACAAAACGACGGGTCCGCGGTTTTCAATAAAAAATGTTGCAATTCATAACGTTTCGCTTTCTGAGATTTTTGTAGAACGCGGTTCAGATCCTGGTATAACGCGGTTCACAAATGATGGCGATTCTCGTATACCACGGTTTCGATATAACGCGGTTCACAAATGATGGCGATTCTCGTATACCACGGTTTCGATATAACGCGGTTCACAAATTATGGCGATTCTCGTATACCACGGTTTCGATATAACGCGGTTCACAAATTATGGCGATTCTCGTATACCACGGTTTCGATATAACGCGGTTCACAAATTATGGCGATTCTCGTATACCACGGTTTCGATATAACGCGGTTCACAAATTATGGCGATTCTCGTATACCACGGTTTCGATATAACGCGGTTCACAAATGATGGCGATTCTCGTATACCACGGTTTCGATATAACGCGGTTCACAAATTATGGCGATTCTCGTATACCACGGTTTCGATATAACGCGGTTCACAAATTATGGCGATTCTCGTATACCACGGTTTCGATATAACGCGGTTCACAAATTATGGCGATTCTCGTATACCACGGTTTCGATATAACGCGGTTCACAAATTATGGCGATTCTCGTATACCACGGTTTCGATATAACGCGGTTCACAAATTATGGCGATTCTCGTATACCACGGTTTCGATATAACGCGGTTCACAAATTATGGCGATTCTCGTATACCACGGTTTCGATATAACGCGGTTCACAAATTATGGCGATTCTCGTATACCACGGTTTCGATATAACGCGGTTCACAAATGATGGCGATTCTCGTATACCACGGTTTCGATATAACGCGGTTCACAAATTATGGCGATTCTCGTATACCACGGTTTCGATATAACGCGGTTCACAAATTATGGCGATTCTCGTATACCACGGTTTCGATATAACGCGGTTCACAAATGATGGCGATTCTCGTATACCACGGTTTCGATATAACGCGGTTCACAAATTATGGCGATTCTCGTATACCACGGTTTCGATATAACGCGGTTCACAAATTATGGCGATTCTCGTATACCACGGTTTCGATATAACGCGGTTCACAAATTATGGCGATTCTCGTATACCACGGTTTCGATATAACGCGGTTCACAAATGATGGCGATTCTCGTATACCACGGTTTCGATATAACGCGGTTCACAAATGATGGCGATTCTCGTATACCACGGTTTCGATATAACGCGGTTCACAAATTATGGCGATTCTCGTATACCACGGTTTCGATATAACGCGGTTCACAAATTATGGCGATTCTCGTATACCACGGTTTCGATATAACGCGGTTCACAAATTATGGCGATTCTCGTATACCACGGTTTCGATATAACGCGGTTCACAAATTATGGCGATTCTCGTATACCACGGTTTTGATATAACGCGGTTCACAAATTATGGCGATTCTCGTATACCACGGTTTCGATGTAACACGGTTCACAGACTGAGGTGATCCTGGTATAACTTTCTATGTATGTAACACACAAACGCATTATACAATTGTTACCAGTAGTTGATTTGTTTCATTTTTTTAATATTAATATTCGCAGCGTTGGTCATTAATGACTCGCATGGCGGCGAACGTATTAATTATTGTAAAGGGTTATGAAGGAAAGTTATAATTGTGCGTGGCAGAGGAAATTCAAGAATGAACGGATTTAAATGACGGATGATTAATGTAGGAGGCAAAGTGTAAGATATTTTTAGAGCAGTGGCCGACATGTTGTAAATGAAATGACGAGGAGGAGAATGAAGATTTTGCATGCGGAGCACTTTGCCAAGCATCCTCGCCGAGAAACCTTAATAAGACTTCGTTTGTCGTGCTGGTGACTGCTCATTAGCCAATCGGAACTCTCGCGTTCCGGGTATGGAAAGAAGAAAGAACGAATGGTTTCCCCTTGGTAGCCCGAGACGAAGCCAACTCGTGTCAAATTACCTCATTAACGATGTCATTGGTAAGAGATTCGAAATGCCAGTGCGTAGTCTACTTCCGATGGTCTAATTAATAGACTAACCAACCTTTTGCGGGGCTACTCTTCTCTTGACTTTGACGATTATGCGTTCATTCATCGCGTAGACCAACTCCTTAAATCTATTACTTCATCCCAAGAATAATGTCATTTTTAGACACTAACTCTCATGGAATTTGATTTAAAAATAATTAATTTCAAATAATTCGATTTAACAATAATTTATTTCAAATAATTCGATTTAACAATAATTTATTTCAAATAATTCAGTTTAACAATAATTTATTTCAAATAATTTGATTTAACAATAATTTATTTCAAATAATTCGATTTGAAAATAATTTATTTAAAATAATTCGATTTACAAACAACTTCAATTAAAATAATTTGATTTAAAACAGTTTTATTTAAGATAATTTTATTTAAAATAATTCTATTTAAAAATAATTTTATTTGAAATAATTCTATTTAAAAATCCTTTAATTTGGAACAATTTTATTTAAAATAGTTTTATTGAAAAACAATCTTATTTAAAACAATTCTATTTAAAAATAATTTAATTCAAAACAATTTTATTTTAAAATAATCAGCGACCATTTTTTTAGAAGTGAAAAATGATAAATATGGCATAAAAAGAGAAGATCCTATAATCATTTATTTATTTATTGAACGGCTATGAGCTCTTTATTGTACATAATAAAACATAAAAGAAATATAATATATAATATCGGCGTAATTCACTAACATATATCTATTATTTTTATGAAACATAATTTTTGTAGAAAAAAAACGAATGCTACGCGATTACCGCGCGCTCGAATATCCAGAGAGCCGATATCGGAGTGGACGCAACCAAAGTTAGTAATTAAACGAGTTTCGCGGTAACAAACCCACTAGCACGAAACGATGTCACTGACAGGGGAGGCTTACGTCGGAGAAACTGCGTTAATATTGTTCGAAAGTTGGTACTACGTGATACAATGAGAACGAATAGGATACAGAGGAGAGCGGATGGAAGAAGGATGGCAAGAAAATAGTTATCCAATAAATTCGAGCAATAAATTCTAGATACGTCGCCGTCATAATTGGAATTTTTTCCATGAAAACAAAAATCGAGGGGAACGCTGGATACTGAAATATATCCGAATTCAAATGTCCCACGTAAAATACACCACCCAATTATACCATAATATTAGTTCCTGTGTGAAAAAGATAGGTAGCCTTGAAAATTCCGTGGAAAAATAATACCAAAAATATTTTGTTTCGGAATATTGGCTCTTTGAAGTTATTCGAGTAATGCATAAAATCGTGATTGTATTACTGCGATTAACACGTTGAGCACTGGGTCGAAATCCGTGTTATACGATACGGCACGATACGTGTCTGAGACGTCTAAAAATAATACTTTTTAAATGCTCTACGATACATTGGTTATTTTACATCGTTATTGATACGTTAAAAATATTGCAAATTTTACGAATATTTGCGATATATTTGATGCGAGGTAAAATTCGAGTAAAAATTGTTTCTTCGCCATTTTTAGTTAACCCGGTTAATTCCAGTTAGCTGACTGTTTTTGGTCACATAAGTAACGAAACTATTTATAAACTGTTTTTTCAATGTTTTTGAGAAAGAAATTAGAGTTGTTTATTTTGAAAGTGGACTAAGTCCGTTTTCAAGATAACCAACTCATTGATACTTTTTAACAAAAAACTGTATTCGAAATGCAAAAATAAAATTGCAAATCGCAGGTAAATTATTCAAATATATCACAACGAATTGTTCGAAATTCGATATACTGTTATTTAATACACACAACGCGAATAATTGAAATTTATTGCAGTTAAAAATGACGGTGATTTTACAAATTTAAAATCATATTTATTGTAGTTAAAGACGACGGTGATTTTAGAATTAAAAATCATATTTATCGTACTTAAAAATGACGGTGATTTCAGAATTAAAAATTGTATCAATTGTAGTTAAATATACGGTTTAACTAGCGTGGATATTCGAGATTTTCATGGACACGATTCAGTTAGTTTAATTATTCGAATATGCCACGGCTAATTGCTTAAGATTTTATATAACTTTATCTGATATACATATCGGGAATAATTAAATCCATTAATTAACTTCAATCCTCCAGGCACAATTTACATGCAAATAAATATAATAAACGACTTATCACCTGTTTTCTGTGAATAAGAAAGAATAAAATTATATCGAAAGAAATATGAATTCCATTCACGATCGCAATGATATCGATTCACGAAAACTACCCAACTAATATCTTCAAATGAATATTTTCAAAACTTGTCATAGAAAACATGTGATCCTAAAAATATCCCCAGAAGAGAACACATCTTTAACCTCGAAATTATCAGGATTCCTGTGGGAAATCGTCGGTAACACATCGGATATCCCAAGGAAATCAAAAAGGATGTAGTTTTCGGGAAGAAGGTGACTCGAGCCGATGTTGGTTCGTTGGTTTTCGTTTGTTCTTCGAAAGAAAAGGGCGGTTGATCTCGTTCTGTGATCACTCGACGCGCGGGGACCGAGAGGAGGAGGAGGAAAGGAAGGGAGAAAATAAGAGGAAAAGGAAAAGGAAAAGGAAGTAGGAGGACGACGGAACACTCGACAACTTGTGGATCGTTTCATTATCTTGGAGTGGTACTCGCGCGCAACTTGTAAAGTTTGCCGCACGGATTCGGGCCATCCGGCAGAGCAGAATAATCATATTAGCTAAACCCGCGAAGCTTTTCCCAGCCAGCCAACCACTTCGCACGCTTCAACATAGCTCGAATCTTCAAACGTGGAATTCCCATTCGCCACCTCGGATATTATCGAGCTAAATGTATGCGCTTATTTCCCGAGAACTCGCCTGTCGTTTGCCCCCCGCCATTTTGTCCCCGCCTGATACACCATCACACTTCCGCTCGCATTAGAACAATATTTGCATTTCATTTTCGACGGACTGAGAAATTTTCTTTCTGCTCGAAAATCTTGTAAATAAGTTACCAGGTGTTATGTAACTATGTAAAATCTAATGTAACTAGTTTTAAGACTAGAACAGACCTGGGGATTATTAGAATAAAAGTATTTTTAAATAAGGATTAAAATAAATAGTGATCTTATTTCATCGGCTGTTATTTTCAAATAATCGGTGATTAGTTTATTTGTGCAAGCTAATCATTTGTTTGTTAGTTATTTCGTTATTTGGTTTTTCGTGAAATGATTTTTTATTTCAGGTTTTATCGAAATAAATAAGCTTTCAAATAATCTTGGAAATAACTTGGAATATTTTCGTGGCGGTTTTAAGTGTTAGGGAAACTCGGATTTTGTTGTACATATTGGGTTATTCGGAAAGTAATTTCGTTTCTCCCGACAGAGGATTTTATGAATATATTTTTATACAAAAATTGTATGAGCGTGGAATCATGCTACTGACAGACAGATGGGAAAAAGTATTGGAAAAGAATGGACAATATATAATTTAATAAAATATTTATTTATTATACGAAAATTGTCGTTCATTTTCACGAAGAAAAACGAAATTACTTTCCGAACAACCCAATATATTAGATGCTCATTAGCAATTATTTTAATAAAAAGTTCATCATGCAACGTAGTAGTCTGTTTTGGAAACCCAATAATACAATTTTCTTTATTATTTAACTTGAGAGAATCAACAGAAATAAAACATTATAAAACATTTGGAATTAATTTATTCGATTCTCAAATAAAATAAAGAAACTTTTCTAATATTTACTTCGAAATAAAAATGATAAAGTAATTCAAGTACCTCATTATTTGAAATATTATGTTTCATAAATAATAAACGCCCACACTAGAACTACCGAACATATACTCAGTCATGTTTAAACATATATTTATACATAAATTATGACCGAAGGATTGAAATTAATTAATGTATTCAATTATTAACACTATGTATACAAAATAAAAGTATTAAAGTCTCAAACAATTCTCCGTGGTATATTCGTGTAATTTACCTAAAAATGGCGGACAAGTAATTTTCACCCCATTCTTTACACTGACGAATAAAACACTAGATTTGTAGAAAAAATTAATGTACATATAAGGTTGTAGAACATTGGAAAAGAGTTGTAGAAATAAATGGTGACTATTTCTTTAGATAAAATTGCAATACTTTGGGGAATGTCAGAAGTATTTGGATTTTGATTGAAAAACTTTCCGGCACTTAATAATTCGCCGCAGAACTCTGGCAGTCTCCTTGTCCCTGGAAAATGTCTCGTCCTGAATTTTTGCGGAAGAGTTAAAGCAAATTTGTTGTACACTCGAAGGACAGCTATGATGTAATATAGTAATGGATACTACGGTGTTGACTTTCGGACCACCTAGATCTTCCAAGAGGAACTTTGAAGTCCTTGGAAGATTAAATAAATATTTACTTCTTCTTTCGGAAAACCATATAAAACGGAACGCGAGCGTTCTTTGAACTCCGTTCAAGTTGAGGGATGAAAACTACTTTTCTCGAGGAATCGTAAAAAACTCGATACAATATCATATTATTTCATAACAGGAAGGCTTTTTTAATAATATATTTCTTTTCGTAATTTTTAATCATCGCGATGGATATTGCTGGATAGATATTATTGGAATTAATTTTAATACATTAAAATTGTCAGGTTTTAAGTTTTTGTTTGAACTGCGTCCAAGTTAGGGGATGAAAACTACTTTTCTCGGGAATCGTATAAAACTCGATACAATATCGTATTATTTCATAACAGGAAGGCTTTTTTAATAATATATTACTTTTCGTAATTTTTAATCATCGCGATGGATATTGCTGGATAGATATTATTGGAATTAATTTTAATATATTAAAATTGTCAGGTTTTAAGTTCGGGTTTGAACTGCGTCCAAGTTAGGGGATGAAATCTACTTTTCTCGAGGAATCGTATAAAACTCGATACAATATCATATTATTATTAGAATTAATTTTATTACGTTAAACACTGGGAGTCTATAAGTTTTTGTTTCGAGTCATACAATATTATATTATTTCGTAATAGGAACGCTTACTTAATAATATATTTCTTTTCGTAATTTTTTTATTATTGGAATTCATTTTAATACATTAAAATTGGCAGTTTTTAAGTTCTCCTCAATCCATAATACTAATTATAAATTAAACAATTGCCTTTTCAGATAGGTACCATAAAAAGGTACTTTCAAGGGTGCGCCATTTTTCGTGTTAAATTGACTGCGACAGAATTCTTGGTCCCCCGAATAATTTCAAGTTCGATCAATCGATAACCAACGAAGAAGCCTCGCAGCCTTTGACAATACGAATGTCTTTCTCCACCAATGGAATTGCTCATAAACGTGAAAGACTAAATTCCAAACGGAGGGAAAATTCCTTGCCGCTGTTACCACGCGACAAACACACTCATCCCCTTTCGTTCAGGGTTACCATCAATTACATTCCCCGCAAAACTTTCCTTCGCCCCGAAAAGTATACGAAGTCGAGGAGGCCCGAGGACTCCGTCGTTCTTCGAGTGATGTCAGTGGGAAGAGAATCCAAGGGTGAACACAGAATGCCAGCCAATAAAAGGCAAAAGAAAGCAAGGAAAGTGGGAGAAAATACGTTGGGCGGTTGACGGTAATTAAATTTCCAACTGTTAATCGAGTTGCGCTGATCGATGACGGCGGGGGAAGAAAAATGGTGCGAAAGGAAGAAGTACGTAGTTCGGTAGGTCAATAAAATCGGTCGGTAAAACCGGACAAACAAACATGGCGGGGACGAGAGTCGGAGGGAGCGACGGTTGAAACTCGTAATTGGGAATGACCGTGACAATGAACGAGAGGAGAGACAAGCAAACTATTTAAGAGAGAACTGAAGGGTGGGAAAGAGAAAGTGGTAACCCTTGTTCTTCGATTCTGTAACGACTCTCTTCCTGTGCCACCCGAATCAGTCGTCAAAAAAACTCTCACGATCCCTTCTCACTCCGTTCGCACTCTCATTTCGGCCGATAATTTCGCCTCCACGATATCCTACCTCCGCCTACCATTCTCCTTTCGTATCTGTTCTCCTTTCAGACCGGAAGTTCGAATCAGTGCGAGAAGTGGTCTATGAATCGAGGGGGAACGTAAGTAGCAAGACGAAGGGGCTCGAAACAATGTCGTCGCACGGGGTGTCTGCATCCTTCTTGCATGCAATTTAGATACAGCTTTGTAGGTTAGGTTCGTCAACCGACCACTCGCATCGAGTCGCGGAACGCCGGGGACAAGTTACGTATGCTAATACATTCGCAAGATTGATGATACGTGAAAGATATATTGCAGGTTATGATCGCAATCAATTCGCACTGTAACAAGCTCAATTTACGGTGTAATAGCTGGTGTAATACCTCGTACGTTAGTATTACTATTACATCGACAGTCTTAGTGTTATTACAATGGCGTTCGTTCTAAATCCTTGCCACTGGAATCCATTACGTTCTCCGCAAATTTTATGCCGATTTTCCATAGTTTTTCGGCAATAAAAATTGAGAACTTGGAGGAAGAAATCTTCAAGTTGCGCGAAAAATGGAGAAAGGTGTGGAATAACTCGATGCGTACATAATTGAATAAATATATATATCGACATAGAAAAATGTTACCTTGAATTTTACAATATTTAGTAACCGAATATGCGGAATATATTTTAAGAATATATTAGGGGTACCGGAAATTAATTAATTCGGGAGCGAATCATTTTTTCGCAATTCGGTGTATTGTTATATAATAAAAAGCAATTCACAATAAATCGTAGATTTTCGTTAATAACTTTTGTTATATTATATTTCGTAAAATATATCCGGAAGAATATTATGTTGTATAATATTTTACGAAGCACTGGATTCATTTATAATTAGTAGATCCGGGAATATTTAGACTGTTGATTTTGAGGGTATTAAGATCTTAACGAATTATTGAATTGCTGACACTGCGAACATTCTTCTTGTTTCCAGGATAACGCTATAATTCAACACAAACCACTGACACATTAACTCTTGTATCGCATGAAAAATAACGTTTTTTCCCGAGCCGATAGGAAACCCCTGCTCAGCTGTCGCAATACGATTTCAATTAAAATTGGCTGACGCGATCGATCGTTATTTTCGTTGCTTGACATCGCGTTTCCCGCAAGCTCGAATCTGTGAATCAACTCGCAACAATTGCGAAGCAGAAAACCCGTATTTAACATTAGAACTACCGAACATATACTCAGTTATTTTTACACATTTATTTATATATAAATTATGGTTGGAGGATTTTATGTTAATTAATGGATTCAATTATTCCCGTTATGTATATCAGATAAAGGTATATCAAATCTTAAGCAATTAGCCGTGACATATTCGAATAATTAAATTAACTACTGAATCGTGTCCATGCAAATCTCGAATATCCGCGCTAGTTAAACCGTATTTTTAACTACAATTGATACAATTTTTAATTCTGAAATCACCGTCATTTTTAAGTACAATAAATATTGTTTTTAATTCTAAAATCACCGTCATTTTTAACTACAATAAATATAATTTTTAATTCTAAAATCACCGTCGTTTTTAACTACAATAAATATAATTTTAAATTTGTAAAATCACCGTCATTTTTAACTACAATAAATATAATTCTAAATTTGTAAAATCACCGTCATTTTTAACTACAATAAATATAATTTTTAATTCTAAAATCACCGTCGTCTTTAACTGCAATAAATATAATTTTAAATTTGTAAAATCACCGTCGTCTTTAACTGCAATAAATATAATTTTAAATTTGTAAAATCACCGTCGTCTTTAACTGCAATAAATATAATTTTAAATTTGTAAAATCACCGTCATTTTTAAGTTCAATAAATATAATTTTTAATTCTAAAATCACCGTCATTTTTAACTATTACAATAAATACAATTTTTAATTGTAAAATCACCGTCATTTTTAACTATTACAATAAATACAGTTTTTAATTGTAAAATCACCACCACCTTCACACGGTGAATTCGCAGTTACCCTATAATTTTCGCGCAATAAATGGAAGATCATAAGAGACGTACCAACCCTCCAATTCATATGTATAGGACATCATGAAATCCACGGAGGCGATAGAGGCACAAAATATCCGAGCATTCACGTAGAAACGTCGCACACCGAAATCAAGAGGAATACGCTCGATAACGGTAAAAAAGTGTGGGCCATCGGTTTTAAAAAAGAGACGGTGGTTGGGTTACGCGCATGTATCGAGAGTCGGGAATCGCCAGTGGCGAGGTGTTATCGGTTCCCGCTCTATTCCGCGCGCGCGCGCATTGCACTTTAATCAAAACCACCTTTTTTCCTCGGACTTTTTCTCTTTTCTGCGAACAAATACCTCCAAACACCTATTTCCGCGATCCCTGCCGCACTTTTTCCCCGACAGCGAACTGCTATCGGGTTCCACGCATCGACGAAAAATGAGGTAATTAATGTTGCACGCCGAGTACAGTCACTGCGAAGAATTCTCTGCAATGAATTTTATGTGAATTTTGTAGAATTTTAACCACACCAGACATATACAGTAGACTCTCGTATAACGGGGCTAATGTATACAGTAGACTCTCGTATAACGCGGTTAATGTATTACGCGTTGTATGAAATCGCGTTGTAGGAGATAATCGGAGATAACTAGCTATGCAAAGCTCGCCTAAAGTAAACGCGAATCCCCGCATTTTATTATACAGCGCGTTGTACGAGTACCGCGTTATAAAAAATTCCTCACAAATTCTGATTTCCTCACAGATTTTAGAATTCCTGCATTTTATTATAAAAACCGCCAGAAAGAGTATTTACTGCGGCTACCTTCAGACAGTACGAGAATCGTCTGCAGCGACTGTACAAAGGGGGTCCTTGACTTTGATGCATTCAGTAACAGACGGAACTTAATGTCGTAATTTCGTACGATTAGTTTGATTAGTGAAGAACATAGTTATTTTATACACTAGGGAATAACATTGATGTATATTAATGATCCCGTTACAGTGATCGTAATTTTTTAATCATCACGATGGATATTGCAGGTTGGTTATTATTAGAATTAATGGTAGACACCGTGAAAAGGTACTTTCGAGGGTGTGCTATTTTTCAGGTTTAAGTGACTGGCATGGAATTCTTGGTTTCCTGGGTATAGGATTGGTCGGTTCGAAACTGCGGTTCTCTTTCGATTCGGAATCCTCGTATTCCTTCGCCTTTAATGGTCGGCCGACAAGTCGTTAAAAGGGCAGTTAAGACTTCCCACTGCTCGAATGGGTTCCGGCAAACGAGGAAAAGAGAACGTACGATGTACCTTTCACGGGGGATTAGAAAATCGATGCTGTGGTTCGATCCACGGATTTTCCTCACCGTAGGTGTCCGTCGGTAAAAGAAAAGTAAAAGAAAAGAAAAAAGAAGACAGTGATAAAAAACAACGCATCCATGGAACAGGTACAACCATAGAGAACATTACGAAACTGTCCCTTCGTTCTCTTCGTCATTTCTTTCTCCCTCTCTTTTGCTGGATCGGTAAAGCAACTCGTAAAAGAGCATGGAAAACATCGCGCCGTTCGAACAGCCATTTTCGGATTACGGACGTTTCTCCGCTTTGTTTTCGTCGCCGGCCAGAATCCGTCGTACGAGGGTTCGTGTTTGAAATTGAAACGATATATCCGTAGAATCCGAGATGAATTCAATGCGGAAATACGCGCGGAAATGCAGAGTGTTTCTTCGACGAATGCTGGACAACCGAACGAAAGTAAAAATACTAGTCGATTTATCGATCTCACCGGTAACGTGAATTAAGTGGCGCGCTGAGTGTATTCTGGCTTGTTGGGGTGCGAAACAAGGTCTGGTTAATGATCACCTAGTGACCTACATCGACATGTTTTTCAATAATCTCTTATTATTCACCACTCGTGTCACTGATAGCGAAACTTATTAATGAATTATTTATCCCTATCATATATAGGATTCACCGTAAAGTGTAGCGTTTATTTCGATAATTAATAACGAGTTATTCGAACGACTTTTCGTGCAATAAAAATGCAACCAGTGATCCGTCCTGCGATCATTAACCCCTTGACATACAAATAAAACGGAATTTCATGGGTCCAAAAAATCCTATTTAATTTGGCTCAACTGAACGGTTATGTAAGCTTTGAAACAGAACGGAATATTTACAATGCTAAATATCATTTAATAAGATTGATACACAATATTAATGGACAATAATGAAATAATATTATTAAATAATAGATAAGTAGTTCTGTAAAGTATGACATTTTTCCTGACCGCCGGAGACAGTTCTTGCGTCCCGGAGACGTCAAAGTCCTACAATGACGCGTGAAACAAATGACGTCTCCCAGACGTCATTGTATGCCAAGGGGTTAATATCCGTATTAACAAAGCTGTACTTTAATAGTATATTAATACATGTATATTAATAATGTCGTATTATCTTCGAGTACTCGAATAATTCGAAACTCCATAACGAAGACTATGCACGAATAAATAATTCGGTCTAGAAATAGTTGCTCCGATAATTATTTAGACAAACAACAACCCGAAATTATTCGAACAATGCCCAAGCCTGGACAGCAGTTGATTGAGAAAACTGTTATAGGGGACCGGCGAATGAAACACAGTCCCAGCCGCAAAACGGACTAAATATTTGCGCCGCATTAATTGCAACTGCCGGCGCCGATACTTGGGGCTAATTGATATTTGCAGAGTGGACCACGGTAATTCCATTGGCATTCCACTAATTAAAATATGACGCGGCAGTTCGCCGAGCGTTTATAAATTCAGCTTGGCTTGCCCCTGCCGTGGGATGCCCTGCCCCTTCTCCGGACAATCCTACCACCATTCCGCATCCCGTCGACCATTGTGATTCGTGTAAACTGCACCGCAACACGGTTTACCATCGCGCTATTTTCCATTTCCGTGGAAACCCCACGAAAATTCGACACCCTGCTCGAAGCTATTGTGTGATTTCATCTTTTTTTTCTGTAGAATCACCGTGTAACCAAAGTGCGTACATTGCGCACCCGTTCCACGCACGTCATCCCGGAAATTCTCTTTTAAACACTGATTGGTACGTCCTCCGAGCAAGTCGTACCAACGTTGTGTAAACCACGCCAGATTTGACACTCTCAAAGTGACTTTCGTTCGAGACGGCATGCACACCGTGTGTGCAATAACAGTAATGTGCAATTATCAGTTATTCTGAGTAAACTAGTCGTCGAAATCAGATTTTTCTTGAACTAATGAAATCTGTAAAGTACAGGAAAACCAAATTTGGCATTGGTTTTACTGTGTACCAAAATATTAAAAAATCTAAATCTAAAAATGCACCCGGTGTGCAATGATCTTATTTACGTGAATTCACTTACGAATTGGGTGATTCCCATAGTAAACATGTTTTTTATTAAAAATGAACAATATAAAGAAAGAAAAAAATTTCGCTCCTGGGGACCGTGTTCGAAAAAAATCGTCGTCTCGAATGGGTTAGCCGGTTATAAGATGGACGAATATTTCGAAACATATTATAAACATCGAATTTATCTAAACAGATTATCTTAATATATAAGAGATTATGTACGATCGTTATATCTAACACTTAGCGTTACGTGCATTCCGTGTTCGACGAATAAGACCGGCTTACAAATCGTTCGGGCACTCGACCGTGAGATTAATCGGTTATACATGGCTCGTTACTGTGCTGTAAATCTCGAATAAAACTGTTTAGCAAAATTATGAGACTTCTCGTAAATAGTGGAGATAGCGGGTATTTATTATTTGGGCGTGCAGGGAACTCCTTTATAACGCGATTCCATACAACGCGTATTATATTAATCGCGTTGTATGGGAATGTACTGTGTGTAGGATGCCGTGGCGCGAGAATGTGGGATACATTATTATAATCATTCGAGTAATTTTATATTTAGCAATTAAAATTGGACTAAATATTGTTAGCTCTGGCGTTAATGTACCAGAAAAAAATCATCCACGGTGTAATTATTTCGTTCATTAATTATAATCATTCGAGTAATTTTATATTTATCATTAAAATTGGACTAAATATAGTTAGTTCTAGGGTTAATTTTCCAGAAAAGAATCATCCACGGTGTAATTATTTCGTTCATTAATTATAATCATTCGAGTAATTTTATATTTAGCATTAAAAATTGGACTAAATATAGTTAGTTCTAGGGTTAATTTTCCAGAAAAGAATCATCCACGGTGTAATTATTTCGTTCATTAATTATAATCATTCGAGTAATTTTATATTTAGCATTAAAAATTGGACTAAATATAGTTAGTTCTAGGGTTAATTTTCCAGAAAAGAATCATCCACGGTGTAATTATTTCGTTCATTAATTATAATCATTCGAGTAATTATATATTTAGCATTGAAAATTGGAGTAAATATTTGCGTTAATTTTCCAGGAAAGAATCATCCACGGTGTAATTGTTTCGTTCATTAATTATAATCATTCGAGTAATTTTATATGTAGCATTAAAAATTGAACTAAATATAGTAAGTTCTAGGGTTAATTTTCCAGAAAATAATCATCGATGGTATAATTATTTCGTTCATTGATTATAATCATTTAAATAATTTTATATTTAGCGTTAAAAACTGGAGAAAATATAGTTAGCCCTGGCGTTAATGTTTCAAAAAAGAATCATCCACGGTATAATTATTTCGCTCATTGAAATTCAATTAAATTATATTAAATTATAATCATTCGAGTAATTCTATATTTATCATTAAAAATTGAACAAAATATAGTAAATTCTACAATTAATATTCCCGAAAAGAATCATCCACAGTATAATTACTTCGTTCATTAATTATAATCATTCGAGTAATTTTAAAATTTATCATTAAAAATTGAACAAAATATAGCAAATTCTACAATTAATATTCCCGAAAAAAATCATCCACAGTATAATTACTTCGTTCATTAATTATAATCATTCGAGTAATTTTAAAATTTATCATTAAAAATTGAACAAAATATAGTAAATTCTACAATTAATATTCCCGAAAAGAATCATCCACAGTATAATTACTTCGTTCATTAATTCTAATCATTCGAGTAATTTTAAAATTTATCATTAAAAATTGAACAAACTATAGTAAATTCTACCATTAATGTTCCCAAAAAGAATCGTCAGCGGAATAATGACATATTTCTAGTGTCTGGGATTCGGATCAGGTCTAAAATCTTATTTCAGGTTGAAACTTAAGAATCCGAAGAAAATGCAGCAGCATAACAATAATAAAGAGAAAGATACAGAGAAGGGGAGGTGTTTCAATGACACGTCCCTTTATTCCTGATTTCGGAGAGGAGTGAAGTTGGCCGGCCATTACTTAGGTCTCGATTTATCGGCGACGTGTGCCGTTTCGAGAGGCGACTCTCGCTTCTGTCAGGAATAATACAGGTGCAGGTGCAGCGAGAGGTTGGCCTTCAGGACACACGAATTTATAACGTCTGGTTCAGCTATTCGGAAGCCGAGTTGGTTCGTCAGTAGAAAACGAGACCCTAGATTTCCTAGTGTTTTCCTTTTTCCCCCCGATTTCTCTTCGCGTCCTATCACACGGTTCGTTACCTATTCACCAAGGAAATCCCTGCGAGGGAAGATTTACAGACTCGTAAATCGTTCGCGATCTGCTAGCAAATGATACGCGATCTTGTTTCACACAGAAAACTTTACCCGATCGAGTTATTATCGAATAGAATCCAAGTTTAGATAAATTCTTCTGAAAATTCAATTTTATCTAGCAAAAGAATAATTTCATTTTATCTTTACCAACGACGACGATGAAGTATGCTTGAAATAAGGATAAAACTGGAAGAGAGTCTTAATTTTGGACTACGATGAGATATAATTGATGAGTCTGAATAATTGTTGGAAAACTGGTGGTATTTTAATTCTGAGATTTATGTCCGATCATTATTTTAATGATAGTTGATAAAGTAGTAAGAGATGGAAGATGCTTCATTATTTCTCAGTTCAGTTCCATCATTCTGATTTGAGTCATAAAACTCATATATCGCGTATAATCATCCTTCGTGAATTCTTTACAATTGCTGCGAATAAACTGCTAATTACTTGTTTCATTCGATCGCAAAAGTTCATAATTAATAATCAACTCCTTAATCGTATTTATCTATAACTTATACCGGTCCTATTACCTCTTAATTATAATTTACCATTATTATCATTATTAATATATAGTGTATATTTTCTGCGGCTATTGATCAGACCAAAAAATTAGATGAAAACTGCTTTATTTAAATACAACTTTATTTAAAACGTTTCGGTAACAATTCGATTTCGTCGACATATTTAAATAAAGAAGTTTTCATCTAATTTTAGGTCTGATCAATAGCCGCAGAAAATATACACCATATATTAATAATATTACGGCCAACTTCAACACTCAAGAAATTTCATTATTATCATTATCGTTATCAATTCATTTATATATTTATCTCTCTTCATTCGGTTCTTCCTTCACCTTCGTTATGTTTGTAACATTGACCAAAGGGTGCCAACCGTTAAATAAATCAATCAATCAATGAATAATAAATACTAATATCTGACTCAGGCGCCGCATAAAAAGCGCACGAACTTTCCGTTCCACCAAATAGAATATAAGGGTGAGAATCGGAATCGGATACAAGGTATCTTTACGGAAATGTTTCAGCGTGAATCCGATGGGCCGGTTGCCAAAAAAGAGTTAGAATCCCTTGCGATCGCAAGAGAAACCTGAAGTTACACGTGTGACACGAGGCCGCCAACATCGAAGCACGATGTATGTAGAGTACTTCTAGGTATTCGTGGAGCTACTCTCCGAACACTGGTTCACCTTGGACGTGTCTCGACTCTGCCACCAACTCGCGCATCCGATTCGCCAGCAACTCGCTTGGAACTTGCCTCGTGTTAGCCACCTCGTGGAGTCGGTTACGTTCGTGGAACGGAAAGACAATAATTCGATCAGATATCGAGCCAACTTGAGTACCGGTACTCGAATTCCCAACCAAAAGCTTTCGTTTCTTGTCGATGCTCTTCCTTGAAAGAATCAACGTTTCATTGCGCACTGCGCCACGAAAACTATCTGCGCGGCGCATCTCGTATTTGTTTCCGAGAGTTTCTGTTAGGTTGGAATGAATCCCGGGAATGTTTTGCGCGCGAGTACAATTTTGAACACGTTGAACATGTTGTCAGCGACATGGTTGCCATGGTGATCGTCGATGCCAATATTACTGAAACTCGAATCAAATATATCGCTAATATTCGTGAGATTTGCAATATGTTTAACGCTACGATAACGATGTGAAGGAAGCAGTGTATCGTGGAGCGCTTAAACAGTTTTGTTTTGGACGTTATATAGACAATGATATTATATAATAAACGATAATATCTTTGTTGAACATTTTTCGAACCAGCATCATTTTTTAATATTTTTTAATATGATATTATTTTTGAACATTTTTTGTGCGATCCTACTTTCGCGATTAGTTTGTCGCCAATGGTGTCAGTTACCATTGGAATGTTCAAATGTTAATAATATTAATTTGAGTATTACAATATATTATCTTTTTTGAACATTTTTTATGTGATCCTACTTTCGCGATTAGTTTGTCGTCAATGGTGTCAGTTACCATTAGAATGTTAAAATGTGAATAATATCAATGTGAGTACTACAAAATAATATCCTTTTTGAACATTTTTGAACATTTTTTGTGTGATCCTACTTTCGCGATTAGTTTGTCGCCAATGGTGTCCGTTACCATTAGAATGTTCAAATGTTAATAATATCAATTTCAGTATTACAAAATAATATCTTTTTTGAACATTTTTTATGCGATCCTACTTTCGCCATTAGTTTGTCGCCAATGGTGTCAGTTACCATTAGAATGTTCAAATATTAATAATATCAATGTGAGTACTACAACATAATATCCTTTTTGAACATTTTTTATGTGATCCTACTTCCGCGATTAGCGTGAGACCAATGGTGTCAGTTACCATTAAAATGTTCAAATTGTGAATAATATCAACTTAACTTCAATCTTAACTTAACATCTAAGACGTTAGCACCTAGGGCAAGAATACCAAAATCCTAGGACTTCTTTAAATCTTAGTTGAAACTGAAGAGGGCAAAAAACCATTGCCGAAAGGTATCGACTTGAAAATAAAGAAGTTTAAATGTACACTTGGTCTATCCATAGCCGCTACCCATCAAGCACATTTGAATAATATCAACGTGAGTACTCGTTCTATCACAAAAGTCGCTACGAGAAACGGATAGATAATCGTCGTCCTAAAAATATATACGTCGAAAGTGGAGATGTAAAAAAGTGATTTGTAGCGGAGGAAAAAGGAAACTGTGATACGTCGGTGACGCGACCTGTGGAGTCTCTTTTCCACGAGCGCTAACCAAGAACGGGTTGTCTTCTGGCTTTCGAAGCAGACGAATTTCCAAGCCCCGAGGGATCTGTCAAGATCGAACAATGCCGCGTCAAAGTTCTTCCCCGACTTAGTAGCGTTGAAAGCTATGCATTGTCTCAGGAGTGTCGTAGTTGCACCTAGAAAAAGCCCTCGCTTCGGATGTCCAAAGATATTTCTTATATTCTTGGCAAGCACCATTATCTTCCGCGTGAAAAATATCATCGAGAACCTCTTAATGCACTCCGTCGCACTTTCCCCGACGGAACTTATCGTTTTTCATTTCTTTAGCAAGTTATAAATGTTCCTTACTGACAGTGAATTCATTTACCACTAGCTGGTACGTCATCTTCGACGAGAGCAGGTGATTGTTTAATTTTTGGATGTTTCTGATGTAAATTATTATACAGTCCGCGGTAACACTGGACAAACATTTATTTCCCACAGTAATGCAGATCACAATATTTTTTTCGAGTATACAGTATAGAGTATGCATACAGTATACAGTATAGAGTATGCATACAGTATACAGTATAGAGTATGCATTCAGTATACAGTATAGAGTATGCATTCAGTATACAGTATAGAGTATGCATTCAGTATACAGTATAGAGTATGCATTCAGTATACAGTATAGAGTATGTTTACAGTATACAGTATAGAGTATGTTTACAGTACACAGTATAGTGTATGTTTACAGTATCTATACTCTGTACTGTATACTGTATACTCTATACTGTATACTATCGTTTCCAAGGTAGTATGGGTATACTGCATACTATATACTGTTTGCATACTCTATACTGTATACTGTATACTGCATACTGCATACTGCATACTGTATACTGCATACTGTATACTGTATACTGCATACTGTATACTGTATACTGCATACTGTATACTGTATACTGTATACTGTATACTGTATACTGTATACTGCATACTCTATACTGTATATTGTATACTCTATAGTGTATACTCTATACTGTATACTGCATACTGCATACTGCATACTGCATACTGTATACTGTATACTGTATACTGTATACTGTATACTCTATACTGTATACTGTATACTGTATAGTATACTGTATACTGTATACTGTATACTGTATACTGTATACTGTATACTGTATACTGTATACTGTATACTGTATACTGCATACTCTATACTGTATACTCTATAGTGTATACTCTATACTGTATACTATCGTTTCCAAGATAGTATGAATGTACTGTATACTGTATACTGTATACTATATACTGTATACTGCATATTGTATATGGTATACTGTATTAAATTCTGCTTATCCGTCATTTTCGTAGTTTTAGCATTAAGAAAAGAATCACGTAACATAACTTAAGTAAAGAATCTTCGAATCACGCGAATCCAGTGCGATCGTTACACGTAATAATACAACGTAGACGACAGGTAGATACGTAGTTCCACCAAGGGATACTACTTCCAAGTTTGCACGATTTTTAAGAACCGGTTCTCTCAACGGACCTTCCGAAACGGCTCTTCTTAAGGCGACACTCATGGCGCGTCTCTTAAAGATACCTTACGTCCAATCCTTGCGAAACCACGGCGAAACCTCGCACAATAAATCTACCGACTTTAATCCACAATTTCGCCGAGAAGCGTGTTACAATGTTGCTTTAACTTCAAACTTCCAGCAACTGGTTCGCGACTTGATTACTAAAACAGAATCGTTTACGTTTGCCGGAGATATTGAATTTATTTCTGCAAATATTACCTCGAGTTTTACGATATTCTCGATATTGGCTCTGCTCGGTAAGGTTTCGTGAATAATTTGTAACTTTTCTTGTTATTTTATGAGGTTTTATATTTCTTTCATTTTTAGTCTCTTTTTCTCGTACGTATCCAAGGGTGGTAACGGAAAATAAAAGAAAATAAATAAACACTAAATAAATATTTATAATTCCGATATATATATGAATTTGACGGCTCATTACTGACATTTTCACGCATAAAAATTTGTGAACTAAGGTAAACGTACCAGTAGATGTCTGAACATATTCCTCAAGCCTTCCAGATTATGTAACAAAACTAAATTTAAAAAAAAGTTATGTTATAAAACTTGCATAACCATTTTTGCAAATTCAGTAATTGCTTCGGAAGTTGACTATTCTTAAAAATGAAAAAACTAGTAATTGAACCTCTTTTGGTCAGGTTTGGGTTAGGTCAAGTAGTTGACCGCATCTTGGAAGAAGGGTTAAACCAATAACGTTGATAATCATTTCAGTACAATTTATTTTCAACAATTACCAGCACTAGTTGCAATTAAAACGAAAACAGGAAATAAGGAATTCAATTCCAAACAAAATAGAAATGGACGACACTGATAATTGTAATTTCTTCCATAAATGGTAGAACAGAAATATAAACGGTTTCCGTAATTTTCCTAGTTGAATTCGAAGTCTTAACATGTTCACCAACTCCGAACTTACGAAACTGATAAGATTATTTAATCCCCACAAAATAATTTTTTCCAAAATGATTATACGAAACAAACATTTCTTAAATATCAAAAGCACCCGGATTCCGGGGATAAGAATTTCTGCGGCAAGAAAAAGAACAAATAATCTTCCATATGCAGAATGCCAGATGGCGTCTAACGGCCAGTCGACATCCGAGACGAGTCAAGGAAACTTCTTGCTCATCCAATTACAAGCATGAGTGGACTAAATCGAAGAAATACTGGAATTCAGTAGTTCATGTCGACAAAAGTCCGCCATTAAAATCAGACATATAAACATCGTAAATTAACACCGCAAATAAATACCGAGTCCGAACAAATACTTATTGAATTACATGAATTACGTTGATATAATTGATTCGCGTTAAATCTGCGTCGAATGATGGCGTTAATAACGACCGGATAAGTAATCAAGGTACAGTTAGATGTATTTGGGTCACTAATTACTTCCGAGGTATCGACGAGCGCGCGAGATTGTTGTTAAAGTATGGGATACCGAGGAGGTATCCTCCCACGTTAATTAACATAACCATCAAGATAAGGAGAAATAAAGATTGGAGGATCAAGCAAGAGAATGTCTCGGGAGTAAACTTCTCATGAAGAACGATACCTCGACTGGTAGGAGGTCACGACCGCGCCCTGAGGAAGCGAGCTGACCGTTCGGGAAAGTGAACAAACCACGTTCCATCCCTTCCACCGTGCCGGAACCAAGGTTCTCCCTTTGCTCCTTCACTCCTTTTACCATCCGCGTGCTTCTGATCCGATCAGACTTACCATCCGCGGCTCTTACGATTCCATTCTCCGAAGTCTCTCGCGGCGAACACCCTAACGATCAGCTTCTGTTGATTGCTTTATGATATTTCTGTTTTGATATGTTCTAGGAAGATTTTGGGTCAAAGGAAGGGGATACGTTATTTTGCAAGGGAAGGCAAAGGTCGATCGAAAAGGGGATAAATGGAAAGGGGTGTATCTTCAGAAAATGTAACGAATTCGAAGTCGCTGATGTTGGTTTTAAATGATCGAATTTGGTGGTAGGTGATGTCTAATGATGTTCTAGGGCCATTTTCGGTCGAAAGAAGTGGTTAAAAAATTCTTTTCGGTCAAAAATGGGTCGACCCAAAATCGCAAAAATGTGAAGGGGTATACCTTCAAAAATTGTCAAAAATTAAAAGTCGCCATAATAAATTCTAACTCACCCAAATCGATGGTAAATGATGTATAAACATATTCTAGGATGATTTCTGGTCGAAAGAAGCAGTTAAAAAATTTGTATTGGTCAAAAATGGGTCGAACTCAAGTCGAAAAAATGTAAAGGGGTATACCTTCAAAAATTGTCAAAAATTAAAAGTCGCCAAAATCACTTCTAAACTACCCAAATCGATGGTAAATGATGTATAAACATTTTCTAGGACGATTTCTGGTCGAAAGAAGTGGTTTAAAAATTTTTTTGGGCAAAAAATGGGTCGACCGAAAATCGCAAAAATGTGAAGGGGTATACCTTCAAAAATTGTCAAAAAATCAAAGTCGCCAATTTTGCTCCTAAGTGCCCCAAATCGAAGGTATGTGATGCCTAATGATGTTCTAGGGCCATTTTCGGTCGAAAGAAGTGGTTAAAAAATTTTTAATGGTCAAAAATGGGTCGAACCCAAGTCGAAAAAATGTGAAGGGGTATACCTTCAAAAATTGTCAAAAATTAAAAGTCGCCAAAATCAATTCTAACTGACCCAAATCGATGGTAAATGATGTATAAACATATTCTAGGACGATTTTGGGTCGGAAGAAGTGATTTAAAAATTTGTGCGGCCAAAAAATGGTCGAACCCAAGTCGAAAAAATGTGAAGGGGTATACCTTCAAAAATTGTCAAAAAATCAAAGTCGCCAATTTTGCTCCTAAATGATCCAAATCGATGCTAAATGATGTATAAACATGTTCCAGGACAATTTTGGATCGAAACAAGTGGATTCAAATTTTTCCTAACCAACAAATATTAGCTCAAATTGACAAAACTGTTTAAAATATCTACATGCCACTTTTCATTCCAACGAATCAAAATCAGTACCTAGTACAATATATTGATTCTAAAAATGTTCTAATACCAACTTACATTTACCACCGTACATACTTACAATACCTTCCATCTAACATTTTTAACACCACTGTCCTTTCGCAGAAATAAATCGCTGCAGTAATAATTTCCATGTGAGAAAATAATAGTCGATAGTTGTAGAATGTCACTAGGAAGATGAAGGGGTAGAGAAGCGTGAAAGAGGAGGACAGCGAGATGAGTAAAACCGGTATCCCGTGAGTAATTCTAAAGGTGTGTTCCTATGTTTACAAACACGAGGAAGTTGAAGGAACCATGAATGACCAATGCTACTCCATCGGAGTAGCTCGATTCGGGAGGGGGACTCATCCCCTCCATCGAGTTTCTTCGAGTCCCGTCACAGATCTCGAACTTCCAACGAACTATTCCGAACTTGAACGAATGGAGAACATTCATTAGCGACCCCACATGCCGATGATTATCACTAAACATCGTAAACGAAACGTTCTGGCTTTTTTAGCAGATACAATGTACACTACTGGTCAAACAAAGTTTAACACCTTGATATAAATGCCGTCTACAGCCGTCCATGCGCGTGAACGTAGGTGCAAATGACGGCAATGGCCGTTCTGTATTCTTAGTATTATCAATATTTTATATGTAATTATTTTATTCTAATTATTTTTAAGTAATTATTACTAAATGAAATCTTGATCGAACTCCACAAGAATCAACTAATTAACAAGAACAAAAATGTTTTCGTCGTCCATTACCGATTTCAAAGTGAGCGTCAACGTGTTAAAATTTATACATGCTTGAAAAATTATATTATTCTTGTTCTTTTACAACCTTATTTCGAGATTCCCACGAAAGCAGGTAGGTGATGTGTGTACTCATTTTAACCGCCGGGAAACAAGCTAAACGAAGGTGTTATAATATTGCTGGAAAAATGTGCATTTTAAGTATTGCATTTTGTGGGAATACCAGCTGGAGAAATCTGCGTCGGAGAGAACTGAAAATTTGTGTAGTGTTTTTCGACGAAATACTGTACAAGAAAACTATGTTTCCGTCGAGAAATCTTGAAATGAAAATATCTGAGAAGCCGAATCTCACGGAGAAATACAATTTGTAGTTGATTCTCGAGTAGCTTTCGTTAAAAGTACAATGTTTCGTTTCGTCGTATAATGACTATCGAATAGCAAGTCTATGGGATGTAAACTCGGAACAATGAATTCGTGGGCGGCTGAGAAACATATAAAGTTGGCGGGTTTCGTAGGAAAGCGAGATATCCAACTCGGATGGAAACTCGAGGAGGAAGATAAGGGGATGTCGAAAGCGAGGGAGGAGAGTAGAGGAGGAATGGAGATGCGATGGAAGGAAAGGATGAATGGAAGGAGAGAGGGAAGCTCGTTTCGTCCGCTTTTCGTGCGGTCGGAACGAACTTACTTTGATCCGTTGATCTCGAGATTAACGGATGCCTCAAGGGTTGATGGCAAGTTCGTCTATTAAGGGAGGAACACCGAGGAGAGAAGAAGAGAAGAAGAGAGGGAGAGAGAGAGAGAGAAAGAGAGGAATGCAATACCCGGGCGAGAAACCATCATCCAGTCAAACTTGTCTCTCGAAATAAAACACTGTCCGCGGAGGATTAATATCTGGTGTCGTTGTGACCGACTCCTTACCACTACGGTTGCCCTGCGTAAATCTTGATAAAGACAAAATCTCGCGAAAAAAAACAACGAAAAAACGCTTGACATTTCTATATACCCGAGCACGACCGACATTTGTATTCAAGGTTGGACGTGTATTTGCTGCAACTACCAAAAGTCCTGAACTCGTCCTGAACTGGTCCTGAACTCGTCCTGAACTCGTCCTGAACTCGTCCTGTACTCTCGTGTGGACGGCACGAAGTCGGTTTAATCCGTTGATCTTGAGATTAACGGATGCCCCGAGGGTCCACGGTAAATTCCTCTATCAGGGGGCGAGAAGGAGCGAGGAATGCAATACCGCAAAGACTACGATGTTACTTCGTCGGCAAGCGGCCATCTTGGAAAACCAGGCAAACGACTATCAATCGGATTTACGATCGATGGAACTCTTATAATTACCGTCATCCCTTGTCAGATAATTAAATCTCTCTACGACTTCATTTAACGCCGCACTTTTATTACGTACAAGGGACACGATTATTTGTAGGAAATATAATATGAGATAATACGTCTGGAAGACGTATTTGATTTTTGTAATGAACGTAGAAATCGATTTGCAAGTATGTAGTTCATGGAATTTATACATTCTGATTTAAACAATTTTGGTTATGTAAGGTGGAATTCAGTGGTGTATGGTGTTTATATGTTCGAGGATGATTTTGGGTCGAATAAAGTGGATTAAGAACGGTTTCCGGTCAAAAATCGTGAAATAATCAAAGTCGCCAATTTTGTTCTTAAACAGTCTATTTTGGGTCGAAAGAAATGAATTAAAAATTGTTTCCTGTCAAAAAAACATGCCAACTCAAAATCGCAAAAATGGTCCAAAAATTAAAGTCTCCAATTTCGCTCCTAAATGGTCTAAATCGATGTTATATGATACCAAACGATGTTCCAGGACCATTGTGAATCGAAAGAAATGAATTCAAAATTGTGTCCCGTCAACAAACATGTCAACTCAAAATCGTAAAAATGGTCAAAAAATTAAAGTCTTCAATTTCGCTCCTAAATGGTCTAAATCGATGTTACATGATACCAAGTGATGTTCCAAAACCATTGTGAGTCGAAAGAAATGAATTCAAAATTGTATCCCGTCAAAAAACATGTCAACTAAAAATCGCAAAAATGGAAAGAGTTATACCTTCAAAAATGATCAGCATGTAGAACGATCTCCAATAACACCCCCCCCCCCCCCCCAAAGATGTTCTACGAAATCAATTCCAGTAAAACCGTTCCCCAGCACCATGCAAATGGATGACCCACAAGTGCCACCGTAGTCGAGGAGATACAAACCGTGTACACGAAATAGAATGTATCTCCCGTAGTGGAAGAACCTTTTAAGGAAGACGAAACGGCAGATACGATATTGGTAATCCATTAGAATTTTCCAAGCAGATAAGCGTCGAATATAATTCATTAAACTCATTACCGCGTTACATAGTAAGGGCGATAAGCAAATGGACGGCGATTAGAAGAACATACGAATCGGTTGATGGCACTTTCAATGAATTACTATGGGAACGCTTGGAAATTATGTCATCCACCGACTTTCCGAGGAACGTATGAATGAACGTGAGAGGCCGGTCATAATTTATCGACCGCTAGATGGCCAAGAAATGTGACCTGTCTTTATTGCTCGCAGGTTGTCCGACACGTTACATTCTCTTTCCTTCACGCATGCGTAATAACGCGACTTAATTGCGTTCCATGGAAATTAGTAAGCAGATTCCAATTAAAAATTGCGTGTTACGTATTAATGCTATGTTAAATATTGTAATCGTAAAAGTGTTGATCGAGGAATACTCTGTAAGTCATTTATCTCTATTGAATTATAGAGTTTTCCATAAGTTTTATAATATAATATTATAATATCGGAGATAGAGTTCGGGGGAATCGTATGCGCCAAACACTGAAAGCCAACAAAGAGCCGGGCTATCGCGTAGAAGGTAAACAAGTCCTCGAACGAGTTTCGAACTTCTGATAATTACTCGTTTGCCCGACGCTACTTTATCGCGACTCCTGGCAATTATGTTCGATCAATTCGCCGGCGTGACGTTTCAATTAAACTTACTGGCCGAAAACGCGGGTGTGGATTCGCGAAAGCATGGTTTGCGTATAATTTTACTGTGTTAATAATTTCTTTAATTATCGGCACTGATTTTTCTCACGTTGTTTGTCAATGTTTGTCGATGTTTGTCGATGCTTTGATTACGTGGGAAACTTGACGTTAATTATGGCTGGGACTTGTTTTGTGTATATTGTATATAAACAATATGTTTAATAATAATCATGAAATAGTTTATAGGAATGTAATAAGAAATGTTTGTATTTCTATAAATTCGTTGTGGTTGAATCACGGTGGAAATTCTTCCAAAATATATTACAGATTTAGCCCTCCGAATTAACCGTTTTGTTGATCATAATCACCTTTTTCCAAATCAAATTCATCTTATTGCAAATGAAATTCCTTGAGCCGTTGTAAAAATATTTACAAATATTTGTTCCTAACAGTTAATTCATTATTATTATTTAATTTCTAAATATTTTGGGTGATAAATAAGTATTTGATCTTACATTCAGTAATATTTATACCTTCATGTAAAATGCATACATCCTTAAAAATAAGGATGGACGGAAAAAATAATTGAATCAATTTAATTAACGTCCATTATTTTTGATATTAGTATAAAAATATCTTTTACCCATTGTACTACAGGGTAGTACACTGCCGTTAATTACTAAATAAATAAATAATTAAATTATACAACTTGCCCCGCAACAAGAATCTTCGAAAATAGTTCCTAATAAATTAGCAACATTTGTATTAAATTCCGCGAACCCGCCATTTTGACGGGTTCCGTAGTTCCAGTGTTACGGTGGAAATTAGGTTGATACGTTCAAAGTGAATTCGACACGATTCCGCGTCGAAGGGGCTTGAAAAAAGAGGCGGATAAATCAGAAGGTATCTCGGTGGAAGACTTCTATGGGGAAAAGGCAGGTTGCAGGAAAGTTTTAGCAGTTGAAACCCGGAATATCGTAGCCGCAAATTGCGATCCATTCAGGATTATTTGAAATTCGAAGAAACTTCTGCTCGAAGTGGTTTTCTTCCTGGTGTCGCGAGTGAGTTCAATCAAGTCGAGTCTTTCCTATTCGTCTACCCGTTCACGGCCTCCCCTTTCTTTCTCTTCTCTTTTTCAACCTTCCGTTTCGACGTTCCCCTACCAACCACCTATTTCTATCCTTCGTTTTCCTTCCCCTTTTCACTTGTTCCTTCTCTTACTCGACACTTCTATCCGGAGTCTCTCCTCCGACACGCCTAACTTAATCTCGACTACTTATTACGCCCGTTTCGTTGCTCCTACCTTTTCGCCTTTTGACTCGCTCTCTGAAAGGAATGGAAAGGAAAGCAAGGCACCTACTACAAATCGGCTTGATAATCACGCGAGAATAAGGTTAGGATGACGATGCTGCTGCTGCTGCGTTGAATCCCATGAAATTGCTGAGAATCGAGCTACACCCATCGCTGAATGCTGCCAATTGAGGAAAAATGTCTAGTCATGTCTACGCGTGTTCTTTACCAAGCTGATCTAGCGTAAGGTGGATACTATCGGACTCAAGGAAAAAGAAATATTAAAAAATGTCGAACTAGTTGGACATCCTTTTCGTGTCCCCGTGGTACGTGACTGTATCGATGTGTCGTGAGAAATTTCGTAAAATCTTGAAGGATTCTGGATGTCGTGTAAGAGATTAAATTCTAATTCGACGTGTGCTCATTTAATAGTGGAGGTAGAAAGGTGGCAGGTATGTAATGAAGATTTAATACAGGTTTTTTCACTCGAAATTCATCCTTTTGTCGATCATGTTCAACTTATTGCAAATCAAATTCACCGTTTCACGGATCAAATTCAACTTATTGCAAATCAAATTCGCCGTTTCACAGATTAAATTCAATTTATTGCAAATCAAGCTTTTCTAGAAATTTGTGTTATTGAGGTATTGGAATCGAAATAAAGTTCAATGTAATGTTATTGTTTGGTAATCAAAATTTCATTGTATATACATATGTAATAGTACTTAAACGTGAAATAACATGAAATTAACATAAAATACTTAGTCAACGCCGAAAATATTTATGAATAAATATTTCTAAACGAATTAAATGTTTCTAAATAAATATTTCCAAATGAATTATATATTTTCTAGATAAATATTTCTAAATATTTCTTTCTATAGCTAAAGAGACCAAATATGTAGAAATGCTTGATTTGCAAAAGGTTGAATTTGACTTGCAGTAAGATGAATTTCACTTGCAATAAGATGAAGTTGATTTGCAAAAAAGTGAATACGATCCGTAAAACGGTTAATTTCAAGTGCAAAAAAGTGAATACGATCTGCAAAACGGTTAATTTCAAGTGCAAAAAAGTGAATACGATCTGCAGTAGGGTTAATTTGAAGTGCAAAAAAGTGAATACGATCTGTAAGAGGGTTAATTTCAACTGCAAAAAAGTGAATACGATCTGCAAAACGGTTAATTTGGAGTGCAAAACTTGTATTGCAGCGTGCGATCACAGCGAGGAGAATAATCACGTTGAAGAATCGTTTAACCAGAACACTTAATTTCGCACTTAACCTTATCAAACGTTATCGGAGAGGATTACCACCCCTATGTAGAAATATCATTATTTCCGAAAGATCGCGGTATCAGCTGTCTGAAGCAACCTGCCTTTTGTGTCGAGAATTAACGTCTTGGCAGCGATATATCTCTTCTCCGAGATTTTACGAGGCCAAGCTCTTTCTTCACCGTGCCGTAAACTCGCTTCGTATTTCCTCCTGGCAGGATGGCTCATTTTTTTTCCCTCCAGGAAGCAGTCGTTAGTATCCAGAATTGCGGTGCGCCACCCGACTCACCCTTTAACGCCACTTAAATGCCGTTTAACGACTTTTTTTGTTTGTTAACCTCGCGTTCTGCTTTCTTACTTGTCACTCTCACTCTCTCCTTCCCCGCGATACTTTACTTCTTACGATGCCATCGTTCATCACGCGATCTTCCGCCTTTCCCGGGTTCTCACGGCGTACCCTTATTTTCTGGGGACTGTTTCTCTTCCCGGTATAAACGGGTGTACCATCGACGTACAACCATTTTCGAGATGGATTCCCTTGAAATGTGGCTACAACTAACAGTAAGTTTCAACCCTGCGGTTCTGTGGATCAACCTCTTTTCGTCTTTTCGATATTTATATTCTTATGCATCTATAATTTGTATATTATATGATTTATATACTGTAACAAAAAATCTCTATATTTATATATCTGTATATCTGTATATCTGTATATCTGTATATCTGTATATCTGTATATCTGTATATCTGTATATCTGTATATCTGTATATCTGTATATCTGTATATCTGTATATCTGTATATCTGTATATCTGTATATCTGTATATCTGTATATCTGTATATCTGTATATCTATGTATCTATATATCTGTATATCTGTATATCTATATTTATATATCTATCTATTACATATCTATCATTTTTACATACTGTAAAACATTTTTAAAACGTTTATTACAGTATATAAATCATATAATATACAAATTATATATATACATACACACTACCAGCCACAAGTTTGGGATCACTTGCTTTGTCTTCCTTCTAGTGTTTACATTAAATTATTTAATAATTTGCTTAACGATAGTTAATACAATTTTGATTATAAACGATCAAACATATTTCCACCGAAAATTGGTACGAAACATCAATCGAGATATTCATCTATACTCGAGTTATAATCAGATTATAAACTATTAATTTAGTATCAGGATTAATATGCATTGAGACGTGTTCGATATTCAATGGTTGTTCGTAATACATCGCTTAACGTCTTATCGGTCTCAGTTCGTTTCACGAGCTGCTTCCATATACAATTAACGAGTTATTCGCCATTTTATTCTGATTTAGCTTTATGAATTCATTTTTGCAACTGTAAATAACTGAAGTGATATTTTTCGTAACAATAAGTGGTTGTAATAAGCTTCGATGGGTATTCAACGATTCGTAGGTGATTTACTCGAAAGCCGAAGAGCTTAATTCGGTGGAGCTATTAAACGTGGCACAATGATTTCGTTGATTTAGCTGGAGTAGCAAAGCCATAGGTTCAGGGTTCGAGGGAAATGGAACTGTAGCTGGTTCCAGGTTTGAAGTGGCACGAAGCACGCTCGAGAACACCGATCCATTGGACTTTCATGACAAATACACAATTGTTGACTTGACAAAATAATCCGCTGGACCGTAATGCTCGATCAACGTGATCGTTTTACCAAATTCGTGAAAACTTTATGAACCGATACGCTCGATACGTAAATTCCTAATTTCCGAACTCGTTGGACCGTGATTTTGAATACTTTTTATCGCGTTATTCTGTTACTTGAAATTCGGTGGATTTATTTTGAAGTTGTATGAACCGTTGGTTCCTACCACGGATTCTAAATTGATAGTAATAATTATTACAACGGAATCCAAATTTTAAGTAATAATTTTTTCTATTGCTTTCGGATTTAAAGTAATAATATTTTTCTGCGGATTCTAAATTTATAGTAATAATTTTCACAACGGAATTCAAATTTAAAGCAATCATTTTTTCTATTGCTTTCGGGTTTAAAGTAATCATTTTTTTCTACGGATTTTAAATTTATGGCAGTAATTTTTACAACGGAATCCAGATTTAAAATAATAATTTTGTTCAATTGCTTTCGGATTTCAAGTAATCATTTTGTGTACGGATTTCGAATTTAAAGTAATAAGTTTCATAATGGAATCCAAATTTAAAGTAATAACTTTTCTATTGACTTCGGATTTGAAGTAATAATTTTCACAACCGATTCCGAATTTAAGCGAATATTTTGTCCACGGATTTCAGATTTAAATTCATAATTCTCACAACGGATACCAAATTTAAAGTAATACATTTTCTACGGATTTCAGATTGAAAGTAATAATTCTTACAACGGATTTCATATTTAAGCCGTATATTCTTCGCGATAAGTTCGTTCTTGTAAAGTGATAAGCATT